>OY728150.1:519586997-520786997 GCA_963277665.1 Viscum album
TAAAACTATATTAACTGGGCAATTATAATTGGTATCAGAGCTGAAGGTTCCCTTAATTTTTCTTTTGTTGAATTTTTGAATAGAAGTTGTTATGGAGAATCATAATTGTGTGAACAATAAAGAAATTACGGTTTTTGATGGTAAGAATTATCATATTTAGAAAGATGAAATGTTTTTGTGTCTTATGTCTCTTGTATATTATGTTATTAAATTTGTTACAAATGGATTTCCTCCAATTTATGAAAAGGTTCTTCTTACATCTGTAGATAAAAAAAATCTTGAGAATGATGGAAGGGTCAAGAATGATTTACTATCATCACTTTCTGAAAGTGAATTTTTAAGGGTTAAAGGCGTTGCCACAACTAAAGGTATATGAGATAAGATAAAAAACATATATGAAGGTAATACAAAAATGAAAAAGGTGAAATTAAAAATCTATAGGTTGTAGTATGAAGATTTGAAAATCGGTGAGTATGAATCCGTTGGGGATTTCTTTACCAAGCTAAATGAAATTGTCAGCACTATCATGTGTCTTGGTGAAAAATTAAAAGATTATATAGTTGTTGAAAATATTTTTAGAATACTTATCAACAAGTTTGATGCTAAAGTTTCTTTATTAGAAGATAGAGGTCATGAAACATTATCTCTTGATGATTTACATAACAATCTCATCACTTATGAAATGAAAAGTGAGAAAGCTATGAAAAAAATAAAATTTGATTAGGAAATATCTTTCAAGGCTACCAAGAAAGATAATTCAAAGAAGATTCTTATTGAATAAGAAGCTAGTGATTCTAACTCTGAAAATGAGGTATGCAAAAATATTGATGAAATTTTATCCTTGTTTTCTAAAAACATGAGAATAGGTACATGTAAATACAAAGGGAAACTTCCCTTGAAATGTTTTGAATGTAGATTCATTGGGTAATTTGCAGAAAATTGTCCATGAATAAAGAAATAAGAAGACAGTGATGAAGAAGAAACAAGGCCAAGAAGGTCATGGAAGAAATAGTGTGATAAAGAAAAATCATATTCCACAAGAAAATATAAAAAATTCTACAAATATAAAAGGAATAGTTTCTTATCTAAAGATGAAGAAGAAGAAGAGAGTGAAGCTAAATTCGAAAAATCTGTTAAGTATGTTGGTGAGAATACTTTTATTGTAATAGTGAATGATGAAGAATTCATAAGCAATAGTTTTGATGAATAAGAAACTCAACTTGAATTTCATTTGAAAGAATAGTTGAAAGAATGTTTGAGAAAGATTAGAAATCTTAAAAAGAAAAACAAGAAGTTGGAAGATGAATGCTCCCCAACAAAAATTCAAGGAATTTTTTCAGAAGATAATAACAAGATGTTGGTGGAGATTGGTGATTTAAAGAAATATATTGAGGGAGAAAAGAATCATAATGAGCATATGGAAGTAAAGTTGAAGGCAAAAGAAGAAGACCTAGAACTTGTCCAACAAAAACTATCTAAAGCTGAACAAAAAGATAAAATTTTCAAAAACTACATCTTTGAAGTTGGTGAATGTTATCATAATGGTAAACCTGAGAATGATCAACAAAAGTTACCTTCAAAGGTCGAGAAGAAGGCTTGAAGTGTTTATGAAAATAAGAGTGTTGGAAAAGTTATGTATGTGGCCAAGACCAACAAAGTTGGGAATTCAAAAGTTTCTAAAAACCTTGAGTCTAAAAATGTTTCTAAACATTATTAATATGGAAAAATTTATATTACCTATGATTCTGATAAAACTAAAAGGAAAAAGAAAATTCCGAGTGACAATAGAAAGGTTAGTGGTTTAGATAAGAAAAATAAGAAGGTTACTGAGAAGCATGTTCACAACTCTAGTCGGTATCAAAGTTTTAGAGGGAAATATTCTTTCTATGGCTACTACTGGTATTGTGGTGGATTTAGACATACAAAAAATATGTGTTGGTTTAAGCAACAACATTACTACTATTCTACAGGTTATGGAAGGCATGGTTTAAGGGGTATTCAATCTCCTCAAAGGAATAAGTCTGAGAAGCTTGTTTTGAAGAAACCTGAGAAGGTTGGAATAAAAGTTGAAAATAGGTTCCCACCCCTGGAAACTATTTGTGAAAGGTGTGAACAACCTAGAAAAATTTCAAAATTAAGTCTTGTTTTGTTACTAGCATAACGAAAGTTAGTTAACGATTCTCAAAAGCCAAAAATGAAGAAAAAAGGTTCTTGTTGTTGAAACCGCTTTGAAAGCTACTAAAGGAGAATGACCCTGGATTCTTGATAGTGGTTGTTCTTCTCATATGATGGGAGATTTTATTTTTTTAAGAACATAAAAGAATTCAAATAAGGAACTTTTATATTCGGTAATGATTAATCACTAAGAATCAAAGTTTTTGGATCATCTATCATTGGGAAAGAAAAATTAAAATCCAGGAAAGCTTTATATGTTGATGGGCTAAAACATAACCTGCTGAGTGTTTCAAAATTGTGTGATGAAGGTAAATAATTCACTTTTATGAAATATGGATTTTTAGTAAAAAGTGAGGAGGATGGAAAAATAGTAATAAGAGGCCAATGTACAAAGGTAAACTTATTTCAAGTTGGTGAGGTACAAAACTCATGTTACTTGGGCATGGTGGAAGAAAATCAATTATGGCATAAAAGGATGGGACACATCTGTTAGAGAAACATGAGAAAGTTATCTAAAAAACTATGTCTAAGACATTCATGATTTTCCAATAAAAAAAGATTGTTCTTGTACTATTTTTCAGAAAGAAAATATTACAATTTCAGTGCATAATAAAGTTGATATTTGTTCAAAACAACCCCTGGAACTTATCCATTCTGATATCTATGGGAGAATGAGAAAATAATCAATGAATAGAGATAAGTATTTTATCACTTTCATTGATGACTTTACTCACATTACTTGTGTCATGTATATGAAACATAAATCAGATGCTCTAAAAATGTTTAAAGGTTTCATGAGGAAAGATGAGAAAAGATGTGATTATTCAGTGAAAAAGTTGAGAACTAACAATGGTGGTGAATAAAAAAGTGAAGAATTTGAAAGTTATCTTGAGAATAATGGAATTAAGCATGAATATAGTTCCCCATACACTCCTAAAAAATATGGGGTTGCTGAAATAAATAATATAATTTTGGTGGAAATGGGGAGAACTATGTTACTTGAACATGGTTTTTCTCATTACTATTAGAGTAAATCCATGAGAACTGTTGTATATATTCAAAACTGATGTTTCTATAGACCAAATTCACATATGAATCCATATGAAATATTTCATGATAAAACTCCAAGTTTTAAGCACTTAAGAGTTTTTTGGATTCTATGCATTATAAAGAAGAAAGGTGGAAATCTTGGAAAGTTTGAGAAGAAAGGTGAAGATGAAATTTTTCTTGGATTTCTCCAAAAGGAAGAAGATACAGATGTTTTAAGAAAGAAACATGAATAATTTTTGATTCTTGTGATGTGAAATTTATTAAAAACACTAAGGAAGATAAATAGTTTCATGTAGACAAAGAAGTTGAATAGGATTGGGAAAATTCTATTAACAATTCCAATAAGGATATAAAAAATCGTGATCCTAATTAGGAAGAAGAATCAGACTCAGTTATTTCTAGTGATGAGGAAGAATCTAGAAAATATCATCACAGGATAAGGAAGAAAGTGGATGCTCAAAACATTATTGGTGATCAACATCAAAATGTTCAAACAAAAAGAACAATTTCACATACTTCTTTGTATTCAAAAGTTGAGCTGAATGATGTGAAAGAAGATTTTGAGTATCCAAAATAGGTTCATGCTATTAATGAAGATCTAAATCAGATAGAAAAGAATGATACATGGGAAATTATACCTAAACTAGTTGAAAAAATGTTATTGGTACAAAGTGGGTGTTTCAGAACAAGCTGAATGAAGAAGGTGAAGTGATAAGAGACAAAACATGATTAGTGTGAAAAGGTTACTCACAAATTGAAGGTGTTTATTTTTATGAAACTTTTTCATTGATGGAAATGTTAGAAACTATCAGAATTTTTCTTGTTATTGCTGCACAACAAAGTTACAAAATCTTTCAAATGGATTTAAAGTCCACATTTTTGAATGGGGATCTTGATGAGGAATTTTACATTGAACAAACTTGTGGCTTTGTTGTTGGGAAAGATGAAATTTATGTGTGTAAGTTAAAGAAATCCTTTTATGGGCTAAAAAAGCTCTGATGGCATGGTATTACAAATTGAATACTTGCTTAAGGGAGATGAGTTTCAATAAAGGAAGAGTTGATAACAATCTTTACATTATATAAAATCAGGAGTTTTCCCTCATTGTAATTATTTATATTGATGACATTATCTTTAGTGGGAATGATGAAATATCTTGTGAAAGATTTTTTGAAGAGATTAAAAAGTTGTTTGAAATGTCCATGTAGAGAGAAATTAAATACTTTCTTGGGTTACAAATTCTACAAAAGAAGAAACACATTTTTATTTCTCAAGAAATGTATGCTAAGGAAATTTTTAAGAAGATCGATATGGAAAACTCAAAACCTATTTCCACACTAATTTTAGTGGGAACCAAGTTGAGTAAAGATGGATAAGGAAAGGAAGTTGATCAAAAATACTTTCAAAAGCTAATTGGAAGTTTGTTATATTTGACTACCTTAAGACCTGGCATTGTTTATGTTGTCACCTTGTGTGAAATATTTTAGAGTTCTCCTAAATAATCACATTTAATTATTGGAAAAAGAATTCTTAGATACATTAAAGGCACAAATTTTTTCAAAATTAGGTATGGCATCTCATAAAGTATTGATTTGTTTGGGTATTCAGATACTGATTGGGTAGAAAATGTTGATGATAGAAGATCCACATCTGGTGGAGTTTTATTTATAGGTAAAAGTTGTGTTAGTTGGTATACAAAGAAACATAATTCAGTAACTATTAGCATAACTAAAGCTGAGTATGTTTATTCCACTCAAGCTGCTACCCAAATTATATGGATGAAGACTCAGTTAAAAGACTTACTCATTGAAGTGAAGTTACCCTTGCTCTTGGGTCGTGATAATCAAAGTGAAATCAATCTCACCAGGAATCTGATAAAAAATTCTCATTAAAAACTTTTTGATATCAAATATCAATTCATAAAAGAGCATGTGGAGAATAATTGATTGAATTTGGAGTATATTCCTACATCGGAACAAGTTACTGACATTTTCATAAAAACATTACTAAAGGAAGATTTCTCTGAATTGAGATTGACCATGGGAGTGCAACCTCTTTCTCATCAAGGTTAAGGTATGTGTTTTCCCCCATCTCTTACTTACCTTTGGATAGTGTTTTCAAGGGGGAGAATTGTTTCATAAATCTCTCCTTAAAGGAAGCATGTTTAAAAAGGGGAGTTGTGGGTAAGATGTGAATCTAGAATGTAAGTGTGTGAATTTTTCTAACTATTTTTTGGAGTGTTTATAGGAAAAGGAAACAAAAATTTTGTATTCTAGGGATGTTGAAGAAGTGAATAAAATATGGGGAAGAAAAGATGAGGAAATTTCATAATCACTAATTTTGGACAACGTGGTTTTTCTCTCAATAATTATTATTTTCTACAACGAGTTAGATCACATTGGATTATAATCATTGATAAGTAATACATAGCTTGAGATTAAAAAGTTCCATGATTTATGAATCTTGGTTGAAAAAAAATATAAAGGGGGAGATTGTTGAGACCAATTTGGCTGGAGAATGTTTTGAAAGTAAGAAGAAGTTTGTTTTACAAGTGAGTTGTCTTTTGTTGTCAAAAAGGATAAATCAATTCACTTTGTAAAAGCTTTGGAAAATTGGAATGACCATTGTATTTAGGAAACCAGACTCACAATGGTTAAGAAAGTACATCGTAATGAGAATATATTTTCCAAATTAAAAGGTTCATCAAACTTACCTCAGGTCTAAAATGGAAGAGAAGATCTAATGAGGTGCTGCATTAGAGTTTACCTAACTCCAACATAAATCTGAAAATGATTTGATGTTTTGTATTTCTCATCATAAGTAAGTTGTGAAACTTGTGATGTAAGATTGATGAAATAAAGGGGGAGAAGAGGTGTTTCCAATCATATTCAGATTAATTATTTCTAGTTGGAAAGAGAGAAAAGGTGTTGGAAATTGTATTCAATCTGATCGTAATAATGTCAATCATATCCAGGATAAGAAGAAAAGGAATATGTGAATTGGGAATCCATAATACTTTCCATTTTCAATGTTACTATTCTAAAGCTGATATTCAATGTATCAAAGTCATGAAGAAGGTTATGATACTTGCTAAAAGTTTGAAGAAGAATAAAGTTGGTGAAGCCAAAGATTTCCAATCTCAAGATCATCGTAATAAGTTTATTGGATTGATATTTGTTTGAAGGATGGGAAGGTTTGTGGAAAATGTAAGAAAACGAAGGTACTGATTTTTAGTTAGACCAAAATCCAAAAGATTTAAATACTTGGTGAAAGAAGTTGATGATCATTATATTCAGGAAAGAAAGAATCCACTGATACCAGTCCATCTGACTCGGTATGTCATCATATTCATCAGAGGAAGAATTGTTTGTACAAAAGATCGTTGGTATCATATTCAGAAGATAAATAAGAACTCTGATTTTTTTCAAGTTCTTTCATCAGTTGGGTCAAGAGGCATTGTATTAGGATTAATACTAATTTATCTTCTGAAGAAAAGAAGAAGTATAAGTGGTTGAAGAAGTTTGAAAGAACCCATTGTCTCTATCATAATGAAGAAATCAGAATGGGAGCTGGTTCATAGAAACATTATAAAGACATATGTTTTCCTCTTACATTTGGTGTAGAGAAATGTAATGAAGATATCATTTCAGGCAATCAGAATGAAGGAACAAAATCAAATTGAGGTTTGTTGAGAAAATTAAATTTGTTTATTTATTCAATGCAATTGGTATAAAGTATTGTAATGATGAAATCAGATTGGGCAATCAGAGTGGAAAATCATAATCAAACTGATGTTTATAAAGAAAATATAAAATAGAGCTTAAGTTATTAGAAGATTCTAGAAGGATCATGAAGAGAAAATAAAATATAAGAATCATTGATGAAGTCATAAATGTATCTGAAATTCATGGGAACATGAAAATTCAGATAATTTGGTTGAGCGGAAAAATTTGCAGGAATCCCACCCAAACCATTTTTTGGGCGAGTATAAAAGGAGAAAAGTACATTGTACTTTTCTGATGGATGTACTATTCACAGTTAAGAAGAGAGAATATGAAGATCTATAGAGAAGAAGGGTTTACAAATTGGGTCTTTCTTGAAGAAGTTATACTGAACAAAAGAGAAAGGAGAAGAGACAAGATTGCAACGTTTCAGCTAATTATTGTATTGAGATGATTATCATATCAGGCTAGATAATTGGATCATGGAAATTGTATTGATATTTTCAGACTAACCAAGAAGAAGTTCATATTTGTTTTAGTGGTATTTAGGAAAATCAATTTTTCATTTTGAGCAAATCCGACTGGGATTTCCATTTTCAAAATAGAAGTGGTTCAAAATTGTCTCAATCATATTCTGATAGATTTATATTATCATATTGAGAAATCAGATTTAGAAACCGAACTAGGAAATTGAACTGAGTTTTATTATAAAGTCCGAGAAGTTCTTACCAGCTTCTAGGTAAGAAAGTAAAGATTTTTTTAGAAAGAATACATTTGTGAAAGTTGATAAAGAAGAACCATAACATTTTTTGTTATAAGAACTTTGTATTGCATCATTTGTTCTCAAAGGAGCACACACACTATTTAATTGTTTACATAGTTCCACATGAGTGAAAGGGCATATCCTACTCATTATATTCCACATAAAAAGATTGTTTTCTAGTGAATTGTGTGGTATTTGATCATTTATAAACCACACCAAGGACGTAGCTATTCTTGTTGAATAATGAACCTTATAATATTTTTATATTCCTATGGATTTGTGTTTGAATTGTTTTCAACTAGAAAGGAAATCTTTAACAGAAGGAAAATGTTGTTTCATTAGAAAGGAAACATAGAAGAAAAAGATATCACCAATTCACCCCCTCCCCCTCTCTGTGATACTACTATTTTTACTGGGAAAATATATTTACAGTCCAGTGGAGGTAATCAGACATACATTTCTGCTTCATAGTACACAATGAGTAAAAAATAGAAATAAACATTTCTATCAATTTTGAATACCTTTAAGGTGCCTAATGGTTATTACTCTAATATTTACAAGCATTTAAATATGATGAGCATGACATTGCAGGGGTTGAAAAGTCACGATAATCATATTCTGCTTTAATAGTTAATCCTAATTACAATTCATGATTTCTTACATACCCAGGTTATTGAGGCGTTGAATGAAGTTTCTAATTTTTTTAGACAACTTTGTTCAAGGAATCATCGCATGAGTGATTTGAAAAATTACCAGGATAATATTGTGCTTGCACTATGTCAGTTAGAGAAACTATTTTCACCATCTTTTTTTGATGTTATGGTCTAATATAATATGCATTTAACTAGTGAAGTCATTGCTGGTAGTCCTGTGAAATTCAGGTGGATATATCCAATAGAGAGATACTTAAATACATTGGAACGATATGTGTGCAACAAAACTCATCTGGAAGCTTCAATTTCTAAGGGATATTTGATGGATGAGTTCACTAATTTTTGTGCTTCATATATTGATGAGGTTGAAACAAAGTTTGATAAACCCTACTAGATTAACAAGGGTCCAATTGGAGAAGTTATAACGTTTGATATGAACAATGATGAGTGATTTCAAGCTCATCGATATGTGTTGTTCAACACCCCATCAGTTATGCCATTGATACAATAAGTTGTATAGTTGATCTATTATGGATTACGTTTTTATATTTATTTTATTAATTATATTTTATTGTGCTGTAATTTAGGAAACATATCACTGAGTTGAAATGTGAAAGGCCCCGTACAACTAACCATCAAATCCAAAATCATTATTTCAACACATTTCATGAGTGGTTAAAGACTTAGGTACATATAAATAATTTATTTAATATTTTCATAGTTAAACTAAGTTATATTTTCACAATCCTTTATCCATTGAAATGTGTGAAATTTACAGATTCAAAAGATGTGTGATTTAAGTACTCATATTGTGAGTGAATAACTCAACCAACTAGCTGATGACCTGTTTATTATAGCTTGTCGCTACAAGTCTTTGGTTTTTTCATTTATTGATGTAGGTTATCATTATGGAATGCTGAGGGATATTATTGAGGTTATTTCGGGTCACAAATTAAAGTATATATTGTTAAGGTGTGATTGGGTTTATCTGAATCGTGGAACGAAAGTTGATCACTTCCAATTTACATCGGTAAACTTTAAGAATATGATATATAAATATCATTGAGTAAGCAATGAACCCTTCATACTGACATTGAAGTCAAAGAAAGTTTACTTTTTCAATATTGATTCTAATTGGAAAGTTGTGGTGAAAATGTATATAAAGTATTTTTTTGATGACTGAGAGGAACCGAATGTTGTTGACTTTCCTGATCAAACACTTGACCAAACAACTGTAGTTGTACGAGAAGAAGATATATGATAGGCTAAAGAGACAATTTAAGGAGATATGATAGATTTTCATGATTAGTGAAAGATTGTAATTTTTCCCCAGTTAATATTTGTAAAAATATTTATAAATTATATGTATAAAAATTACTTGAATTAATTGTATTTTTTTATTAATGTAGGTATGTCATAGGGTGGTTAAAGTGGTTCACCTAATGTTTTTGGTATCTATGTTTTCATTTTTTAAAATCAATTTATTATAATTTTATATAAGTATATTCCCCTAACTGTTCTCTAAATTTTAATTAAAAATTCAGTTATTGGTAATTTCATTATGAATTTATGTTTATCAGGATCTCGTGCATCTTCTAGTAGACACAAGGTTCATGTTAGATGGGTTCAATATTATAACTCTAAAGCCCAATTTGATGTGTTATTTGATGACACTTTTCATCCAGTTGGAGAAGGTGAAAGTGTATTGATTCATCAGTTGGGGCATATGATATGAGACCCACAAAGATTCCCTCTTATGACTCATGATTGGACTTCATTCCCCCATGATATGATTGATAGATTATGGAGGGAGGTCCAGGTAAATTCAATTTTTACCTTTTCATGATACTGTTTTTATTATTATTATAGTTACTCACTATTTTTTTAATAGGATAATTTAACATCTTGTCCAAAGGATTTTCAGGTAGTATGTATTTACAAATTCTTAAAATTATGGAATAATTACAAGGGAAGGGTGAATAGAGATACTCAGATACCATTTGTGGGTGTGCCAGACATTCTACAGCGAGTCCCTCAGGGTGTTATTCCTGTATAGTGGCTAGATTTGATTGCATTTTGGTTGAGTGAGGTGACGATGGTAAAATTTATTATTTTAATCTATAAATGAATCTAATTTTTTCATATGTATATTAACCGAATACATTGAATGTGGACTGAGTCCGCTCATCATTTACATAATCGAGTAATGCAGGGCACACCATTCAGACTTGGTACTCGACACGTGACACAACTCAAACATGATGTAAGTTTAGAATTAACTATTCATTCATATATTAAAAATATTATAGTATAACATGAATATAAATATGTATTTAGTGGAGGCCTTTATTATAGTTACACCAGGAAGGTGAGCTGACTGATCAGATGTTGATATGGCTGAGGACTCATCAGGCGGGTGATCCTGATGTTGTCGATGCTATAGTAAGAAAATTATTTAGCAACAAATATATTTTTATTTCAAAGAAATTATTCATACTTGTTAAATAATTCATTATGTATATGCAACATGATCAGTTTGACACTATGTTATCAGAACTTCTAGAGGAGCAATGTTATAATACTATGTGCAAGGATGATATATTTCAACATATCATGGGGCGTGATGGTCATGGTTATTATTTGACTTATGGAACTAATGTCCCACAACATGTAGTTATTAGAAAATAGGTGATGGGTGCATGAAGAGATACAGGGATACACACACAGGTTGAGGTAGATGTTTCCATAATGGCTGTACAATGCTGCACGGATGAGCAGTTTCAACAATTATGCGCAGAGTATGAGGAGATATTATCACAAATGTCAGCGTGAATTGATGAAATGATGACACAACATCCTGTTCATAGAACACAAGTGGTGCCATAGGTAAAAAAGAAAATAAACCATACTCATGTTGAATTTTATTGCTATGCTTAAGATACATAATATTTATATATGTTGTAGGCTCTAGATATAGTTTGTGGACATCGCTGTGAGTTCATTGGTGATTCAGATGAGGATGAACCTCATGCATGAGGTAATTTACATTACCATTTTAATATTTAACGTTTCATTTCAGATGAATAATTTAAATATGTTTTTTATTTCCTAGAATACCCCATATAATACCTTCCAATTTTACTTTAGTGAACGTGTGGTCAACCGACTTTGTATTGAAATTACTATTATAGGAACATCTAGAAAACATATTGATGCCTTTATGTTAAATCATCTCATCATCAGCAATGGACTGGTGCTTGATTCTCCATACTGGAAAATTGATCTTAGATGGAACCACATTGTTCTATATAGCATTAGAATTAGAACTGTGGTCTAGGAATAATAAGAGAGCTTCTGAAATGCATTGATAGAGAAATGGCCCTGAGTCATAGGGGGTAAAAGGGTGATAGTCAGCCTTATCAACCATGTTGATTCTTGAACATATGGTTTTCTTATCTTCATTCAGAGTTTCATTCTGGAATGTTAGGTTCTCTTTGGCCTCAATAAAATGCATACTTGGATACGAACATCCTATAAAGTTGTGAGTGTTGCGAGTAAAATTGGTAGACCAAGAAGAGATATTCCTATGACCAAAGGTCCATCTAGAGTTCTCACTTATATTATGGAAACCCCCCTAGAGGTCACGCCAAAGAGGGGACTTCTTTGTCCTCCCATCCCAATTCATTCCCCAACCCAGATCATATTTTTTCCTTTATGAACATTTTCTGTTGGGATTTCCCCTCAAGCGCATCCCATTTCAGCTTTGCAATTTGGTCATATATTCTTTAATATCATCAATATTGATCCATCCTTCGTCATACAGTTTGTCCAGCCAAGGCTAGATACCCCAATGATAATGAACAACCTATCGAGAATCCCATAGGTAATTATTGAGAGATATTTCAATATTTTTAATAATAACTGGGTGCTCAAGTGGTAGAAAACACATACCTTAAGACAAGATCCAAATCCTAAAAATAATTAGGGAGTTAAAGTAAATTTTATAAATAAATTTAGCGAGAATAGTGAAGTATAATGATAAAAATCAAGGTTAATATGTAGAGTCCATTTTGAATGATTTGGAGTTGACTATGATTATACTCGAAAACCATTGAAAATACTATAACAAATTAGATTTTTTTCCACATAATTCTCTAAATTGAAAAGTTATGTCAATATAATTTGAACATGGAACTCACTTTATTCTACATTAAAATCTTTGAAAATTATTCTCATTACTCTGTAAGAATTTAAGAATAATTATATAGTATATAAAACCATGAGAATTGTAAAGTATAATCAACAATAGAATAAAATATCAAATCCATCATGAAACATAGTATCCCAACATTCAATATTTTATATTTTTCTCAAGCTTCAATGATTTTTCATGAGACAATAATGACTTGTATATCAACTATATAATGCATAGAAAATATAGACACTGATATTATAATAGTTACTGTAAGAAACAACCTCTTCTTCCTATATTGTATACACTGTATATTAAATATGTTATCTTATTCTTGTTGCTCGATCTCATGAATGAAAGTGGAGTCCTTGCAAACCATTATACATGTAGAATTAATTTTATCTAGTATAATACATGTGTTTATGCAAAAATAAATCTCAACACAGCCATGCTCGAGCTATACAATGAAGTATTAGATGAGTCGTAAGACAAATTCTGCACAATGTAGCATGAAGTTGATATCATAACTTCTGATATCCATATATCACAGTGCTATTATCTATATATAGATGTGAGGCATGAACTCATTTCTTTTTTAAATCAAATGAAACCTTTTTTATCAGTTTGTTGCATGCCATAATTTCTCCATCAAGCTCTAGTGCACTGTAGTATCTTGACCTCCTATTCCGAGTGCATTGAACATCTCATGAACATGATACTATCTATATGCAAGCATTCTGATCAATCATCCAATACTTTAGTAAGATATATGCAACCTCCTGTAGTGTAATAGTTTCTTAAGTCCAAAGTCATTCATAACGTAGGCATATATATCACATAGTATAATTATCCACATATGGGATCACAACTAAGAATGTACCAGTACTCCACTTCGCAAGCCTGGTTGAAACTAAATAAATCACCTATGATGGGATCTTGTGGGCTAGTTAAAGGTGTTTAGTTGACTTATTCCTTCCAATTTTCTGATGAGGTAACATTTTTTTTATTATTGGTTATAAGAACCTCCTTTTAAGGGATAAGTGGATTCTTAGTATTTTTTTTGAGTGGGATAAGTATTCTGAGGGTTGGAGTGTTTCTTTTTTGAAAACTATATAATGGAAACTACACATCCTTCTTGAAAGTGAACCTGGTGCTGTAACACATTAACTGCAAGTTTTTAATTCTTTACACATTACAAATAGGTTCAATTCACTTATTGATTTCACTTATATTTAGATTTTAAGAGAATAAGGTGTGCATGTAGCATGTAATTGAGTGAAAATAGATCAGAATATTAGCAAAGATAGATTGAAATGGATATAGACACATAATCAATGCATATCAGTTTTATGTATGAAATTAGGAAACATTGTAAGTGTTGGTTTGGTTTCATTGTTTCATATTTCCTCTACTAAATTTATCAGCTCTTTGTCAGCAACACTCAATCTATCTTTCAATTACTCTCTTGATGAACTCTTCATCACTTTAGCATAAGAATATGTCACTATAGGGATTTAAATTATAATTATATTAATTGGATTAAGTTCTCTCAGTGTATAATTAGGTTGTGCCATAGCTTTTTAGACCAAATGAAGAAGATAAAAGAAATAGATTCATTAAATCATTCTATAATATTTGAAAATTATACCTCACCTGAAACCAAATATGTGATCAGCCACACATTCTCATGCTATTACAATTATTTGTGATGTTCAAGAGTAGACAACACATCAATTGGATGTGTGGTATGTCCGGAATGATTGAATATGCAGTTTTAAAGATTTGACGCCCTTTAAAAAAATGTGAGGGGTCAAAACCAACCGAATGACCTCCAAATGAGATGAAATCAGACAAAAACATTTGTTGAATGAATTGTGAAATGATTGAGAAGACGATACATAATAATAAGGATTTGTTTGTTCGGAATGACAAAAATGAACTTTTAGTGTCATAAAATACCAAAACGTGTGTTTAAGGGTTAGATATATATAAAACAACCATGTAATTAATTTAAATCACAAGAAAACCTCATTATTATTATTATTATTTACATGTATGAGCAGACCGTACATCAATCAGATGTGCGGTTTTCCTGAAAATTTAAATATATAGTTTTTAATGGCTTGATGCCCTTTAAAAAGGCGTGTCTGGGGATTAAAACAAACCAAATGACATCTGAATGTAGTGAAATTAAATTAAAACAAACATAGAGTAAATTGTAAAATGTTCGAGAAGAAGGAATGTCAATCTGAGCTGGTATTTGCCTGGGATGACGGAAAATGCACATTTAGTGTCATAAAATACTAAAATGCACGTTTAATGGTCAAATCCATAAAAAAACATTATAATGAATTGGAATAATAGAAAAAATGTCTTATTATTATTCTTGATGTGTAATAGGAGATGATATGTCAATCAGATGTACGGTATGCCTGAAACGGCCAAATATGTAGTTTTAAAGGTTTGGCGCCCTTTAAAAAGGTGTGTTTGGGGTTTAAAACCAACCAAAGGACATCAGAATACTGTAAAATAAGACAAAAAAAATAGTAGAGTGAATTTTGAAATGGTCAAGTAGACAAAACATCAACCTGTGCTGGCGTTTTCCTTGGAGGACTGAAAATGCAATTTTAGTGTCATAAAACACCAAAACGCGAGTTTAACAGTCAAATCCATAGAAAACAACATCAGAATGACTTGAAATCATAGTAAACCCATATTATTATTATTATTGACATTTATGAGGATAATAACCATCAATCGGACATGCATTATGACCGAAACAACTGAATATGCAGTTTTTAAAGGTTTGACGCCCTTTAAAAATGTGTGTTCGAGGGTCAAAACCAACCAAATGGTATCAAAACGCTGTGAAATCAGACAAAAAAAATTGTAGAGTGAATTATAAAATGATTGAGTAGAAAAAATATCAATCTAAGCTGTTATTTTCTTGGGAGGATTGAAAATGCACTTTAGTGTCATAAAACACCAAAACACATGTTTAACAGTCAAATCCATAGAAAACGACCTCAAAATGACTTTAAATCCTAGAAAAAATGCCTTATTATTATTTTTGATGTGTATGAGGAGAAAACACATCAATCAGAGGTGTATTCTACCCATAACAACTAAATATGCGGTTATTAAAGCTTTGATGCCCTTTAAAAACACGTGGGAGGTCAAAACAAACCAAACAAACTCTAAATATAGTGAAATCAGATTAAAACAACCATAAAGTGAATTTTGAAATAATTGAGTAGGAGATACATTAATTGGAGGGTTCATTGTCCGGGATGATGGAAAACACACTTTTAATGTCACAAAACACCAAAACATGTGTTTAACAGTCATATATATAGAAAAGATCTCAAAATGACTTGAAATCACAAGAAAAATATTTTATTATTATTCATAATGTGTAAAAGTGGGAAAAACATCAAGAAGACATACAGTCTGCCTCAAACTTCTGAATATGCGGGTTTTAAAGGTTTGACGCCATTTAAAAAGGTGTTTTCAGGGGTCAAAACCAACTGAACGAAATCTGAATGCTGTGAAGTAAAATAATAATAATTTTAGAGTGAATTTTGAAATGGTTGAGTTGAAGAAACATCAATCTGAGCTAGCGTTTGTCTGGGAGGACCAAAAACACAATTTTAGTGTCAAAAAACACCAAAACATGCATTTAATAGTCATATCAATAGAAAAAGACCTTAGAATGACTTGAAATAATAGAAAAAAATTTATTATTATTATTATTGACCTGTAAGAGGAGGAAAAATGTCAATCAGATGCGCGTTCTTCCTGGAACGACCAAATTTGAGATTTGTAAAGGTTTAATGCCCTTTAAAAACATGCGAGGGGTCAAAACCAACTGAACGACTTCCAAATGCGGTGAAATCAAATGAAAAAAATTATAGAGTGAATTTTGAAATGGTCAAGTAGAGGGTATGTCAATTGGAGGTGTCTTTTTTCTAGGATGATGAAAAATACACTTTTAGTGTCATAAAACACCAAAACGAGCATTTAACGGTTGTATATATAGAAAAAAACCTCGGAATGACTTGAAATCATAGGAAAACCATCTTATTATTAATTTTGAGGAGTATGAGCTGATAACACATTAATAGGACATGCAATATACCTAGAATGACTGAATATGTGGTTTTTAAAGGTTTGATGCCCTTTTAAAAGGTGCGTTCAGGGGTCAAACCAACCAAAAGACACCTGGATGCTGTGAAATCAGATGAAACTAATCATAGAGTGAATTTTAAAAATTTCAAGTAGAATGAATGTCAATCAGAGATGACGTTTTCCCGAGAGGACCGAAAACACACTTTTAGTGTCATAAAACACCAAAACATGTGTTTAACAGTCAGATTCATAGAAAAGACCTCAGAATGACTTGAAATCATAGGAAACGTATTATTATTATTTATGAAATGTAATATGAGATGACATGTCAATCATACATGCAGTCTTCCTAGAACGATCGAATGTGCAATTTTTAAAGGTTTGATGCTCTTTAAAAACATGCAGGGGTCAAAACAAACCGAACAACCTTCGAATGTCATGAAATCAAGCTAAAACAAAAATGAATTGAATTGTGAAATGGTTGAGTAGAAAATACTTCAATTGGAGGCTTCGTTTGTCTGGAATGATGAAAAACACACTTTTAGTGTCATAAAACACCAAAACATGCATTTAATGGTTAAATATACAAAAAATGACCTCATAATGACTTCAAATCATAGGAAAATTGTCTTATAATTATTCTTGATGTGTTCAAGCAGAAGAAGCATCAATCAGATGTGCAGTATGCCTAGGATGACCGAATATGTAGTTTTTAAAGATTTGACACCCTTTAAAAAGGTGTGTCTGAAGGTTAAAACCAACCAAACAACATCTGAATACCGTGAAATTAGATGAAAACAATCGTAGATTGAATTGTGAAATGGTTGAGTAGATGGAAGGTCAATCCGAGTTGGTGTTTTCCCAGGAGGACCGAAAACGTACTTTTAGTGTCATAAAACACCAAAATGCATGTTTAACGGTCAAATAAATAACAAACGATATAGGAATGATTTGAAATCATATTGAAAAAATCTTATTATTATTTTTTATGTGTATGAGGAGATGAAACATAAATCAGAGGTGCATTCTACCCAGAATGACTGAATATGAGGTTTTTAAAGGTTTGATGCCTTTTAAAAACACACGTGGGGTCAAAACCAACTGAATGGCCTTTAAATGGGGTGACATCAGATGAAAAAAATCATAGAGTAAATTGAGAAATGATCAAGTAGATAGTATGTCAATTAGAGGTTCTGTTTGTCCGGGATGATGGAAAACACACTTTTAGTGTCATAAAATACCAAAACATGCATTTAATGGTCAAATATATAGAAAATGACATCATAATAACTTGAAATCATAGTAAAATCATGTTATTATTATACAAGATCTATGACACATCAATCGAATGTGCGGTCTACCCGGAACTTCCTAATATGTGGTTTTAAAGGTTTGACGCCTTTTAAAAAGGTGTATCTGGGGGTCAAAACCAATTGAACGACATTTGAATATCATGAAATCAGATGAAAATATTTATAGAGTGAATGGTGAAATGGTTGAGCAGAAAGAATGTCAATCCAAGCCGACGTTTTTCTGGGAGGACCAAAAACACACTTTTAGTGTCCTAAAACACCAAAAACACACGTTTAATGGTCAAATACACTTAAAAATAACTCATAATGACTTAAAATCATAGGAAAAACATATTATTTTTATTTTTGATATGTACAAGGATACAAAACATAAATCGGAGGTGCATTCTACCTGAAAAGACCGAATATGCAATTTTTAATGGTTTGATACCCTTTAAAAACACGTAGAGGGTCAAAACCAACCAAATGACCTATGAATGTGGTGAAATTAGACAACAATAACTATAGATTAAATTGTGAAATGGACAAGTAGACGATATGTCAATCAGAGGTTCTGTTGTCCAGAATGATAGAAAACACACTTTTAGTATCATAAAACACCAAAATGGGCATATAACAGTCAGATATATAGAAAACGACCTTAGAATGAGTTGAAATCATAGGAAAACCATATTATTATTATTCATGACATGTATAAGTAGATGAAATGTTAATGGGATGTGTGGTCAGGTTGGAATGACAGAATAAGTAGTTTTAAATTTAAAAAAATGATTAAATTTATTAATACATGTTCGAAATCAAATAACTTTGGTCTGTTATACTAAGCTTTAATTGAAATATTTTTTTCATTTCAATTATTAGTTGGGACATATTTTATTTTACTAATTTTTTGATTAAATCTTGTCATGTAGTTTTATTTGATGATGGGTGAGGATCTTGGAAGATGACGAGGCAGATAGATTTATCGCCCATAGATTTAGATATTTTGGAAATATTTATTGTATTTTTGAAATATGGTGGTTTTTATAATGTTTTTGTAATTTTTTTAAATAAAAACATTATAGCGTCCACTATAGGCTAGTTTGGGCTATAACAATCATCATTTAGCAGTTTCTATAGATGACTTCTCCAGAAGCTATAGTGATTTCCAAATGAAAGTCACTATAGATGATACCGAGTTGATCCAATAGTGGCCTCCAAACAGTGGTCACTATAGATGATAACAAGTTGACCCTATAGTGACTGTCGTTTGATGATCGCTATAGGCTACCTCGATCTTCCATATAGTGCTCTCCAAATGGCAGACACTATAGGCAATAACAATGGACCTAAAGCATTTACTATTTAGCGAATGCTGGGTGGCCTCTATAGGACTTTAGCGATGACTTTTGGAGGTCACTAATGGCCCTTTTTCTACTAGTGACAACATGTTATCAGTACAATGTTATGTTGGGCTAAAAAGTTGGTTTAATTGGAAAGAAAAATTTTATATAGTGAATATTATGAATCATGGTTTTCTACATCTTAAAATTTCTGAAAAGAACTATTTTTCATGGACTCTAGATGCTAAGATGCATCTAGAAACAAACGGATTTGGTAAGACAATTGAAGTTGATGGTCTTTCTTTCTCTCAATACCATGCATTAACCATAATATTATTTTTTCACCGCCTCCATGAAGATTTGAAGAATGAGTGTATGATGGTGGATGATCATATAACGTTATGAAAAAACCTCGAAGGAGTGGTATGATCACATTTGACTAGTAATCTTATAAAGATAAAGATGAAAGTTGAATCATTTGTAATTCAAATATTTTAAATCAGTAAGTGGATACAACTCTGTTTTTTTAAAATAACATCACAATTAAAATTATACGGAGAAAATATCACCAACATTGATATGATATAAAAAAATGTATTTTACTTTCCATACCTTGAACTTCAATCTACAACAAAAATATATTGAGATGGTTTTTACAAAATAATTTGAATTACTCTATTGTCTTATTATTGTGGAATAAAAAAATGAACCTCTAGTGAGGAATTATGAATGTTGACCAATTGGCATAGCTCAATTCCCTGAAGTGAAGATGGCTTCTTATAATTGAGGCTATTGAAATGACATAATCGAGGTTGAGTAAAATAATTTGATCAAGGTGGTCATATACTAAATGAGAAGAGAAAAGGGAAACACCTGAAGTGGTCGAATAATGATCAGAAAAAACCAAAGAAAACAAAGAAATGGTGAAGGTGAGTGTTTTTGGTGTGACATGATGGGGCATTAAATGTGCACTTTTCATACACCAAAACATTTTTCTGATCTTTATCAAAAATCAATCAAAGGGAAAGAAAAGGGCGCTGGAGAAAATTTTGTTAACCAACCCTTAAAGTATGATGAGGTATTACAAATTTTCATATCTCTGATTATTTTGTAGACCCTGAAGGTATTAAGCATATGGATAACGCCTGAATGCTCATGGTAGGGGTGTACTTTTTTAGTTTTATAATTCTTTTAAATAAATATTTTCTATTTTATTTAATTTTATTTATTATATGTATATTTCATTTTCTTTAATAGAAATGGATAATATGAATCAACCCATTGAGATTAATTGTCACGATGAAGATATTTGTCTCACCGCCAGCGCCACAACACACACAAAACTAAAATATGAGAAATATTTTATCAATTATAAAATGGAAAGTGCTCATATAAGTACATTAACCAGTAGTGTGAAATTAATTTAAGTATCTAGAAGATCAAAAATATACCTACCCAGTACTACACAAAATATAATAAATAATTCTTTGTTTTCTCTAAAGTCTCGATGAAATTTATTAAGTTGTAAAGAAATTCATGAAAATGGATAACATATTGAGACTATGAATAGAAAAGGCATTGAATATATTTATACAAAAATCATTAATAATGAGCACAAATTAATTCGAGAGAAACTTTCGAGGTTTATATATAGACTATACTTTGAAAATACATACACAATCTAAACAAATATGGTAAACCCAAAGTTACATTTATTGTATAGAATGACCGTTTGGGCCATCTAGTAACAATAATAATGAGTAAAATAGTTAAATATACTCATGGTCATCCCTTGGTTGATAAAAGGGTTCTTACACCTAATGATTTCTCATGCGCTTCTTGTTCTCAAGGAAAATTAATTATAAGACCATCACCATCAAAAGTTGGGACTAAATTCCCTATGTTCTTGGAACAAATTCATAGAGACATATGTTGTCCAATTTATCCACCATGTGGACCATTTAGATATGTTATGATCATGATTACTGTGTCAACTATATGGTCTCATGTGCATTTATTATCAACTTGTAACCAAACATTTGTGAAATTGATTGCTCAAATAATAAGGCCAAGGGCACAATTTTTATACTCTTCATTAAAGAATACTCAGTTTGATAATGTTAGTGAACATTCATCACATGCATTTAATAATTATTACATGTCAATTGGAATAAATGTTGAACATCCTATAACTCATGTTAACACTCAAAATGGCAAAGGTTAACCATTTATAGCGGTTACAATTTATTACTGGATCAATTTTCATGAAAACTAAATTGCCTAGTTCGACATGGGTGTAGGTTTCGGGCGCAGCTGAAGCGCGTTGGCGGGTTTGCCCAACTTAATTTTTCGTTAAACAATGTTCAATCCGAGATCCGTCACGATATAAAACGCCGAATCTTCGTAATAGAACGAAGAACGAAAAGAAAAGATGAGTCCCGGAACCCTTGAGGAGGATCATCATATGTTGATTATAATTAATTTAATTGATGCATAAGAATTACCTCGTTGGAATTCTTTCTTCGTTGATGTGTCCGGTCACGATTCGGTGATCCATCGTTGCGTCATAGAATCCAAGTGTAGGATTCCTCTAGCGGTGATCCACACGTGTGTCACGTATCTCCGGACGTCGCCGAAGAGATCTCCAGGTGCTAGCGCAGAAGAACCTTCGCTTGCGATGTCCGCCTTCGACCGCCTTGATCCGGTAGAGGATCTTGCTCTCATAACTTGAGGGCGTTCTTGGTGGAAAGGGAATTCTCTCTTGGCTTGAGAGTATTTCCAAATCCATTGTGCACAACAATGGATCACCAAAAAATGTTGGGGTTGCGAGGATATTTATAATCAGGTTTGAGGTTAATAGAGTTATGACAATAAATAAACGCGTTACACGTTTTATTTATTTCATTAACTCTTATTGAAAACCCCCATGTCGAATTATTAATTCCTTGACATGCGCCCACGCTGATTATAATAAATATCATTTAATAAAACAATATTAAATCCTCAAAATCCCAATTGGAAAAACTACACAGCGTGTAATAATTAATACACGGCGTGTACTTGTTTTCCATAAAACTACATAGCATGTATATTTAATATACACGGCCTGTACTTTTATTTTCCATTTTTCTCCACCACATTTATTAGACCTTGAGTAATGACTATTTATTTCTTAAATAAATTTAACTGCATTACTTGCTAATAAATATATTATTTTATCCACAGTATATTCTCTCGAATAACTAGTGTCAAAATAAATGTGATCAGACATCCTTAAATAATTATTAAACCACAGTCGGGAATAATATTTATTTAACTTGTTAAATTAATATTTAACTGAGATATATGGACACACTTAGTGTGTGACCCTCTAGGCCTCTTTCTCAGTGGCATTAGGTTGAGCCTGCCTAAAGTCCAAGGTTAGCGTCTAGCAACACGCCAAGGCATCCATAGAGAAAGAAGTTAACGCCGCAATGACATGTCACCTCCTACGAACGCTTACCATGTAATATAATCCCTTTGTCTCAATATCTCCAATCAAGCGTGTTGCATGCTAGTGCCATCAACCCATGTGCTTGATTATTCTTTCTTTGACTTCCCAGAATTTAACTTTCCCATACCTTACCATGGCCATGGATTTATTTAGGATATATCAATTCCATCAAAGGGCCTGAGATATCTACTTCCGTTATAGAACGGAAGGGACAAATCCTTTCTCACATTATCTATTAATGCGGTATTACTCGTGACGCACCCAACATATCCTACCTCACTGCGAATAGTGTGTCATCACAGTTTTCGTCAATACATCTAAGTGCGCGAGTTGTAATACCCATTAATAATAATCTTAAAGTCTAAGGATCAATACACACGTCCGTAGATAGGAACATCCAATGACACTATGAAATGTGGATTTCCTACTGGCGGGTCTCGTTCTCATAATATCCTCCTGGATATTACCAAGGGTGCACACCATGAGAAGGTACCTCAATGTTTTATGAGTCCTCACCCCTAATGACCTGTATTATTAGTGTCCCTCAAATAATATCATCCGACCATAGAACATACATTCAAGAACAGTGTTATGGCACTTTCGGGTTCTCATCATAGCAGGGATCCACTACGACCCTTTAATGCAACAGCTGTCCTTAGGACATTATCACATGACATGTCACGCAGAAGAACAATCAAGATGTGATAAGGCTTTTATTTAATGAATAAAGTACAAAGTAGTTGGTTCTAGACCACCAACTCCAACAGACTCCCACTTGGACTAGATCCAACTACTAACAACCTTTAACCCGCTAGCTCTCACATGATATTCATGCTTCTGCGGAGATAGGCCTTTAGTCATGGGGTCCTCCACGTTCTCTTCCGTGGACACTCTGCTCACTGCAACTTCACCCCTTTGATAGAAATCCCTCAAGAGGTGATACTTCCAGAGTATGTGCTTTATCCTTTGATGTGACCTTGGTTCTTTTGCAAGAGCCACCGCTGCAGTATTATCACAATACAATGTAATGGGATCTTTACTTCTAGGCACCACATCAAGCTCCTGGAAAAAGTTCCAAATCCAAATGACTTCTTTGGCTGCATCAGAAGCCGCTATATACTCAGACTCCACTGTAGAATCGGCGACAACTGGCTGCTTTGAACTCTTCCAGCTCACAACTCCTCCATTGAGACAGAAAACATATCCAGATTGCGACTTCAGATCATTCTGATCTGTTTGAAAACCAGCATCAACATACCCTCTGATGACAGGCTCCTCGTCTCCTCCATACACCAGGAACATATCCTTAGTTCTTCTCAGATACTTAAGGATGGTCTTAACAGCATTCCAATATTGTTCTCCTGGATCTGCTTGATATCTTCCTACCATGCTCAGTGCATAGGAAACATCAAGCCTGGTATATAACATGACATATATGATGGATCCTATAGCCGAAACGTATGGGATCTTGCTCATCCTATCTTTCTCCTGTTGTGTCTGGGGACACATTTTCTTAGAAAGATGTAATCCATGTGACACTGGAACCAATCCCCTCTTGGATTTTTCCATACTAAATCTCTTTAGTATCTGGTCAATGTATGTACCCTGACTTAGTCCAAGAAGCCTCTTGGATCTATCATGAATGATCTTGATCCCTAGAATGTAGGCTGCTTCTCCTAAGTCCTTCATGGAGAAACACTTGTTCAACCAGTCCTTAACTGACTGTAAGGCTAGTACGTCGTTTCCAATAAGCAATATGTCATCAACATATACCACTAGGATGACGACCGCATTCCCATTAAACCGCTTATAAACACATGGCTCACATTTGTTCTTAATGAAACCAAATTCCTTTATGGCTTCATCAAATCGAATGTTCCATGACCTGGATGATTGCTTTAATCCATAAATGGATTTTTGAAACTTGAAAACCCATTTGGATTCACCTGGTGTCACAAACCCTTTTGGTTGTGTCATATATACATCTTCCTGAAGCTTCCCATTAAGGAATGCTGTTTTGACATCCATATGCCAAATCTCGTAGTCATGGTAAGCTGCTATGACAAGTATGATTCTTATGGATTTAAACATGGCAACTGGCAAGAAGGTTTCATCATAGTCAATTCCTTGATGCTGTCTGAATCCTTTGGCTACTAGCCTTGCTTTATAGGTGCTAACTTGACCTTCCATGTCCAGCTTTCTTTTGAATACCCATTTGCATCCAACAGGCTTTACATCAATTGGCTCATCGACCAGAACCCAAACTTGGTTCTGATACATGGAATCCATCTCAGAATTCATAGCTTCTAGCCATCTTGTAGCTTCTGAGCTTTCTACTGCTTCCTTGTAGGAGAGAGGTTCATCATTGTCCAACAATAATGATTCACCATCCTCGGTGACTAGGAAACCAAATCTCTCTGGTTCCCTTACCTCTCTTGAGCTCCTACGCAGTACTTGTGTTTCTGGAACCTCTTCCACGAGGACCTGTGGAACTTGTTCCTGTACCAACTCCTGTGTATCTTGAGCATCAACTTCGTCGAAGTCAATCTTGCTCCCACTATCCTTCTTGAGGATGTGCTCCCTCTCAAGAAAGACGACTTGTCTGGCGACAATCACTTTCTTGTCTTGGGGGTTATATAGGTAATATCCTTTTGTTTCCTTGGGATATCCTATAAAGATACACTTCGTGCCCCGGGGTGCTAGTTTGTTGCCTAAGAAGGCCTTAACAAACACCTCGCATCCCCATACACGTGTGTGCGACAAAGTGGGTTTCCTTCTATTCCATAACTCGGATGGAATTCCATTTGCCGCCTTAGTTGGTACTCGGTTTAATGTGTATACTGCAGTTTGGAATGCATATCCCCAAAAGGATAATGGAATATCCGCATGACTCATCATCGACCTCACCATGTCCAACAAGGTGCGGTTCCTCCTTTCACTAACACCATTCCACTATGGTGTATAAGGAGGAGTGAGCTGAGATAGAATCCCAGACTCCTGTAGAAGATCGATGAACTCTTGGTTCAGATATTCTCCACCTCGATCCGATCGAAGCTTCTTTATCTTCTTACCAAGTTGATTCTCTACTTCATTCTTGAATTCCTTAAATTTCTCTAAGGACTCTGACTTATACCTCATTAAGTAGACATAGCCATATCTACTCAAATCATCAGTAAAAGTAATAAAGTAAGAATATCCACCTCTAGCTTCTACTGGAAATGGTCCACACACATCTGTGTGTACCAATCCTAGAAGCTCTGTGGCCCTTTCACCTTGTCCACCAAAAGGCGGCTTGGTCATTTTTCCTTGTAAACAAGTGTGACATTTATCAAGTGGTTTTAGCTCAGTAGAGTCTAAATAGCCATCTTGGTAGAGCTTTGTCAAGCGCTTCTCATTCACATGACCAAGGTGGTGATGCCATAACTGGGTGATGTATGAGTCATGTGAGTTTGTTTCGTTATCGATTGCCAACACTTGGTTTTCGTAATTTAATACATACAAACCATTATTCAAATGTGCCATACCATAACATACGTTGTTCTTATAAAAGAGACAACCCTTATTTCCAAACTTGAAAATAAATCCATCTATATCAAAACAAGATATAGAAATTATGTTCTTGGTAACACTAGGCACAAAATAACAGTTTTGTAAAACCAAAATCATGCCAGTTGGCAATGAGAGGTGATAGTCGCCAATAGCCAACGCAGCCAGCCTTGCGCCATTGGAAGCTCGAAGATCCACCTCTCCTCTGGAGATCTTTCTAAATCTACTTGGTTCCTGCATTTGAATACAAATGTGAGCCCCACAAGCTGTATCTAATACCCAATGTGTAGAAATAGAAAGATTTCACTCGATAACGAACACACCTTTAGCATCCCCATGCTTCTAGGTGCAGTTCCTATTCCAGTGGCCCTGCTTGCCACATGCAAAACACACTGCTTCCCGTTCCTTGCCCTGCCTCTGGATCTTCCCCTTCTTGGAGGGACGGTGCTCGGGGGCTTCAGACCGTTTATAAATCTTTGGCCCCTTTTCCTTGTCCTTCCTTTTCTTGTTCACCATAAGGACCGCGGGTTTGTCACGCCCCATGTCCTTATCTACCTGGAGAATCAAGGTCAGAAGCTCTGATAGAATCTTCTCATTGCCGCTCATGTTATAGTTGACAATGAAGCTAGAGAAGGTCTTGGGCAATGATGATAGGATGAGATCTGTACGCAACTCATCTGGGAATTTAATCCCTAAGATGTCCAAGCGTTCAATGTAGCCAATAAGCTTGACCACATGAGACCCAGCTGGCGCAGAATCTCCAAGATTCATGGTAAACAAAGAATTGGAGATCTCATACCTCTCCTGTCTCACCTTCTCTTGGTAGAGATCTTTAAGGTGAGACATCATGCTATACGCATCCATGTTTTCATGTTACTTCAAGAGCTCATTAGACATGGCTGATAGCATGAAAAACTGAACATATGTGGCATCATCCATGTGTTTCATGTAGAGAGATAATTCCTCATCACTAGCCTCTTTCCCAGGCGCAACTGGAATAGGCTCTTCCAGCGCATATAATTTCCTTTCGTGGCGAAGGACGACACATAAACACCTCTGCCACTCTTGGAAATTGGTGCCGGTGAGAAGGTTTTCTTTTTCGAGTATGGTGCGCAATGATATGTTTGAAGTCATTTTCTTTCCGTTTCTACAATTTAAGATGAGCAAAGGTTTAATACTTTATTATAAAAAATGAGACAAATAAATAAATTAATACTTATTAGTCTCCCACTATTTTATTGAAATCCAATAGCCCTCACCATTGACTTCGGAATATTTTATTGCGTGAATATTCTAGTGGCAAGGATCCATATTTCCCTTCACATTACCCCAACTAGGGTTGGTCAAGCAACTTGAAGGGTTTTAGGTAGGCATTCCAAATGCCAACTGCATTAACTCGCAGTTCCTTGATCCGCTGAGTGGACTCCCCAATCCTGAAATCCTTTTTGGATTTCCTCAACCTTTGACTCTTGGTCACACCAAGTCCTACTGTGGCAGTCAACCCTTGATGCGAACCAAGTAAAGTCAACCCAAAACCTTGAATTAGAATTTCCCGATAATTGAAAGCACCCCAACTAGGGTTGGTCAAGCACTTTGAACTATGGTTCGATTCTAACCAAGATTATGGAAGGCTATGCCGGCTTAATATTTATTTTGAGGGATTTTATCCTTATATGTAAATTTCCATTTTATTATCTTTGATTACATGCTTGTTAATATTAAGTGGGATATACTTAAGTGATTAACCATGTCTAAGATAATATTTACGTATAAGCCAATTTTATTTTAGTTCCATCTTGCATGCTCGTTTAATTCATTAATTGTGTGATCGTGACAACACACCCATAATAAATAAACCATGCAACTGACAGAAATAAAATAAATGGTATGATCATGAGCTTTTCTATTGGTTAGTTTATCTAGCGGTTGATAAACTAACCCAAGACCTAGGGGAGAAACACCTTGAACCTTTCGGGTTCGTGTTTACAGCTTTCCACATGTCCACCTTTGTATCTCCTTGGATTGGTTTCATCTCGGCTCCTGACTTGAGCTGCCTCCACTAGCTTGGGAGCTCTATCAATTACATATGCATTTATCTCACATGCAGGTGAGGGGAAAAAAGGGGTTTTTACATAAAAGAATCCTTGGGCGCGCAGGCCTTACATATTAATGAGGAGATGGATCGCAGGCCAACAAATTTAATTTAAATAAATAAATTAAAAGAAACCATTCACATACAAAGGTCTCGATATATCTCATGATCATCCATACATGCAACGATATTTACGCATAAATAAAACTAGCATTCAATTCTTTAATCGTTCTTGTTTAAGATAAATCACGCTCGAATCAATTAATTATCTTTAATTAATCAATCCTTTTATCTTAAATACCTTTTCTGAATTTCCTTGAGATTCTCATCCATCATAATTTTAAACAAATAAATTCATTTAAAATTATCCTTGTACACAACTTGTACCTTGGAGGCAACCCGGCGAATTCCCATTTATTACGCAGATGTTAAATTAAACACATATATATAAAACACCTATCACGTGTTGTGCCTCAGCTTTACGCCTGCACCATGGTACATGTCTCAACGGTTTTTATAATATAATAATAAATTTTAATAAATCTGTGTAATTTGGGTGAGTACACGGCGTGTAGTTCTGACTACACGACGTGTACTTTTTCTTCACCGTCCATCCGAAGCACACGCCCGAGGATAGGGCGTGTTAATGTACTTTGGAAATTTTTGAAGTACACGGCGTGTACAGTGGGACACACGCCATGTAGTTTCCGCGTTACATGGTTTCCAGACGGGCAGGCTATGTACGGAGTACACGGCCCAACCCTAACCCGAAGGGACTACACGCCGTGTTCATTGGACCACACGACATGTATTCCGGAAACCATGTGCCACCTGTTTCTGGTCAACACACGGTGTCTTAAATTCTTAGAAAGAATCCAATACACGACCTGATTTGGTGGATCAGTCAATGCATTGAACCTAGACTACACGGTGTGTACTTCCGAATACACGCCGTGTATTCTGGTGTTATACGGCCAGAAACATTTGGCTCCTCCGGATGAGTTCCTCTATTTTATTTTAATCAAAATTAAAAGAAAAAATCTGTTTCTATGAGCTGAACGAGAAACGAGAGAGGAGGAACAAATCTCGATATTCAGATTTCCAGAACGATTAAACTTGAATTGAAATAACTAAATTATTAAATGCGTAAATCACCAACAAAAAACTAAATAATTATAACCAACGATATGACCCACTATGATACCACTTGTAGGTTTCGGGCACAGCGGAAGTGCGTTGGTGGGTTTTCCCAACTTAATTTTTCGTTAAACAATGTTCAATCCGAGATCCGTCACGATATAAAACACCAAATCTTCGAAATAGAATGAAGAACGAAAAGAAAAGATGAGTCCCGAAACCCTTGAGTAGGATCATCATATGTTGATTATAATTAATTTAATTGATGCATAAGAATTACCTCGTTGGAATTCTTTCTTCATTGATGTGTCCGGTCACGATTCGGTGATCCGTCGTTGCATCGTAGAATCCAAGTGTAGGATTCCTCTAGCAGTGATCCACACGTGTGTCACGTATCTCCGGACATCGCCGAAGAGATCTCCGGGTGCTAGCGCGGAAGAACCTTCGCTTGCGATGTCCGCCTTCAACCGCCTTGATCCGGTGGAGGATCTTGCTCTCGTAACTTGAGGGCATTCTTGGTGGAAAGGGAATTCTCTCTTGTCTTGAGAGTATTTCCAAATCTGTTGTGAACAATAATGGCTCACCAAAAAATGTTGGGGTTGCAAGGATATTTATAATTAGGTTTGAGGTTAATAGAGTTATGACAATAAATAAACGCGCTACACGTTTTATTTATTTCATTAACTCTTATTGAAAACCCCCATGTTGAATTATTAATTCCTTGACATGCTCCCACGCTGATTATAATAAATATCATTTAATAAAACAATATTAAATCCTCAAAATCCCAATTGGAAAAACTACACGGCGTGTAATAATTAATACACGATGTGTACTTATTTTCCATAAAACTACACAGCGTGTATATTTAATATACACGGCATGTACTTTTATTTTCCATTTTTCTCCAACACATTTATTAGACCTTGAGTAATGACTATTTATTTCTTAAATAAATGTAACTGCATTACTCACTAATAAATATATTATTTTATCCACAGTATATTCTCTCGAATAACTAGTGTCAAAATAAATGCAATCAGACATCCTTAAATAATTATTAAACCACAGTCGGGAATAAGATTTATTTAACTTATTAAATTAATATTTAACTGAGATACATGGACACACTTAGTGTGTGACCCTCTAGGCCTCTTTCTCAGTGGAATTAGGCTGAGCCTGCCTAAAGTCCAAGGTTAGCGTCTAGCAACACTCCAAGGCACCCATAGAGAAAGAAATTAACGCCACAATGACATGTCACCTCCTACGAACGCTTACCGTGTAATATAATCCCTTTGTCTCAATATCTCCAATCAAGCGGGTTGCATGCTAGTGCCATCAACCCATGTGCTTGATTATTCTTTCTTTGACTTCCCGGAATTGAAATTGCCCATACCTTACCATGGACATGGATTTATTTAGGCTATATCAATTCCATCAAAGGGCCTGAGATATCTACTTCCGTTATGGAATGGAAGGGACAAATCCTTTCTCGCATTATCTATTAATGCGGTATTACTCGTGACGCACCCAACGTATCCTACCTCGCTGCGAACAGTGTGTCGTCACAATTTTCGTCAATACATCTAAGTGCGCGAGTTGTAATACCCATTAATAATAATCTTAAAGTCTAAGGATTAATACACACGTCCGTAGATAGGAACATCCAATGACACTATGAAATGTGGATTTCCTACTGGCGGGTCTCGTTCTCATAATATCCTCCTGGATATTACCAAGGGCGCACACCATGAGAAGGTGCCTCAAAGTTTTATGAGTCCTCACCCCTAATGACCTATATTATTTGTGTCCCTCAAATAATATCATCCGGCCATAGAACATACATTCAAGAACAGTGTTATGGCACTTTTGGGTTCTCATCATAGTAGGGATCCGCTACGACCCTTTAATGAAACAGCTGTCCTTAGGACATTATCACATGACATGTCACACAGAAGAACAATCAAGATGTGATAAGGCTTTTATTTAATGAATAAAGTACAAAGTAGTTGGTTCTAGACCACCAACTCCAACAACGGGGACATGAAATTTTGCATGAAACAACACTAATTCAAATAAGGCCATCAATTTATCATGAATATCCCCATTTTCAATTAGCTAGTCTCCATGAATCAAATATTTCACATTTAAATATATTTATTTGTGTTGTATATGTGCAGGTAGCACCCCTACAATGAACAAATATAGGACCCCAAAGAAGAGAGAAGGTGGAGCTTTAGAGAGAATAAGGGTTTCCAGATTGGGTCTTTCTTGAAGAAGTTGTGCCAGACAAAAGAGAAAGGAGAAGAGACAATATTGCAACATTTCATCTGATTATCGTATTCAGCTGATTATCGTATTGGGCTAGATAATCAGATTGTGGAAATCATATTGATATTTCTTGACTAAGGAAGAAGAAGTTCAAAATTGTTTTAGTGGTATTCTAGTAAAGCATTTTTTTCATTTTGAGCAAATTAGACTTGAAAATCAGACTGAGAGATCAGACTGAGTTTTATTACGAAGTCTAGTAAGTTCTTACCGGCTTCTAGGTAAGAAAGTGGAGAATTGTTTTAGAAAGAATAAATTTGTGAAAGTTGATAAAGCATCACTGTAATATGTTTTTTTACAAGAATTTTGTATTACATCATTTGTGTTAGAAAGAGCACACACACTATTGAATTGTTTATATATTGCTACATGAGTGAAATGGAATATCCTACTCACTGTATTCCACAAAAGGATTATTTTCTAGTGGATTGTGTGGTATTGGATCATTTCCAAATCATACCAAGGACATATCTATTCTTGTTGAATAGTGAACCTTGTAAATTATTGTGTTCATATGGATGTGTGTTTGAATTGTTTTCAGTAGGGAAAGAAATATCTAAGAGGAGGTGATGGTTGTTTCATTTTCATGGAAACATAAAAGAAAAATATATCATTGATTCAGCCCTCCCCATCTTAGTGATAAAACTATATTGACTAGGCAATTATAATTGGTATCAGAACTGAAGGCTCCCTTCATTTGTCCTTGTTTGAATTTTTGAATAGAAGTTGTTATGGAGAATAATAATTATGTGAACATTAAAGGAATTACAGTTTTTGATGGTAATAATTATCATATTTGGAAAGACAAAATGTTGTCGTATCTTATGTCTCTTGGATATGATATTCTTTAAGTTGTTACAAATGGATTTCCTCCAATTTATGAAAAGGTTATTCTTATATCTATTGATAAGAAAAATCTTGAGAATGATGGAAGGGTCAAGAATTCTTTACTATCATCACTTTATGAAAGTGATTTTTAAGGGTTAAATGCATTTCCACAAATAAAGGTATACAAGATAAGATGAAAAACATATATGAAGGTAATACAAAAATGAATAAGGTGAAATTCAAAATTTGGAGGTTAAAGTATGAAGATTTGAAAATCAGTGAGTATGAATCCATTAGGGACTTCTTTACCAAGTTTAATGAAATTTTCGGCACTATCATGTGTCTTAGTGAAAAATTAGAAGATTCTAAAGTTATTGAAAAAAAATTTAGAATACTTCTCAACAATTTTGATGCTAAAGTTTCTTCATTAGAAGATAGAGATCATTAAACATTATCTCTTGATGATTTACATAACAATCTCATCACTTATGGAATGAAAAGGGAGAAAGATATGAAAAAAAATTGATTGGGAAATATCTTTTAAGGATACCAAGAAAGAGAATTAAAAGAAGATTCTTATTTAATAAGAAGCTAGTGATACTAACTCTGAAAATGAGGTATGAAACAATCTTGATGAAATTTTATCCTTGTTTTCAAAAAACATGAGAAGAGGTACATGTAAATACAAAGGGAAAATTCCCTTGAAATGTTTTGAATGTGGAGTCATTGGGTACTTTGCAGAAAATTGTCCACAAATAAAGAAATAAGAAGATAGTGATGAAGAATAAACAAGGCCAAGAAGTTCATGGAAGAAATAAGGTGATAAATAAAAATCATATTCCACAGGAAAATATAAAAAATTCTTCAAATATAAAAGGAGGAGTTTCTTACCTAAAGATGAATAAGAATAAGAGAGTGAAGTTGAATTCAAAAAATCTGTTAAGTATGATGGTGAGAATAATTTTATTTTAATAGTTAATGATGAAAAATTCAAAATAAAAAGTTTTTATGAAGAAGAAACTCAACTTGAATTTCATTTGAAAGAAGAGTTGAAAGAATGTTTGAGAAAGATTAGAAAGCTTAAAAAGAAAAACAAGAAGTTGGAAGATGAATGCTCCCCAACAAAAATTCAAGAAATTTTTTCAAAAGAGAATAATAATATGTTGGTAGAGATTGGTGATTTAAAGAAATCTATTGAGGGAGAAAATAATCATAATGAGCATCTAAAAGTAAAGTTGAAGGAAAAATAAGAAGACCTGGAACTTGTCCAACAAAAAGTATCTAAAGATGAACAAAAAGATAAAATTTTCAAATTCTATATCTTTGAAGTTGGTGAATGTTATTGTAAGAATAAACCTGATAATTATCAACAAAAGTTACCTTCTAAGGTTGAGAATAATACATGAAGTGTTTATGAAAAGAAGAGTGTTGGGAAAGTTATGTATGTGGCCAAGACCAACAAAGTTGGGAATTCAAAAGTTTCTAAAAACCTTGAGTATAAAAATATTTCTAAACATTCTGAATATGGAAACGTTTCTATTACCTATGATTCTGATAAAACTAAAAAGAAACAGAAAATTCCAACTGACAACAGAAAGTTTGGTGGTTCAGATAAGAAAAACAAGAAGGTTATTGAGAAGTATGTTCACAACTCTAGTCGGTATGAAAGTTTCAGAGGAAAATATTCTTTCTATGGCTATTACTGGTATTGTGGTTGATTTAGAAATACAAAAAATATGTGCTGGTTTAAGTGAAAACATTACTACTATTCCAAAGTTTATGGAAGGCATGGTTTAAGGGGGATTCAATCTCCTCAAAGGAAGAAGTATGAGAAGGTTGTTTTGAAGAAACCTGAGAAGGTTGGAATAAAAGTTGAAAATAGGTTCCCACCCTTGGAAACTATTTGTGAAAGGTGTGAAAAACCTGGAAAACTTGCAAAATTATGTCTTGTTTTGTTACTGGCATAACAAAAATTAGTTAACAATTCTCAGAAGCCGAAAATTAAGAAAAAAATGCTCTTGTTATTGAAACCGCTTTGAAATCTACTAAAGGATAATGACCTTAGATTATTGATAGTGGTTATTCTTCTCATATGATGGGAGATTTGAATTTTTTTTAATAACATAAAATAATTCAAAGAAAGAACTTTTATATTAGGTAATGATGAATCACTAAGAATCAAAGGTTTTGTATTATCTATCATTGGGAAATAAAAATTGAAATCCAAGAAATCTTTATATGTTGATGGGATGAAACATAACCTGTGGAGTGTTTCAAAATTGTGTGATGAAGTTAAAAAAATCACTTTTAGGAAATATGGTTTTTTAGTAAAAAGTGAGGAGGATGGAAATATAGTTATAAGAGGCCAATGTACAAAGGTAAACTTATTTCAAGTTGGTGAGGTACAAAAATCATGTTACTTGGGACGATGTAAGAAAATAAATTGTGGAATAAAAGGCTGGGACACATGTGTTAGAGAAACATGAGAAAGTTATCTAAAAAAACTGTGTCTAAGACATTCCTGATTTTCCAAGAAAAAAATATTGGTCTTGCACTATTTTTTAGAAAGGAAAGATTATAAATTCAGTGCATATTAAAGTTGATATTTGTTCAAAACAACCCCTATAACTTATCCATTCGGATATCTATGGGCGAATAAGAAAACAATCAATTAATGGAGATAAGTATTTCATCACTTTCATTTATGAATTTACTCACATTACTTTTGTCATGTATATGAAACACAAATAAAATGCTCTAAAAATGTTTAAAGGTTTCATGAGGAAAGATGAGAAAGGATGTGAGTATTTAGTGAAAAAGTTGAGAACAAACAATGGTAGTGAATACAAAAAGTGAACAATTTGAAATTTATCTTGAGAATCATGGAATTAAGCATGAATATAGTTCCCCATACACTCTTCAACAAAATGGGTTTTCTGAAATAAAGAATATTAGTTTGGTGGAAATGGGGAGAAATATGTTACTTGAACATGGTTTTTCTCATTACTATTAGAGGCAATCCATGAGCACTGTTGTATATATTCATAACGGATGTTCCTAGAGACCAAATTAACATATTACCCCATATGAAATATTTCATGATAAAACTCCAAGTTTGAAGCACTTAAGATTTTTCTGGAGTCCATGCATTATAAAGAAGAAAGGTGGAAATCTTGAAAAGTTTGAGTAGAAAGGTGAAGATGAAATTTTTCTTGGCTTGCTCTAGAAGGAAGAAGATATAGATGTTTAAAGAAAGAAACATGAATAATTGTTGATTCTTGTGATGTGAAAGTTATTGAAAATAACAAGGAAGCTACATATACTCTTGTAGATAAAGAAGTTAAACAGGATTGGGAAACTTCTATTAACAATTCCAATAAGGATATAAACAATTGTGATCCTATTTAGGAAGAAGAATCAGACTCAGTTATTTCTAGTGATGAGGAAGAATCTTGAAAATCTCATCACATGCTAAGGAAGAAAGTGGAGGCTCATAACATTTCTGGTGATCAACATCCAAATGATCAAACAATAAGAACAATTTCACATACTTCTTTGTATTCAAAAGTTGAGATGAATGATGTGAAAGAAGCTTTTGAGTATCCAAAATAGGTTTAGTCCATGAATAAAGATCTAAATCAGATAGAAAATAATGATACATGGGAAGTTATACATAAACTAGTTGAAAAAATGTTATTGGTACAAAGTGGGTTTTTCGGAACAAGCTGAATGAAGAAGGTGAAGTGATAAAAAACAAAACAAGATTAGTGTGCAAAGGTTACTCAAAAACTGAAGGTGTTTATTTTGATGAAAATTTTTCTTCAATGGAAATGTTAGAAACTATCAGAATTTTTCTTGTTATTGCTGCACAACAAAGTTACAAAATCTTTCAAATGGATTTAAAGTCCACATTTTTGAATGGGGATCTTGATGAGGAAGTTTACATTGAACAAACTTGTGGATTTGTTGTTGGGAAAGAAGAAATTTATGTGTGTAGGTTAAAGAAATACTTTTATGGGGTAAAAAATATCTAAGGTCATGGTATTACAAATTGAATACTTGCTTAAGGAAGACGATTTTCAATAAAGGAAGTGTTGATAACAATCTTTACATTAAATAAATTCAGGAGTTTTTCCTCATCTTAATTGTTTATATTGATGACATTATCTTTGGTGGGTATGATGAAACATCTTGTGAAAGATTTTTTGAAGAGATGAAAAAGTTGTTTGAAATGTCCATGTAGCGAGAAATTAAATACTTTCTTGGGTTACATATTCTAAAAAATAAGAAACACATTTTTCTTTATCAAGAAATGTATGCCAAGGAACTTCTTAAGTAGATCGGAATTCAAAACTCAAAACCTATTTCCACACTAATTTTAGTGGCAACCAAGTTGAGTAAAGATAGAGAAGGAAATGAAGTTGATCAAAAATAGTTTCGAAAGCTAATTGGAAGTTTGTTATATTTGAATGCCTCAAGACCTAACATTTTTTATGTTGTCACCTTATGTGAAATATTTCAGAGTGCTTCTAAAGAATCACATGTACTTGTTGGAAAAATAATTATTAGATACATTAAAGGAACAATTTTTTTCAAAATTAGGTATGATATCTTAGAAAGTATTGATTTTTTTGGGTATTCAGATACTAATTGGGTAGAAAATGTTGATGATAGAAGATCTACATATGGTGGAGTTTTCTTTATAGGGAAAAGTTGTGTTAGTTGGCATACAAATAAATAAAATTTAGTAACTCTTAGCATAACTAAAGCTAAGTATGTTTCTTCCACTCAAGCTGCTACCCAAATTATGCGGATGAAGACTCAGTTAGAAGACTTACTTGTTGAAGTGAAGTTACTCTTGCTCTTGGGTTGTGATAATAAAATTTAAATCAATCTCATGAGGAATCTGGTACAAAATTCCCATTCAAAACATTTTGATATCAAATATCATTTAATCAAAGAGTATGTGGAGAATAATACATTGAATTTGGAGTATATTCCTACATCGGAACAGGTTACTGACATTTTCATAAAAACATTACTGAAGGAATATTTCTCTAAATTGAGGTTGACCATGGGTGTGCAACCACTTTATTGTCAAGGTTGAGGTATGTGATTTCCCCCTCTATTACTTACCTTTGGATAGTGTTTTCAGGGGGGGGGGAATTGTTTCATAAATATATCCTTAAAGGAAGCATGTTTAAAAAGGGGAGTTGTGGGTAAGATGAGAATCTAGAATGTAAGTGTATAAATTTTTCTAACTATTTGTTGGAGTGTTTATAGGAAAAGGAAACAAAAATTTTGTATTCTAGGGAAGTTGAAGAAGTGAAGAAAAGCTGGGGAAGAAAAGATGAGGAAATTTCATAATCACTAATTTTGGACAACATGGGTTTTCTCTCAATAATTCTTGTTTTCTACAATTAGTTAAATCACATTGGCTTAGAATTGTTGATAAGTAATCCATATCTTGAGATTACAAAGTTCAGTGATTTATGAATCTTGGTTGAAAAAATACAAAGGGGGAGATTGTTGAGACCAAGTTGACTAGAGAATGTTTCTGGAAGTAAGAAGAAGTTTGTTTTACTAGTGAGTTGTTTTTTTTGTCAAAAAAGATAAATCAATTCACTTTGTAAAAGCTTTGGAAAATTTTACTGACCATATTATTTAGAAACCAGACCCACAATGGTCAAGAAATTACATCGTAATGAGAATATGTTTTCCAAATAAAAAGGTTCCTCAAACTTACCTCAGGTCCGAAATGGAAGAGAAGATCATAACGAGGTGGTGCATCAGAGTCTACCTAACTCCAATATAAATCTGAAAATGCTTTGATGTTTTGTATTTCTCACAAATCATAAGTAAGTTGTGAAAATTGTGATGTAATATTGATGAAATAAGGGGGGAGAAAAGGCGTTTCCAATCGTATTCAGATTAATTGTTTCTAGTTGGAAAGAGAGAAAAAGTGTTGAAAATTATATTCAATATGACCATAATCATGTCAATCATATTCAGGCTAAGAAGAAAAGAAAGATGTGAATTAGGAAGCCACAATACTTTTTATTGTCAATGTGATGATGCTAAAGTCGATATTCAATGTATCAAAGTCATGAAGAAGGTTATGATACTTGCTAAAAGTTTGAAGAAGAATAAAGTTAGTGAAGGCAAAGATTTCTGATCTCAAGATCATCGTAATGAGTTTATTAGATTGATATTTGTTTGAAGGATGGGAAGGTTTGTGGAAAATATAAGAAAATGAAAGTACTGATTTCCAGTTAGACTCAAAGCCAAAAGATTTAAATTCTCGGTGAAAGAATTTGATGGGAATCGTATTTTGGAAAGAAATAATTCACTGATACCGGTCCATCTGACTTAGTATGTCATTGTATTCATCAGAGGAAGAATTGTTTGTGGAGAAGATTTTTGGTATCATATTCAAAAGAGAAGGAAGAACTTTGATTTTTTTTCAAGTTCTTTCATCTGTTGGGTCAAGAGGCATTGTATTAGGATTAATAATAATTTATCTTTGCGAAGAAAAGAAGAAGTATAAGTGGTTGAAGAAGTTTGAAATAACCCGTTGTATCCATCACAATGAATAAATCAGAATGGGAGCCGGTTCATAGAATCATTATAAAGACATATGTTTTCTTCTTACATTTGGTGTAGAGAAATGTAATGAAGATATCATATCAGACAATCAGAATGAAGGAACAAAATCAAATTAAGGTTGCTGAGAAAATTAAAGCTATTTATTTCTTCAATGCAATTGGTATAAAGTATTGTAATGATGAAATCAGACCAGGCAATCGGAGTGAAAAATCATAACCGGACTGATGTTTGTAAAGAAAATATAAAATAGAGCTAAAGTTATTATAAGATTAAAGAAGGATCATGAAGAGACAATAAAAGATGAGAATCATTGACAAATTCATAAATGTATCTGAAATTCAAGGGAACATGCAAATTCAGATAATTTGGTTGAGTGGGAAAATTTTCAAGAATCCCACCCAAACCATTTTTTGGGAGAGTATAAAAGGTGAAAAGTACATTGTACTTTTTTGATGGATGTAATATTCACAGTGAAGAAGATAGAATATGGAAATCTAGAGAGAAGAAGGGTTTACAGATTGGGTCTTTTTGGAAGAAGTTGTGCCAGACAAAAGAGAAAGGAGAAGAGACAAGATTGCAACATTTCAGCTGATTATTATATTGAGATGATTATCATATCAGGCTAGATAATTGGATCAAGGAAATTGTATTGATATTTTCAGACTGAGTAAGAAGAAGTTCAGATTTGTTTTAGTGGTATTCAGTGTAACACCCCAAGATTTTATGAAAAATATTCTTTTAATTTCATTAATTTCTTGTGTTGTATGCTACACCAAGATTACCTTGCGCTATACGCAACACCGTATTAGCTTGCAGTATACACAACACTATTCTTGGATCGTGTTACACACAATTTTGATAATAGTTATTCTACGCAACATTGAGTATATATATATATATATTCAATGTATAAATTAAATATGGTTGGTTTATGTTATACGAAACAACGAATGATTCTTGCACAGCACGTAACCCTAACTTGGCTTGCATTACACGCAATCGCGACCTTCCTCGATAGCGTGTGTTGTACGCAATACCAGGTTTTACTAAACAACGATATATTATTATAATATTATTATGAACTATTCGTTATGAATAGTATTAACTAAATTTTGAATTTTATAACATTATTATTCATCTTACACAATTTCAAGAACATGGTATAAGAACAAAATAAATTTTTCGGGTAAAATAAGTATGCTTCAAAAAATGCAGTTTTACCGCCTTTTGATGGTGCACCCACTTTAAATCTAGTTTTTGACATGTTTATAAGTTCAATTTGACAAAATAAAATTCTTATTTGGAATCATGAAATAAAAATTTACTTTGGATACATTTTTCATATTATTCTGGTAACTTTCATATTTTGATGAATAGTTAAAACACGCTACATTTTAATTAAAAACAACTTTTTTCATCATAATATCTTATGTGGTTAAATTATAATATTGAATGGTTTTAAAGTATAAATAGAATATATTTTTACCATTTAATATAATATATGTCATTAGCATTGATTTTACCTTGAATTCGTAGGTTAAATCAATTCAATCTTTTGCAATGTTTTAAAGAAAAACCCGTTTTCTTTCGACAACGGGATTAATTTTAATTTAATTTCTGCATCTTTTGTGTATTGAATTTGGAAAAATGGATTCCATATTTGGAATCAGTGGGTCCAAATTATGTTAATAAGCTACTTTTTATTTTTGGGCATTGTGAATAGTAACTACGGTAAATTTTATTTACTATAGTTAAAGGTAAATCGGGTAATTAAGGGTAAATATAAGATTATAAAATTACCCTAAAACTTAGAAAAATCCTATTGGATGGCTAAAAGTAGACCCATATAACCTAAGGGTCTGATTAGATTCATTTTATGGACTTTTTTCCATGAAAATAATTTAATTATTATTAAAACCAAAGAATGTGACAACATGTCACTTTCTTAAATCTTATAAGTATAATAATTTTAATTTAGTGATAAACTTCATGAAACTTAGAACATGAACAGTCTCCAGAAATCTAATACAATTATCTACATCATATGAATTTATTTAGAATTTTTATGGATTAAATAATTATCATTTATTATGACACAAAGATGATGCAGTAATTGTCTTATTAATGAAATATTGACATAATTGATGTTATAAATGCCCAAATAAATGTAATTTGAGACTTTTTATGACTTAAATTAATTTTCTATGTTAATATGACATGTTATTTTTGATATAAGTAACTTGGTTCGAACTTATCATTCTGTTATAAATTTCATAAAAATCATGTACCAAATAGTGTCAAAATTGACATAAATTAGTTTTTAAAACAAATATTATATTATTAATTGTTATTTAATTCCTAAAAAATCTAAGGTTCAGCAAAATGACTTAGATAAGGATAGATATATTAATAATAAACAACTTGGGGTTCGTTTGGCTTGTTATGGTAAGTTTATTAACCATATAGTGTAAGAAAACAAAAAGACACGGTAAAAGTTAAATTATTTAACTTAGAGTTAAATCTAATTGATAAGGTTAAAATAATAACCTAAACTTGTCGAAATCCTATTGGATGAGAGAATTTTGACCCATACCCACTTTATATTCGAAATAAGACCCTTTGGAACCATTATAAACCTAATTTGACCTTAATATAAAATAATATTTTGAGATTTTCCTAAGGTGCCCCTCTCCTCCCTTATAAAAGGGCACCTCCTCCCTCTCCTCCTCACACCAATTTGAGCATTCAAGCTCGGCCAAACCCTACCAAAATATCTTCTCCACTTCCCTAGTATCATCCTATAGGTCCTGGTCTTCTTCAAAGACCATCCTTAGTTCTTTAAGTGGAGGTTAAGTGAAGGAGCGTCAAAAAGAGGAAATATCCATTACCGATCTTTTTCAATTTCTTTCTTCTTCAAATTATTATTCTTTAGTTGTTTCATGATAAAGTAATAACATCCGTATTTATTATATACTGATATGTTATTATAAATATGAAACAACTCTAATTAACCTTCTATCCATCCTATGGAAAAAGGAAATCACCGCGCGTGCGTACGTACAGAATACCGTCTCCACGCCGTGGTGTAATCTATTTTCCACCACCACCTTACTTGGATGGGTATAATGGTGTAAATAATGACTATATATTACTATTATAAAGTGATATTGATTCTTAAATAGTATACATACACTCCAATACAATTCCACGATCATAGGAACGATATCACCACTCGTGCGTACGTACGGAATACCGTCTCCACGATGTGATGCGACTCGTTCTACATGATCTTAATATCATAATGATTATATAAATGAATTTAATGAATGAATATGATATATGTTACAATAATACCATTCTGGAAATGAGGTATCTATAACCTAAAGATAAGAATAAGAATTTATTCGACAAACACGCATAAGAACAAAAAGTAATAAACACCCGAATAACAAGTAATAATGAAATATTACTAATAAGAAGCTAATAATATGACCATATATGATATCATAATAATAATTATGATTCTGGAATAAGTAAATAACATTATTTAAATCATTATACAGGAGGTTTGGACATTTACGAAGCATATCGGACCTAAGGTAAGGGAAATATCACAATCTCTTTTTTATCCGAGATTGTTTATACTTTGGTATTTACTGGGGTGTATTTTATCATCCACATCAATGTTTCCTCAATATGTAATATTTATATCCTTATAAAATAGTTTATATTCAATTTTACCCTTCGGTGAGTTTTTATTAAAAGATATGAAAGGAATCTTTTGTTGTTTTTAGTACGAGGTACTTTTTGACTTTTCCGACAAAAGTACGAGAAGAATGTTTTTTTAACTTATACGGCATGAATGGATTTTTAAAACATTATTTCCAAGAAGCTTCCTTTACAAGTTTTCATGTTTATTTTTAATCAACTTCTTTTAGTTTAAAATTGTAAGACATGTTAAGAAAGGAAAATGTTTTTGAAGTAGAAAGGATATTTTCCTCAAGAATGGAGTTCAAGTGTTTTATCAAAATTATTTTCCATCTAAGATAATATAGGGTTCTGTTTCTATCCCTATTATTACATGGATTTGATTATGTTGTGATGGAAATATTTTTATGAATTCCTTTATCTTATATGAATTGTTTTATGATGTCATGTTGTTTAAGAATCCCATTTTTACTACATGGGTTATGCAATGATGCATGATTAGTGATTTTGTGGCACACATAAGAATGGTATCATTATGAGATGGGTGGGACCTATATCTCCCTCAAATTCATTGGGTAAAGATTTTATATCTCATGAGATAGACATGGCTGGAACGGTAGGTTATACCGGTTCAGTGAAACAGGACTGAAACGAGGAATGAACTCGGTTCAGAAAGGGACTTTGTCCACTAAGATAGTCTTGGAAATGAGTCTTGACTAATAAGAAATGATTCTCTATAATTATGTGTGTATGCCACAAAGTTTCATGTTTTATGTTATGATTATTGGGATTACATTTCACTACTATGATTTATCCCATGTTATGAAATTATGATCTCTTTTGCAGGTTAAGATTTCCAAAAGTTATGTTCTTATGTATATGATGTGACTGATATTTCTTTTGTTTACCCTTACTGAGCATTTGAGCTCACCCTTTTATGTTTTATTTTCCCCAGGATATAAAGAAAGGTTTTAGGTAAAAAAAAGTAAGATCTTTATGGGATATGTTGAAGATCTTTCACCACGATTAGAAGATTATATTCCGAGTTTCCAAAGACACTAAACTATTATGGTCCTTGTGTGTGTGTTTTTGTTATGTACTAATTATTCCGCAAAAGTAATGTAATGTCCATGTACGTCAAGCTTCGGGTCTCTACAGTTGGTATCAGAGGAAAGGTTTAGTCAACCTTTGGAAACTAGGATGCGAAAACGTTAGTGAGATCCCTAGAGATATTTCTAAGGTATGTCTAGGGATGTCCCTAAGGATAAGTATACGTATAAGATATAGTCCTAGAACTACGTTAACGATCGTAGAATTTAACCTAAGATGTTAGATATTGAAGGTACTCCCCATTTATTGTGTTGTTTTCCTAGCATGATTTTTGCCTCTCACACTATTCTTTTTGGGTTTTAGACGATGGCTGGAACCCGAAGGAACCGTGTTGATCAATGTAATGGACAATGCAACGATTGTCCTCCTGAACAAACAAATGTTATGGGAGATGGAGTGAAAAATCTTATTTCTATACTTACACAAGCTATGAATCATTCTGGACTTCCAAATGAGCAGAGAAGGGAACAATATTCTATTGAGTCCTTCATAACACAACGTCCACCTTCTTTCAGTGGGTCTTTCGATCCACTTGTTGCTGAACAATGGATCAGTACCACTGAAAAGATATTTTCAGTTCTTCAATGTTCTGAACATGATAAAGTCATATTAGTAGTATATCATTTGGAAGGTGAAGCTGATCAATGGTGGAATCTTATCAAGAATATGAGGGCAAGAGATGAAATTGAGTCCATGGAATGGGACAAGTTCAAGAACTTGTTTTTCAGTAAGTACTTCCCTCGTATTATTTAAACAAAGATGGAAAAGGAATTTCTTGAGCTGAAGCAGAAGGATGATGAATCTGTTGGTATATACGAAGTGAATTTTACAAGACTTTCAAGGTATGCATCTGGCATTATCATCCAACCTGAAAGTAAAGTTGATCAATTTTTCAGTGGCTTAAAACCAAGTCTTCAAAGGGCATTATCTATAAGAGACTTCAGTAGCTATGAAGAAATTGTGCGTTGTGCTATAAAGGTAGAAATGGAAGTTAGTGTTACATATCCATCTCATGGTTTTGACAAGAAATGAAAGATGGAGTTCAAGGAGAAATCTCAGAATAATAGTGAAAAGAAGATGAATGTTTCCTTATGCTCAAAGCGTGGAAAGAAGTATGGTGGAGATTGTCTTAAAGGGACAAGTAAATGTTTCAAATGTGGAAAGGAAGGTCATCGGGCATTTGAATGCCACAATGATGGGAAGAAGATGTCTAATGATTCAAACAAAGGAAGGGATACACAGAATGAACCTACTACACTTCAATGTTTCAAGTGCAAGGAGATGGGACATTATGCCAATAAATGACCTAATCCAGGGGTTAGTGATGATCGACATGAGCAACCACTTAAGGCAAAGGACAAAGGGAAGTCACATGCGATCACTATTGGCGATGTTGAATATGACAATGATGTGGTGGAATGATTAAGTGTTTATGTAATGGGATTCTAAAATAATGTTGTATCATGGAGTATTGGAATATTTATGTATTGGTCTAATGTGGTATTCAAAGTGATTGAGATATTTTTGGAAATAAGATGATATGCGCATAATGAAGGGAAAACAAGAAAATGAAATGTTTAACAGTATTCATGAGCTCATGATTGATATAAGGACTAAGTGATATCATGGTTTGAGTATATAGAATTTTGAGGATTTTGGTTTGTGGAAAGTGTTAACTTTTATCTGCATTCATGTTTTCACTAAGGTACAATGGGTATTCATTATTCAAGAGAATACATGATTAAGGTATTCACATGTTTGTAATTTGACCAACAAGATATATCTTATGATATATGGGGGATAAATGATGGCATTCACGTGATTGTTATGTGACATTTCAAGTAATCATTTTCTTTATACTATGAGCTTGGACCGATGTATTTTAGATAAGCCTAAATATTGGAATGGATTATGTTGGATATATGTTAGTATTGTTTAAGGATAGAACTTTTTTTCAATATTATTGATGGGATGTTATAGTAATGTAGTTTTAGAAAAAGGACAACCTGCAGGACGGGCGACAGCCCATCGCGTCGGACAAGGCTGTGAGAATCAAACCCACAACCGAAGTGCGACTGGCCTTTTTCGCCTACCACTGGCCTACAGGAAGTCCCTGTTTAGTAGAAACTAGTTTTATTATATTAAGCAGTATAAGTCCATTTTAGGAACTATATAAGATTAATCTCACTATAGATGGACTTATGTATTTTTTTTGATAACTTTTCTAACCTTTTGTTTGAGACATATGGAATGACCCATCATTCTATCACATGATCTTCTAACACATCACGAATGACAAATTCAACTTCATTTCTTTAAGAGATGAAGTAGAAATTGTCCAAAGAATAACAAACGGTGAGACTATACCAAAATCACGAAAGTATTTCTTCTAATTCCAATTTCATAAACTTTAGGGAAATGATCTTGAAAAACCAAAAATGTTGTCCTACTGCCCTTATATCCGATGAATCAGATGGTACCTTAGATCACCACAAATCAATAGCTTTGTGATTGTTGGCTTTTTCATAGCCATGATCTCTACCACTCTCCATCAGAACTTGATGGTTAGATTTTTCTTCTATATCCATATTTTCACCTATGTTCTCCTACGTGGAAGCCCAGTGATGAGTTAATTTGGGTAACCGTTACATTTCATACTTTAGTTTTTAAAGTCATGTTTTGGTATTCCTTTTTACGATGTGGGTTTCTATTAAACAAACTTTCGAGTAGTAAACTATTTATAACCCCGACAAATTTCGAGGGCGAAATTCATTTTAAGGGGGGTAGAATGTAACACCCCAAGATTTTATGAAAAATATTCTTTTAATTTCATTAATGTCTTGTGTTGTATGCTACACCAAAATTACCTTGCGCTATACTCAACACCGTATTAGCTTGAAGTATACGCAACACTATTCTTGGATCGTGTTACACACAATTTTGATAATAGTTATTCTACGCAACATTGAGTATATATATATATATATATATATATATATAAATGTTCAATGTATAAATGAAATATGGTTGGTTTATGTTATAAGAAACAATGAAGGATTCTTGCACAGCACGCAACCCTGACTTGGCTTGCATTACACGCAATCACGACCTTCCTCGATAGCGTGTGTTGTACGCAATACCGGGTTTTACTAAACAACGATATATTATTATAATATTATAATGAACTGTCCGTTATGAATAGTATTAACTAAATTTTGAATTTTATAACATTATTATTTATCTTACACATTTTCTAGAACATGGTATAAGAACAAAATAAATTTTTCGGGTAAAATAAGTATGTTTCAAAAAATGCAGTTTTACCGCCTTTTGATGGCGCACCCACTTTAAATCTAGTTTTTGACATTTTTATAAGTTCAATTTGACAAAATAAAATTATTATTTGGAATCATGAAATAAAAATTTACTTTGGATAAATTTTTCATATTATTCTGGTAACTTTCATATTTTGATGAATAGTAAAAACACGCTACATTTTAATTAAAAAAAACTTTTTTCATCGTAATATATTATGTGGTTAAATTATAATATTGAATGGTTTTAAAGTATAAATAGAATATATTTTTACCATTTAATATAATGTATGTCATTATCATTGATTTTACCTTGAATTCGTAGATTAAATCAATTCAATCTTTTGCAATGTTTTAAAGAAAAACCCGTTTTCTTTCAACAACGGGATTAATTTTAATTTAATTTCTGCATCTTTTGTGTATTGAATTTGGAAAAATGGATTCCATATTTGGAATCATTGGGTCCAAATTATGTTAATAAGCTACTTTTTATTTTTGGGCATTGTGAATAGTAACTACGGTAAATTTTATTTACTATAGTTAAAGGTAAATCGGGTAATTAAGGGTAAATATAAGATTATAAAATTACACTAACACTTGGAAAAATTCTATTGGATGGATAAAAGTAGACCCATATAACCTAAGGGTCGGATTAGATTCATTTTATGGACTTTTTTCCATGAAAATAATTTAATTATTTTTAAAACCAAAGAATGTGACAACAGGTCAGTTTCTTAAATCTTATAAGTATAATAATTTTAATTTAGTGATAAACTTCATGAAAATTAGAACATGAATATTCTACAGAAAGATAATACAATTATATACATCATAGGAATTTATTTAGAATTTTTAGGGATTAAATAATTATCATTTATTATGACACAAAGATGATGCCGTAATTGTCTTATTAATGAAATATTGACATAATTGATTTTATAAATGCCCAAATAAATGTAATTTGAGACTTTTTATGACTTACATTAATTTTATAGGTTAATATGACATGTTATTGTTGATATAAGTAACTTTTTTAGAACTTATCATTCTGTTATTAATTTCATAAAAATCATGTACCAAATAGTGTCAAAATTGACATAAATTAGTTTTTAAAACAAATATTATATTATTAATTTTTATTTAATTCCTAAAAATCTAAGGTTTGGAAAAATGACTTAGATAAGGATAGATATATTAATAATAAACAACTTGGGGTTCTTTTGGCTTGTTATGGTAATTTTATTAACCATATAGTGTAAGAAAACAAAAAGACACGGTAAAAGTTAAATTATTTAACTTAGAGTTAAATCTAATTGATAAGGTTAAAATAATAACCTAAACTTGTCTAAATACTATTGTATGATATTATTTCGACCCATTCGCACTTTATCTTCGAAATAAGACCCTTTGGAACCATTATAAACCGAATTTGACCTTAATATAAAATAATATTTTGAGATTTTCCTAAGGTGCCCCTCTCCTCCCGTATAAAAGGGAACCTACTCCCTCTCCTCCTCACACCAATTTGAGCATTCAAGCTCGGCAAAACCCTAACAAAATCTCTTCTCCACTTCCCTAGTATCATCCTATAGGTCCCGGTCTTCTTAAAATACCATCCTTAGTTCTTTAAGTGGAGGTTAAGTGAAGGCGTGTCAAAAAGAGGTAATATCCATTACCGTTCTTTTTCAATTTCTTTCTTCTTAAACTTATTCTTCTTTAGTTGTTTCATGATAAAGTAATAACATCAGTATTTATTATATACTTATATGTTATTATAAATATGAAACAACTCTAATTAACCTTCTATCCATCCTACGGAAAAAGGAAATCACCGCGCATGCGTACGTACGGAATACCGTCTCCACGCCGTGGTGTAATCTATTTTCCACCACCACCTTACTTGGATGGTTATAATGGTGTAAATAATGACTATATATTACTATTATAAAGTTATATTGATTCTGAAATAGTATACATACACTCCAATACAATTCCACGATCATAGGAACGATATCATCACTCGTGCGTACGTACGGAATACCGTCTCCACGATGTGATGCGACTCGTTCTACATGATCTTCATTTCATAATGATTATATAAATGAATTGAATGAATGAATATGATATATGTTACACTAATACTATTCTGTAAATTAGGTATCTATAACCTAAAGATAAGAATAAGAATTTATTCGACAAACACGCATAAGAACAAAAAGTAATAAACACCCGAATAACAAGTAGTAAGGAAATATTACTAATAAGAAGCTAAGAATATGACCATATATGATATCATAACAATAATTATGATTCTTTAATAAGTCAATAACATTATTTAAATCATTATACAGGAGGTTCAGACACTTACGAATCATATCAGACCTAAGGTAAGGGAAATATCACAATCTCATTTTTATCTGAGATTGTTTATACTTTGGTATTTACTGGGGTGTATTTTATCATCCACATCAATGTTTCCTCAATATGTAATATTTATATCCTTATACAATAGTTTATATTCAATTAGACCCTTCGTTGAGTTTTTATTAAAAGATATGAAAGGAATCTTTTGTCGTTTTTCGTACGAGGTACTTTTTGACTTTTCCGAAAAAAGTACGAGAAGAATGTTTTTTAACTTATACGGAATGAATGGATTTTTAAAACATTATTTCTAAGAAGCTTCCTTTACAAGTTTTCATGTTTATTTTTAATCAACTTCTTTTAGTTTAAAATTGTAAGACATGTTAAGAAAGGAAAATGTTTTTGAAGTAGAAAGGATATTTTCCTCAAGAATGGAGTTCAAGTGTTTTGTCAAAATTATTTTCCATCTAAGATAATATAGGGTTCTGTTTCTATCCATATTATTACATGGATTTGATTATGTTGTGATGGAAATATTTTTATGAATTCCTTTATCTTATATGAATTTTTTTATGATGTCATGTTGTTTAAGAATCCCATTTTTACTACATGGGTTATGCAATGATGTATGATTAATGATTTTGTGGCACACATAAGAATAGTATCATTATGAGATGGGTGGGACCTATATATCGCTCCAATGCATTGGGTAAAGATTTTATATCTCATGAGATAAACATGGATGGAATGGTAGGTTATACCGGATCAGTGAAACATGACTGAAACGAGGAATGAACTCGGTTCAGAAAGGGACTTTGTCCACTAAGATAGTCTTGGCAACGAGTCTTTACTAATAAGAAATGATTCTCTATGATTATGTGTGTATGACAAAAAGTTTCATGTTTTATGTTATGATTATTGGGATTACATTTCACTACTATGATTTATCCCATGTTATGAAATTATGATCTCTTTTGCAGGTTAAGATTTCCAAAAGTTATGTTCTTATGTATATGATGTGATTGATATTTCTTTTGTTTACCCTTACTGAGCATTTGAGCTCACCCTTTTATGTTTTCTTTTCCCCAGGATATAAAGAAAGGTTTTAGGTAAAAAAAGGAAGATCTTTATGGGAGATGTTGAAGATCTTTCACCACGATTAGAAGATTATATTCCGAGTTTCCAAAGACACTAAACTATTACGGTCCTTGTGTGTGTGTTTTTGTTATGTACTAAGTATTCCGAAAAAGTAATGTAATGTCCATGTACGTGAAGCTTAGGGTCTCTACAGTTGGTATCAGAGGAAAGGTTTAGTCAACCTTTGGAAACTAGGATACGAAAACCTTAGTGAGATCCCTAGAGATATTTCTAAGGTATGTCTAGGGATGTCCCTAAGGATAAGTATACGTATAGGATATAGTCCTAGAACTACGTTAACGATCGTATAATTTAACCTAAGATGTTAGATATTGAAGGTACTCCCCATTTATTGTGTTGTTTTTCCTAGCATGATTTTTGCCTCTCACACTATTCTTTTTGGGTTTTAGACGATGGATGGAACCCGAAGGAACCGTGTTGATCAATGTAATGGACAATGCAACGATTGTCCTCCTGAAAAAACAAATGTTATGGGAGATGGAGTGAAAAATCTTATTGCTATACTTACACAAGATATGAATCATTCTGGACTTCCAAATGAGCAGAGAAGGGAACAATATTCTATTGAGTCCTTCATGAGGCAACATCCACCTTCTTTCAGTGGGTCTTCGGATCCACTTGTTGCTGAACAATGAATCAGTACCACTGAAAAGATATTTTCAGTTCTTCAATGTTATGAATATGATAAAGTAATCTTATCAATATATCATTTGGAAGCTGAAGCTAATCAATGGTAGAATCTTATCAAGAATACGAGGCCAAGAGATGAAATTGAGTCCATGGAATGGGACGAGTTCAAGAACTTGTTTTTCAGTAAGTACTTCCCTCGTATTCTTCGAACAAAGATAGAAAAGGAGTTTCTTGAGCAGAAGCAGAAGGATGATGAATCTGTTGGTATATACGAAGTGAATTTTACAAGACTTGCAAGGTATGCATCTGGCATTATCATCCAACCTGAAAGTAAAGTTGATCGATTTTTCAGTGGCTTAAAACCAAGTCTTCGAAGGGCATTAGCTATAAGAGACTTTAGTAGCTATGAAGAAATTGTGCGTTGTTCTATCAAGGTAGAAATGGAAGTTGGTGTTACATATCCATCTCATGGTTTTGACAAGAAACGAAAGATGGAGTTCAAGGAGAAATCTCAGAATAATGGTGAAAAGAAGATGAATGTTTCCTTATGATCAAAGTGTGGAAAGAAGCATGGTGGAGATTGTCTTAAAGGGACAAGTAAATGTTTCAAATGTGGAAAGGAAGCTCATCAGGCATTTGAATGCCGCAATGATGGGAAGAAGATGTCTAATGATGCAAACAAAGGAAGGGATACACAGAATGAACCTACTACACTTCAATGTTTCAAGTGCAAGGAGATGGGACATTATGCCAATAAATTCCCTAATCCAAGGGTTAGTGATGATCGACATGACCAACCGCTTAAGGCAAAGGACAAAGGGAAGCCACATGTGATCACTATTGGTGATGTTGAATATGACAACGATGTGGTGGAATGATTAAGTGTTTATGTAATGGGATTCCAAAATAATGTTGTATCATGGAGTATTGGAATATTTATGTATTGGTCTAATGTGGTATTCAAAGTGATTGAGATATTTTTGGAAATAAGATGATATGCGCATAATGAAGTGAAAACGAGAAAATGAAATGTTTAATAGTATTCATGAGCTCATGATTGACATAAGGACTAAGTGATATCATGGTTTGAGTATATAGAATTTTGAGGATTTTGGTTTGTGGAAAGTGTTAACTTTTATCTGCATTCATGTTTTCACTAAGGTTTAATGGGTATTCATTCATCAAGAGAATACATGATTAAGGTATTCACATGTTTGTAATTTGACCAACAAGATATATCTTATGATATATGGGGGATAAATGATGGCATTCACGTGATTGTTATGTGACATTTCAAGTAATCATTTTCTTTATACTATGAGCTTGGACCGATGTATTTTAGATAAGCCTAAATATTGGAATGGATTATGTTGGACATATGTTAGTATTTTTTAAGGATAGAACTTTTTTTCGATATTATTGATGGGATGTTATAGTAATGTAGTTTTAGAAAAAGGACAACCTGCAGGACGAGCGATAGCCCATCACGTCGGACAAGGCTATGGGAATCAAACCCACAACCGAAGTGCTACTGGCCTTTTTCGCCTACCACTGGCCTACAGGAAGTCCCTATTTAGTAGAAACTAGTTTTATTATATTAAGCAGTATAAGTCCATTTTAGGAACTATATAACATTAATCTCACTATAGATGGACTTATGTATTTTTTTTGATAACTTTTCTAACCTTTTGTTTGAGATAGATGGAATGACCCATCATTCTATCACATGATCTGCTAACACATCACGAATGACAAATTCAACTTCATTTCTTTAAGAGATGAAGTGGAAATTGTCCAAAGAATGACAAACGGTGAGACTATACCAAAATCACGAAAGTATTTCTTCTAATTCCAATTTCATAAACTTTAGGGAAATGATATTGAAAAACCAAAAATGTTGTCCTACTGCCCTTATATCTGATGAATCAGATGGTACCTTAGATCACCAAAAATCAATAGCTTTGTGATTGTTGGCTTTTTCATAGCCATGATCTCTACCACTCTCCATCAGAACTTGATGGTTAGATTTTTCTTCCATATCCATATTTTCACCTATGTTCTCCTACGTGGAAGCCCAATGGTGAATTAATTTGGGTAACCGTTACATTTCATACTTTAGTTTTTAAATCCATGTTTTGGTATTCCTTTTTACGATGTGGGTTTCTATTAAACAAACTTTCGAGTAGTAAACTATTTATAACCCCGACGAATTTCGAGGGCGAAATTCATTTTAAGGGGGGTAGAATGTAACACCCCAAGATTTTATGAAAAATATTCTTTTAATTTCATTAATGTCTTGTGTTGTATGCTACACCAAGATTACCTTGTGCTATACACAACACCGTATTAGCTTGCAGTATACGCCACACTATTCTTGGATCGTGTTACATACAATTTTGATAATAGTTATTCTACGCAACATTGAGTATATATATATATATATATATTCAATGTATAAATGAAATATGGTTGGTTTATGTTATAAGAAACAATTAAGGATTCTTGCATAGCACGCAACCCTGACTTGGCTTGCATTACACGCAATCGCGACCTTCCTCGATAGCGTGTGTTGTACGCAATACCGGGTTTTACTAAACAACGATATATTATTATAATATTATTATGAACTATCAGTTATGAATATTATTAACTAAATTTTTAATTTTATAACATTATTATTCATCTTACACATTTTCTAGAACATGTTATAAGAACAAAATAAATTTTTCGGGTAAAATAAGTATGTTTCAAAAAATGCAGTTTTACCGCCTTTTGATGGCACATCCACTTTAAATCTAGTTTTTGACATGTTTATAAGTTAAATTTGACAAAATAAAATTCTTCTTTGGAATCATGAAATAAAAATTTACTTTGGATAAATTTTTCATATTATTCTGGTAACTTTCATATTTTGATGAATAGTAAAAACACGCTACATTTTAATTAAAAACAACTTTTTTCATCATAATATCTTATGTGGTTAAATTATAATATTGAATGGTTTTAAAGTATAAATAGAATATATTTTTACCATTTAATATAATGTATGTCATTAGCATTGATTTTACCTTGAATTCGTAGGATAAATCAATTCAATCTTTTGTAATGTTTTAAAGAAAAACCCGTTTTCTTTCGACAACGGGATTAATTTTAATTTAATTTCTGCATCTTTTGTGTATTGAATTTGGAAAAATGGATTCCATATTTGGAATGAGTGGGTCCAAATTATGTTAATAAGCTACTTTTTATTTTTGGGCATCGTGAATAGTAACTACGGTAAATTTTATTTACTATAGTTAAAGGTAAATCGAGTAATTAAGGGTAAATATAAGATTATAAAATTATCCTAACACTTGGAAAAATCCTTTTGGATGGATAAAAGTAGACCCATATAACCTAATGGTTAAATTAGATTCATTTTATGGACTTTTTTCCATGAAAATAATTTAATTATTATTAAAACCAAAGAATGTGACAACATGTCACTTTCTTAAATCTTATAAGTATAATAATTTTAATTTAGTGATAAACTTCATGAAACTTAGAACATGAATAGTCTCAAGAAATATAATACAATTATATACATCATAGGAATTTATTTAGAATTTTTAGGGATTAAATAATTATCATTTATTATGACACAAAGATGATGCAGTAATTGTCTTATTAATGAAATATTGACATAATTGATGTTATAAATGCCCAAATAAATGTAATTTGAGATTTTTTATGACTTAAATTAATTTTATAGGTTAATATTACATGTTATTGTTGATATAAGTAACTTGGTTATAACTTATCATTCTGTTATGAATTTCATAAAAACCATGTACCAAATAGTGTCAAAATTGACATAAATTAGTTTTTAAAACAAATATTATATTATTAATTGTTATTTAATTACTAAAAATATAAGGTTCGGCCAAATGACTTAGATAAGGATAGATATATTAATAATAAACAACTTGGGGTTCGTTTGGCTTGTTATGGTAAGTTTATTAACCATATAGTGTAAGAAAAGAAAAAGACACGGTAAAAGTTAAATTATTTAACTTAGAGTTAAATCTAATTGATAAGGTTAAAATAATAACCTAAACTTATCTAAATCATATTGTATGAGAGGATTTCGACCTATCCCCACTTTATCTTAGAAATAATACCCTTTGGAACCATTATAAACCGAATTTCACCTTAATATAAAATAATATTTTGAGATTTTCCTAAGGTGCCCCTCTCCTCCTTTATAAAAGGGAACCTACTCCCTCTCCTCCTCACACCAATTTGAGCATTCAAGCTCGGATAACCCCTGCCAAAATCTCTTCTAAACTTCCCTAGTATCATCCTATAGGTCCTGGTCTTCTTCAAAGACCATCCTTAGTTCTTTAAGTGGAGGTTAAGTGAAGGCGCGTCAAAAAGAGGTAATATCCATTACCGATCTTTTTCAATTTCTTTATTCTTCAACTTCTTCTTCTTTAGTTGTTTCATGATAAAGTAATAACATAAGTATTTATTATATACTGATATGTTATTATAAATATGAAACAACTCTAATTAACCTTCTATCCATCCTAAGAAAAAAGGAAATCACCGCACGTGCGTACGTACGGAATACCGTCTCCACGCCGTGGTGTAATATATTTTCCACCACCACCTTACTTGGATGGGTATAATGGTGTAAATAATGACTATATATGACTATTATAAAGTTATATTGATTCTTAAATAGTATACATACACTCCAATACAATTCCACGATCATAGGAATGATATCATCACTCGTGCGTACGTACGGAATACCGTCTCCACGATGTGATGCGACTCGTTCTACATGATCTTAATTTCATAATGATTATATAAATGAATTTAATGAATGAATATGATATATGTTACACTAATACCATTCTGGAAATGAGGTATCTATAACCTAAAGAGAAGAATAAGAATTTATTCAACAAACACGCATAAGAACAAAAAGTAATAAACACCAGAATAACAAGTAGTAATGAAATATTACTAATAAGAAGCTAAGAACATGACCATATATGATATCATAACAATAATTATGATTATGGAATAAGTCAATAACATTATTTAAATCATTATACAGGAGTTTCAGACACTTACGAAGCATATCGGACCTAAGGTAAGGTAAATATCACAATCTCATTTTTATCCGAGATTGTTTATACTTTGGTATTTACTGGGGTGTATTTTATCATACACATCAATGTTTCCTCAATATGTAATATTTATATCCTTCTACAATAGTTTATATTCAATTTTACCCTTCGGTGAGTTTTTATTAAAAGATATGAAAGGAATCTTTTGTCGTTTTTCGTACGAGGTACTTTTTGACTTTTCCGACAAAAGTACGAGAAGAATGTTTTTTTAACTTATTCGGCATGAATGGATTTTTAAAACATTATTTCCAATAAGCTTCCTTTAAAAGTTTTGATGTTTATTTTTAATCAACTTCTTTTAGTTTAAAATTGTAAGACATGTTAAGAAAGGAAAATGTTTTTGAAGTAGAAAGGATATTTTCCTCAAGAATGGAGTTCAAGTGTTTTATCAAAATTATTTTCCATCTAAGATAATATAGGGTTCTGTTTCTATCCCTATTATTACATGGATTTGATTATGTTGTGATGGAAACATTTTTATGAATTCCTTTATCTTATATGAATTTTTTTATGATGTCATGTTGTTTAAGAATCCCATTTTTACTACTTGGGTTATGCAATGATGTATGATTAATGATTTTGTGGCACACATAAGAATGGTATCATTATGAGATGGGTGGGACCTATATATCCCTCCAATGCATTGGGTAAAGATTTTATATCTCATGAGATAGACATGGCTGGAATGGTAGGTTATACCGGTTCAGTGAAACAGGACTGAAACGAGGAATGAACTCGGTTCAGAAAGGGACTTTGTCCACTAAGATAGTCTTGGAAATGGGTCTTGACTAATAATAAATGATTCTATATGATTATGTGTGTATTCCACAAATTTTCATGTTTTATGTTATGATTATTGGGATTACATTTCACTACTATGATTTATACCATGTTATGAAATTATGATCTCTTTTGCAGGTTAAGATTTCCAAAAGTTGTGTTCTTATGTATATGATGTGATTGATATTTCTTTTGTTTACCCTTACTGAGCATTTGAGATCACCCTTTTATGTTTTCTTTTCCCCAGGATATAAAGAAAGGTTTTAGGTAAAAAAAAAGGAATATCTTTATGGGAGATGTTGAAGATCTTTCACCACGATTAGAAGATTATATTCTGAGTTTCCAAAGACACTAAACTATTACGGTCCTTGTGTGTGTGTTTTTATTATGTACTAAGTATTCCACAAAAGTAATGTAATGTCCATGTACGTCAAGCTTCGGGTATCTACATTCAGGAAAATCAATTTTTCATTTTAAGCAAATTAGAATTGAAAATCAGACTGGGATTTCTATATTCAAAATAGAAGTGGTTCAAAATTATCTCAATCATATTATGACAGGTTTATATTATCGTATTTAGAAATCAGATTTAGAAATAGAACTGGGAAATTAAACTGAGTTTTATTACAAATTCTAGGATGTTCTTACCAGCTTCTGAGTAATAAAGTGAAGATTTTTTTAGAAAGAATACATTTGTGAAAGTTGATAAAGAAGCACAATAACATGTTTTGTTATAAGAACTTTGTATTGAATCATTTGTGCTTAAAGGAGAACACACAATATTGAATTGCTTACATAGTGCCACACGAGTGAAAGGGCATATCCTACTCATTGTATTCTATACAAAAGGATCGTTTTCTAATGGATTGTGTGGTATTGGATCATTTCTAAACCACACCATGCACGTAGCTATTCTTGTTAAATAATAAACCTTATAAATTTTTTATGTTCCTATGGATGTGTGTTTGAATTGTTTTCAACCAGGAAGGAAATATTTAACATGAGGCAAATGTTGTTTCATCTGCAAGGAAACATAAAAGAAAAAGATATCACCAATTCACCCCTTCCTCTTCTCCGTGATACAACTATTTTTACTAGGAAATTACATTTATAGTGGGGTGGAGGTAATCAGACATACCTGTCTGCTGTATAGTACACAATGAGTAAAAAATAGAAATAAACATTTCTATCAATTTTGAAGACCGTCAAGGTGCCTGATGGTTATTACTCTAATATTTACAGGCTTTTAAATATGATGATTATGACATTGCAGGTGTTTAAAAGTCATGATAATCATATTCTGCTTCAATAGTTAATCCTAATTACAATTCATGATTTCTTACCTACCCAAGTTATTGAGGCATTCAATGAAGTTTCTATTTTTTTAGACAACTATGTTCAAGGAATCACCGCATGAGATATTTGAAAAAGTATCAGGATAAGTTTGTGCTTGCACTATGTCACATAGAGAAACTATTTTCACCATATTTTTTTTGATGTTATGGTCCACTTTACTATACATTTAAGTAGTGAAGTCATTGCTGGTGGTCCTGTGCAATTCAGGTAAATATATCCAATAGAGAGATACTTAAATACATTGGAATAGTATGTGTGCAACAAAACTCATTTGGAAGCTTCAATTGACAAGGGATATTTGATGGACGAGTTCACTAATTTTTGTGCTTTATATATTGATGAGTTTGAAACAAAGTTTGATAAACCCTCCTAGATTAATGAGGGTCTAATTGGAGAAGGGATAACATTTGATATGCACAATGATGAGCAGGTTCAAGCTCATCGATATGTATTGTTCAACACTCCATCATTTATGTCATTGATATAATAAGTTGCATAATTGATCTATTATGCCTTATGTTTATATATTTATTTTATTAATTAAATTTTATTGTGATGTAATTTAGGACACATATCATTGAGTTGAAATGTGAAATTCCCCGTGCAACTAACCATCAAATCCAAAATCATTATTTCAACACATTTCATGAGTGGTTAAAGACTCAGGTACATATAATATTTTTATAGTTAAACTGAGTTTTATTTTCACAATCCTTTATCCATTTAAATATGTGAAATTTAAAGATTCAAAAGATGTGTGATTTAAGTAATCATACTGTGAGTGAAGAACTAAAACAACTTGCTGATGACCCGTTTATTACAGCTCGTCGCTACAAGTATTTGGTTGTTCATTTGTTGATTTAGGTTATCATTATGGAATGCTGAGGGATATTATTGAAGTTATTTAGGGTTGTTTCTTAAAGCATATATTGTTAAGGTGTGATTGGGTTGATCTGAATCGTGGAAAAAAAGTTGATCACTTCCAATTTACGTCGGTAAAATTTAACAATATGATATATAAATATGATTGAGTAAGCAACGAACCCTTCATACTGACATTACAGGAAAAGCAAGTTTACTTTGTCAACATTGATTCTAATTGGAAAGTTGTGGTGAAAATGTATAGAAGGGATTTTTTTGATGACTGAGAGGAACCGAATTTTGTTTACTTTCCAAATAAAAAAATTGACCAAAAAACTATAGTTGTATGAGAAGAAGATATATAATAGGCCAAAGAGACAATTTAAGGATATATGATAGACATTCATGATTAGTGAGATATTATAATTTTTTCCCAGTTGATATTTGTAAAAATATCTATAAATTATATGTATAAAAATTACTTGAATTAACTGTATATATTTTTTATTAATGTAGGTATGTCATAGGGTGGTTAAAGTGCTCCACCTAATGTTGTTAGTATATATGTTTTCATTTTTTAAAATCAATTTATTATAATTTTATGTAAGTATATTCCCCTAAATATTTCTAAATTTTAATTAAAAATTCATTTATTGGTAATTTCATTATGAATTTATGTTTAAAAGGATCTCGTGCATCTTATAGTAGACACAAGGTTCTTGGTAGAGGGGTTCAATCTTAGAACTCCAGAGCCCAATTAGATGTGTTATTTGATGATGCCTTTCATCCAGTTGGAGAAGGTGCAAGTGTATTGATTCATCAGTTGGGGCATATGATATGAGACCCACATAAATTCCCTCTGAAGACTCATTATTGGACTTCAATCCCCCATGATATTATTGATAGATTATGGAGGGAGGTTCAGGTAAATTCAATTTTTACTTTTTCATGATACTGTTTTTATTATTATCATAGTTACTGACTATTTTTAGGTGTTCCAGACAATCTACAACGAGTCCCTCAGGGTGTTCTTCCTGTGTAGTGGCAGGATTTGATTGCATTTTGGTCGAGTGAGGTGACAATGGTAAAATTTATTACTTTTAATCTATAAATGAATCTAATTTTTTCATATGTCTATTAACTAAATACATTGAATGTGGACTAAGTCCACTCATCATTCACGTAATCAGGTAATGCAGGGCACACCATCCAGATTTGGTACTCAGCACGTGACACAACTCAGGCATGATGTAAGTTTAGAATTCACTATTCATTCATATATTAAAAATATTATAGTATAACATGAATATAAATATGTATTTAGTGGAGACCTTTATTATAATTACACCAGAAAGGTGAGACAACCAATCAGATGTCGATATGGGTGAGGAATAATTGGGTGGGTGATCCTGATGTTGTCGACACTATAATAATAAAATTATTTAGCAAAAAATATATTTTTATTTCAAAGAAATTATTCATATTTTTTAAATAATTCATTATGTATATGCTACATGATCAGTTTGACACTAAGTTAGCAGAACTTTTAGAGGAGCAATGTCGTAGTACTATGTGAAAGGATAAGATATTTCAATATATCGTGGGGTGTGATGGTCATGGTTATTCTTTGACTTATGGAACTTATGTCCCACAACATGTAGTTGTTAGAGAAGAGGAGATGGGTGCATGCAGAGATACAAGGATACACAAACAGGATGAGATAGATGTTTCCATACATGTTATACAACGCTGTACAAATGAGCGGTTTCAACAATTACGTGTAGAGTATGAGGAGATATTATCACAGATGTCAGCACAAATTCATGAAATGATGATGTAACATCCTATTCATAGTACAAAAGTGGTTTCATAGGTAAAAAAGAAAATAAACCATACTCATGTTGACTTTTATTGATATTCTTAAGATACATAATTTTTATATATATTGTAGGATCTAGATATAGATGGTGGACATCGCCATGAGTTCATTGGTGATTCAGATGAGGATGAACCTCATGCATGAGGTAATTTACATTACCATTTTAATATTTAATGTTTCATTTCAGATGAATAATTTAAATGTGTTTTTTTTTATTTTCTATAATACACCATATAAAACCTTTCAATTTTCCTTTAGTGAACATGTGGTCGACCGACTTTGTATTGAAATTACTACTATAAGAACATCTAGAAAACATATTGATGACTTTATGTTAAATCATCTCATCATTAGCAATGGCCTGGTGCTTGATTCTCCATACTAGAAAATTGATCTTAGATGGAGCCACATTGTTCCATATAACATTAGAATTATAATTTGTGGTTTGGGAATAATAAGAGAGCTTCTGAAATGCATTGATAGAGAAATGACCCCAGTCATAGGGGGTGAAAGAGAGATAGTCACTCTTATTAACCGTGTTTATTCTTGAACATATGATATTCTTCTCTTCATTCAAAGTTGCATTCTAGAATGTTAGGTTCTCTTTGGCCTCAAGAAAATGCATACTTGGATACGAGCATCCTATAAAGTTATGAGTATTTCCATTAAAATTGGCAGACTAAGAAGAGATATTTCTATGACCAAAGGTCCATCTAGAGTGCTCACTTATAATATGGAAACTCCCCTAGAGGACACACCAAATAAGGGACTTCTCTATCCTCCCATCCAAATTTATTTCCCAACCCAACTCATATTTTTTACTTTATGAACATTTTCTGTAGGGATTTCCCCTCAAGCGCATCCCATTTCAGCTTTGCAATTTGGGCATGTATTCTTCAATATCATCAATATTGATCCATCCTTCATCATATAGTTTTTCCATCCAAGTCTAGTTATCCCAATGATAATGAAAAACATGTCGAGAATATCATAGGTAACGATTGATAGATATTTTAATATTTTTAATAATAACTGGCTGCTCAAGTGGTAGACAACACATACCTTAAGACAAGATCCAAATCCTAAAAATAATCTGGGAGTTAAATTAAATTTTATAAATAAATTTAGTGAGAATAGTGAAGTATCATGATAAAAATCAAGGTTAATATGTAGATTCCATTTTGAATAATTTGGAGTTGACTATGATTATACTAAAAAACCATTAAAAATACTATAACCTATTAGATTTTTTCCAAAAAATTCTCTAAACTAAAAAATTATGTCAATATAATTTGAACATGGAACCCACTTGATTCCACATTAAAATATTTGAAAATTATTCTCATTACTCTGTAAGAATTTAAGAATAATTTTATAGTAGATAAAACCATGAGAATGATAAAGTATAGAATAAAATATCAAATCCATCATGAAACATAGTATCCCAACATTCAATATTTTCTATTTTTCTCAAGCTTCAATGATTTTTCACGAGACAAGCATGACTTGTATATCAACTATATAATGCATAGAAAATGTAGAACCTGATATTATAATAGTTACTATAATAAACAACCTCTTCTTCCTATATTGTATACACTGTATATTAAATATATTATCTTATTCTTGTTTCTCAATCTCATAAATGAAAGTGGAGTCCTTGTAAACTATTATGCAAGTGGAATTCATTTCCTCCAGTATAGTACATGTGTTCATGTAAAACTCAATCTCAACACAACCATGATTGAGCTATATAATGAAGTATTGGATGAGTCGTAAGACAGATTATGCATAATGTATCATGAGGTTGATATCACAACTCTTGATATCCTTATATCACAGTGCTATTATCTATAAATAGATGTAAGGCAGGAACTTATTTCTTTTTGAAATCACATGAAACTTTTTTTATCAGTTTGTTGCATGCCACAATTTCTCCATCAAGCTCTAGTGAACTGAAGCATCTCGACCTCCTATTCAGAGTGCATTGAACATCTCCTGAACATGATACCATCTATATACAAGAATTCTGATCAATCATCCAATGCTTTAGTAAGAGACATGCAACCTCATGTAGCGAACAATTTCTCAAGTCTAAAGTCATTCATAACGTAGGAATATATATCATGTAGTAGAATTATCCACATATGTGATCACAACTAAGAATATACCAGTACTCCACTTCTCAAGCCTGATTGAAACTAAATAAATCACCTAGGATGGGATCTTGTGGTCTAGTTAAAGGTGTTTAGTTGACTTATTCCTTTCAATTTTCTGATGAGGTAACATTTTTTTATTATTGGTTATAAGAACCTCATTTTAAGGGATAAGTGGATTCTTGGTATTTTTTTGAGTGGGATAAGTCTTCTGAGGGTTGGAGTGTTTCTTTTTTAAAAACTATATAATGGAAACTCCACATCCTTCTTGAAAGTGAACCAGGTGTTGTAACACATTAACTGCAATTTTATAATTCTTTCTTCATTAAAAATAGGTGTAATTCACTTATTGATTTCACTTATATTTAGATTTTAAGAGAATAAGGTGTGCATGCAACATGTAATTGAGTGAAAATGGATAAGAATAGTAGCAAAGATAGATTGAAATGGATATGGGCACATAATTAATGCATATCAGTTTTATCTATGAAATTAGGAAACATTATAGGTGTTGGTTTGGTTTCATTGTTTCATATTTATTATACTAAATTTATCATATCTTTGTCAGAAACACTCAATCTATATTTTGATTACTCTCTCTATGCACTCTTCATCACTTTATCATAATAATAGGTCACTATAGGGATTTAAATTATAATTATGTTAATAGGATTAAGTTCTCTTAGTGTATAATTATGTTGTGCCATAGCTTTTTAGACCAAGTGAAGAAGATAAAAAAAATAGATTCATTAAATAACTCTATAATATTTGAAAATCACACCTCACCTGAAACCCAGTGTGTGATCAACCACACATTCTCATGCTATTACAATTATTTGTGATGTGCACGAGTAGACAACACATCAATTGGATGTGTAGTATGTCCGGAATGACTGAATATGCAGTTTTTAAAGGTTTGATGCCCATTAAAAATATGTGAGGGTTCAAAACCAATCGAACGACCTCCAAATGAGATGAAATTAGAAAAAAAATTCGTTGAATGAATTGTGAAATGATCTAGTAGACGATACATAATAATAAGGTTTTGTTTGTTCAGAATCACAAAAAATGCACTTTTAGTGTCATAAAATACCAAAACATGCATTTAAGGGTTAGATATATATAAAACAACCCTGTAATTAATTTAAATCACAAGAAAACCTTATTATTATTATTCGTTAGATGTATGAGCAGGCCGTACATCAATCAGACATGTGGTCTGCCTGAAACTTCTAAATATACAGTTTTAAAGGCTTGATGCCCTTTAAAAAGGTATGTATGGGGATCAAAACAAACCAAATTACATATGAATGTAGTGAAATAAAATTAAAACAAACATAGAGTAAATTGTAAAATGATCGAGGAGAAGGAATGACAATCTGAGCTGGTGTTTGCCCGAGATGAAAAACACACTTTTAGTGTCATAAAACATTAAAATGAACGTTTAAAGGTCAAATACATAAAAAAAACTTGTAATGAATTATAATAATATGAAAAAATTCTTATTATTATTCTTGATGTGTAATAGGAGACGACATGTCAATCAGATGTATGATATGCCCGAAACGGCCAAATATGCAGTTTTAAAGGTTTGACGCCCTTTAAAATGGTGTGTCTGGGGTTCAAAACCAGCCAAATGACATCAGAATACCATAAAATAAGACAAAAATAATAATAGAGTGAATTTTGAAATGGTCAAGTAGACAGAATTTCAATCTGAGCTGGCGTTTTCCTAGGAGGAATGAAAATGCAATTTTAGTGTCATAAAACACCAAAACGCGAGTTTAACGGTCAAATCCATAGAAAAAGACATTAGAATGACTTAAAATAACAGTAAACCAATATTATTATTATTGAAATTTATGAGGATAAAAAACATCAATCAGACATGCAATATGACAAAAACGACTGAATATGCAGTTTTTAAAGGTTTGGCGCCCTTTAAAAAGGTGTGTTCGGGGGTCAAAACCAACCAAATGGTATCAGAACACTATAAAATCAGACAAAAATAATTTTAGTGTTAATTGAGAAATGATTAAGTAGACAAAACATCTATCTGAGCTGGCATTTTCTTTGGAGGATTGAAAATGCACTTTAGTGTCGTAAAACACCAAAACATGTGTTTAATAGTCAAATCCATAGAAAAAAACCTCAGAATGACTTAAAATCATAGAAAAAAACCTTATTTTTTTTATGTGTATGAGGATACAACACATCAATTAGAGGTGTATTCTACCCAGAACAACCGAATATGTAGTTTTTAAAGCTTTGATGCCCTTTAAAAACATGTGGGAGGTCAAAACTAACCAAACAACCTCCAAATATGGTGAAATCAGATGAAAACAACCATAAAGTTAATTTTTAAATAATTGAGCAGGCGATACATCAATTGGAGGTTTTTTTTGTCTAGGACGACGTAAAACACACTTTTAGTGTCACAAAACACCAAAACATGTGTTTAACAGTCATATATATAGAAAAAGATCTCAAAATGACTTGAAATCACAAGACAACTATTTTATTATTATTTATGATGTGTAAAAGTGGACAAAACATCAATCAAACATGTGGTCTGCCTCAAACTTCTGAATATGCGGGTTTTAAAGGTTTGACACCCTTTAAAAAGGTGTTTTTGGGGGTCAAAACTAACTAAACGACATCTGAATGCCGTGAAATAAAATAATAATAATTTTAGAGTGAATTTTGAACTGGTTGAGTAGAATAAACATCAATCTGATCTAGCTTTTGTCTGGGAGGACTGAAAACACAATTTTAGTGTCATAAAACACCAAAACACACATTTAATAGTCATATCAATAGAAAAAGACCCCAGAATGACTTGAAATCATAGAAAAAATGTATTATTATTAATATTGACCAGTAAGAGGAGGAAACATGTCAATCAGATGTGCGTTCTTCCTGGAACGACCAAATATGAGATTTGTAAAGGTTTAACGCCCTTTAAAAACACGTGAGGGGTCAAAACCAACTGAATGACTTCCAAATGTGGTGAAATCAAATAATAAAAATTTTAGAGTGAATTTTGAAATGGAAAATTAGAGGGTATGTCAATTGGAGGTGCCTTTTTTCTAGGATGATGAAAAACGCACTTTTAGTGTCATAAAACACCAAAACGGGCATTTAACAGTTGTATATATATAAAACGACATCAGAATGACTTGAAATCATAGGAAAACCATCTTATTATTAATTTTGAGGAGTATGAGATGATAACACATCAATCAGACAAGCGATATACCTAGAATGACTGAATATGTGGTTTTAAAGGTTTGGCACCCTTTTAAAAGGTGCGTTCAGGGATCAAACCAACCAAAAGACATCTGAATGCTGTGAGATCAGATGAAACTAATCATAGAGTGAATTTTAAAATTTTCAAGTAGAACGAATTTCAATCGGAGCTAACGTTTTCCCAAGAGGACCAAAAATGCACTTTTAGTGTCATAAAACACCAAAACGCGTGTTTAACAGTCAGATTCATAGAAAAGACCTCAGAATGACTTGAAATCATAGGAAACCATCTTATTATTATTTATGACATGTAATATGATATTACATGTCAATCATATGTACAGTCTTCCTAGAACGATCTAATATGCTGTTTTTAAAGGTTTGATGCTCTTTAAAAACACGTGAGGGGTCAAAACAAACTGAACAATCTTATAATGTCATGAAATCAAGATAAAACAACCATTAATTTAATTGTGAAATGGTTGAGTAGACAATACTTCAATTGGAGGCTTCGTTTGTTCGAAATGACGAAAAACACTCTTTTAGTGTCATAAAACACCAAAACATGCAATTAATGGTTAAATATATAAAAAATGACCTCATAATGACTTCAAATCATAGGAAAACTTTCTTATTATTATTCTTTATGTGAACGAGCAGACGAAACATCAATCAGACGTGCGGTACTCCCAGGACGACTGAATATGCGGTTTTTAAAGATTTGACGCCCTTTAAAAAGGTGTGTCTGAGGGTTAAAACCAACCAAAAAACATCTAAATGCCGGTAAATTAGATGAAAACAATTGTATATTGAATTTTGAAATGGTTGAGTAGACGAAAGGTCAATCTGAGTTGGTGTTTTCCCAGGAGGACCGAAAACGTACTTTTAGTGTCATAAAACACTACTGGAAATGGAGGAAATACCAACAGATTTTTCCCAACGGTTTATGAAAACCGTTGGAATAGGGATATTGAAAGGTATTTACCCAGCGGTTTCAATAAAACATTGGAATATAGAATTTTATATGAGTTTTAACCAACGGTTCTACATAACCGTTGGAATATGTGAAGTTTTAGGAAGCCTTTGCCAAAAGTTTTAAAAAACCATTGGTAAATCTTAACTTTACCAACGGTTTTAATAAACCATTGAGAAAGTTTTCCCCTAAAATTTTTTCCAGCCCAAATCACCCATCTGCCCGATTACAGACCTAAATCTCGAGACACAGAGCTCTCTCGCTTGGAAAATTCTTCCACCCTTCAATCAGATAGTTTTTTTGTTCTGCACTTCAAATCTATAAGTGGTACCTTAGGTTCAATGTTTTCCATCTATTTTTTTGTTTTATGTTTTGATTTGTCCTAAACTAAAGGTCTGTGCACTATGGTATACCCAAGAATTGTAATTTGATTTGTTTTTTGTTTTTGTTCAACACTTCAACTATTTCATCATGTTGAAGATATTTTAATTTTCCAACTATTATATCGTTATATGTTCTTTAGTAGATATTATCTTATAATCCTCGAGGAGTAGATACCCAATGGAATTGTTGAGACCCTTTCCTTTTATGATGATATGATTAGTGTATGATAATGGGAGTTTTGGTGTAGACCCTTATGACTGGAACTTCTATTGACACATGGTGATTGATCTATCAACATTTCACTATGATATTTAAATAGGATTGATAAAAACTTATTTAGTGTCATGTTTAATATAACTATGTTCTTATTCAACAATACTAGGAGTATAAAATTAGACCACCTGTTAATATTTAAATGTCAAAAGATGTGTTTCATCATCTATATCAAGAGTTCAGTCATTAGAACCTGGTCAAAATTCATTAGACATGGATGAAATCATATTGATCACGATGGAGGAAAACTAATGCTCCTCCTTGGAATGTGATATCTTTTGGTAATATGGTTAACATCACAATGTTTTTTGGTTTAGTGACTATTTAACCACTTAATGGGATGGTTCCCATTGTACAGTTTGGTGCATCATTTCCCAATATATCATTTTGTGGGTTAGTGCTTGTTTGATCCATTAATTGGTTTTCACCCATAAAACCATTTTATGGGATGGTTACCATTCATTATCCTTTTAGATAATGGTCGAGAGATATGTTGTCTTTTCCATGGGATTGTGAAATAGAGGTTTCCAATCATTAATAGTCCATTCTAGATAATATTTGATGGTAAAAAATTCCTAGATTGTATGACCTTGTATATCATGGTAAGGGAAATATGATAGGTGATTGTTTACCCATGTTTTTATGGATTCCTATTTTTGATAAATGTTATCAGGTTATTCCATAAGGTAGATATTAAGTATATAGGAAACTAACCATCATTGAAGGAATAAATTTTATTTACTATGCTTTCAATGTTATGTTGAATCAAACTTTTTTTATTGAGTGTAAAGGTAGATACATATAAATTCCAAGTGTTCCTCGTTCATGATGGTGGTTCTCAGTGTGTTATTTCCTCTTTTTTCTGAATAACATCATTGATTCATTATAGTTGGGTATATCAAATTATTGTTGTTATCAATACTATTAAAAAACCATCGGGAAAGTTTTCCCCTAAAATTGCCGCCAGCCCCAATCCCCCATCTGCCTGATTGCAGACCTAAATCCTGAGACACAGAGCTCTCTCGCTCAAATTTTTTTTCCACCCATAAATTAGATAGTTGTTTTGTTCTACACTTCAAATCTGTAAGTGGTACCTTAGGTTCAATGTTTTCCATCAATTTTTTTTTATGTTTTTATTTGGCCTAAACCAGAGGTCTGTGCACTATGGTATACCCAAGAATTGTAATTTGATTTGTTTTCTGTTTTTGTTCTACACTTCAACTATTTCATCACGTTAAAGATCTTTTAATTTTCCAACTATAATATAGTTATATGTTCTTTAGTAGATATTATCTTATAATCCTCGGGGAGTAGATACCCAATGGAATTGTTGAGACCCTTTCCTTTTATGATGATACGATGAGTGTATGATAATGGGAGTTTTGGTGTAGACCCTTATGACTGAAACTTCTATTGACACATGGTTCTTGATCTATCAACATTTCACTATGATATTTCAATAGGATTTATAACAACTTATTTAGTGTTATGTTTAATATAACTATGTTTTTATTCACCAATACTAGTAGTATAGAATTAGACCACCTGTTAATATTTAAATGTCAAAAGATGTGTTTCATCATCTATATCAAGAGTGTGGTCATTAGAACCTGGTCAAAATTCATTAGACATGGATGAAATCATATTGATTGTGATGGAGGAAAACTAATAATCCTCCTTGGGATGTGATATCTTTTGGTAAGATGGTTAACATCACAATGTTTGTTGGTTTAGTGAATATTGCACCACTTAATGGGATGGTTCCCATTGTACAATTTGGTGCATCATTTACCAATATATCATTTTGTGGGTTAGTTCTTATTTGATCAATTAATTGGTTTTCACCCATCGAACCATTTTATGGGATGGTTACCATTCATTATCATTTTAGATAATGGTCGAGAGATATGTTGTCTATTCCATGGGATTGTGAAATAGAGTTTTCTAATCATTAGTAGTCCATTCTAGATAATATTTGATGGTAAAAAAATTCTTAGATTGTATGACCTTGTATATCATGGTAAGGGAAATATGATAGGTGATTGTTTACCCATGTTTTTATGGATTATTATTTTTGACAAATGTTATCAGGTTGTTCCATAAGGTAGATATTAATTATATAGGAAACTGACCATCATTGAAGGAATAAATTTTATTCACTATTCTTTCAATGTTATGTTGAATCAAACATTTTTTATTGAGTGTAAAGGTAGATACATATAAATTCCAAGTGTTCATTGTTCATGATAGTGGTTCTCAGTGTGTTATTTCCTCTTTTTGGTGAATAACATAATTGATTCATTATAGTTGGGTCTATCACATTATAGTTGTTATCAATCCTATTAAAAAACCATTGGGAAAGTATTCCCCTAAAATTTTTGCCAACCCCAATCCCCCATCCGCTCGATTGCAGACCTAAATCCCGAGACACAGAGCTCTCTCGCTCAGAAAATTCTTCCACCCTTCAATCAGACAGTTGTTTTTTTCTGCACTTCAAATATATAAGTGGTACCTTAGGTTCAATGTTTTCCATCATTTTTTTTGTTTTATGTTTTGATTTGGCCTAAACCAGAGGTCAGTGTGCTATGGTATACCCAAGAATTGTAATTTGATTTGTTTTCTGTTTTTGTTCTACACTTCAACTATTTCATCATATTAAAGATATTTTAATTTTACAACTATAATATAGTTATATGTTCTTTAGTAGATATTATCTTATAATACTCAAGGAGTATATACCCAATGGAATTGTTGAGACCCTTTCCTTTTATGATGATATGATGAGTGTATGATAATGGGATTTTTGGTGTAGACCCTTATGAATGGAACTTCTATTGACACATGGTGCTTGATCTATCAACATTTCACTATGATATTTTAATAGTATTGATAACAACTTATTTAGTGTCATATTTAATATAACTATGTTCTTATTAACCAATACTAGGAGTATAGAATTAGACCACCTGTTAATATTTAAATGTTAGAAGATGTGTTTCATCATCTATATCAAGAGTACAGTCATTAGAACCTGGTCAAAATTCATTAGACATGGATGAAATAATATTGATTGTGATGGAGGAAAACTAATGCTCCTCCTTGGGATGTGATATCTTTTGGTAAGATGGTTAACATCACAATGTTTGTTGGTTTAGTGACTATTTCACCACTTAATGGGATGGTTCCCATTCTACAGTTTGGTGTATCATTTCCCAATATATCATTTTGTGGGTTAGTGATTGTTTGATCAATTAATTGGTTTTCACCCATCGAACCATTTTATGGTATGGTTACCATTCATTATCATTTTAGATAATGGTCGAGAGATATGTTGTCTATTCCATGGGATTGTGAAATAGAGTTTTCCAATCATTAATAGTCTATTCTAGATAATATTTGATGGTAAAAAAATCCTATATTGTATGAACTTGTATATCATGGTAAGGGAAATATGATAGTAGATTGTTTTCCCATGTTTTTATGGATTCTTATTTTTAATAAATGTTATCAGGTTGTTCCATAAGGTAGAGATTAAGTATATAGAAAACTGACCATCATTGAAGGAATAAATTTTATTCACCATGCTTTCAATGTTATATTGAATCAAACATTTTTTTATTGAGTGTAAAGGTAGATACATATAAATTCCAAGTGTTCCTCATTCATGATGGTGGTTCTCAGTGTGTTATTTACTCTTTTTGGTGAATAACATCATTGATTAATTATAGTTGGGTCTATCATATCATATTTTTTATCAATCTTATTAAAAAACTGTTGCGAAAGTTTTCCCCTAAAATTGTCACCAGCCCCAATCCCCCATCCACCCGATTGCAGACCTAAATCCTGAGACACAGAGATCTCTTGGTCGGAAAATTCTTCCACCCTTAAATCAGATATTTGTTTTTTCTACACTTCAAATCTGTAAGTGGTACCTTAGGTTCAATGTTTTCCATCTATTTTTTTGTTTATGTTTTGATTTGGCCTAAACCAGAGGTCTGTGCACTATGGTATACCCAAGAATTGTAATTTGATTTGTTTTATGTTTTTGTTCTACATTTCAACTATCATGATTTTGTGAGTCAAATTTATTTGAAGTATTTATAGCCACTACTTTGTAGAGTTATTGAACCATACGAAGGGATTGGGGCTGGTTAGAGTAGTGGCGTAGGTGGAGGTGAGGTGGGGGGGGGGTCTGTGCAGGGTGGGGGTGTTGGGGGGAGGGGAGGGGGGCTATGCAGGGGGAGTCTGCTGGGGTGAGGTGGGTGTATGTGTGTGTGTGTGGGGGGGGGGGGGGCTGTACAGGTGGGGGTGTGGGTGGGGTTTGCTGATGGGGGTGGGGTTTGCTGATGGGGGTGGGGGGAGGGGGGATATGCAAGTGGGTGGGGGTGTAGTGGGTGGGGGGGGAGGGGGGTGTGCAGGTGGTGGGGATGTGTAGTGGGTGAAGGGGGATGTGCAGGTGGGGGTGTGTAGTGTGGGGGGGGGGGAGCTTGTTGAGCATGAGGTGGGGGGTGTACAAGTGGGGGGTGTAGGTGGGTGGGTGTGTGTGTGTGTGGGGGGGGGGGGGGGGGGTTGTTCAAGTGGGTGGGGGGGGAGGGGACTGTTCAAGTGGGTGGGTGGGTGGGGAAATTTAAAACCAGATTATTTAAAAATTATTCACATGAAATGTAAAACCAGATTATTTGAAAATTGAAAGCAAATAATTTGGTTATTTTGGTTTTGTAATCTTGTTATGGAATCATTAGTGTGACCGTACTGGGATATTTATGTCACACACTGAATGTGGATTTAGGTTTATATAGATTATAAAATTCCTAGTTTGGGTAGGGGAAAGTCACCACTTGGAGGTATTTCTATATGTTGACATACTGATATGGAGTTATACATCTCTTGGGAATCTGGTAGTTTTCCTTCCTATTTTTATGGTAATGTTCTGTATTACTTTGGCTTGTTTATGCTTGTTTGACTTCTAGTACACATCTCTCATTGGAGTTATTTTTTATGTATACTGTATTTTTATCTTATTTTAACAATGATAGTGGAAAATCAATCCCACATTCATTTTTTATGATGTCAGGTCCTTTTCACCAACCCATGGGGATCAAGAATCCCCGTGGACAGCCTGCCCACCCCCTAGACACCCCTACCCCCTTGGAAAACCCCCAAAACCATGGAAAACCCGCCTCCCTGGGCACCCCAACCACCCTGGATAGCCCCACCACCCTCGTGGACAACACACCCACCCCCTGGACAACCTGTACCCCCCTGGACAACCCTGCCACCCCCGTGGACAGCCCGCCCACCCCCTGGACACCTCCTACCCCTGGACAGCCCCCAACCCCTGTGGAAAGCCTACCCACCCCCTAGACACCCCCTACCCCCTGGACAGCCTCCCAACCCCATAGACAGCCCACCCCCTGGACACCCCAACCCCCCTAGACAGCCCCGCCACCCCCGTGGATAGCACGCCCACCCCTTGGACACCCTGTACCCCCTGGATAGCCCTGCCACCCCCATGGATAGACCGCCCACCCCCTGGACACCCCCTACCCCCATGGACAGCCCCCCAACCCTATGGACAGCCCGCCCACCCCCCTATGGACACCCCCACCACCCCCAGACACCCCCACCACCCCCGGACACCCCCCATCCCCCCGAACACCCCCACCCCCTGGACACCCCATACCCCCTGTACACCCCCACCCCTATGGATAGCCCTCCCACCCCCTAGACACCCCGTACCCCCTGGATAGCCCGCCCACCCCCCATGGACACCTCGCCCACCCCCTGGACACCCCCTATCCCCTAGACATCCCCTCCACCCCCATGGACAACCCCTACCCCCTGGACAGCCTCCCTCCACTGTGGACAGCCTGCCCACCCCCCGTGGACAACCTGCCCACCCCCCGTGGACAACCTTCCCACCCCCCTGAACAACCCCCACCCCCTAGAAACCCCCACCCACCCCCTGTGGACACATCTCCCACCACCCTTGACACCCCGTACCCCCCTGTATAGCCCCCCACCCCTGTGGATAGCCCGCCCACCCCCTTAGACACCCCTACCCCCCATGGACAGCCCGCCCACCCCCCTGGACACCCCTCTCCCCATGGACAACCCCCCACAACCGTGGATATCCCACTGATGTTGTTAATATTTTCATGTCTTATTATATACTCCCTTTACTTATTTTATATTAAATGTGCATAATTTTTGTGAAATATTAATGTTTTAATACTAAGTCTAATTTTTGAGCATTTTTAGAAGTAGTCCAATTAAGTCAGTTTACTATTTTATTTATAACTCTCACCCTAATGATCCAAATTGTTTTGTTCTTGTTTTTTAGGATTTCTAGTTCAATATAAAACATTTCATTATAAGGGATCATGGGACAATTCTTCCATTTGAAGGGCCATATAGACCACACAAGAAGGCCCAATGAATCTGTGAACAAACTGGACCAGCCTTGAATATTGATTTACTGGGCTCAATACAGAAGTCCAAAAACATTAATTCTCCACCATAATTCGGGGGACACTACATGTCATCTTGTATAAAAATTTAAAGGCCCAAATCCAAGTACAAGAGGCCCAACTGATTCATTTAAACTCAGACCACCATTCTGGCCGGGAATTGAAATCAGCACACAAATGTTGACTTTTCTACTGATTTAGACATCCATTTGAGCTGAGATTTTTCAGTGTGAAATAGGAGATATGTAAGGACAAATATTTTGAAGAAATTATTTTTATTTGAGGGCATATTACTATGAAAACACCCATTCACATTTCGGCCATTGAAAAGTCTCGATTGAAATAGACAGAATGACATTATTTATTAAAACTGCCATAACTTTGGCTAAAAAAGTATATAGGCGGCCAAATTTTGAGGGTGGATAGAAGAAATCTATATCTACATCTTTTAAGAAGACACTAGATCGTGATTAATCTGTCTAAATTTCTAAATATGCGGTTCAAGTGGAGGGACAGTTTTGGAATGCAAACATCCCACAACCTTGGGCTATAAATACACCCCCTCCTCTCATTCCAAGGGGTTGGAACTTCAGAAATTAATGAGGAGGTTTGTCATTACTATAGACTTTAAAAGGTTTTTGGAGGATATGCTTTGATCTTGTTTCAACAAGAGAGATCTCTCCTCCACTTCTCTTTCACGTTTGTTTATGTTTGCTTTCAATTGTAATTGTGTAACTTTGTTTTCATTTCAATCAAATTTTAGTGATTGTTTCTTATTCAATACCTATTATTATTATCCACCTTCTGTAGTATAATATTAATGGTCTTAAAATAGTTTGAATCATTTTAAATTACAGTCCCTTATTTCGGTTCCTCATTCAATCGAAATTCCATTTTTGATTCTCAAAATATTTCGTGTGTCTGTTTGGCACACTACTCTTATCTTGTCCCTTTCTTTTTATTCTCTTTATAATTCATCACCATAAACATATATTACCAGATTAATAACCATATTAATGGATGAGTAAATCTCTCATTGGGGTGAGTTTTAATTTAGGTATGTTAAGCGATTGAGAGCTTTTTCCCGATGAGTATTCGTTGAATTAACATTGTGTATGTTGGACTTAGCATGTCATGGATTAATGACTTGTTTTGTTTAACGTGTGGTTTCCATGGATTATTGGAACCATAAATACACTACCATAAACAATATATGATCAAGATTAGAACCCTAAGTTAAGTTAAGGCTTGGATTAAAGCCTTAACACTTGGGAATTCAAATCAACGTCAACCTGTGACATGGGTGTTAATTTAAATTCAATATAAAGAAAAGCTCAAGGATATCACAAGCTTAACTAACCTAATGATGAACTCACCCCAATCATTATAAATTTGTTAAATAAATCATAATCAATTAGTCATTTAAATTAATCTCTGCAAACAAACCCCCAATCAGAATACAATCAACTAAAAACAAATGACTATTTCAAAGTATCATCGCCGAGGATTCGACCCGAGTGCTGCTATACACATTAGTAGAGCACCAGAACCTTGACCGGTCGATAGGTGACAATCGGCTACACATTTCACCCACCCACCCCCTGGACACCCCCTACCCCCCCTGGATAGCCCAACCTCCCACGCGGATAGCCCGCCCACCCCCTGGACACTCTGTACCCCCTGGATAGCCCGGTCACCCCCATAGACTGCCGACCCACCCCCTGGACACCCCTTACCCCTTGGACAGCCTGACCCACCCCCATGGACAGCCCGCCCACCCCCTGGACACCCCTACCCCCTGGATAGCCCAACCACCCCGTGGAAAGCCCGCCCACCCCCTGGATAGCCCGACCACTCCCGTGGATAGCTCGCCCACACCCTTGGACACCCCTCCCCCCGTGGACAGCCCCCACCCCCCATGGATAGCCCGCCCACCCCTTGGACACCCCTACCCCCTGGATAGCCCAACCACCACCGTGGATATCCCGCCCACCCCCTGGACACCCCTCCCCCCATGGATATCCCCCCCACAACTGTGGATAGCCCACCCACCCCCCTAGAAATCCATTACCCCTGGATATCCTGACCACCCACGTGGCCCGCCCACCCCCTGGACACCTTGTACCCCCTAGATAGCCCCGCCCACCTCCGTAGACACCCCTACCCTCTGGACAACCCCCACCCCCATGGAAGGCCCCGCCCACCCCCTTGGACACCCCCTACCCCCTGGATAGCCCTGCCACCCTATGGACCACCCCACCCCTGGACAAGCCCCCACCCCCTTGGACAGCCCCCCCCCCCCCCAACCCCCTAGACCGCCCCACCCCTGGACACCACCCCACCCCTGAAAACCCCCACTCCCATGGACACCCCTACCCCCCTGGACAGCCCCCACCCCCATGGAAAACCCACCCACCCCATATACACCCCCTACCCCCTGGACAACCCCTCCACCCCCATGGACAACTCACCCACCCCCTAGACACCCCGTACCCCCCTGGATAGCCCACCACCCCCGTGGACTGCCCGCCCACCCTCGTGGACACCCCTACCCCTCTAGACAGCCCTGCCACCCCCATGGATAGCCCTCCCACCCCCATAGACACCCCCTCAATATCCCCCCACCCCCGTGGATAGCCCGCCCACCCCCTAGACACCACCTACCCCCTGGACAGCCCCGCCACCCCCCGTTGATAGCTCACCCATCCCCCTGGACACCCCATACACCCCTAGACAACCCCACAATCCTTGTGGACAGACCCCACCCCTTGAACACCCCGTACCCCCTGGACAACCCCCCCATCCCCATGGATAGCCCGCCCACCCCCTGGACACCCCCACCCTACCCCCTGGACAACCACCCCCCCACCACTCCCGTGGACAACCCGTCCACCCCTCAGACACCCCTACCCCCAGGGACAACCCCCTACCCCCCCTGGACAGCCCCCAACCCCTTGGACGACCCCCACCCCCTGGACACCACCCCGCCACCTAGACACCCCTACCCCCTGGACATCCCCCACCCCCATGGATAACCCCCACCCCTTGGACACCCCCACCCCTCTAGACACCACCCCACCAGCTAGACACCCCCAACCCCTAGATTCCCCCACCCCCTGGACCACCCCCACCTTGGACAACCTCCCTCACCTAACCCCCTTAACAACCCCACCCCATAGAAATACCATACCCCCTAGACATCCCCCCCCGCCCCCGTGGACAGCCTGCCCACCCCCCTGGACACCCCTATCCCCTTGGACACCCACCCCAACCACCTGGATATCCCCCCACCCCCTAGACATCCCCCACCTCCTTGGACAGCACCCCCAACCCCATGGACATCCCCACACCCCTTGATATCAATAGCTTATTTCACTCCTCAACACTATATCATGCCAAAATCATTGATAAAAAATACAATCCAATCCATAAGAACATCAATGCCCCCCTTTTTATTTGTTTTACAATACCAAAAAACAACTCTTACACCAATATGTTTGTATATTTTTCTACATTATTGATAATAAATACAAAGGATATCTCTGGATCTTATCATTTCATTTAACTTCTCTAAAAAATACAATCTTATCCCTATTTTACTCAGAATTACATCCTGTATCACCTTTTGAGAGAATGAAAGTTTCACTGACAACTTACCTAAGAGACTTTGGTTAATCTAATTTATATCTATATAGGATAACATAGAAAATAATAGAGAATTAACCAAGACATAAAGGCTATACATTAATAAACTCAACATGTGATACCATTTTGAAATAACTCAAATTAGGGGTTGTATAACAGATCCCTCATAAAGATATAGTTTACAGTCAACTCAACACAGAGATTATAAAATTCAAGCATAATACATAATATGATATTATATGATTTTTAATGGGGGAGATCATTATAAACATCAAGTGAATTTATAGACCAGTGGTATAGAATGATAGGTATTTTGTATTGTGAACTCTGTGTTATTCTATAGGTAAATGCATACTGCTTCTGGACAAATTGTAGGCACAGAGAAGCTGCTTGATTCTGGACAAATTGTAGGCTCTATACCAACGGTTTCCAAAACCATTGGTATAGAATTGAATAAACCACTCTTTACCAAAGGTTTAAAACTGTTGGTAAATTTATTAGTTCATCCTTTACCAATGGTTTTAGAAACCGTTGGTAAAGGCTTGGTATTATCAATCTTTAGCAGCGGTTTTCATAAACTATTGGTAAAGATCTATTGCAACGGTTTTGAAACTGTTGGGAAAGATAATACTATTTCTGGTGGATTTTCCCAACAGTTATTTGATAACCCATTGGTATAAGCCTATCCCCACGGCTTCATTGCCAACGATTGGTGAAACCATTGGTATAAGTGTTACCAACGGTTATGCAGGCTTTACCAACGGTTTAAAATCGTTGGTATATACTAAATTTCCAGTAGTGAAACACCAAAAAACATGTTTAACAGTCAAATCCATAACAAACGATATAGGAATGATTTTAAATCATATTAAAATTATTATTATTATTATTTTCGACATGTACGAGGAGATGAAACATCAATCAGAGGTGCATTCTACCCAGAATGACTGAATATGCGATTTTTAAGGGTTTGATTCCCTTTAAAAACACACGGGGGTTCAAAACCAACCAAATGACCTCTAAATGGGGTGAAATCAAATGAAAAAACCATAGAGTAAATTGATAAATGATCAAGTAAACGGTATGTCAATCAGATGTTCTATTTGTCTAGGATGATGAAAAACACACTTTTAGTGTCATAAAATACCAAAACACGAGTTTAACAGTAAAATATATAGAAAACAACATCATAATAACTTTAAATCATAGTAAAATCATCTTATTATTATACATGATGTGTACGAGCAGACGACACATCAATCAGATGTGTGGTCTACCCAAAACTTCCTAATATGTGGTTTTTAAAGGTTTGATGCCTTTTAAAAAGGTGTGTCTGGGGGTCAAAACCAATTGAATAATATTTTAATACCATGAAACCAGATGAAAATATTCATAGAGTGAATGGTGAAATGGTTGAGTAGAAAAAATTTCAATCCAAACCGGCGTTTGTCTGGTAGGACCGAAAACACACTTTTAGTGTCCTAAAACACAAAAAACGCACGTTTAACGGTCAAATCCATAGAAAACTAACTCATAATGACTTAAAATCATAGGAAAACCATATTATTATGATTTTTGATATGTACAAGGATAAAAAACATAAATTGGAGGTTCATTCTGGCTAAAAAGATCGAATATGTGGGTTTTAAAGGTTTGATACCCTTTAAAAACATGCAGGGGGTCAAAACCAACCGAATGACCTATGAATGTGGTGAAATTAGACAAAAAAACTGTAGAGTAAATTGTGAAATGGATGAGTAGACGATATGTCAATCAGAGTTTCTGTTTGTCCAGAATGATAGAAAACACACTTTTAGTATCATAAAACACCAAAAAGGGCATATAACAGTCAGATATATAGTAAACGACCTCAGAATGAGTTGAAATCACAGAACAACCATCTTATTATTATTCACGACATGTGATGAAATGTTAATGGGATGCATGGTCTGGTTGTAATGATAGAATAAACAATTTTAAATTTAAAAAAATGATTAAAATTTATTAATATATGTTTGAAATCAAATAACTTTGGTGTGTTATACTAATCTTTAATTGAAATATCTTTTTTCCATTTCAATTATTAGTTGGGATATATTTTATTGTACTAATTTTTTGATTAAATTTTATCATGTAGTTTTATTTGATGATGGGTGTGGATCTTGGAAGATGATGAGGCAGATATATTTATCACCCATGGATTTAGATATTTTGGAAATATTTATTGTATTTTTGAAATATTGTGTTTTTTATAATGTTTTTTTAATTTTTTTTAAAATAAAAACATTATAGTGACCACTATAGGCTGGTTTGGGCTATAACGATCATAATTTGGCGGTTTCTATAGATGATTTCTGCAGAAGCTATAGTGATTGCTGAATGGAAATCACTATAGATGATACTAAGTTGATCCAATAGTGGCCTCTAAATAGTGGTTTCTATAGATGATAACAAGTTGACCCTATAGAGACCATCATTTAACGATCGTTATAGGCTACCCTGATCTACCCTATAGTGCCTGCCAAATGGAAGACGCTATAGGAAACAGTAATGGACTTAAAGCGTCTACTGTTTGGTAGATGCTGGGTGGCCTATATAGGCCTTTAGTGATGACTTTTGGCGGTCGCTAATGGCCATTTTTCTACTAGTGACAACATGTTATCAGTAAAATGTTATGTTGGGATAAAAAGTTGGTTTAATTGGAAAGAAAAATTTTATATAGTGAATATTATGAATCATGGTTTTCTACATCTTAATTTTTTTTGAAAACTATTTTTCATAGACTCTAGATGCTAAGATACATCTAGAAACAAACGGATTTGGAAATACAATTGAAGTTGATGGTCTTTATTTCTCTCAATACCATGCACAAACCCTGATATTATTTTTTCACTGCCTCCATGAATATTTGAAGGAGTTTATGATGGTGGATGATCATATAATGTTATGAAAAAACCTCAAGGAAGTGGTATGATCACATTTGACTAGTAATATTATAAATAGAAAGATTCAAGTTGAATCATTTTCATTTCAAATATTTTAAATCAGTAAGTTGATACAACTCTGTTGTTTTTAAAATAACATAACAATTAAAATTATATGGAGAAAATATCACCAACATTGATATGCTATAAAAACATATTTTACTTTCCATACATTGAACGTAAATCTATAACAACAATATATTGAGATGGGTTTTACAAAAATACTTTGAATTACTCTATTGTATTATTATTGTGGAATAAAACAATGGACCTCTAGTGAGGAATTATGAATGGTGAACAATTGGCATAGCACAATTCCCTGAAGTGAAGATGGGTTCTTATAATTGAGGATATGGAAATGACATAGTCAAGGTTGAGGAAAATAATTTGATCGAGGTGGTCATACATTAAATGAGAAGAGAAAAGGGAAACACCTAAAGTGGTTGAATAATGATCACCAAAAACCAAAAAAACAGAGAAATAGTAAAGGTGAGTGTTTTTGGTGTGACATTATGGGGCATTAAACGTGCACTTATCGTACACCAAAACATTTTTTTTGATCTCTATCAAAATCAATCAAAGGGAAAGAAAAGGGCGCTGAAGAAAATTTTGTTAACCAACCCTTGAAGTATGACAAGGTATTACAAATTTTCATATCACTGATTATTTTGTAGACCTTGAAGGTATTAAGAATATGGATAATGCTTGAATTCTAATGGCGGGGGTGTAATTTTTTAGTTTTATAATTTTTTTAAATAAATATTTTCTATTTTATTTCATTTAATTTATTTTATTTCTTATATGTATATTTCATTTTCTTTAATCAAAATGGATAATATGAATCAACCCATTAGGATTAATTGTCACGATGAAGATATTTGTCTCACCACCAGTGCCACAAAACACACAAAACTTAAATATGAGAAATATTTTATCAACCATAAAATGGAAAGTGCTCATATAAGTACATTAATCAGTGTGTGAAATTAATTGAAGGATCTAGAAGAGCAAAAATATACCTACCCAATACTATACAAACTATAATAAATAAATCTTTGTTTTATCTAAAGTCTCGATTAAATTTATTAATTTTTAAAGACATTCATGAAAATGGATAACATATCGAGACTATGAATAGAAGAGGAATTGAATAACTTTATACACAAATCATTAATAATGAGTACAAATTGATTTGAGAGAAACTTTTAAGGTTTCCATATAGACTATACTATGAAAATATATACACAATATAAACAAATATGGTAAACCCAAAGTTACATTTATTATATGGCATGACCGTTTGGGCCATCTAGTAACAATAATAATGAGGAAAATAGTTAAATATACTCATGGTCATCCCTTGGTTGATAAAAGGGTTCTTACACCTAATGATTTCTCATGCGCTTATTGTTCTCAAGGAAAATTAATTATAAAACCATCACCATCAAAAGTTGGGACTAAATTCCCTATGTTCTTGGAACAGATTCATGGAGACACATGTTGTCTAATTTATCCACCATGTGGACTATTTATATATTTTATGATCATGATTACTATGTCAACTGGATGGTCTCATGTGAATTTATTATCAACTTGTAACCAAAAATTTTCGAAATTGATTGCTTAAATAATAAGGCCAAGGGAACAATTTTCATACTCTTCAATCAAGAATACTCATCTTGATAATGTTAGTAAACATTCATCACATGCATTTAATAATTATTACATGTAAATTGGAATAAATTTTGAACATCCTATAACTCATGTTAACACTAAAAATGGCCTAGGTGAACCATTTATAGTGGTTACAATTTATTACTGGATCACTTTTCATGAAAACTAAATTGCCTAGTTTGACATGGGGACATTAAATTTTGCATGAAACAACACTAATTCAAATAACACTATCAAGTTATCATGAATATCCCCATTTTAAATTATCCCATATATATGAATCAAATATTTCACATTTAAAGATATTTGGTTGTGTTGTATATGTTCATTTAGCACCCCTACAATGAACAAAGATGGGACCCCAAAGAATATTGGGGATTCATGTTGGATTTTAATCTCCCTAGATAATCAAGCATCTTAAGAGAATGACAGGATACATATTCACAACTAGATTTGTTGATTGATATTTTGAATAATTTTTTTTTCCAATATTAAAAGGGGAAATCAATCAACACCAAAATAAATATCATGGAAAATGAATTCATTGTTACATCTTGAACCTCATAAAAATATGAGTGAAATTGAAGTTCAAAAGATTATTAGTTTGAAAAATTAAAAAAATCACTATCTGATGCATTCAATGATTCAAAATAGGTTACAAAATCATACATACCCAATGCGAGTACACCAATAAAAATATACGTCTCTAAATAAAAATCTAATGGTGCTATCAACAATGTTTCCTGTCACAAACTAGCCAATATAACCAAATAAATTGGTACTGGAGTCATCCCTAACATGGACTGAAGGGCGCGCCCGATCCCCACAGGTTAATGACTAGCGTATGGGAATCAAGAGCGATCAAGGGGGTGATTTATCCATAAAAAGGTAGAAAAAAAGAATCCATAAATAACGGGTATTCCAAAATAGTAAAAAATAGTAAAGTACCACAAATAGGCAGATACACAACCCAAGATGGAAAAATAATACAAGACATTACATGAACCTTCAACGACATCACCACCAATATCTCCTCATAATAGGTGGATCACATACTTTTCCTGTCACCACCAACTCCCAAGGTTCCACTATCAAGAACACCCATCACCTCCTAGTGGTGCTTTCCCTTTTCATAGAAATGGAAAAATAAAGTTTACATACACCTAAAGGAATATGTAAGGTTTGAGAAACACTATCCAAGTATAATCCCACCAATCATTCCATAAGTAGTCCATATCAAATAAACCAAATATGATTAATTTTAAATAAAACATGGCATGGTAATTATTTCCAAAATTTATAATAAAACATAATTTTCAAATAATTTCAATGGAAAGTATAAAATAATCACAAATAATAGTTTCCATAAAAACAATCACGAATAATAATTTCTATCAAAAGGGAATTAATAAGCATCTCAATCAAAATAGGCATGAATAAATCATTTTATAAACACTAGTACATATAAATCACTTTCAATCCTAGAACCATGGTTATAAGCCCAAGGTTAGTTAGATCAAGGCTCAGGGATCCTCACACTCTCCATGAAATACGGCTCATGCTGTGCAAACTTACCTAGATCCCAAGACTAGAGGGACATGAGTCTACCCTAATGAATTAAATCCCAGCCCTCATCGAAGTTTAGTTTTCATTATCATCATCGATCCATTTCTAGGTAGAGTTAATACATGCCTAGCGTGATTGTCATGGACTACCCACATAAATGATGAGAATCCCATGTGCTTCAAATAAATCAATCAATGGGAAATCATTAATCTCAAATCAATTTCATCAATCATTGTTCAATAATTCCCAAATCACATTTTCAACATACCATTTAATTCAAAAAACCAACATCAAACAATTTTCATCAAAACTATTGTCTTTTAAAATAATTCATTTCACTAAAAATCCATAAAACATTCCAAAAATTCTATAATACACCAATATTTTATGATATAGTTATATATAAATAAATTTTATTTCTTTGATAACTTGTTTTACATGCAACCTCGCATTTAAACGAACCACGATATACTATTCAAATACTATTATTTAATGCGACAGTAACTGCCTAGACATTGGATTGGTGGGTATGGATAATACTAACTAAATTATGAAAAATTTATGGTTTAAAAATGTATAAAATTAATTAATTATTTATAAATTGATTATAAATGAAAATAAAGATCATTTGAAAGTAAAAGAGATATTTAATCTAAAAAACTGTTTTTATGCATGCAACCTATTTTTATCTTAATAAATTAAATTAATAACTATTGTTGAATTATTTTAATGAAATTTATATATTATATATTCAATCAATTTTTTTAACATTCATATAATGTTTTCATAGGCACGAGATAAGAGTAAATCCAGTTTTTTGCATACAAATGTATTTTTCTAAAAAAACGGTTTTCATCGCGTTTTGCGCAATTATTTTAAAATGAATTTATAACACCTATAGAAATTTAATCTTAAAAAATGGATTTCATATTTTTAATCAGGATATTCAAATTTTTTAAATAGTTTTATTTTATTTTTTATCATTATGAATAGTAACCTTGTTACAATTTTATCACCTCGGTGAGGGTAAAATGGGGAAAATAAGGTTAAAAATTTGGGTCAAGGCTTTAAAATTTATCTAAAACTTTCCTTTATCCTATTTGATGAGTTGATTTAAACCATTTACATCCAATTATTGAATATATGGCCACTTGGTGCCATTGTTTTTGGATTATGACCTTTATATTGATTTAATGAGAGAATAAATACAAAATGTCACTCTCTTGACTTTAATATCTCTATTTTTTTTACATAAAGGTAAACATAGAATAATTTAGGTTCTAAATTTTTATTTGAAATATGAATTTAGTTTTTATAAATATAATTTATTTTTAATTTTTATTTATTGAATAATTACCTCAAATGTTTGTGCAACGCTGACACAATATTTATTCAATTAATAGAAAAATAAAATAAATGATTTTAAAAATATTAAAAGTAATATAATTTGGACGAATTATTGTGATACACAAATTTTTAATATAAAAACAAAACATTATATATTTTTAAAGGTTTATATTTGAATTTATTTGATTTCATGATGTTTTTAAATTCAAAGTAAATGAATAGTTTCAAAAACAACATTAATGATATTTTATAATAAAAAATATTTTATTATTGATTTAAAATTAATAAAAAACCTATATTTTACCAAGTTAATGAGGAATGGTTTAAAATATCAACCATTATACATTTAAGGGTCAATTTCCCTTTTATGTTAACATTCTTGACCCTCAAATAATAAAAAACATTGATATCATAGTAATTGTCAAAAGGGTTAACAGGGTGGGGGGGGGGGGGTGGGGGGTTAAAACAAAAAGATAAGGGTGAAAACATAACAAAAAATTGTTAAAAATTTATTTTATGATATTATTTAGACTCAACATAATCTTATATTCTAATTATATCAATTAAGATTCATTTTTCTATGAAAATTAATTTATATTAATCAACACTTTAAATAATTTCAAGACTGCCCCTCCCCTCACTTATAAAAGGGTACCTTTTCCCCTCTCTTACTCACAAATTTTGAGAATTATAGATCAATAAATATATAATATAATACCTTCATATCTTCCTTCACCACAACTTAGAGCTTTTGGTTTTTCCAAAATACCATACTTTCAAGGCTTAAGGTGTAAGCCAAAAGAGGTTTCTAAACGAAGAGGTATAACTCTCAACCAACCATTCTCAAGTTTATTTCTAATTATAACTAATATAAACCCATTTAATACCTTATAAAAATAATTAATTAAGTATATTACATATGATTAATTTTTATTATGATAATGAAACAACCATTATCCACATTCTTCCCATCCATTGGAAAATGATAATGCCGCTCATGCTTACGTGTGAACTACCACTTCCACGAAGCAATGTGATTCTTTTTTCATTTACATATTACATATATAGAAATAAGGATAGATTTAATGAATACATAAGATAAATATTATATAATAATTATTCTATAAAAGTGAATTATTATTTAAGTTTCTTTCATTTTATCTGTCGAAAAGTGAAAACAACATTCATGTTTACGTACGGCCTACCATCTTCATGAACAATGTAATTCATTTTTCTATCTCTATCATTTATGAATGAATATATATATATATATATATATATATAATGAATATATATTATATTTATATCTTTATTAACATTATGGATATGATGTAACCATGATCAAAGTATAAGTACTGTAACTACCAAACCAAAATTCTCGTGAAAAATGTAACAATTAACACTTGAAAATGATGATTTTAATAAGGAATTATTAACAAATGAGTGTTAAAATATTATAAGTGGATAAAATATGACATTATAAGTATTTAAATTACTCTAGTATAAAATTATAATAAATTTAAATTTATTATACATGAGATTAAAACACTTTCAAAGCAAGTCAAACTCAAGGTAAGAGATTTTTATCTCACTTTTATTTCTGTGAGACAAATACCATATTCACAACTTATATATTTTATGTGGTGTATATATTTCCCATGAATGTATTTTATGATTATTATCATGAAAATTATGGGGATTTACATATCCATATAATTTTATATTTTTCATAAGGTTTTGATTCGAAAGTTACCAATGTAGTAAGGGATTTATGTTACAATCTCATTGTTTATTGGGATTTTTTATGATCAAATTTACAATGATGAACTTTTATGATATAACTCTCAATAAACTCATGAATTTTATCCTCCTATAGTTATTTATAGATATTACATATTTTTATTTCATTTTCCTCTATTTAAGTACTCAATAGACTGAAAGAATATTTTTTAAAGAAAAACTACTTTATTTCTCTCTTCGGTCAAAAATATTTTTTATTCCATATCCATTTTTTCTAAAAAAAATTTTAAGAATGTTTTTTATTCTTCTATGATAGTTTAAAATCATTTTACCCATGTTTTAATTTTTAAAAAATGTTTTAAAAGGAATATTCTTATTGTTTTTCAAATGAGGCATTTTTGAATTTTTACTAAAAATGTGAAAGGAATATTTATTTTAACTTACACATCATTAATGAAATTTTCTACCATCATGATCACTAAATGTTTTGAAGAAAATTTTTAAATTTTCTCAGGTTCTTTTAAAATAATATGTTTTCCATAATATTTTGGAAACTTTTAGATTTTTAAGAAATGCTTTCAATGTGAAAAAGGTATTTTACTCAAGAAATATTCCAAGTGGTATTTTAAAATATTTTTTATCTAAGATGAAATCCTTTGATGTAAATTATTATTTAATAGGAATATGGTACAATGATACCATCCTTAATATTTTTATGTATGTTTTATAATTATTATGATTAGATGTTTAAGAAACTAGTTTATTTTCCATGGGTTGTGTTATGATGAAATATTGAAATGTTTATGAGACCCATTTCCTTTCCATAGGTTATTATATATGATGAATGATTTAGGATATTTTGGCACACATATAAATGGATTATGATTATGTTATGGGTGTGTATATAATTATATATCCCTATAATTAATTGAGTAAATATTGATATCTCATGAGATAATAAAGGCTGAAATAGAGAGTTAACTCAGTTCAGTAAGGGACTCTATCCACTATGATAGTCCTAAAAGTGAACCTTTACTAATGAAATGATGGAATAGAGAGTTAAACCAATCTACAATTATAGTCTTGGTGGTGATTTTTTACTAAGTAAATGATTTTCTATGATTATTTTTATACCACAAACTTATGTATTATTCTAATATTATGCTCTCATGGCTCATGTTCTTCGATTAATTTATGATTCATGTCTTATAAACTATCAAGATTTATGTCATGATTAAAAAATATGATATATGATATGTTAGGTATGATTTTCAAATGTTAATATCACATTATCATACCCTTATAGTTTTTTTATGCTTATGTGATCATTAATATCTCCCTTATTTACCCTTAATGAGAATCTATGTTCACCCTTTCTTATGTTTCCATTCCCCATGATATGAATAATTTTTTTAAGTATGATATGTATAAGAATAGATCAAGCTGTGAATAACTTAGTGGGAAAGGAAGTAGTTCTCTTATGAACCAATTGTTTATATATCCAAGTTTCCAAAGATACTAAACCTATAAAATTATAACACACATCGTAATGTTATGTAATGAATATTCATTTATTAAGATGTGATATCTATGTATGAAAAGTGTGGATCACTTTATTTGATATCAGAGCAAGGTTTAATTTCCTTTAGAAACTAGAATGGGAAAACTTTAGTGAGAACCCTTAAGATAATCCTATGTATTGGAGAATGTAAAATGTTATGGTAAAGAAAGAAGTGTAGTTTTCCTATAAAAACATCCCCATATCAATATTAAAAGTAAATGTAGTTTTGTAATAGATACATCTATGGGTAATAACCCCCAAAATATTTTGTTGAGTACAAATTGACCATTATTCCAGTGCATGGTGAGTGTACCCTTATTTCTCACCTAGTTTGACACTCCTGGGGGATATTCTTAAGTTAATTAAAACTTTATTTATGAACCATTATGAAGGACTTGAATATATGGTGACCATTAATTACCTAGGTTAAACCTAATGTGTTGTAGATTGAAAATATAGTGTTTTGATTTAGACATCCTATAAATGATTTTTTATGATTATTTGGTTTTCCACTATGATTATTGATGTTTGCACTATGCTTTTTGGTTTTTGTCAATGGATGGAACCTGAAGGAACTATGTTAATGCTGAATGTGATATAAAATGAAATTATTTTACTCCTAATTAAATAAATATTATGGGATATAGGATTCAAAATATTGTTGTTATGTTGACACAACTTTATTAAGCTATAAATCATATTGAGTTTCCAAATGAGAAAATAAAGGAACAACATTATATTTAGTCCTTAATGAGGAAACATTCACATTCTTTTAGAGGTTCCATTAATATATTAGTTTCTAAGAAATGGATTAGTACCACTAAAAAGATATCTTTTGTTCTCCAGTGTTCAAAACATGAAAAAATTATTTTAGCTGTTTATCATTTGGAAGGTGAAATAGATCAATGATGGACTCTTATTAAGAATAAGAGGAAACAAGAAGAAATTTATTACATGGAGTGGTATGAGTTTAAGAGCTTATTTTTTAATAATTACTTTAATTTTATTCTTCTTATGAAAATAGAGAAGTAATTCCTTGAGCTAAAGCAAAAGGAAAATGAATCTCTTTATTCCTATAAGGAAAATTTTAAAAGACTTGCATGGTAAACTTCTGGTATTATAATCCAACTTGAAAGTAAGTCTGATTGATTCTTTAGTGTCTTAAAACCAAGTCTCTAAAGAGAGTTATCCATAAATTACTTTAGTATCTATAAAGAAATCATTTTATGTGCTATCATGGTGGAGATGGAGATTAATGTTACCTATCAATCTCATGGTTTTGATAATAAAAGAAAGATGAAATTCAAAGGAAATTATAAAAACCATGGATAGAAGAAGAAGAGATTTCCTTCATGCTCAAATTTTGGAAGGAAACATGGAGAAAATTTTCTTAAGGGGATTAGTAAGTGTTTTAAGTTTGGAAAGGAAAGTCATCAATAAATTGAATACTAAAGCGATGGGAATAAGTTAGCTAATGATGAAAATTGATAGAAATCTCTACAAAATGCACCACCCACACTCTAGTGTTTCAAATACAAGGAGTGTGGGAATTATGCTATTCAGTTCCCAAATATAAAGGTTAGTGATGATGATCGATGTTAGCAACCTCTTGAGCATAGAGATAAAGGGAAATCTTATGTGATCACTATTTCTAATACAGGGTATGATAATGATGTGGTGAAAGGTACACTTTCCATTAACTATAGAACTAATAATGTCTTATTTGATTCTATATTTACTCACAATTTTATATCTAAATAATTTTATAAGGGTATCATAATACCTCAACTATTAGATATTGAATTAGAAGTGAAAACTCCTAATGATACGATGATCACATCTCAAGTCTACGATTATTCTCCAATTAAAGTTTATGGGAATGCGCTTCCTGTAAATATCATCATTATCCTTCTAGTTGAATTTGATGTTATCTTAGGCATGAATTGAATTTATTTACATAAATCCCACATTAATTATCAAGTAATGGAAGTCACATTTGATATTCCGAACCAACCTATGATTTTCTATCAATGTAATGATAAATATGACATTTTGAGGGAAATTACACCCATTATATGAGTCTTAATTACTTTTCAAAAGGGGTTTTTATCTTAAATGTTTGGGGATAAAATCAACATTGAAGATATATCTATTGTATGAGAGTTTTTTAATTTCATTCCAGAAGAGTTTCCTAGTCTTCCAATGAATCATGACGTTGAGTTTTTAATAGAACTCATACCTGGTGCTAAATTAATTTCAAAGACTCCATATATAATAGATCCTATTGAGTTGTAGGAATTTAAGAAGCAACTCAAGGAGAATATTTAAAAAATATTCATTTGACCAAGTACATCACCATAGGGTGAACCTATTCTTTTTATTAAAAATAAAGATGTATTGATGCGACTCTGTATTGATTATCAGAATTTAGCAAGATCACAATCAAGAACAAGTATCCTCTACCCAATATTGATGACTTATTTGATCAACTATGTGAAGATAAATACTTTTCCATGGTCTAACTTTGCTCTAGATATCATCAATTGAGGGTTAAGGAGGATATACTCAAGAAATAATTCCATACAAGGTATGAACACTATAGATTTGTAGTGATTCCATTTGGTATTAATAATTCCCATGTTACCTCTATGGATTTAATGAATAGAGTCTTTAGAGATTACCTCGATCAATTTGTGGTAATATTTATAAATGGTTTTCTTATATATTCAAAGAGAAAGAAATAACATGAATATCACTTGAGGATTGTACTAAAGTCCCTAAAGAAAGATAATATATATGTAAAATTTATCAAGTTTGAATTTTGGCTACAAAAAATTTCATTTTAGGGTCATATAATCTCAAGAGATGGTATATCTATGGATCCATCAAAGAAAGAGGTTATTGAACAGTGGCCTATACCAATAAATTTGACTAAGATCCATATTTTTCTTGGTTTGGATACATATTATCGACACATTGTGGAGAATTTCTCACAACTTTCTAATCCACTAACCAAGTTAACCCAGAAGAGAGTCAAGTTCCTTTGGATAGATGAATGTGAAGAAAATTTCAATGAACTGAAGAGAAGTTTATTCACTACACCTGTCACGAACCAGGTAGGGTCTCCATCTGACCCGGTTCCCAACCCAGTCTGTGACATGGCCCGAAGGGCGTTCCCGATCCCCACGGGATAACACAAGTTCCCGGGTATCAAAACAATACATGGGAATGATTTACCTGAAAAAGTAAACACAAAACCACTGACAAGATAAAAAAACTAAAATTGTGAACTGACAACCAAACAGACCCTCATACTAAAATCAACTTTAAAGGTTTACAACTTAATCCAACATCCAAAAGAAAACGACAACAAAAGAAACTCAAACTCAAACTCAAACCTCCAAGTAACAAGAGAGGTGTAACATCCGCAAGATACAAACACCAACCCGCACGAGAAGACCATCAGCGACCCAAACCACCATCACTAAGCACGATTCCCCAACCTGGGATACAAAAATAACAAGGTATACATACACCCAAAGGTGTATGTAGGGTGTGATCCAAGATCCCAGTAGGATACCACCAAATAAAAAGGTTCCATGACACAACATCAAAAGGATAATTTAACATGCTTATTTAAAACCATACTTTCAAAACACTTTTAAGGAAAACATTTAAACTGAAAGTGAAAAGGAAAGAGAACTGAAAGAAAAACCATTTCACAATACTACTTTAAAATAAAAGGGAAATTTTACAAAGAAGAATCACATACTCAAGTGGTCCTCCGTATACCGACGGAAGGCACCACGTCATGAATAGTAGATCACTGTAGGTAAATCCCCTAAGGTTTATCTAGCTCGAGTGGGACCCTAGAACCTCGTGTCTTGGTGAAACATGGCTTAGAATCCACGACCCTTAGAAAACGTGGCTTAGAAGACCACGACCCTCAGAAAATGTAACTTAGAAGACCACGACCCTCAGAATTCATATGTTTAGTTAGTGTTGCAATCGTCAATCCAGCTAAGTGAAACAGGGACAATACCACTCTGGATCACTACTGCACTAGTTCTAGCCCTCCCACCTAGATACCTGGGGTTTTCCCTTCTGCTCAAACAAGTTCCACATTCACATGGTGTGCCACTTTCACATATCACAAACCAAACAAGACATTACACACAAAAAAGCCATCGCTTGCATACCCAAACCCATTTTAAAAACACACGCACACCAAATGAGTTCACAAAAATGTCTCACATCTCTTATATAGTTTAATAGTTCACTAAAACAAATTCCAAAATAGTTTCCAAAAGAACACCGCAAGGCTTTACGCTCGAATGCATACCCAAAATCCACTCTTTAGACCAACCACACACCAAAAACCATTTCACACCATAATTCGCATCACTTGCATGACTTGATAAATCCTTTAAACAAGTTAAAGAACATTTCTAAATAGCCCAACAAGGTTTTTCACTCGAAAAATGATTCCTTAAAAAATTTATGAAACATTTTTAAAAATTATAAAACAAAAGTTTACACAAGAGAGATGCACTCGATTTCATATATGAACGTCGCCTTAAAACCAAAAGTATATCATATACCTATCAAAACATGTTTTCCATTGTTCAAACAATTTGAAATTTAATTTCAAAAGTACGCAACATGGTAAACGCCCCCAAAGTGACTCATTTTCCATTAAAAGTATCCATTTAATTACACACACACCTCAAAGACCTTGAAAATTCATTTTTCACCGACCAGACGACCCAAAAACCCTTTCCAACCATGTTTGGAATCATAAATACCCCTCAAATAAACAATTACTCATTTTATAAAACATATCACATGTATACCATAAGAATTCACTTCAAAACACACAATTTTTTTACACGCAAAGACCATTTTAAAATAAATTACACATTCAACTCTTCTAAAACCTCATTTTCACCATATAAATAATTGATTAAACACTTTTTGAATTTTACCATAGCAAGGTTGAAATGAAAAACATAACCATTTATAATGAAATTGCAATTTAATCATGCACTCATGTCAAACAATATTTTAAACTCATTTCGCACAACCTATAAATCACAACCAATCATTTATACGACAACACACATATAGACGAAAAAACTATATTATTTTGGAAATTCAATTTCATTGAATGAGAATGTCAAACATTCTAAACATAGTTTGCACCATTCAATTAAATTATAGAACATACTAAATTAACTAAACAACCAAATTAAATTATCTAAAATATTCCATGGCATGGAACCACCTACCTTTGACGCTGAATTTCCCACAAATGGGTGTGAAACTCCAATCGCACCACGAATGCACCACCCGAAGGTCAAATTGGACCCTAAATAAAACAAATGGACCAAAAATATTTAAGATCAAACCCTAAAAATAAGAACCCTAAAATCTGGAAGAAAAAAAAGAGAACTGAAACCCTACATGAATGGATAACCACGAGAGTAGGTCGCACGAGGGGCCGGGGAAGAGCGGGGTACCAAAGGCGGGTCGCGTCGGAGGTGAGGGAGGAGGTCGGTGGTCCGGAAGCTGGTCGAGGAGTAGGGAAATGATGCCGGGTTTTCATGATAGGCACAAGCCGACCTGGTAGGGGGGGTCAGGGTGACGACACAAGTCGGACGAAGCAGGGGGCACCGGGCGAAGCAGGAGGTGCTGGACGGAGCAGGACCGACACCGGGAGGTGGAGCGGCCAATAGGGGGGCACAAACAGAACTGAGGAAGGGTCCCTTCAATGGGTAAGAAGAAAAAAATGGGGGGGGGGAGCTAGGTCTTGATGCAAAGAGGGAAAAAAAGAGAGAGAGAAAAAAAGAATAAAAATAAAACTAAAGAAAACTAAAAACAAAAACAAAACCAATAATAATAATAATACTAAGAATAATAATTAACATATTACTAATAATAATAATAGTAATAATTGGAATAATAATAATAAATTAAATAAATTATTATCCTTTGAACCAACAATAATAATGATAATAATATCCTTAAATATTAAAAAAACCATTAAATTTTTATCAAACTTCTTGTTTTATTTTATTTTCATTTTATCCCCTTTTTAAATTATATTTATTTATCAATAATTCTTTTTATTTAATTAGTTGCATGCCAGGAAGGCGTGCGGAGAACCGAGCGAGGCCGAACGGTGACCCATGTGAGGTCGCGCGACTTCGACAACGGTGCACTGAATGTCATCAAGGCCAAAAAGTACGTTTCTAAATAAGAATTCAAAACTTTAAGTCAGGTTTTACCCAGACTCCCTGATACCAAGGAAATTAATAAAAATCTTTATTTAAATACGATGGGTGTGACAACACCTGTGATCACACTACCCTATAGTAGAGAAGGGTTTTTGATATATAATAATGCATCAAATAAGGGACTAGAATGTGTCCTTGTGTAGAATTATATGAATATAGCTTATACTTCATACCAATTGAAGGTTTATGAGAAACAATACCCAACTCATGATTTTGAGTTAGCATCGATAATATTTTCATTAAAGATATGGAGGAATTATCTTTATAGAGAAATGTGTTACATATATACTGATTATAAAAGTTAAAAGTGTTTGTCGGAGTGGATAATCAAGAGGGGGGGGGGTGAATTGAGTTCCAATTAAAAAATTTCTGTTAAAAAATTTCTATTAAAACCCCCAATTTAAAAACAAGTTAAATTGTATTGAATTTTTAAATCTATAAAGGTTCAATTAAATTCTCAAAAGATTGATTAGGTCTCAGTTAATTTAATTAGGGGATTAAATTAACATTTGAAGCTAATCTACTGATTTAAAAAAGTTACAAACACTTGCTAATTTAACTATCAGAGTAACTTTAAAATAGATTTGTATTTCAAAGTAAATAGCAGCGGAATACAAAATATATAAAATATACTTTAAACTTAATCTAAGATGAACATAAGATATAACCATGAGGTTCAGTCTCAAGATGAGACTTAGTCCTCTCAAACAATTTATATAAATTTGATCCACACCCTGGATCAGGGAAAACAACAGTACAAAGACTGTTCAGGTCCTAAGACATTTACCACAGTTCTTAGTGGGAAAAACAAAAGAAACAACTCTCAGGCTATCCAGGTCATACTTGACCTCTTCCACAACTCACAGTGGGATACAAGAAGGTATAGAAAGTTTGGTGTGTGGATTTAATATCCTCCAGTTCAGCTCAGGAGACAATGTGTATCTAGAGTAGATAGATGTACACACACACTACTTAGAATGTTAAGTAAAGGGATACAATAGAGGAAATAATAGAGTTTAGAAAGATCTGTGTATTTGTAGATATGCTTTGGACTCGTTTTGATGTTGCAGATGGAAGTCAAGTCCTTTCTGGTGAGGATGACTCAAAACAGAGTATCGTTGTTCTTCTTAGCTACAACTATTTAGACTTGTGCATATGATTTTTAGTAAGACACAACTACTAGTCTTTGTGTTTGTTCTAGGTGAAGAATCTGCTTTAGGCTCTCTGATTTTTACAGGTGTTCTTCATGTTCTTCTTATATTCCGTGGGACTTCATACACGTGCACCTTATTTCATGTGTTTTTCTTTCTTTTTCTTTTCGTTCAGCTCTACCTTTTTTACTACAGATCTTCCTTTTTATTCCTTGAGATCTGGAAAAAAGAATGATTACCTTTTTACAGGTACGAGGTATGGTTTCCTAACATCCAAAAACCAAAATTAATTAATAGAAGGTGTATTTAACTAAGAAAATATGACCGTTGGAATTAAAAAGGGTTAGTAGAAAGTTCAAACAGTTTTCATGACTATCAGTGAGTTATGAGATCGGTAAGTCATTTTGAATTTGCATCGGTATCGGTAGGTTATTTGATCAGCATCGGTTTCAGTAGGTCATTTGATCATCATCAGTTTTGATAGGTCATTTGATCAGCATCGGTTTTGGTAGTTCATTATCAGTGCGATCATTCTTCATCGGTGTGACCGTTCTTCATCGGTGCGATCGTTCTTCATCGATGCGACCGTTCTCATCAGTGCGACCGTTCTCATCGGTCCAACCATTCTTCATCGGTGCAACAGTTCTTCATCGGTGTGATCATTCTCATCGGTGTGACCATTCTTCATTGGTGAAACCATTATTCATTGGTGTAACCGTTCTTCATCGGTGTGACCGTTCTTCATTGGTGCGAACTAACGGTGACTCAAGAAAATAACTAACGGTGAGTCAAAATCATGAAATACGCACCAAGTGTCTATTCAAACTAGAACACTTCCAGGACAATATAAAAACCTAAATAATCACATATAAACATATGTAAACATGATTAAACATATATAAACACATTTAGAATAGAATTAAGAGTTGACTAAATTTACTTATAAACATAAATAACAATGATTTGTGATTATTAAAATAACCATTTCACAGAGGGTTCAGCAATCTCCCCCTTTTTGATAATCACGAATCTATGGAATAAAAGAAAAGATAGGAAAGGATGTAACATTAAGTATTCTCCACCTATGTAAACAAAATATATAACCAAAGATAAACAGATCATCAGAGAATGCACCAGATCATAAACAAAGTGAGAGTATATCAACATAGCAGTAGTCATCATTTAAGCTGTCATCATTTCTCCCCCTTACTTCATATAGTCTGACTGTATACCTGTTCTCCCCCTTAGGGATTATCAAAAAGAAAAAGAGAGTAGAGAGAGAAAACAGAATAAAGTTCCATTGAAATAACCACCGAAAAAAATTACAAGAAAAGGAAACACATAAAAGACACCCTATTAAAAATGATAGGCATGGCTACTTCTTGGGATGTAAAGGAGCTTTTACTTTAGCAGATGGAGGAATGGATGGGCCAGAGGGTGGCTTAGTGGAAGGTTGATCTGGCTGGATGGAGAGAGGTGGTAGGATAACTCTGGATAGAAGGAGAGAGGGTGCTAGGGTTACTTTTGGGTGAGTAGAAGATCTTGTTGAAGGAGGATGCTGAATGATAGGCCAAATATTAGAGAGAGTTTGAGAAACTGATAACTGACCAGGAGCAACATTGGATGGACTGAGAGGCTCAGCAGTAGGAAAAACAATTGACTTATCTTGAACATGAAGATAGGGTTTGAGAAGATTGATAAAAAATTGAATGACTTCACCACCATATTTCATGGACTTCTCAAAATCATCTTTGTTCTGTATGAAGCTCTCTAGAGTAGGAGTAAAATATTTCAACTGCTGTACCTGAGCCTTAAAAGCTTGAGTGACTATAGGAAGCCTCAAATTGTCAGCCAGGACTTTAAACTGATGATTCAAATCATTCTTGGTATAGATTTTAGAGAAATAGTGATATACCTTTGCTTTGATCTCTTTCTGAGCCTGAGTATCATCAGCCGAATAAAGCTTCACCATCTTGTGAATATGATCACTATTTTCTTTCATCTTTTTCAATGAGTCCAAATCCAAAATCTGTCCAAGTACAACTAACTCTTCTTTTATAACATCCTTTAAATCATTGATCTCATGACCAGTAATCTTGGTCACTTTTGAGGAGCTAGCTTGAGCAACAATCTGAGTAATCTCAGCCTTCAACTTTCTCAAATCTGACTTTTTCAGATGTTCTATAAAATTTCTCAGAACTTCCATCATACCAGTGATGGTTGATCTAAATTCTCCTGACAGAGAAAATAAGTCATTGCCTAAATCCTTGAGAGTTTGATTTAGAGAGTTAATGTGTCTGCCAATCATTTCACCAGTATTGCATAGGTCTGGTTTGATAATACTTACTAATCTTTGAGTTATAGCATCCATAGTAGGCTCAAATAAATTCACAAGACCATGAGCAGGAGCATGAGATAATTCCTCTTTCATTGTCTCTCTAACTGCATGGAGCAACTCATCTTTAAATCTGTCTAAATCCGATCGAGAAACTGAAGGACCTAGTCTTTTGGCTGTCACTTGCACATTTTAGCAACTAGTCTAGCCTTAACTGAGAGGATTGACTTTTCTTTGTGCACCCCTTATTCTTCTTCCTCTGAATAATCCAAACCAAGAACAAAAAAACCTGGGTGTTCTTCCCATGAAACTTTACAAGAGTTATACTGGGGCTTTACAAAATCAGATTTTCCAGAATTTTCATGTGAGATTTATTCACCAACATCAATCTCTGTCTGCATTGTTCTTTCAGCCTCAGGAACAACTTCTTCTTCAACTTGTTGTGGTTGTGGATCATCTTGAATCACATTTTGACCATCTACTGGTCGATTAGCAGCATCACCACCACCACTATCATCATTATTGACATCATCATCATCACCACCATCATCATTGCCATCATCATCATCACCATCATCATTATTTCCATCATTATCATCACCATCATCATCATTGCCATCATTATTTACTGAAGTTTCATCAGTACTACCTTTGCTACTGGATTCATACTTCTCAGAATATGATTCTTCAGTTTCATCTTCTTCTTCATCACCTAGAAGAGGTTTTGACTCAGGTAACTGAAGAGGTGGACTAGCTGGTCCAAATTCCATTCTTCTTTTCTTAGGACTTACTGCATCAGGATCACTCCTGTCATCAGGAGGTGACTCAGGTTCCTTTTCAGTATCTGCATCATCATCAGCTTCAGCTTCCCATGTTCCTTTCTTACTTGACTCTCTAGTTTCCTTAGGAACTTCTGTCTCCTCTTCCTCATCAGAATAAGCAACTTCTTCATCAGGTTTTAAATTAGGATCTCTCATCCCCTTCGGTCTCTTAGGATGGTCAGAAGGATTAAAGGAGTCATACAACTTATCTTCATCAGCAACCCATTCCTTCTTCCATGGATTCCAGTTGATTTTCATTCTTTTGCAGATGTCCTTGTTAATACAAAAACTACTATTGGATGAGATACACTCATCTCCATCTTCAACACAACCCAAAAACTTTAACATAGCAGAGATTTTCTTAGAGTAGAACAAGGTTGTAGCTTTCTTGGATGGCTTCACCATCTCAACAATATGGACAGTAAAATATCTACACAAGTTGATATTCTCATAATTTAGCAATAAAAACAATAGGAAAACATCCTGATACTTCACAGCAGCAAAATCACCCTTTAGGGGATAGATTTGGTGCTGAATAAACTTAAACAAAATAATAATTTCACCATCTAACTTAGCAGCTGTTATTCTTCTGGATTCAGAATTTCCAGTCAGCATCTCCAGAGCAAGTTCATATAAAACATATTTAGTGGTAGGAGGAATATTACAAGAATAGTCTTCATATCTACTTTTATGAGGTACTCCCAAACACTCATCCCATTGCTTTGAAGAAAAAGCTATCTTTTTTCCTTTGACCACTGAAGATACTCTTGTAGCTTCTGCTCCATCCAATAAAATAGTTAAGTTTAGATAAAACTCATGAACAAGCTTTGGGTAGTAGGCTCGGTCATTATTACAGAACCGGTCTTTCCATCTATACATCTCTAATACTTTTAAAAGAGAAAACTTACTGGTTAACACCCATTCGGAACTCACTTCCTTTTCCGCGGTGACCACCCGAGTTTCCAACTCTGGGTTCACTGACCTTTGAGTTGTGCTGCTCGATTCTCCTTGTTGGTGTTTCACAGGAGAGGAACCTTCAGATTCCTTGATTTTTCACTTTTTCTTTTCCATTTGGATATTCGAGAAGTTTGAGAGGTTGAAAAGGTTCGAAGGATTTAAAAAGGTTCGAGAGGTTTAAGTTTCAAAAAAAGTAAGGTTCGGTGGGAGATGGAAAGTCACAGTTCTTGGGAAAAGAAATAGTCGCGGGTCATTAAATTTATCATTTAGGGTTACAATACTAAATATAATATCGATTAAGTAAAATAATGTCGTTTTGATAATCACTGAAGGTGTTAAACACTGTAAGACACAAACGGTAGCAAAAATATTGGTTTCACTGATCAGTTTCACTGACTGGTTTCACTGACCGGTTTCACTGACCGGTTTCACTGACCGGTTTCACTAACCGGTTTCACTGACCGGTTTCACTGATCGATCATACCTAATTATTTCTTAATAAAATTTAACCTTTTTGAGCTCAAGGTTTTGGTGAAGATATCAGCTAATTGATGTTCAGAGTCAATAAATTCTTAAGAAATATCACCCTTTTGATAATGATCTCTCAAAAAGTGATGTCTGACATCAATGTGTTTGGTCCTAGAGTGAGACACAGGATTCTTAGAGATTCTAATTGCACTAGTGTTATCACAATTTATAGACACATGTCTAAATTGATATCCATAGTCCAATAAAGTGTGTTTCATCCACATAATCTGTGCTCAACAACTACCAGCAGCAATGTATTCTGCTTCAGCAGTAGACAATGCAACATAGTTCTGTTTCTTACTACACCAAGATACCAAGGACTTTCTCAAAATATAACATGTTCCAGATGTTCTCTTCCTATATAACTTACAACCAACAAAGTTAGCATCTGAATAACTCATTAAGTCAAATGATTGTCCTTTTGGATAAAACAAACCTAAATTGGTAGTATGTTTAAGATATTTGAAAATCATTTTAACAACAAGTAAATGAGATTCCTTAGGATTATCTTGAAATCTTTCACACATGCGTACACTAAACATGATATCTGGTTGACTAGCAGTAAGGTTAAGTAAGCTTCTAATCATACCTCTATAATTGGTTTGATCAATTGATTTCCCAGTTTCATCATCATCCAACTTACAGGTGGTACTCATAGGTGTATCACTTACCTTATTACTATCCAAAACAAAACATTTCAAAAGATCCTTTGTATATTTACTTTGATTTAAAATAATACCATCTTTCTTTTGAAAAATTTGAAAACCAAGAAAATACTTGAGTTCTCCCATTAAACTCATTTCAAATTCATTTTGCATAATTTTTGAAAAATCAGTACATAAAGAATTTTTAGAAGATACAAAGATAATATCATCAATATAGATTTGTACAATCAAAATATCTTCAAAAATTATTTTAATAAAAAGAGTGGGATCTACAATTCCTTTAGTAAAACCTTTATAAATAAGAAAATTTGTAAGTCTATCATACCAAGCTCATGGATCCTGTTTTAAACCATACAAAGCTTTAAAAATCTTAGAAACATGATTTTGAAAATGGGGGTTTGTAAATCCAGGTGGTTGTTCAACAAAAACATCTTCAATTATAAAACCATTTAGAAAAGAACTTTTGACATCCATTTGATATAACTTGAAATTCAGATGAGCAACATAGGCAAGTAAGATTCTAATGGCTTCTAATATAGCTACAGGTGAACATGTTTCTTTATATTCTATTCCTTCCTATTGACTATACCCTTGTGAAACTATCCTTTCTTTGTTTCTAACTATATTTCCCGATTCATCAACTTTATTTCTAAAAACCCATTTAGTGCCTATGGTCAAGGTGTCCTTATGTCTTTCTAATAATTCCCAAACTTTGTTTCTTTCAAATTTATTTAACTCTTCTTGCATATCCATTACCCAAAATTCATCATTGATTACATCATTGATATTTTTAGGTTCTAGATGTGAAAGAAAGGCTTGATGTTCAACCTGATTTCTTATAGAAACTCTAGTCTATGTCCCTCTATCAATATTACCAACAACAGTATCTAAAGGATGATTCTTTAGAATCCTATTTGATCTAGTAAAGGTGGTACTAGAAATTCCAGGTTCTTCTCTAGGTTTGGATTCATCAGAAGCAGGTTCTGGAACATTTCCAAAGCTGGTTGTCTTTACAATAAGGTCACTATTTTTGTCATTAAGGTTCAGAATAGACAAATCTTCTTCAAGACTTTCAATAGAAGGTTTAGATTCATATGGATCAGTTTCATCAAATTTGATGTGAACAGATTCTTCCACACACTTGGTTCTCTTATTAAAGACTCTATAGAATTTTATAGTAATTGAATATCCTACAAAGATTCCTTCATCACTCTTGGATACAAATTTGTCTAGATTATCCTTAGTATTAAGAATAAAGACTTTGCAACCAAAAACTCCGAAGTAATTAACCTTAGGTTTCCTATTATTCCACAATTCATAAGGGTTCTTCTTAAGAACAAGTATGATCAAGACTCTATTAATAATATAACAAGCTGTGTTCATACCTTCAGACCAAAAGTAAATTGGTAGGTCATACTCATTAAGCATAGTTCTTGCAATCTCTTGAAGGGTTCTGTTTCTTCTTTCTACTACACCATTCTATTGAGGTGTTCTAGGGGCAGAAAAGTTATGATTATATCCATTGTGTGAGAAATAAGATTCAAACTCATGATTTTGAAACTCACAACCATGACCACTTCTCAGGGTCTTAATCTTAATTCCACTAAGGTTTTCTACAGACTTGGAATACTTAATAAAGTAAGAACAAGCTTCACTTTTGTGAGCTAAGAAGTATACCCAAGTATATCTAGAAAAGTCATCTACTAAGGCATATACATAGTGCTTCCCATTTAAACTAGAAACTATAGAAGGTCCAAACAAGTCCATGTGAACCAACTTGAGAGGTTTAGAAGTTGAAACTTCTTTCTTTAATTTGAATGAAACTTTATGTTGCTTTCCCTTTTTATAGGTATTACAAACTTTGTTAGTTGGGAATTCAAGTTTAGGTAGGTCTCTAACTAAGTTTTTCCTAGTCAGTTTTCCAAGTGAATAAATGTTTCAATGTCCTAATATTTTGTTCCATATCCAAGACTCTTTATGAAAATCATTTAAGCAAGTAATGTTCTGTTTAGCTAGAGAATTCAAATCAACAGCATAAACATTTTAATTTCTCAAAGCAGAAAATACTAGAACATTTTTAGAATTAAAAACATTACAAGATTCATTTTCAAATTTAACATTGAAACCATTATCACACAAATGAGAAATACTTAACAGGTTATATTTAAGTCCATCAACAAATAAGACTTTGGAAATTAAAACTGAATTAGTGTTACCAATCTGGCCTAAGCTGATGATCTTTCCTTTATAGTTATCACCAAAGGTGACATGACCTCCATCAACTTTGATTAAACTCTTGAAGCACAAGTAATCTCCAGTCATATGACTTAAACATCCACTGTCCAAGTACCATACCTTCTTATGGGAACTTTTCAAGCAAGTTTCCTACAAAATAGGTTTAAACAGAAAATGATTTTGGTACCCAGATTTTCTTGGGTCCAGACAGGTTAGAAATCAAAGCTTTAGGTACCCAGATTTGTCTTATGGGTCTCAAATAATTTATAAAATAGATATATTTTGAAAGATAAAATTTATTTGATCTATAACCAATTGAATAACTAGATGAAGCATATAAATTTCCAAAACTATAACTAGCACCATTCTATCTAGATTTAGGAATAAATATAGTTTTAGTAATATGTCTCTTTCCAGGCCGATAGCCTATACCAGTGGTATATTTTGATGCCACTTGTTTTCCTAACATTTGTGTAAGTGTATCTTTTCCATTTGTGAATTTTTCTAAGTCCTTCCTTAATTTCTCATTAGAAAATTTTAGTTCAGTATTTTCCTTAAGTAATTGAGCATTCATTTCTTTCTCTATATCAAGGGAAGATTTTCACAGATCTGGTCAAAGAATGATGTTTCTTCAAGGTCTTATACTTGTCCTTAAGCTCATTAAAGGTTTCTTCTAGCATATTACAATATTCAATTAACTCTTAACTAGACATATTTTCAGATTTAGAATCAGAATCAACTCCAGAATAATATAAATTTAAAGCAGGAGTATCCAATGTTACCACAGATGTGTTTGTCATAAAACACATGTTATATTTTTGAGAATTTTCATCCTGAGTAGAATCAGAATCACTTGAATTGTCTTCTGAAGCACTTCAAGATGCTTTCATAGCTTTCTTATACTTATTGTACTTGTAGTCATAATTCTTCTTAAACTTTAATTTTGGACAGTCTGCTTTTACATGTCCTTTAATTTTGCACTCATAGTAGACAATGTCATCACTTTTATTAGGATTTTTCGATTCCTTCTTCCAATGACCTTTATTGTCATACTTTCCTTTATAATTCGATTTTCTGAAGAATTTATTCTTCCTATAGAACTTCTTGAATCTCCTGGCTATTTGAGCCATCTCAGCATCATTGTACGAATCTGAACTTTCACTTGTTGAGATTTCAATAGGTATGTTAACTTTCTCCTTATCCTTGATCTTTGAGGTAGTAGACTTAAATGCTACCGACTTCCTTTTTGGTTCATCAACATATTCCTTGTTTACCTTCAGTTATTCTTCATACATCATAAGCTTACCAATTAATTCCTTAATAGGTAGTGAACTTATATCACACGATTCTCTTATTGAAACAGATGTGCCTCTCTATATTTCTAGAAGACATCGTAGTATTCTCATAATATGCTCCTTTGCAGGAACAACTTTTCCAAGTGAGGTCATAGTGTTGAAAATATCATTAAACCTGAGATACATGTCAGAAATGGATTTATCAGGCTTTATTTTAAAATTATCATACTTAATAGTATAGGTATTCAATATCATTTCCTTAACATTGGTTGTTCCTTCATGAGAAACACCCAAGGTATCCCAAATTTCATAGGCAGTTTTGCAAGCAGATATATAATTAAATTCTTCATCGCCTAAAGCACAGTACAAGGCATTCATAGATTTACAATTATTATTATAAACATTTTTAGTAGGTTCATCCCAAGTAGTCCTCTCAGTGTCTAGAATCTTATATTGAGTTTCTATAGCAGTCCAAATGTCAAATCCCATACTCTATAAGTGAATTTTCATTTTAAGTTTCCATTGGGAATAATTTGTACCATTGAAGAAAGGTGTCCTGTTGGTAGTAGAACCTTATAGTCTATTATTTATAACTAGATTTTAGCAGATATATTTAAAGAGATTAAATTTAGAACTAACAAAAATTTAAGATCTTTGAGATACAACTAAAATTACAGTTGAAAAAAAAAGTATTCAAAAATCCTTTATAAATAATTAATCCTCTGATACTAAATGTTGGTCAGAGTGGATACTCAAGAGGGGGGTGAATTGAGTTACAATTAAAAAATTTCTGTTAAAAAATTTCTATTAAAACCCCTAATTTAAAAACAAGTTAAACTGTAGTGAATTTGTAAATCTGTAAAGGTTCAATTATATTCTCAAAATATTGATTAGGTATTAGTTAATTTAATCAGAGGATTAAATTAACTTTTGAAGCTAATCTACTGATTTACAAAAGTTACAAACACTTGCTAATTTAACTATCAGAGTAACTTTAAAATAGATTTTTATTTCAAAGTAAATAGCAACGGAATACAAAATATATAAAATATACTTTAAACTTAATCTAAGATGCACATAAGATATAACCAAGAGGTTCAGTCTCAAGCCGAGAGTTATTCCTCTCAAACAATTTATATAAATCTGATCCACACCCTGGATCGCGGAAAACAACAGTATAGAGACTGTTCAGGTCCTAAGACCTCTACCACAATTCTTAGTGGAAAAAACAAAAGTAACAGCTCTCAGGATGTCCAGGTCACACTTGACCTCTTCCAAAACTCAAAGTGGGATACAAGAAGGTATAAAAAGTTTGGTGTGAGGATTTAATATCCTACAGTTCAGCTTAGAAGACAGTGTGTATCTAGAGTAGACAGATGTATACACACACTGATCAGAATGTTAAGAAAAGGGATACAATAGAGGAGATAATAGAGTTTATAAAGCTCTGTGTATTTTCAGATATGCTCTGGACTCATTTTGATGTTGCAGATGGAAGTCAAGTCCTCTCTAGTGAGGATGACTCAAAACAGGGTATCATTGTTCTTCTCAGCTACAACTATTTAGACTTGTGCATATGATTTTCAGTAAGACACAACTACTAGTCTTTGTGTTTGTTCCAAGTGAAGGATCTGCTTCAGGATCTCTGATTTTTACAAGTGTTCTTCAATTTCTTCTTATGTTTCGTGGGACTTCATACACATGCACCTTATTTCGTGTGTTTTTTTATTTTTCTTTTCATTCAGATCTACCTTTTTTACTGCAGATCTTCCTTTTTATTCCTTGAGATCTGGAAAAAAGAATGATTAACTTTTTACAGGTATGAGGTAGGGTTTCCTGACATCCAACAACCAACATTAATTAATAGCAGGTTCATTTAACTAAGCAAATATGACCATTGGAATTAAAAAGGGTTAGTAGAAAGTTCAAACAGTTTTCATGACTATCGGTGAGTTATGAGATCGGTAAGTCATTTTGAATTTTCATCGGTATCGGTAGGTTATTTGATTAGCATCAGTTTCGGTAGGTCATTTGATTAGTATCGATTTCGGTAGGTCGTTCTCATCAGTACGACCATTCTTCATCGGTGTGACCGTTCTTCATCGGTGCAACCATTCTCATCGATATGACCATTCTTCATTGGTGTGACCGTTCTTCATTGGTGCAACCATTCTTCATCAGTGTGACCGTTCTTCATTAGTGCAAACTAACAGTGACTCAAGAAAATAACTAACGGTGAGTCAAAAACATGAAATACGCACTAAGTGTCTGTTCAAACCAGAACACTTCTAGGACAATAGAAAAACATAAATAATCATATATAAACATATGTAAACATGATTAAACATATATAAACACATTTAGAACATAATTAATAGTTGACTAAAATTACTTATAAATAGAAATAACAATGATTTGTGATTATTAAAATAACCATTTCATAGAGGGTTCAACAAAAAGTATATATTCACTCAGAAAGAACTGAATATGCACCAGAGAAGATGATTGTAGTTGATTAAAGATTATGAATTCTCAATAAATTATCACCCTATGAAATCGAACAAGGTGGTCGATGATTTAAGTCAAAAGGATCATTCTAGATTATCTATGAAAAGGATTATAAAATATCCAATATTTTTAGATTTTAAAAGTATGGATCTAGAAATATTGAAGGAATGGGAAAAAATATTATGTTTCTCAAAGGAGTGTTCAACCATCTATCTAGGTAAAGGTTAAAGAGACATAAAAAGATGATGTAGAACTGTAAAATAAGGTGAAAAATATTCGTGAGTTCAACCTTGATTGTGATGTAATGATAAAGTTTAGGATCTAGGTTTGTGTCCTGTGAATACCGGAATTGAAGAAGGATATATTGTATTAAGCTCATAGTTCATCATTCTCTATTCATCATGGAAGTATGAAGATGTATAGATATATGAAAGAGTATTTCTAGGGAGACAATATGAAGTGAGATATTACAGAGTATGTATCTTGGTGCTTGGTATGTCAGAAAATTAAGTTTGAGAGAAAGAAGTATAAGGGGATGTTACAACGATTACCCATACCAAAATAGAAATAGGAAAACATCACCATGGATTTTTTTCATTAGACTCCCCAAAATTTCTAAGGGACATAATGATTTTTGGGTTGTAGTTGATCACCTTACGAAGTCATCATACTTAATTTCTATCAGATAAGATTTATATATTGATAGTATTTATAGAATATATATTAAAGAAGTGGTAAATTTTCATAGATCACCACATTCTATTATATCTGATTGGGATTTGAGGTTTACCACAAAGTTCGGGTGAATTCTTCAGCAGGCTCTGGATACAGATTTGAGTTTCAGTACTGATTATCATCCTTAGATATATGGTTAGACTAAGATAACCATTAAAACCCTCTAGGATATTCTAAGATATTATTATATGAATTTCAAATGTGGTTGGGATTAATACCTTCCTCTATTCAAGTTTTCTTAATAAAATATATTTTAATCAAGCATTCAAATGGATCCTTATGAAGCCTGCCATGGCAAGAAGCATAAAACTACAATGTGATCAGATAAAGTTAGATAAAGAAAGATATTGGGACCTGATATTGCTAAGGAAATATCAAATAAAGTCAAATCCATTTAATGACACAAAAAGGCATATTAGATTCAACATAAAATCTATACTGACAATAGTTAGCGAAATCTAGAATTTGAAGTTGGTGATAAGGTATTTCGGTAAATTTTTACATGGAAGAAGGTTATGTGATTCAAAAAGAAAGGAAAGATGAGCCCTAAGTTCATTTTACCATTAAATATTCTTTTTCAAATTGGGATGGTATCATATTACTTAGTGCTTCCACTGAACCTATCTCAAGTTCATGATGTGTTCCATGTATCTCTCCTGAGGAAGTACACACATGATCCATCACATGTACAAAACACAGAGGCCATACACCTATAAAATGATATTTATTATGAATAAAAACTGATATAAATTTTTTATCATAGAGATAAAGTGATATGGAATAAAACTACTCATTTGGTTTAAGTTCTCTGAAGTAATTAGAAATTTAAATAAACTACTTGGGAACCTGAGGATGTGATGAAATAGAGATATCCTTATTTTTTTGTATCAGAGTGATGAAATTTAGAGGTTCAAAATTATTTTAAGGGGTTTAAAATCTAACACCCAAAGATTTTATGATATATTTCTCTATAAATAAATTTTATTTCTTTGATAGTCTGTTTTGCACACAACCCCGAGTTTAAACGAACCATGATATGCTATTGAAATATTATTATTTAACATGACAGTTACTGTCTAGCCATTGGATTGGTGGGTATGAATAAAAATAAATAAATTATAAAAAATATATTGTTTAAAAATGTATAAAATTAATTAATTTTTTATTAATTAATTATAAAGGAAAAAAAAAAATCATTTGAAAGTAAAAGAGATGTTTATCTAAAAAATCGTTTTTATACGTGCTATGTGTTTTTATCTTAATAAATTAAATTAATTAATATTTTTGAATTATTTTAATGAAATTTATATATTATATATTCAATAAAATGTTTTAACATACATATAATTTTTTTTCTATGCATGAGATAAGAATAAATCCAGTTTTATGCCTAAAATTGCATTTTTCTAAAAAAATTATTTTCATCACATTTTGCACACTTATTTTAAAATAAATTTATGTAACTTATAGAAATTTAATCTTGATAAATGAATTAAATATTTTAAATTAGGATATTCAAATTTGATAAATAGGTCAATTTTATTTTTTTTCATTATGAATAGCAACCTTGTTAGTTTTTTGTCGCATTGGTGAGGGTAAAATAAGGTAAAATAGGGTTAAAACTGTGGGATTAGGCTTTAAAATTTCTCTAAAACTTGACTCTATATAATTGGATGAGTGTATTTTGACCATTTAAATTCAATTATCAAATATATTTCCACTTGGTTCCATTTTTCTTAGATTTTTTCCTTTATATTATTTCAAGAAAAGAATAAAAAAAATGCCACTCTCTTGACTTTAATATCTCTAAATTTTTTACATAAGGATAAAAAAAGGATAAGTTTAGTTGTAAATGTTTATTTTAAATATGAATTAATTTTTTCATCATGGTATTTTATTTTAAATTTTTAGTTTTTTAATAATTACCTTAAATGCCCATGCAATGATGACATAGTATTTATTCAATTAGTAGAAATGATTTTAAAAATATTAAAAGTAATATAATTTAGATGAATTATTGTGATACATGATTTTTTAGATAAATATAAAATATTATTTATGTGTTAAGTTTTTATATTCAAATTCATTTTCCATCGTGATGTCTTCAAATTCAAAGTAAATGAATAATTCCGAAAATGATATTAATGATATTTTATAATAAACAAAATTTTATTAATTGATTTAAAATTCATAAAATCCCTATATTTAGCTAAGTTAATTGGATATGATTTAAAATATCATCCATGGTCTATTTATGGGTCACTTTTCCTTTTATAGTAACATTCCTGACCCTTAAAGAATATAGAATTGATATCATAGTAATTGTCAAAAGGGTTAACATGGAGTTAAAACAAAAAGATAAGGGTGAAAACATAACCAAAACATATAAAAATTTTATTATATGAGTTTATTTTGACTCATAATCATCTTAGATTCAAATTATATCAATTTGGATCAGTTTTCCATGAAAATTAATTTAAATTAATTTAATACTTTAAGTAATTCCAAGAGTTCCCCTCACCTCACTTATAAATGAGAACCTCTTATCCACTCTTCCTCACACCTTTTTATACTCATTTCTCAAAAATTATCTACCATAATACTTTAATATATTCCTTAAATTCATATTAGAGATTATTTTCTTGCTAAAAGACCATCCTTTCAAGGCTTAAGGTGTAATCCCAAAGAGGTTTCTCAACAAAGAGGTATAACTATTAACCAAGCATTTTCATGTTTATTTCTTCTTCAACCTCATAAAATCAATGGTATACATTCTAAAAATAATTAATTTAGTATATTACATATGATTAATTTTTATTATGATAATGAAATAACCATTATCCACATTCTTTCTATCTGTTGGAAAATGATAATGTCGCTCGTGTGTATGTGTGGACTACCACCTCCACAAAGCGTTGTGATTCGTTTTTCATTTTCATATTACATAGATAGTAATAAAGATATGTTTAATTAATATATAAGTTAAATACGATATAATAATTATTTTGTAAAGGGGAATTATTATTTAACTTTCTTTCGTTCCATCCGTTGAAACAAAATTAGAAAATATATTATTTACGATAGGGTACCGTCACAAATGACCCATTGTAAAAAATATTATTTACGATGGGCAGGTATCCCATCACAAATAACCTTTAATGGTATATAAAAAAGAGTTATTGTGATAGGGTGATTGAACTGTTGCAAATAATTATTTATGACGGGTGACTCTTCCCGTCGCAAAAAAAGTAAAAAAAAATATAAAAAATATTCACAAAAATGTAAAAAACACACTATATAAAAATTTAAATATATGAATTAATAAAAATATTAAAAAAACATGTTCATTCAAATGTTTATCAAAATAAATGTGATAAAAAAAATATAAATCACTGAGGGGGAGGTTTATCTAGAAGTGGAGGTAGTGGGAACTCCACACCTAAACCTTGAGTCTACCATTGTATGTACTCTATCATAACCTCATGCTACTGCTCCTTCCATTGATGTATCTCCTACTGATGCTGATGCTACTACTATCGATATATCTCTCCCCCCTTCCTACTCATGGTCTCTATAAGATCACCTTGAGCTTGTAGTTGCACCTCATACTATGTAACAGATGATGAAGACCCTCCATGAGGTCCCCTCGAGTTAGACGGAGACATTGTAGTGGTACCATAATAACTCCCAGATGTCAATCGAGAGGTGATACCAATAACTCAACCTTTCTCTAAGGTATATTGAGTTGCCTGAATTCAGAATGCATCATCAAATCCTGTTGCACTAGTGCTCTGATCCTCAGTCTCGAATGGACTCTCATCCTATGTCTTAGAAGTCTCAGCCTTATATAACTATTTTAATTGAAAATTAAAATTAAAATAGTTAAAATATTATTTATAATTAATTTTAAAACTCAAAAAAAATATACTACACAATATAATGTTGGTGACCACCAGTAATTTCTTTAGTGAAAGGATCACTATACATCCTCTTATAAACATCAAACTATGTAATGTCTCAATGTTCGACTGCCTATATGAGTATAAAATAAACAATTCACATTTAAAGTTATATAAATTATTAAAAAAAGTACCTACCATATGTCATCAATGCATACTAAATGTAAGAATATCAGCTCAATGCGTCACCTCCTGCCTCCCTTGGTTTTTCCGACCTAATGATACTCTCCTATGAAAAATATCTCTCATCTAGTATGAACATAATCCATCCCAAATCCGAGATGAGATGTAATTTGGTCAGTGAGAGTAACAAGACTGATCAAAATCTATGACTTTCCACTTTCCACATGGGTTTCCTCCTTAGATTATGCAAAAACTGACAACAACACTCATGCATATAGACCTCCCAGGGCTCCAGATAGAGGTCCATATGATATCATCAATGGGATACCATAAATCCTACAAATAATTAATAATATTAAGTTAATAGTAATAAATTTTAAAATAACTATTATTTATTTACATACCATCCAATGATCAAACATGTGGTGCCAAACATCAATGGGAATCTATGCTTCAAAAAAATAATTCCATAATATAGAACTCCCTTTCCTAACAACTATATATGAAATGATGTGAAAAAAGAGAACAAATAACCAAAAAATTAGTATATAAATAAATTAATGAAAACTAACTAAAATACACAACCAAACATACATTTTCATGCATATATTGAACTCAAGACATGGATGCCACTCAGGGATAGGGTCAGGAATCGTCAATCTTGTAAGATCATGACCCCTTCGAGTCGATGTTGAACCGCCAGTAACTTGAGGGTCAGATGATGAAGCATCAGGCTTATCACCAGGTAGTGTAGCCTCATCCAACTTATGAAACATATCAGATAAACAATCATTGTCCATCTAAAACATGAAATTAATATTGTCAGAAAATAATTGAAAATATGTATTATATATAGATATATATTATATATGATTATAACGAACATTTAATTGTGTCAATCCTTATCTTCATCCACAACTTCATATATAACAGTGTCAATATCTTCATATTCCTCCTCAGTATCATCAATTTAGATAGGAGTTTTAGCTTCATAATCTCTTACTATTTCAAATTCATTTGTTACATTAACAATATCATCATCAGCATAGACCCATAACATGGGGTGTCATCATTGATATTTGCGTCTCTTCATGGAAAAGATGGATTTGGAGTTCTCTCTTGAAAAATTTCAATTCCTTGCACTTCAGAAGAACCATATTCACTTTGGATAAACTGATTTTCACGATATTTCATTTTTATTATACTCCACCAAACACTTAACTCTATTAAAGTGACATAATAATTTGCATAATAAATTTTATGTTTTCGATGATCTAATAAAAATGGTTCATTTACTACAAAAAAGACTTATATTTAATATCAACGATTCTATGGTATAGATGAACACACAAGCCTCTATCAATATCTAACCAATGGAATTTAAACATCGTTACATAATTCTGTCCCAGATAACACAGTTCAATTATTTCTTCCAGCATGCCATAAAAGTCAACTTAAATTTGTTTATGATGAGATCCTATCAAGAAAAAACCACTATTCATTATTATTTTTTATTTCCTATATGAACGTGTATGAAATAAAAAACCATCCACCACATATGAATTATAAGATTTTACTATTTTGGATGGTGGGTTACTCAATACACATAATCAATTATCAATTTTATCATCATGTTGAGATACCTAAAAATTTGAAAAACAATTATCAATATAAAAAGTAATAAATTAATTTTATATGATAAAATATAATCAATTTACTTCACCAGTTTTTAAAACTAGTAGGAAAGATTATTTTACTGATGTTCTTCAATAGTAGCTACTATAATTTTTGAAAACTATTTCTTGATATGATTATCATATAATCTAAAAATAAAATAATATTAATTTACTTTAAAAAAATTATAGAATAAGTGATAATATCACTCACTGTACAAATGGTGTCATTTCTTTATAGTTGATTAGAACATATGTATGAGCCCTATGATGTTCATCATCTGAAAGTCATTGTTCATGAACTCCACCAAATCCAAGTTCAGGTTGATTAAAAACTAATAATTGATTATTCATTTCATCATCAATATTTCCATAATTATGGCCCATTCAGTTATGTTTTGAAGAATATTCATATTGTAAATAATGAGGGTAGAAAAAATAAATTTCCTCCTACAAACAAGCTTCTACAATTGATCCTCCAACTAATGCTTTGTTATATACCTTTTTCTTCAATTTCTACATGCATATCCCATATAGGTATATCCATCATAACTGTACCGACCCTCATTTTTTTCATATGGAAATTGTAATATCAAATGTTTCATTGAATCAAATAAAGCTGATGTTTTTTTTTTCAAATTTACATAAAATTAAAAAAAAATCTTACAGTCTACTTAGTGCATCATAGTCTGTTATCACTGCACAAACATCTCATAAAAAATATGATATGTCTTTTAACGCATCCCAAATCATAGAATTAAACAAACCTCAAAATCCAATTGGTATAATTCTTTCCATTATAACATGTAAGTTATGACTTTTTAATACATTAATATGAACATTTATGACACATCTAGACAAATTGGAAACATAAAATTTTGGAAGCCTCAAATCTATAATCCACTAACAAAATAATCAATATTTTTCTTTGGAAACTGTATAATTATCTTTTCAATTCATTAACTCATGTGATCTATCATTTTCAAACAGTTCAAGTTCTGGTCGACTGAAAATTTTGGAAAGATCTAATCATTCCTTTAAATTATATTTGGTTTTACCAACTATGTCCAAAAATATATAAAATATATTATCAAAATAGTTCTTCTAAATATATATGGAATCTAACATGCGACAGACTAAAAAATCAAACCAATATAAAAGATCCCAAAAAATGCTTTGTTTTTTCCAATTGTGTTCTTTCCTGAATCCATTTATTTTTTATTGGTTTATAGTCGTTTCAAAGGTAATGAGAGGTAATGAAGAGAAAATAGATTTTAAATCAATACCTAAGATCATTTTTGTATATATATCTCTTTCAATTATACCTTTTTTGAAATGATATCTGTTTCTATGAAAAGGATGATTGGTAGGAAGAAATATTTGACGACCGTTGAAAAAATAAGGTTTTCTTCCATTGATGAGTATAAACGCTTTGATTTAACTCATAAAATATAAAAATGATTTTGGACTATGTGTACTCTAGATAGATAACATTCCATATGTTGGGAAGTTAGTAACGGTCCACATTAATGCATCTTTTATTATGAAATTCTATTTCACACCAACATCATATGTATTGACACCATTACTACAAAATAAATTCAAATCATCAATCAATGACTTCAAATAAACATCAATATTCTTTTTTGGATGTCCTAAAATTAATAATGTCAAAATGATATTGAAGCTCGAACAATTTTCTCCCATAGACTATTCAAATATCTGGTGCTCTACTAATGTGTATAGCGGCTCTCAAGTCGAATCCTCAATGACAGTACAAATTTATTTTAGAGTTGATTGTTTTTATGTTTTTTCTTTTGAATGGGGGGGGGGTTGTTTGCAGATATTAATTAGTTTGATTAATTGATGGATTTTGATTGAAAAATTTAATAATTATTAGGGTGATTACATCATTATAGAGTTATGCTTGTGATATCTTTGAGCTTTGAAGAACTTTTCATTAAATTAACATCCACTTCACGAGGTGATTTCGATCGGAACTCCCAATTGTTCTGGCTTTAATTAAAACCATAACTAGGGTTCTAATCATGATCATATCTCATTGGTGGAAGGTTCAATATTTCATGAACCCATGTGTATTTTTGGTTCCAATAATCAATGTAATCCACATGTCACAAATATGTCATTAATACATAACATATTTTATTTTACATACACATTATAAATTCAAAGAATGTTTAAATGAGTGAAATCTCTAAATCACTTAACATCCCTAAATTATAAATCACCCAAATGATATATTTACTCATCCATTTTTTTGGTTAATAATATGGTTGGAATTTTTATGGTTATGGGTTAAAATTAGAATAAAAAGAATGGTACAAGAAAAGAGCGGTGCGTCGAACACACACATGAAACGCGAATAGAGGTGAAAACACACTTTCGATTTAATGAGAAAGGGAAATAAGAGAATGGTTTTCAAATTTATTTAAACTATTTTAAGAATATTAATATTAAACAACATAGTATGTATGTTAATTATAGATTATTATGAAGAAACATGTATTCATATTTAATTGAAATTAAAACAAACTTACATGATTATAATTGAAAAGAACACAAAATAAGATGAAAACAAAGAGAGAAGGAAAGGTATATCAAGTGAAAAATTGAGTTTGGAAGATCCTCCCAAGCCTTTTTAGGTCCTTGGTCATTCCAATATATCCTCCTATGCTTTGAAATTCCAACCCTTACAAGGATAAGAGGGGAATTTATTTATAGCTCAAGGTGGTGGACTGTTTGCATTCCAAATATTCACCTCAAGTTGTCTCATAAATTTGTACATCCATATAATTGAATAACAAGAAATATTATTCTTCCAACTTGTATATATTGATGTTTTCTATCTACCCTCAAAATTTCGTAGCCATTTTACTTTTTAAACCAAATTTATAGATATTTTAATAAACAATGTTCTATTTTCCATTTTTATCCAGGCTTTTTCGAAGTCCACAATGTGAATAGATTTTTGGATAGGAATAATCCCTCAAATCCAAACCATTTATCCAAAAAATTTGTGCAGATATATAATTTATTTTACACTACAAAATCTAATATCATTTGGATTTCTATATCTGGATAATTGTTAAGTATTATGTGCTACTTTTTGATTTCTTGACAGAATTGTGGGTTAGATTTCAAATCATCATTTGGGCCACTTATTGGTTGATTTAGGCCTTGAAATTTTTATCCAAGATGTATCTGGTTATAATAAAACATAATATATAGTTTTATAAAATTTAGGTTTCTGTATCAAGACCATAAATTCTATCTTCATGGATGGTTGAGTTTTCATCACATATTTGGTGGGCCTTCTTGTGTGGTCCCTATGGACCTTCAAATGGAAGAATTTTCCAAAGATAATTTCTAATGATATGTGATAATTTTTATCAAGAACAATAAAAAATAATAATAATATAATTTTTATTAGTATGTTAAAAGATATGATCAAAACATGAACATTGATTATAAATTAATCATTTTTAAGTAACAACTATATGATGGGAGTAATGTAAAATCATGAATGAATATGTAATATCAGATATATGGCTCATTAATAAACATACAAGGAGGTAAGTTATACGAATTTATAAAAATAGGACAACATGAATATTTATTGTCTTAAGAACCAAATGGACAGAAACCATCAGTAGAATGATCCAATCACATGTTATGGGATTCTGAAGCAAAAGATTGATGTACTTGGTTAAAATGTTTCCATGAATCAGTATCACAAGGATGGTTTAAGTTTTTACCAGTTTAAATATTGGTTTTGTTCAATGAAATTAATGATGTTGTGTTCTAAGACACAAATAAATGCTATAATCTGGGTGTAAACAGGAAGTTCCTCAACTGTTTAACAGGAACCAATCCATTCTTCCCTTGTTGAGCCTCCTTGTACCTCAATTGTCCACATGTAGAAAAAATAACTAATGAATCATTTTCATCATAATATAATATTAAATCATTTTAACATGCATGAATCTTCTGATAACCAATACCCAAATTACAAACCAGCCTCTTGCTCTCATAGAAATTTACATGCAACACATTTCATTTAGGTAACAATGAATTAACCAAAGATAATATCTAGCCATAACAGCTATTTGATATTCCATTATCTGATTTAATAGACATAAATTTTACAACCACTTCAAATTTAATTATCTTGAAACTAGTATATAAGGCATCACCATCAAACTTAAAAAAATCATAAAATTGAGATGGTTCCAACTTAGAAATTAAATTAATATCATCTTGTGTTTCAGTTTGTTGAAAATATAGACCAAGCATATTATGTACTAAATTTTGAAACCGTGATTGATCTAGAACCGAATTATTATTATCTTCTTCTTTATTACATTCACCATGTTAATACCAAACAATAGTTGACCCCAACATTCTAAAATGTGTTAAATCTTCTTAGATTTCATTTCTTACATGGACACTTAATTATCCCTTATGAAAAAATTCTAGTTTTGATGATGAAAATGATAGAAAATATTCAACACCCTCAATATATATAAGATTTATACCAGAATAGTTTGGATTCCTATGATGATTTATCTAATCACTATCATGTAATAAACATTATTGTCTACATCCTTGTTCAATTTTTTCTCTAAAAAATATTACTTATGATTAATTAAATATAAGGAAAAGATGTTCTAAAAAATATTAGAAAATTAAAAAATTACAAATTTCTTGTAAATATTATAAAATATATCTAATTACCACTGATTTTTTCTAATTATTTACCACAAAGTTTTCTAATTATCATTAATTACAAGTAAGTGAAATAGAAGGTTGATCAAGGAGTGTGATGAAATCATGAAGTAGAGGGCATGAAGGTGATGACAGAGGGAAAGAAATCCAGTGCCCCTACATTTAGACGATTTGGAGGAGGTGAAACCATCAGTAAAATCATAGGTTTACCGATGGATGCACCTCCTCCAAACCCTCTGAATGTAGGGGAACTATAATTATTTCTATCAGTTATCATATCCATCCCCTCCAATACATGCTTCCCTTAAGGTAAGTAGGGAGTGGAGGGGATGGAGGTGACCATAGAGGGAAACAATTTCAACACTGTTAGGTTCAAGGTCACTAAAATTCTTTCACTATATCTTCATCTTCATCCCATCCACTACATGCTTCCCCCATACCCCTTGGTCGGCCTTCTATTACTAATTGTGGTTAATTATGGTCAATTGTGGTCAATTGTGGTTAATTTTCACTAATTTACCACTAATTTTTACTAATCTTTACTAATTTACCAGTAATATTTACTAATATTTTCTAAGTACCACTATTTTTAATAATTATAGTGATTTACCAGTAATTTTTACCAATTACTACTAATTTTCATTAATTATAGTAATTTAACATTAAGTTTTACTAATTTATAGGTAATGTTTACTAGTTTTTACTAAGTACTGCTAATTTTTAATAATTATAGTGATTTACCATTAATATTTACTAATTAATGATAATTTCAACTTAATTATAGTGATTTACAGCTAATTCTTACTAATAAATGCTAATAATTATAGCGATTTATCCCCAATTTTTACTAATTACAACTAATTTTTACCATTTACCATTAATTTTTACTAATTATAGTGATTTAATGTTCATTTTTACTAATATTTATTAATTATTGAATTTTTTTACTAATTTTGGCTAATTACTGCTAATTTTTAATAATTATAGTTATTTACTGCTAATTTTTACTAATTACTGCTAATATTCACTAATTATAGTGATTTATTTTTAATTTTTACTAATTTAATGATAATTTTTACTAGTTTTTAGTAATTACCACCAATTTTTTTTAGTTATAGTGATTTACCATTATTTTTTACTAATTAATGCTAATTTTTACTTAATTATAGCGATTTGCCGCTAATTTTTACTAATTTCTAATAATCGTTACTAATTTTTAATAATTATAGTGATTTATCACTAATTTTTGTTGGGAATGTATTGTCTCAAGAATATTCTATAATTTATGATGATTTTGATGTTCACAAATACACCTATTTGTTTTTTAATGAGGTTTTGTTATGTGAGTTTTACAAGAATTTATATTATATTTAAAATAATTTATCGTCACGGGAATTATTTTGGAAACACTATTTTCTTCCCTACGTTATGTTGAAAAGCTAACATTTGCGTATGGTATCGACCCTACATTACGCTAAAGAGTTTGCGTTTGGATTGTCATCCTTACATTTAGAAAATTGACACGTGTATAGATTAGCAACCCTACTTTGGAGTCTGGATTTACTATTTGCAACCCTATGTTTGGGAAATTTAAACGTATGGTTAATCAACGCCATGTTCATGGTTTTATTCTATAAGGATAAATGTATGGATCATCATATCTACGCTACTTTTTCCCTAAATTATGTAAAGATGAAAGTATGGTTAAGAAACCATACATTGGTAGGAACCCTAAGCCATGAAAAAGAACCCTACGCTATACAAAGAAATCCTATGCCACACAAAGAAACCCTACACTACACAAAGAAACCCTACGTTATGCATATCAACCCTATGTTGTGTTCTAAAACGAAGAAGTTCTTCAAGCCGAATTTTCAATCTGAGATTATTGTAATGGTTAAGTCACAATTAAATACTAATTCAAGGATCATTTTGATTGTTTCAAAGAATCGTGTTTATTGGAGAAAATCTCTCATATTTTTAAGGGAAGTTACGACTCTCCTAGTCATTTAAAATTTGAGTTTCTGTGATCAATCGGGCTATTCTTTTGGATCTGGAATATTGAAGAAAGTTTATCTGTTCTATATATTCTTTTAAAATATATTTTCATATGTTCATGATAAGTGATTCACATATATGAATGATTTATTAAAAATCTTTTTATAGTGCTACAAAAAATGAACAACTCTGATAAAGGACTACATTTTGGAGATATACATGTTCTATCTTGTTCTACTATAAGTTTGTGACTGATCTATTTTGTTACTGATTTTAAATTGAAGATCTATATGCAACCTGGATCACTTCAGACTCATTCTATATTGAAGACTATTATTTCTGATGAATAATATCTATCTTCTATTAATTGCGTGCTGGTGCAATTGTAAAGTTTAACCAATTTCAACAAATCAATCTCTTTTGATTTATTTGAGTTTCAACTGACCGTAATTAGTTGTGGTGGAGTATCAGTGATTATCCACTAAATAAGGATAATATTCATTGTTAATATTTATAATATTCATGTGATTTATTATTCATAAATACTATTTTAGTGCATTTTACACTTTGAACATTATTTCACATTATGATTGTAATTCCTTCTTAAAATGCACTATTATGTGGTACATTTTTGAACATCATTTAAAGTACCCAATGATCTTGATTTTATTTTCATATTTAATTTTCAAGTTTCTAATTATATTGGGAACAATTCATACTTGTGGAGTGTTGGAATATTCACATTGGAAGACCACCAAAATGTGATTTCATGCAAACAATTCTGGAGAAGGCAGATTGGACACCAGCCCACTGATGAGAATGTGGGGCCCAACATATAGACCCAATTAATTCCAAATTTCATGGGATAATATAAGACATATATAGGAACAAATTATTCTTATATAGATAGTTCTAATTCTGCCTCCATGGTGGTTATTAAGGCAACCCAATTTGGAGATAAAATTATAGGCCAGATTTTGCGCCCCAAAAAATAGATTACCAATTTAAATATATCTAGGAATCCACAAATCCAAATGGGACCAAATTTTATAGGCGGTTAGGAGACATCTGGTGATACATTTTCTTCTACTACGGACCATTATAATTTGTCCATCTAGAAGGTCTTACAGGCGCCTTTGTTCAGTGGAAGAAAGATGGTTGCAACTTCGAGTCAAGGGTGGAAAAGTCTCCTCTCCCTTACTTTCCACCACCCTAGGCCTACCATACTCAAGTGAGATCCTTTGTGATATTAGGAGATCTACCCAAGACTCTTTAAATTCCTATTTAAGGCAGTGGTTGTGGAGGAGTTTATCATTTTTTGAGCTTTCTTTCATTGCAATGTTATGCTGTGATTTTGTTGTCTCAAGTTTGTCTTTCACATGTAAGTTGTTTTAATTCATCCTAATTTCTTAATAATAGTTCTTATACTATTATTCTATTCTTCTATATCTCACTTTGATACTGTTTCCTCATGGTGTGAATTTATTCACACCAAACCTTGTGAAATTTTTCACACAACGGTGGAGTGATCATTTTCTTTTTATTGTTTTCTTTACTTCTTCAACTCCTCCATCACGAGTCTACTTACCGCTTCCATTGAAACTATAGCATCAATGGAGGGATAACCCACTTATGGGTTGATCCAAGGGAGTATCAAGGGGCTGGATTGGATGTTATTTATCACTCCATTAATTTCTAATCACTTCATTCAATTGATATTTTTATTTGATGATTTTTGAACTCCATCGTCCTTGTTGAATTTAAGGCCACACACTTCAAGTGCTAATACGAACCTTTACCTTGAAGTGCTAAAAACTTTGATCCTTCAAGTGTATAGGTGATTAGTATTAAAGTGTGTAGGTATTAAACTAGTAAGTGAGGATGTTTTTTGATCTTATTAAATTAACCCATCTCAAATATAAGAAATTGAAATAGTTGAAAAATAATTTCATCCAATCCACCCTGAGCAATAACCTAGGATCAACTCATTATTTTAAATTGAATTCACTTAAATCTGTTAGTTATCCTTTAAACCCATCTAAAATCAACCCAATTTGACCACTTCCTATCAAAAAACAGTCCATATAATGTGTGTGTCTATAGATTGCTTCTTAGGTCTCTGAGGAATCGACAACCCAAGCTAGACTATAAGGACTGTTCTACCTTCTTCTCTTGGGTAAATTTGAGCGTGAATCAATCAGCTTCTCAAATTAAGCTGTGAATAATCAGTTCTCTATTATAGAACCAAAATAATTTTTATTTAGTCTTGTAAAAGTGTCAATTTACAACACTCAGTTATGGATTCTTGGTCTTATTATAAGAGGACTATTCTAGTGAAATTTACCAAGATCGCTAATAGAGTGATTGGTAGAGTGGACTAGGGGATCTCTGTACCCTGAACCACTATAAACAGTTGTGTTATTTATTTATTTTTATTCAATACATATTTTCATACAAAAGAATAACACTGCATATTCACATAAATTACAATGGGTGTTAAAAGAAAGAATTGTGAAAGATTTTTGAAAAGACACAATTCACCCCCTATTGTGTATTACTTTGTATATTATGACCTAATAATTGGTATCAAAGGTGATATTTTGGATAAATCTATAGTAAGATAAAAAGTATAAGGTCTATACAAAGATGGAAATGGCTGATCCTAGAGAAGGAATGTCAATGGTTTAAGATCCACACTTCAATGGTGAAATTTATGGGTGTTGTAAATCAATGATGATTATCTATCTTAAAAATATTGGATTTAGAGTTTACTCAAAGATCATTACCCCATATAAGATTCCTAAGAAACTAGAAACATGGGATACTATAACAGAATCTGAATATGACATGAATTCAAAAGCTATGAATGCCTATTATTTGTGGTCTTGGACCAGATGAGTTAAATCATGTTTCACAATGTCTTACTGCCAATGAAATGTAGAAAACTATTGCAGTTGCCTATAAAGGAATATATAATGTAAGATAAATGAGGTATGCAAAAACAAAGATGAAGTTTGAAACCTTTATAATGTTCGATAGAGAAAGTATCACACATATGAATAGAAGGCTTACAAAAATTATTAAAAATATTATAACCTTAAGAGAACCCATCAAACAAGCTGATCAAGATTTGAAAGTACTCAGAGTACTACCCTCAAAATGTAATGACATATCTACTGTTATTCGAAAATCATCACTAGTCAAAGATATAATAATGAAAGAACTAATTGAGACACTGATCATGTTTGAAATAGAAATACAAGATGAAGTTTAAGATCATAATATTATAGTGAATAAAGAAAATAATACTCTAAAAGTGACAGCTCAGAAATATAGCAGAAGATCAAAGCAAGAAGTCAAAGCAGAGAAAAATTAAGATTCCTCAGATTCTAAAATAGAAATGGATCAACTATTCAGAAAGTTTAGCAATTTATACAAAAAGAAAATAGGATTCAGAAAATCCTTTAGGAAGGATGATAAAGAACCAAGATAAGTTTGATGTTATGAATGTAAAAAATTAGGTCATATTAGACCAGACTTCCCCCAACTAAAAGATAAAAGGAAAAGGCTAGAAAAGAGATATCATAAGAATAATGATTATGATCATAAATAAAAAAGAGTAATGAAAGCCACATGGAGTGTATCTGAAGACTCCAATATTATTTCAAAGACCGATTCAGAGAATGAGAAATCAAATATAAAGGCCAACATGTGCTTTATGGCCAATGAAGAAGAAGAAAATTTACAAACTTATTATTCTTCAGATTCTATCACTAGTAGTTTCTCAAATAATAAACTAGCAGCCTAATTTTATATGTTAAAATAAAAATATGATGTTTTAATAAAAAATCATAAGTCTTTAAAAAATATTCATAATTCTATTTTAGGTGAAATAAATACCTTTCTTAAACAACATTAAAGTTGATGAAAAAATTCAATTCTTCCACAAAAAACTGTGTTGATCATGAAAAAAGGATCAAAGCATTACAAGATGAAGTAGAAACTTATAAGATTGTTGCTCTTTTTTTTACTAAAGGAGAAAATATCTTAAATTAAATTCTTTGAAATAATGTCATTAAAAGGGAAAGATATGGAATATCAAGAAAGGGTGATAAATCAAAATTGTATAAAAACTATTTTGTGCCCAATTCTAAAAACACAACCAGTTATCATTGTAGAACAAAAGGCCATGTCACTAATAACTGTTATTTGAAAAATCCTCAAATAAGTGGAATTAAAAGATCTTTTATTTCTAAGAGTTTGGTTGAAAAAAATTATATAAAAACAAAGAAGATCTGGATTCTCAGATCATTGATAGATAACAGTACTGGACCCAAGAAAATATGGATACCAAAACAAACATTTGTTTAATTGCTTTTTCAGGTAACATTCCATAAGAAACAAAATTCTATATGGTATATGGACAATGGTTGTTCTAGGAATATGAGTAGAGATACATCAAATTTTCACATGCTGACACAAATGGATGGAGGTCTTTCCACTTTTGGTAACAACGCCAAAGGAAAATAGTTGGGGTTGGAACTGTTGGAGATCCAAAGACTATCTCAATCAATAAAGTACTATATATAAAAGGGTTAAAGCATAGTCTAGTTAGTATTTCTCAACTTTGTGATGATGGTTTTTATTATGATTTTTCTAGAAATTCATGCTCTATGTTTAAAGATAAGTTGCTTAAGTTTAGAGCACCTAGAACTCATAATTTTTATACTTTGGATTTAAATTACTTATGTAAACAGAAAGTGAATTTTTTAACTACTAAGACAAATGAATCATGGATTTGGCATAGAAGACTTAGAAATTGCAATATTTATGCTTTACATAAATTTTCTAAGAAACAGTTAGTTTTTGTTTTGCCTAGTCTTAAGTTTGATAATGACAGATTCTGTGATGCATACCAAATTAGAAAGTAGTACAAATATTCTTTCAAATCTATTAACAAAATTGCTACATATAAACCTTCAGAACTTATTTATATGGATTTATTTATACCATCAAGGATATAAATTTTGTCTGGTAAACTATATGTATATTTTTTAGTAGATGATTATTCTATATTTACTTGGGTTTATTTTCTAAAACTCAAAAGTGAAGTTTTTACTATTTTTGAAAGATTTTGTAAAATTGTTCAAAATTAAAAAGGTTTTAAAATAATTTCATTAAGAAGTGATCATGGTAGAGAATTTGAGAATTAAGAATTAAATTCTTTTTACTCAAATCTAGGTATTAAACACACCCTCTCTGCACCAAGAAGACCTCAACAAAATGGAATTACTGAAAGGAGAAATAGAACTATTCAAGAAATGGAAAGGACTATAATGAATGAATACAATCTTCCTACCTATATTTGGGAAAAAGTTGTAAGTACATCCTGGTATATCATGAATAGATTTTTAATTAGTCCTATTTTAAAAAATACACCTTATGAACATTGGAATAGGATAAAACCAAAAGTAAAGTACTTTAAAGTTTTTGGATGCAAGGTGTATATCTTGAATACTAAGGACAACCTTGGTAAGTTCAATCCAAAAGATGATGAAGGATTTTTGGGATATTCTGTAATCTCTAAAGCTTATAGAGTGTTTAATAAAAATTCAAGGATTGTTGAAGAATCATTTCATGTGAAGTTTGATAAAACTGACCCTTTCATTAAAAAGAAAGATAAAACTGATGAAGTCACTGAATCTTTTGATAACATGAGACTTAAAACCCTTAAAAATGATTTTGAAAATGATATTAATAAAATTTAGACTAGTTCATAAGAACATGATATTGAAGAACTAGAAAGTGTCTTGCCTAGATAGTCTAGAACCCTAAAGAACTATCCTTTAGAAACTACTATATGAGACCTAGACATAGGAATTAGAACTAGAAGAAATATAAGAAATCTATATATTTTTTTTGTATTTTTATCCTAGTTAAAATATAAAACTATAGATGAATCCTTAGATGATGAATGTTGGATGTTGGCTATGTAGGACGAACTAAATAAATTTAGAAGTAATGAAGTTTGGGAACTAGTAGAAAGACCGACCAATTATCCATTTATAATAACCAAGTGGGTCTTTAGAAATAAACATCATGATCAAGGGATCATAAACCGAAATAAATCCAAATTAGTAACTAAAGGATATAATCAGGAAGAAGGTATAGATTATGATGAAACCTTTTCTCCTATAGCTAGGTTAGAATCTATTAGAATTATTTTAACTTATGCATCTTATATGAATTTTAAATTATATCAGATGGATGTTAAATATTCCTTTTTAAATGGATATTTAATAGAGGAAGTTTATGTTGAACAACTCCCTGGTTTTGAAAATCCTCAAAAACCGAATTCTGTTTTTAAACTTACTAAAGCTCTTTATGGTCTAAAACAAGAACCTAAAGCTTGATATGAAAGATTAAGTTATTTTCTTTTGAAAAATGGATTTACTGTTAGTTTGTAAGATCCAAAACTTTTCAAGAAAACCATTTTTTCTATTATTTTATTAGTCCAAATTTATGTTGATGATGTTATTTTTGGTTCAAATAATAAAAATCTTTGTATTGATTTTTAAAATCTAATGCAAACAAATTTGAAATGAGTATGATGGTAGAAATAAATTTATTTTTAGGATTTAAAATTTATCAAAAATATTATGGAAATGTTTTAAATCAAAGTAAATATATTATAGATTTATTGAAAATGTTTGGACTTTAGAACAAAAAGATATATATAACTCCTATGTGTACCAATATAAAAGTTGATTTGGATAAAGTTGGAAAACCAGTTGTCAATAAGTCATATAGAAGTATGATTGGTATTTTATTATATATTATTTCTATAAGACCAAAAATTATGTTTTCTGTATGTATTTGTGTTATATTTCAATCAAATCCAAAAGAGTCTCGTCTTACTGTTGTAAAAATAGTTTTTAGATATTTAAAAGGAACTATTTTTCAATATCTTCTTTACCCCAAAACTTTTTTTAAATTTAATTTCATATTCAGATGTTTAATTTGTAGGTTGTAGATTATATAGAAAAAATACTTTAGGAACCTTTCACTTTTTAGGAAAATCTACAGTTTCATGTTCTAGTAAGAAACAACGCTCAGTTTCTCTGTCAACTGCTAAGGCAGAATATGCGTCCGTTGGTAGTTATTGTACACAAGTATTTTGGATGAAAAACACTATACTGTACTTTGAACTAAAATTTAATAGTATTCCTATTTTATGTGATAATACCAATGCTATTAATATTTATAAAAATACTATAATTCATTTTAGGACTAATCACATTGATATAAAACATCATTTTCTACGAGATCATGTTCTTAAAAAGGATATATCTTTAAAATTTGTTAATACCAAATATCAATTAGCTGATATTTTTACTAAACCACTTCCCAGTGTAAGTTTTTATTTTATTAAGGGGGAGTTTGGAATATTTGAGTTTAAGTAATTTTTTATTAACTTATTCTCAGTTTCTCTATTTTCACTTTAGTACATTTTATTTAATTATTTTAATTCGGTTTCTTTTTTAATTTGTTTTGAAAATAATTTCATTTTTATTTTATTATAGTTGTATTTTCAAAACTAAAAACTTAATGAGTAAATCCTCAATCAGTGTGAACAAACCATTTGCCTTATCCCACTCTCTTTCTCCTCTCATACATGTCCTTTTGGATTATAGAGTACCTCTCTCCTTCAATTCCCATCTATAGAAAACCCTAAACTATCAATCCCTTCAGTCTAGAAACCTTCAGAGATGGAAACTTAACAAAGATATATGGATGATGATTTGGATAACAATGTCTATGCTTCAGGAAAGGATTTAAAGGTGTTGTAGGGAAAGGTAATAGATTTTGACTATCTAGATTCTACAAATCTGTCACTTAAGGAAGCAATGATCTTTCAAGGTCCAGTTTATTCATTTGGTGAAGATAACATGTTGATGGTTTATGATATATAAGATATTTTTTTTGTAAAAATTCTTCTTTTAGTCTTGGTTTTGAAGAAGATGTAGGATCACTGATACTGATTGTAGTATCAAAATAATGATGTAAATGCTCAAAATACAAGAGGGGGGGGGGGGTGAATTTTATACTTTAAAAATTCCTCCAGAACCTTTAAAGTTGGTTAAAACCTTTTATGTTTAACAAAGTTAAAAAAGGTAAATTCACAAGACCTCTAAGTTCTATAAACTTTATTGATTCCGAAAATGTGGTTCTAGAAATGAAACTAGTTCTACAAACTTACTGGATTCTAGAAATGTGATTCCGGAAATGAAACCAGTTCTACAAACTTACTAGATTCCAGAAATGTGATTCCAGAAATGAAACTTAACAAAAGTTTACAAAACAAAGATTCTACCTTAAAGTGTATAGAATCTTATTTAATTAGAGTACAAGTATAAGAAAGTATAAGATAGTTATACTTTCCTTATCAATCAAACTACAACAGAAAAAAACTTGAAACGATACAAGTAATAAGTAGTAAATATTTTAACCTAAAGAGTAGGGTATCCAATAACCTTGGATAAAGGTATCTTGGTTTATACTTTTAAGAAAGTTTGTTTTACCCACACCAGGGTAAACCCTCGATACGAATATCGGAGTCTTTCTTGTTATCCCCGCAAGTCCCCGATTTAGAAGGAAATTGGAACCTCTGTCTTCCAAACCCAGAATCCCATGATCAGCACAATTGGAGTCTACACGAAGCAAGTCTGAACAAGTTGTTCATACCCAAACAAGTTGTCCATGACATATGCACTAATCACTGAGAGTTGAAAGAGCCTCTCTCTCTAGCATATAATCTCTATATTGGTAGAACCGTTCATCAATTTTCCAAAAGTCCAAAAGTCTTAAAAGTCTTGAAAAGTTCTTGAAAATCTCTTTTAAAAGTTCTGAGCTCGTTCAAATGAGCTCCTTTTTATAGGTACATCTTCAATGGTCAGATCCTTACTCCAATGGTCATATTTTTCCTTGAATCTTGGAGGGACCTATATACGCGTCACTCAAACAATGGTTAGTAAATAACAGAATGCACGACATCATTTTATACTTATAACAAAGGTAAGAAAAATAATGTTGATTTAATCAAATATAAATTTCTAGAGTCTAAGGAAAATAAAGATCAGAGTCTAACCAAAAAATAATTCGGTGTCTATAATACATGAATATTCAGATTCTGGTTTTCAAGAAATTCAGAATCATAATTCTATAGATTTCAAAGTTTGAATTCTGAGGAATTCAGAACCTGAATTCTGAGGAATTCGAAACTTGAATTATAAGGAATTCAGAACCTGAATTTTGAGGAATTTGGAACCTAAATTATAAGGAATTCTGAACCTGAATTTTGAGGAATTCAGAACCTAAATTATAAAGAAATTCAGAACCAGAATTCTAAGGAATTCGGAATCTGAATTCTAAGGAGTTTGGAGTCTGAATTCTTAAAAAATTCGGAGTCTGCATTTCAGAGAATTCGGAACCTGAATTCGGATCCTGAAAACAGAATACTCTATATCTAAATATTTATAGAATTCCAAGGTTTTAGATGTGAAATCGAATTTTACACTTAGAAATAAAATGAGATAAATTATGAACAATGAAAACATGGTAAGGATAAATTTTTCTTGGGGAAGGAAACTTTTCTTTATTAAGGGAAATATTAGGGAAAATGAAGCTTGCCTTAAGATAGGGTGTTTGTGATTTTCAAAACATAAAGGAATGGAAAAGTCATAAGGAAACCTTATTGACTCAACAATCTCCCCCAAACATGAAGGAATGTAAAATTCATAAGGAAATCTTATTGACTCAGCAATCTCTTCCTTTTTTAAAGCACAAACATCCATATGAAAATGAATATAAGGATTTAGAAATTTTATGGACTTGTAAATAAAACTTATCTCCCTTTACTTATGGATCAGAGTGAATATGACTAACTCCCACTTAGGCTTTGAAATCTCTAAGGATTGTATTCTGAGTTTCCTAAATGAGATTTTTCATTTTCTTGCTTACGAAAGTTTTCCTGAAGAAAACTCCCGCTTAGATGAACTCCCCCTTACTTAGAGAAATTACTTCTTTACTTAGTATTCTTTTTGACATTCCTTTCTCCCCCTTTTTGATTTTCAAAAAGAAATATAGGGAATGGAAAGGAAATCTGGTACCTGAAAGATTAGTACTAAACAACCAATACACAAGAAGTGCAATAAGAATTTCATTAGGATAGAAATATTTTTTACAACAAGGAAAAACAACAAAATATTGAATTTAGAATGAAATTATCCTTCCTTATCCTTTGGAATCAGCTTCTTCACAATAGTCTTCATCTTTTTGAGTTCCTTGTGATCCTCCTCTACACATTTGAGAAGCTGATCCTGATCTTTTGTTTTCTTCTCTAAGGCTTTGATTTTTTCTTCCTGAGCCTTAAGAATATCAACCTGAGCCTTCAAGGCTTCTTCTTGCTTAAAAAATTTTCTTCTATCTCAATTCTAAGATCCCTTTCTCTCTTTTCAACTCTGAGCAACTAAATTCAACTTCCCATTCAGATCTTTCACTTCTTGCTTCCGAGAAGTCTGTTCTAGAGTTAACTTATCCTCAAAAATATTTGTGAGATCCTTGATCTTATTATCTTCGGTGTCAAAAGCATCCTTGAAACTTTCTTGAAATTCATCAAGGATTCTCATCTCTTCAATTGTCTTCCTTGGATAGCTTGTCATATTTTTACATGATCTTTTATGATCTTCATAGCTAATAAGAAAAGTCTTAAAGTCTGCCTCGAGTTTGACACATTTATCCATCACCATGGATACTGAATACAATTTTTGATTAAATGAATGCTGAAGCATCTGGAATCTTGAGTCTATACTAGGTAATATAGTAATTTTCCCAAAAATCTTTTTCAAAGACTGAACTACAAATTCATGTCCAAGAGAGGACGATTCTAAATCTGAGACTTTGGTTGGTGAGGGTTCTTTTTCAATTTCAATTTCCTTCCTCTTCAAAGAACCACCAACATATTTCTTCTTTACCAAAACCTTGCTAGGTGTACCAACTACCACCTGTTTTCCCTTATCAAATTCCGGAATAACTTCTTCTTGATCAGGAGATTGATGTTCACTATTAGATAGCTGAACAATTTTGTCTTCATCAATTTCTTCCTTCTCAGCTCCTGCCTCAACATCCCTTAGATGAATGAAATCTTTATTAATGATTTATTCTTCAGAAAACTTATTTACTTCATCTTCACCCTTATCTTCATCCTTCCCAAGAGTAGAAAGCTTTGAAAATTTGGCTTGAGAGGTTCAAAATGATAATTTCTCAGAAGGGCTTTCCTTCTCATGATATTCCTCTACCTGATTTAACACATCTTTGGTGTCACCACTTCCTTATTCTTATTATTCTTCTTATAATTATTCTTCTACTTATTATTCTTCTTCAACTACTTATTTTTGTTGTTTTTCTGGAATTACAAACTTCTTTCCCAAAGTCTCAGTAAGTGGTTCTTATAGAAACGACTCCGGTCACCAAGAAATCCAAAATGTATATATCACTCTTCTTCAAAGTATCCCTGTCTCCTTTTCTTGGAATAAAAAACCCTTGAACCCACAATTCAATAATCCAAAGGTTTGTAGATAGATGAACTATCTTCAGAGTCTTCACATTAGAAAGAACAAGGCATGATAAATCTCTTTCCTTATTAAAGGATCCTGATACATCAGGTAATTTGTGAGTACAGAACTCAACTTCCACTTCATAAGAAATTCCAATCAAACTAACTGACTTGCTGTATGAAAGAGAATATGTCTTCCCATAGCACTTAAAAGAAAATTTCTTTCTGCCTTCTTCCTTGAAAAAGATTACTGACTCATAAAACTCAACCAAAAAGTCCGGATACACTGGATCCAGTGCCTTTGGTTTTGATATGCAAACACCTTCCCACCCATTCATCTTGATATTCTTAGATATAATAGAATCATACTTATAAAAGAAATTTAGATGAAACAAACTTTCTCTATAAATATGCCATTCAAAGATTGGTTTTACAGTTGACATTTCTTTCTAGGTGGAGACTTCGGAAGACATTCGGAAGTAAGAAAGTTCTGAGAAGTTCAGAACGTGATTATGTAGGAATGGTAGAGCTTCAGCACGTGAAGGCTTAAGTTCAATGTGGGACAACCATGGGGGGTTCCTTTATATAGGTAATTGGGGCATTTTATCTCCCATGATTGATCCAATGGTTTAAAGCTTCTTGAGAAGATCTGACATTTGAGATGATAACCAAAGAAGTATTTTTATTAAATCTGATCTTTTGAGGTTTTTTTAAAAAAATTCGGATTTAAGGAAAAGTTAATCTGAAAATTTTAAAACAAAATAAAAATACCAATAGGTAAAATATGATTATGAAAATTTAAGAAAGGAAACATACCTTCTAGATTTCTAGGAGATTTATTCTTAATGAGGAAAATTCTTTTGGAAGAACTTTAGATTATGAAAATATTGATTACAAAAAATTTGACTATGAAAATATTTATTAAGAAAATTTTAGATACGAAAAACTCCATTACGAAAATTTTTAGTATGAAAATATTCATTAAAAAAAATTTAAGTACAAAAATTTTCAGTACGAAAATTTTTAAGCACAAAAATATTCATTACGAAAAAATTTTAGACTACGAAAAAAAAATTCAGACTATGGAAAAATTTTTGACTATGAATTTTTTTTGACTACGGAAAAATTTTTATACTACGAAAAATTTTTAGACTACAAAAAATTTTAGACTATGAAAAAATTTATACTAAAAAATTTTAGACAACGAAATATTTTAGTCTACGAAAAATTTTAAATCTAACAAACAACTGTACTCCCCCTATGAAAAGAAGTTCCATACTGTAAAGAGATTGGTTTTAACAGGAAGTTAACATGGAGGATTACCTTAAGGTTATCATTCCTAACTTCCATTTAATGTATTCAAATCTATCAGATGGTAAAGATTTTGTGAAAATACCAACAAGTTGATATTGTGTTCCGATAAATTGAAGAATGATATCTTCTTTTTGTGTGTGATCCTTAAGAAATTGATGCCTAATATCTATGTGTTTTTCATGAGATTGATGTGCAATTTTTTTACTTAGGGAAATGGCACTAGTATTATCACACAATATTTGTGTTTTGGTAAAACTCATACCATAGTCTGTGAGTGTGTGTTGCATCCACAACACTTGAGCACAACAACTTCCAGCAGCTACATATTCAGATTTAGCAGTGAAAGTGCTACTGAGTGTTGCTTTTTTCATGACCAAGAAACTAATGAATCTCCTAAGAAATAAGAAGTTATGGATGTAATTTTCCTATCAATTCTATATCCACCAAAGTCAGCATCGGAATTTTTTTTTAAAACAAATTCATTTCTAGAAGTATAAAAGAGTCCAAGATCCATGATTCCCTTTAAGTAGCGAAAAATCCTTTTCACTTCCTTTAGATGATATTATTTAGGATTGGATTGATATCTTGCACATAAGCATACTAAAAACATTAAGTCTGGATGACTAGCTATCAAGTAAAGTAAACTTCCTATCATACCTCTAAAAGATGTTTGATCTACGAGTTTCCCAACTTCATCAAGATCAAGTGAATTTGAGGTACCAATGGAAGTACTTATACTCTTAGTGTTGTCATATCCATACTTTTTAAGTAGATATTTAATATAATTATGTTGGGATATATAGATTCCTTATGGTTTTTGAGAAATTTGAAAACTAAGGAAAAATGTTAACTCACCCATCATACTCATTTCAAACTCAGATTTCATTAGATCCGCAAAGGAATCAGTTAAAGATTGTTGAGTTGAACGAAATATAATGTCATCAAAATAAATTTTAACAATCAATTTTTTTTCTTATCTTTCTTTATAAAAAGGTTTGGATCAGCATTTCCCTTAACATAATTATTTTGAAGTAAAAATCCTATAAGTCTATCATACCAGGCTCTTGGAGCTTTTTTGAGTCCCTACAAAGCTTTGGTAAGTTTGAAAACATGTTCAAGATGTTTTGTATCTTTAAAACCAGGAGGTTGTTCAATAAAAACTTCCTCTTGAACATAACCATTAAGGAAATCAAATTTCACTTCCATTTGAAAAATTTTGAAATTGAAGAATGTTGCAAAGGAAAGTAGGATAAGAATAGATTCAAGTCTAGCTACTGAAGCATAGGTTTCTTCATATTCTATTCCTTCTTGTTGATTATAGCCTTTATCAACCAATATAGCTTTATTTCTTATAATTATTCCATTTTCATCACACTTATTTCTGAAGACCCATTTTACTCCAATAACAGAAGTTTCCTTAGGTCTTTCAACCAAGGTCCAGACTTTATTCCTTTCAAATTTATTTAGATCATCTTATATAGCTTTTATCCAATCATCATCACCTAAAGCTTCATAAGTGATTTTTGGTTCTAATTGGGAAATGAATGCTAGATGTTCTAATTTATTTCTTAAGGAACTTCTATTCCTTACATGTTGATTTACATCACCAATGATACTATCACTGAGATGATTCTTAAGAAACAACTGATTTTGGTTTTTTAAAACCTATTCATCAACATAGGGTAGAAAATATTCTGGGGTAAATGTTTCAGAAGTACCTTCTTGAACATTTTTTATCATAAGGATCTTCTAAAAAGGGTTGATAATTAGTTTTTTAAAACACATTCGAATATATAGGTTGAGGTTGTTTAAAAACAAAAGGATCAGTTTTATCAAATTTAGCATGTACTGTTTCTTCAACAGTACATGTGTTTTTATTGAAAACTCTATAAGCCTTAGAAGTTGTGGAGTAGCATAAGAAAATTCCTTCATCATATTTTGGTGTGAATTTGTGTAAATTATATTTAGTATTCAGAATGAATACCTTACACCAAAAAACCTTTAAATAAGAAAGTCTAGGTTTTCTACCATTCCATAACTCATAAGGAGTTTTATTAAGAAAAGGTCTAATAAAAACACAATTTATAGTATAACAAGTAGTACTTATAGCTTCAGCCCAAAAATGTTTGGATACTAAATATTCACTCAACATGATTCTTGTTATCTCTTGAAGTATTCTATTTCTTCTTTCAATAACACTATTTTTTTGAGGTGTTCTAGGTGATGAGAAGTTATGAGTAATGCCTTTTTTACCACAAAAGGTTTCAAAATCAGAATTTTGAAATTCACCTGCATGATCACTATGAATAGTTATCAAGGGAAGGTTTTCCTAATTTTTAACTTGGGATCTAAAAATTTTGAAATAAGAAAAATCTTCAGATTTCTTTGATAGAAAATAGACCCATGTAAATCTAGTGTAATCATTAACTAGAACGAATACATAATATTTTCCACCAATGATTCCAGTTTGTGTTGGACCAAAAAGATCCATATGTACTAACTGTAATGCATCAGTAGTTGATACTTCACCAATTGATTTAAAAATTGATTTATGTTGCTTTCCATATTGACGAGGATCACAAACTTTTTAGGAATCAAATCTAAGCTCCGGTAGATCCTTAACTAGTCTTTTCTTAGAGAGTTTTCATAGGTTCCTAAGGTTACAATGTCCTAACATTCTATGACATAACCAAGAATGATCTTACATTGCACCAAAACAAGGTAGATCTTGGATTCTAAGGTCTTCTATGTTTAATGTGTAAACATTCTATTGCCTATTGGAAGAAAGAATAAACACTTCCTTGGAATTGTGTACAAAGAACTTGTCATTCCTAAAATTCACAAGGTAACCTTCATCACATAATTTACTTATACTAATGAGGTTGTGCTTAAGACCCTTAACAAATAAAATATTTGAAATAAAAGTTTTTCCAAGAAGAAAAATGTTACCTATACCAATAATTTCTCCCTTAGCATTATCTCCGAAGTTACTTTTCCTCCTTTTGTCTTGATAATATTTTCAAAGAAGTTTTTGTTACCAGTAATATGTCGGGAAAATCCACTATCCATGTACCATGTATTGCTGTTGGTACTATTTTTATTTTCCTGAAAATAAGAGTGTTAGACTTTCAGAATTCAAACCTTCTTGGATCTAGAATTGTTAGAAAATAAAATTTTGGGTATCCACATTTTTTTAGACAAGTAATATTTATAAAACCCAAGGGATTGAACATTATTTAAAGAACAGTTCTTCTTATAATGCCCACCACTTTTAAATTTAGTAAAAAAAGGGGCTCTAGGAGGAACAAAATAATTGTTTCTAAAAACAGGTTTTTCATGAGAATAACCTAATCCTTGATTATTACCATGATGTCGGATCTGAGAATATATCTTGTCAAAATTTTCCTTACCAGAAGTAAAATTTTCAAGAAGTTTATTCAAAGAAAAAATTTCAGACTTTAGTCTAAGGACTAAATTCCTATCCTATGGAATAATAGACTTAGAGTTAAGTTTATCCTCCAAAACATCTTTTTCTAGAAATAGTTTTTTAAGATCCTTAGAAATCTTATCCTTCTTAGAATTAGCTTCCTCAAGTTTCTTAGAAAGATTTTCTAAGACATCATTTTTCTTATCAAGATCTTTGGTAAGATCTGAAATTTCTTTTGTTAAAATAAATTCTCTAGAATTTTCCTTTTCAAGTTTCTTAGAAACTTTACAATTTATTATCTCTAAAAACTTAGCAAACTTAGAAACATCCTCATAGAAAGGAAAATTATTATCATTATCTGATGAAGAAGATTCTTCATCTGAAGAAAAATATTTATCAGAAAAATTTTCACTCAAAGACATATTGGTTAAGGATTCAGTAGTTCGTACCTTATCCATAAGACATTGATTTTGAAATGGAGTTTGGGATATTAAACAAATATTATTTTTCTCAGAAGATTCATAATCTTAAGAATCATCAGAAGAATCTCCACCACTGGAACTCTAAGTGTCATTAGATTTTAGAAATTTCTTATGTTTTTATCTATAGAACTTCTTCTTATTTATTTCAGAATTCCTATCCTTCTTGTCTATTTTCTTAATTAAGTGACAATCAGGTCTGATATGACCAGTTCTTCTACATTCATAGAATGTCACTTCTCCATCTTTCTTATCTTTTCTATCTTCCTTCTTATATCTGTTTTGAAATTTCTTTTGCCCAACTATCTTGTTCATACTTAGAGAAATATTATCTAGTTCATTCTCAAAATGTTCACTTTCACTTGATTCAGATAAAACAGTGACTTTATTTGATTTATATCTTGTAAATTTCTTAGTAGTATTATCTTTCATATGTTTTGAAGTAGTTGTAAAATAAACACCTCCATTCTCATTATTCTTCTTAACATTTTCAGCATCTCTCTTCATTATAGTCTCATGTTGAAGAAGAGTTCCAAAAATCTCATCAAGAGTAATCTGTGAGACTTTCCTATTCTCATCAATAGCTTTTCTATTTGATTCCCACTCATTTAGCATGATGTCTATAATATTATCTACAAGTGCCTCATCATCCAAACCTTTTTCACCCATGGATTGTAAGCTTTTGACAATAGTCATGAATCTCTATTGTACCTTACAAATAGGTTCTCTATAAGGAAAGGAAAAACCATGGTACTCATCTCTAAGCATAGATCTTCTAGTTTCAATAACTTTGGAAGTTCCAAAATGAGTTACTTAAAGTTTCTTTCAAATACAGTTAGCATCTTCACAAGAATAAATTTGGCTATATATATTCCTGTTCATGGAACACAACAAAGTACTACGTACCTTATAGTTTAGTTGATATTCTGACTTCTCTTTATTAGTAAAAGTTTTGACTTCCTTATCAGGAATCTTGTAATCTTCAGTAAGCATAACAAAGTTTTCCACTCCAGTATTAATGACAAAAGTCTTTATACGATCTTTACAATATTCATAATCATTCCCATCAAATATAGGTGGTCTAGTAGGATTAAGATTGTCAATTGAACCAACATTCATTCCTACCATCTTAAAGAAAAATATCTTGCCACACAAACTAGTTATTAATAAAAGTTTGGAAACAAGGATGAAAATTACAAAGCAAGGAAAATATAGAACAATGAAAAACTTGGGCAAGAAAACTTATATGTGAATATAAGTATTTCAGAGACCAGTCCTCTGATACCAATTGTAGGATAACTGATACTAATTTTAGTATCAAAATAATTATGTAGATTCTCAAAATACAAGAGGGGGGGGGGGGGTGAATTGTATACTTTACAAATTTCTTTGGAACATTTAAAGTTGGTTAAAACCTTTTATGTTTAACAAAGTTAAACAAGGTAAATTCAAAAGAACTCTAAGTTCTACAAACTTTCTTGATTCCAAAAATGTGGTTTCGGAAATGAAACTAGTTTTACAAACTTACTGGATTCTAGAAATGTGATTCCAGAAATGAAACAAGTTCTACAAACTTACTGGATTCCAGAAATGTGATTCTGAAAATGAAACTTAACAAAAGTTTACAAAACAAAGATTCTAACTTAAAGTGTATAGGATCTTATTTAATCAAAGTACAAGTATAATAAAGTATAATATAGTTATACTTTCCTTATCAATCAAAATACAATGGAAAATAAACTTGAAAAAATACAAGTAACAAGTAGTAAATCTTTTAACCCAAAGACTAGGGTATCCAACAATGTTGGATAAATGAATCTTGATTTAAACATTCAAGAAAGTATATCTTACCCACACCAGGATAATACCTCGATACGAATATCAGAGTCTATCTTGCTATCCCCGCAAGTCCTCAATTTAGAAGGAAATCAGAACCTCTATCTTCCAAACTCAGAATCCCACGATCAACACGATCAGAGTCTGCACAAAGCAAGTCTGAACAAGTTTTTCACACCCAAACAAGTTGTTCACAACATCTTCACTAAGCACTGAGAGTTGAAAGAGACTCTATCTCTAGTATGTAATCTCTAGATTGGTAGAATAGTTCATCAATTGTCCAAAAGTCCAAAAGTCTTAAGAGTCTTGAAAAGTTCTTTTAAAAGTTATGAACTCGTTCAAATGAGCACCTTTTTATAGACACATCTTCAATAGTCAGCTCCCTCCTCCAACGATCATATTTTTCCTTGAATCTCAGAGGGACCTATATACGTGTCACTCAAAAAATGGTTAATAAATAATATAATGCATGACATCGTTTTATACTTATAATAAAGGTAATCACAATAAGGTTGATTTAATCAAATATAAATTTATAGAGTCTAAGGAAAATAAAGTTAGGAGTCTAACAAAAAAATCATTCGGTGTCTATAATACATGAATATTCAGATTCTATTTTTCAAGAAATTCAGAATCAGAATTCTATAGATTTCAAAGTCTGAATTCTAAGGAATTTGGAACCTGAATTTTAAGGAATTTGGAACCTGAATTCTAAGGAATTATGAACCTGAATTTTGAGGAATTCAGAACCTGAATTGTAAAGAAATTTGGAACCAAAATTATAAGGAATTCAGAGTCTGAATTCTAAGGAATTTAGAGTCTGAATTCTTAAGGAATTCGGAGTCTGTATTTCAGAGAATTCGGAACCTGAATTCAGATCCTGAAAACATAATAATCTATATCTAAATATTTATATAATTCCAAGGTTTTAGATGTGAAACCAAATTTTACACTTAGAAATAAAATGAGTTAGATTATGAACAATGAAAACATAGTAAGGATAAATTTTCCTTGGGGAAAGAAACTTTTATTTATTAAGGTAAATCTTAGGGAAAATTAAGTTTTCCTTAAGATAGGGTGTTTGTGATTTTCAAAACATAAAGGAATGGAAAAGTCATAAGGAAACCTTATTGACTCAACAGAAGATACTATTATATCTTCAATTTATAATAAGTAATTTCAATTATCCTCTATTGAAATGGAAGAGATGCTCTATTGCCCCCATGAGGGGGGGATTTTAATTCAATTTAAGACATATCAATAATGGAAGACATACGTATGATGACATTATATTTTATTTGTTTGGAACAAGAATTTTCAAGAAAGTGTTTACGAAATAACTTTCTCCTAACCGCCATGTGATGATGAAGTTTATTCAAAACATGAATCTTTCTTAGGATCACTGAGCTTGAGAAGGTTCTTTATCCATACATGTATATCATGTTTCTACTTTTAAATAATATTAATTTTAATTTCTATCGTTTTATGATTAGATATCTAAACCATTGCTATCATGCGGATGAAAAAAAGAGATATTATCCTTATAGTAGGATTATTTATTTATTTATGCAAAAAAATGAAATATTGTGAATATGTTTTTTTGAAAAATCTGTCACCATATCAATAACTTGAATGCTGTAATAGTTAAGAAGCTTGGTTTTGTATGGAGAAACTCATGCAATAGTTTGCCTCTAGTTGGTGTGGAGAAACAATAGAATTTTTTAGAAGCTACTTAGGGGGAGAAAAGGGTTATACCTTTAATTGGATTAATTCATCATAGGCCTTATGAAGAAGGAACTTCGAGGCCAGGGTAATCTCTTATTCATAAAAGAAGAATAATTTTAGTTAATGTTCCAAAATTTGTTGTTGAAGCCCCTATTGGAGGATTGGATGCCACTCTACTTATTAAGAAAAGAGATGTTGGGAGTGAGGCTCAAGTGAATGAGAAAATTGAGCATGAGGCTCAAAGTTAATAACTTTATAGGGAAGATATCCCTGATCCTAAAAATCAAATTTTCCTAATACTGATATTTTGGGAGGATCTGATTTGGGAAATAGACTAGAAGGATTTGGTGAGCCAAGCTTGGTGTTAATTGAAGTTGATCAATCATGAGTTAATTCTATTAAATCTTCAGATTCAGAGGATAATTCTAAAGTTATAAAATATAGTTTTTGTAGACTCAAAATTCATTTTAATAGAACAGTTGTAAGCTGAGAAGAAATTTTTTGAAGAATAAAATGTTGTTTTAGTACTGAGATTAGAGTTTGAAGCTCAAAATATTCATTTAAGATAATTCAAAGAAAATATCATTTTAGTTTGAGACCTTGAAGTGATTATGGATAATATTTCAAGATAATTTTGTTCGTTAAAGGACGATTTTTTCAAGAAGATAGAGTTTTATGAATTTATGTTGATGATAGGGAGAGAGTTTCAGTCTCTCAGAGTAAACAATCATGCATCTAATTCTTCTCAATAGACACCGCCATAATTTCTTAGGAAGTTTGAAGCAATTAACTCTATATTGGATTATTTTAATGATAAGATACACACTCTTCAGTGTGATAGAATTCCTTTAAATGTTTTTTTGGGGAATTAAAGACATCTGGTGAGTCAACTAACATCAAATGAATCCTAGTTGGGACCAGTGATTAATCAAGTTAAAGACAATATGATCTCTTTCATTCAATCAGAAGAAGGTGTAAATGTGTTTGTAAAGTCCAATTTGGTTGAAAGTTTTATGGTTGGAAATGATTCAAAGAAGCTTCTTTATCACTATACAAAAGTGTTCAATAACCATTTTCAGAGAATTTTGCTGAAGCTAATTGATCTTAGTAGTGCAGTTTATGCCCTTAATCATCCAGAAGAACCCTCTATCCTTGCTGAAAAGGAACCCCAACCATTCATTTTGAAGACCTTTGTTGATTGTGTATTTTAAAATAGTTTTTCAAAAAATTTAATGTATGTTTAAATTTAGTTTATTAAAATTTAGATTTATTTATTTTTATTTTAGTTCAATACTTCATTGCCAATCTTATATTTTTTTCCTATTCCAGAATTCATAACTATTCATTTATAGTTCTATGCTATATTAAGTATGGTTTATTTCATTTATTCTTTCAAACCATATTTTTGATATCACAAAAAGGGGGAGAAGATTTAAGTTTATGGAATTAAAACTATATTTGGGAGATATGGGGAGAATAATTTCAACCATAATATTTTATTTTGAAAAATTTTATTTATCAAAATAATTATGTGAAATCAAAATGTCAAAAAAAAAACAATCTATAACTACTTTTGTGTTTTGAAAATCCTATATTTTCTTTAATTTTTGTTAAGGATTATGTTATGGGTTTTGTGATCATCAAAAGAGGGAGATTGTTGGGAACATATTTTCTCAACAATAATATATGATTTTTGATGATTTTGATGTTCACAAATACCCCTTTTTATTTTCTAATGAAGTTTTGTTAATTGATTTTTACATGAATTTATATTCTATTTATAGTAATTCAACGTTATAGGAATGATTCCAAAAACAATTTTTTATCCCTACGTTATGCCGAAAATTTAAAATTTGCATATGGTATCAATCCTATGTTACGTTAAAGAGTTTTTATTGGGATTGTCATCCTTATGTTAAAAAAATGACATGGGTATGGATCAACAACCCTACATTGGAGTCTGGATTTACTATTTTCAACCCTACGTTCAAGAAAGTTAAATGTATAATTAATCAATGTTATGTTCAAGATTTTATGCTGAAAAGGATAAACATATGGATCATCTTCTCTTAAATAATTTGTTCCCTACATTATATAAATATGAAATTATAGTTAAGGAACCATACATTGGTAGGAACCCTACGCTACGAAAAGGAACCCTACGCTACGAAAAAGAACCCTACGCTACAAAAAGGAACCCTACGCTATGCAAAGGAACCCTAATCTACGCAAAAGGAACCATACACTATGAAAAGGAACCCTATGCTACGCAAAGGAACCCTACTCTACGCAAAGGAACCCTACGCTATGCCAAGGAACCCTACGCTACGCAAAAGGAACCCTACGCTACGCAAAGGAATCCTACGCTACGCAAAGGAACCCTACGCTATGCGATGGAACCCTACGCTACGCAAAGAAACCCTACGCTATGAAAAAGAACCCTACGATACGCAAAGGAACCCTACACTATGCAAAGTTACCCTATTCTACGCATATCAACCCGACATTTCATTCTCAAACGATGAAGTTCTTCAAGTAGCATTTTCAATCCAAGATTGCTGCGACAGTCAAGTTATAATTAAAAAATGATTCAAGGATCATTTTGATTGTTTCAAATAACTGTGTTCATTGGATAAAATCTCTCATATTCTTAAGGGAAGTAACAACTTTCCTAGTCATTTAAAATTTGAATTTCTGTGATCAATTAGGATATTCTTTGGATCTAGAATACCAAAGAAAGTTTTTCTATTCTATATATTCCTTCAGAATATCTCTTTATATGAGTGTGATAAATTATTCCCATATATGACTGCTTACAAATCTTTTTACAGTGCTACAATAAAAGAAAAACTATAATAAAGGACTACATTTTGGAGATATACATATTCTATCTTGTTCTACTGTAAGTTTGTGAATGCTCTATTTTGTTGCTACTTTTAAATCAAAGATCTATGTGCAATATGGATCACTTCAGACTCATTCTATCTTGAATACTATTATTTCTAAAGAATAAGATCTATCTACTATCAATTTCATGTTGCTGCAATTGTGAAGTTCAACCAGTTTCAAAAAATCAATCTCTTTTGATTTATTTGAGTTTCAACTGTTCATACTTAGTTGTGGTTGAGTATCAGCTTCTCAAACTAAGTAGTGAATAATAATTTATCTGTTAATTAGAAGGCTTTTTATTTAGTCTTGGAAAGGTGTCAACTGATTGTACCTAGTTGTGGATTCTTGGTCTTGTGATAAGAGGACCATTCTAGTGAAATTTACCAAGCTCGCTAAGAGAGTGATTGTTAGAGTGGACTAGGGGATCTTTGTGCCCCAAACCACTATAAAAATATGTGTTCTTTATTTCTGTTTATCCGCTGTATACTTTCATACAAAATAATAACACTGCATATTTTCATAAATTACAGTGGCTGTTATTACCATTAATTTTTACTAATTATAGTGATTTAATATTCATTTTTACTAATATTTACTAATTATCACTAATTATTACTAATTTTTACTAATTACCAATAATTTTTAATAATTATAGTGATTTACCATTAATTTTTACTAATTACTGTTAATTTTCACTAATTATAGCGATTTAATGTTAATTTTTACTAATTTAATGATATTTTTTACTACTTTTTACTAATTACCATTAATTTTTATTAAATATAGTGATTTACCTCTATTTTTTACTATTTTTTACTAATTACTGCTGATTTCTAATAATTATAGTGATTTATAACCATTTTTTTCCATTTATCACTAATTTTTACTAATTATGGTTATTTAATGTTCATTTTTACTAATTTTCACTAATTACTACTAATTTTTAATAATCATAGCAATTTATCATTAATTTTTACTAATTAATGTTAATTTTTAGTAATTATAGTGATTTAATGTTATTTTTTACTTTTTAATGTTACTTTACCAATAATTTTTATTAATTTTTAATAAATACCGCTAATTTATAATAATTATATTGATTTACCATTAATTTTTACTAATTACTACTAATTTTTAGTAATTAATTAGTTCACCACTAATTTTTACTAACAACCTCTAATTTTTATTAATTTTTTTTCATTTCCACCATTTTTTACTAATTTTTACTAATCACCACTAAATTTTACTATTTTTAGTCATTACCACTAATTTTTACTAATTATAGTGCTTTATTGATAATTTTTACTAATTATCTCTTATTTTTACTAATTTTTAGTCATTACCACTAATTTAAAATAATTATAGCGATTTATCACTATTTTTTACTAATTACCATTAATTTTTACTAATTATAGCAATTTAACATTCATTTTTACTAATATTTACTAATTGCCGCTATTTTTTACTATTTTTTACTAATATCACTGATTTTTAAAAAATATAGTAATTTACCGTTAGTTGTTATTAATTACTACTAAGTTTTGCTAATTATAGTGGTTTAACATTCATTTTTACTAATTATTATTATTTATTAAAAGCTAATTTAAATTATTATTACTTATTACTAAGATCTATAAATTATTACTAAGTTTTATTAATTAATTCTATTTATTTATCAATTATAAGTAATTATTATTAATAACATCCATGTACTGATAATTAAAACTAATTATTGCAAATTAAAACTATTTACTTTTAATTAGAAACATTATTGCTAATTCAAACTAAATATTTCTAATTTAAAATAACTATGAATAATTATAAATAATTAGTTATAATTATAAATAATTACTTTTGATTAACTGTAATCACTATCTACTAATTAATAATATTAAATTCTAATATAAAAGAAAATAAATAAAATAAAAACTAAAAACATTATATAAACACTTAAAAAATGAAGCTTTTTTGCGATACAAAACTCAAAATTTCTTTCCCTGTAAAAATTTAAACTTTTAATTGAATAATTGAAGAGAAGAAGAGGAAAATTAAGCAGATGAGAGCACAAATGGAGAATGATTGAAAAAAATCGGGGGGGGGGGGGGTTTATAGATTAGATTAGCAGTGATGGGACTATTTGCGACGATACCCGTCACAAATAGTTCTACCATAAATAAGTGAGGTGACACTTAAAAAGTTATTTTTGATGAGTAACATCATAAATAATCATATGTTGACGGATTATTTACAATAGGTATTAACAACCTGCCGCAAATAACTATAAATGATGAAGGGTATTTGCGATGGAAACCTACTCTCGTTGTAAATACCCTTTCTCATGTTGTGGTGGGATGTCGCGCCAAAAGTATTTACGATGAGAACCTTTTACCATCACAAATAAGTGTTTATTTAATATTATTTGGGATAGGATATGAATCCTATCACAAATAGTCATCTGCCAGAGATTATTTGTGATAGGTGATGAGCCCATCGCAAATAGCCCGTCACAAAAACTGATTTTTCCCTTAGAGAAAAGTGAAATTAGTGTTAATGCGTACGTACAACCTATTGTCTCCATGAATTGCGTAATTCATTTTTCTACCTATATAATTTATAGATGAATCTATATATATATAATGAATATATATGATATTTATATCACTATTAACATTCTGTAGATGATAAAACCATGATCAAAGTTCCTAGACTGGAACCACCAAACCAAAATTCTCATTAAAAACAAAACAGCTAGCACCCATAAACGATGATTTTAATAATGAATTATTAATAAATAAGTGTTAAAATGTTATAATTGGATCATATATGATATTATAATTATGTAAATGACTCTATTATAGAATTATAATAAATTTAAACTTATTATATAATAGGATAAAGCGCTTCGAATTAAGTTGAAGTCAAGGTAAGAGTTTTTGTCTCACTTTTATTTATATGAGACACATGTCATATTTACCACTTGTTTCTTTTATGTGGTGTATATACTTCCCAATAATTTTTTTTATGATTACTGTCATGAAAATTATGGGGATTTACATATCCATATAAGGTTATATTTTTATAAGGGTATGATTCAAAAGTTATCAAAGTGGTAAGAGATTTATGTTATAATCTCATTGTTTATCAGGCTTGTTTATGATTAAGTTTACGATGATAAACTTTTATGATCTACCTCTCAAGAAACTTATGAATTTTATTCTACTCTAATTATTTCTGTAGATTACATTTTTTCCTCTCATTTCCCCATCTTTAAGTAATCAAGATATTAAGAGAATGTTTTTAAGGTAAAATGACTTTATTTCCCTCTTCGTTCAAAAATATTTTTTCTTCCATGTCTATGTTTTCTAAAAATGCTTTCAAGAATGTTTTTACTATTCACTTATGATTGTTTAAAGTCATTTTTATCCATGTTAAACTTTTTATAAAATGTTTTAAAATAAATCCTCTTGTTGTTTTCCAAAAAATATACTTTTGAATTTTTACTAAAAATGTGAAAGGAATATTTGTTTTAACATACATGACATGAACAAAAATTCCCACTGTCATAACCACTCAATGATTTGAATCATCCTTTACATGTTTCTATGGTTCCTTTTCAAAGAATATGTTTTCTATAATATTTTGTAATTTTTTTTGATTTTAAAGAAGTGATTTCAAATTGAAAAATTATTTTCCTCAATAAATATTCCAAGTGATATTTTAAAAGCATTTTAATCTAAGATAACCTTTGATATCACTTATGATCTATTGGGGATATGATCTAATTATACCATCCTTATTATTTATCTAGATGGTTTATGATTATGATGATGAGATGTTTATGACACCCATTTATTTTCTATGGGTTATTTTATGATGAAATGTTGAAATGTTTATAAAACCTATTTCCTTTCTAAGGGTTATGATATATGATGAATGATTTATGATATTGTGGTACACATATGAATGGATTATTATTATGTGATTGATCGACCCAAAATTATATATCCCTCTAGTACATTAGGTAAAGATATATATCTCATGAGATAATAAGGGCTAGAATGGGGAGTGAACCCTATTCAGTAAGGAACTTTGTCTGCTATGATAGTCTTGGGAGTGAACCTTGACTAATGGTATGATGGAATAGGGAGTGAAAGCAATCCAATATTATGTGTATGCCAAAAACTTATGTATTATGCTAATATTATGCTCTCATGATGTGTACCTGTCCAAACTACCCACTATGGTATTTTTCATATATTGTGCACTCACACAACATGTAGCGTACATGAAATATCATGTAATTACACAATGTGTACAATCAATTAACGACACACATAGACACATTAAATTATGTGGCATGTACCAATTTTAATTCACATGGAGTACACATCGTGTAATGACTATACACAACATGTAGTTCCTAATTCAACATGGAAATTAATTAAACAATTGATAAACCTATCCTATAATGTGTAATTATAATTAATAACACACAAACATGTATTAATTATGGTTAATGGTGTAATTAATTTTCTTTATTCATAAATTAAATGAGTGTGTCATACACAGCGTGTCTAGCTAGATAAGTATCATGGACCACTTTTCAGGATATACACATAGGGCATTTCCATGTATTTTGTATGGATATTTATGGTTTAAATGGTGTTTATTTTAGCTACATGTAACACTTAGATCCAAATTATCGGGTCTAGGTTGAAGTGTTACATGACCTCATGAACATGTCAATGTATGCAAGAGCTTTCCGACTAGTAGTGAGAGTTCAAACATTATAGTGGGGAGACTATACCCTTAGTGTCAATAACCTTACACCTACACCATAACATGAAAATAATAATAACCCAAAAAGGAATAGCATAACTAAATAATAAAAAATTCTATAATAGATGACAAGTTAGGTATCAAAAAGTCATATAATGTAATAAACCAAGGACCCCCCAATGTGGCAAGTCAAACACTATAAAAAGATAATAAAAACAAGAATAAAAGCTACAAAAGTTTTCTAGATTCTGTCCAAACATTTCCTTAGTCATTACACTACATCTCTTCAACTTCTTGCTGCAAACCCCCTTCCCTTCCCTGAATCCCTGATCAAGAAGTTTGCACATGCATCGAGATGCCTATGAATAATGTGATTATAAACCCATTAGGACACCATAGATGCATCCTTAATAGAATTTCACATGCATAAGAGGTTTAATACATGATAATAAGTAAATACTTAACCAAGAAACACTCAACCATGTGATGGGAGATCATGCACTAACCAAGCCACCATAAATCCCAACCGTACTTGCTTCAGCTCCATGCTAGAAGGAAGGTCATAATGGAAGTCTTAATCATGGGTCATCCACAAGGACAACATATATCTCTAAAAATCCACATTAATTACAAGCCTCTGGTTAGGGCACAAGGTCGTCATGCCCTGTCTCTATAATGGGTTAGGCCACATGGCCATTGTTCGCCATCTCTACCTTGGGTTGGGCCACAAGTTCATCATATCCTGTCACTACCTCGGGTCATGCCTCAAGATCATCATACCCCTACCTTGTTCCTAGGACCATTTCCTTCATCATCGCATACTGTACATCCTCCCCATCTAAGGTATAATCAAGCCACGATGATCCAACAATCACTTTATACTAGAAGAAAAATCTATATAGTCCATACATTCACACACAAAAAGGTATAACAAATATAAATAAAAAACATAACATATCAAGAATGAGTCTTGATAGCCACACACACAAACATTTAATCATTATCAATCATGGGATACAAACACACACACACACATGTGATCAATATCAAGGAAAAAGAATTTGTACAAGGGACTTATATAGTAAGGAACTTCCTATCCTCAAGTGCATTGATTCCAAAACCATAAGGAAGTTCAAAAATATGTCACACGATTAGCTGAAAGGCACCACACGGTTTAACCTAAACCATGTACCCTTTTACTGCAACCCAAAACATTCCATTTGGACTCCATCACTCCCAAAACCAAAATAAAATCACCCAAGGCACTCTCCAAGCCTCTATACTAACCCAAAACCATCATATAAAGATGATGGAAATCTCGGAATTGAGTTTCAATCATTGGATTAGAAAATGGGATAAACACTATTTGAAAAGTTTAAATCAAGAGTGGTTTTCGACCTAACTCAAAAACTCAGGACATTACAATCTCCCACCTTAAAATAGATCATCCTTGAGCTATCAAATGAAACCCAAATATGGCACCCAATATATCAATCCTAGTAAAAGATAACTTAGACTACCCCGATCTGAAAGGTATAGGTTAAATTCCTCAAGGAGGGGCTCCCCACCTTAGGAATTTCCTAAAATAGTCTCAAAAAACCCAAAACTCAAGTCAAAAAAGGTATATAGACCCATTTCCAAAACCCATAGTCCTCCGATGAAACATCATCACTCCCACACCTCACCAGCTGCCCTAGTTCCATACATGACACCCATTCAAATATCTCACTACATAAGTGCTAGCCTTGATCCCATGTAATACATGGAACCACAAGGTCCCTCATAACCACAAATGATCAAATAAGTTTTGGTGCCTTTCACCTCAATCAAGTACCGCACGGTCATGGTGCTGAGATGTCTCTCACCTCAAGTAACCCGCATCCATCGATTCCGTGATGCAAAATCACCTCAAAAACTCGCATCCATCAAGGTTCATGATTCCAATCAACTCATAATAAAGCATCCATCGATGATCTATTTCAAAACCTAGTGCCTATCACATCTCTCTCTCTATCACACACACATATATATCATGCATCTGATATGATGACAACCTACTAACCAACATTTGGTCAGTCCATTTACATATCCCATGAACCTCGTGCACCAAAATGGACATGCCTCAATAGAACATGCCAAAAAAAAAAACAAAATCCAATCATGGAAACACACGTGGAGTACCTCTAACCATCGACAGATCACCAGCCTGCTCAGACCATGGGAGATCCATGATGTGCACCTAGCCTAAAGCACGACTGTCTGAAGCCCGAATTTCTTATGGTACTATAATAGCCACCAGCCACTGAACCCACTAACAGGTCTCAATGTCTCTATCATGACCTCTGTATAAAACTAAACCTCGACTACCCTCACCTAGTAATAATCCTTAAACAACCTCAGAAGCTTGCATCTTACCTTGAACCTGATTACTGGCTGAATGAGATGGCCTCCTGCATAACGTCTCGAGATGCCTGACCTGTCCATATGACTGAAACTCTTTTAGAGTCCACTCACACTGAGTCCAAACATGTATAGGCTTCCCACACTATAAGAAACCCATAAAGGATCCATAATGAGGTGGTCTAGATGAGTTCTTGGCTTGAATTCCCTACTGGAACTCATCTTTTCCTCGCTTCCTACCATATGAAGCATCACCACTAAAATCATCTGAAGCTACTACCCGACTCAATTATGATATATACATATGATTTCCCTCATCTATGAGAACCTTATTCACTAAGACACTGAATAAGGCCAATCTAAAGATGTTTACATACACCCAAATGGTGTTTCGTAAACCATCCTCAAAGCACCTCACCCTAGAGGTGTCATATCTCACCGTGCTAGGTGAAAAGAGAGACAACTCAGTGAATGCCACTTAATATCACATGATATAAATTTCACCCTAATGAAGTCTTAAGAACTACCATGACCTTTTATCCCTCAGCATCTCTGGGAAAAAGTGTTCAAAGAATCTGGTCTCAAAATACTTCCAGGCCAAACCCTCATGTTTTACAGCCTAAACATGCACATACCACCAACTCTTAGTCGATCCTCTACAACTGAACATGTGTTGGAACCTATGACCGATCATGTCCCTGAGCCTGTACCTACTTTTCCTGACTCTCGGGGGTCTAAACCTGCTCGTGCTCCTAAAACACCCTATCCTCGCCTGCCTAACTCTCTATCTAAGCTATCTTAGGGGAACCCACTAAATACCATCAACATGGACAAACAACGACCATTACACATGGAATCTATGCCTCATGGCCTCCTTACCCACCCTCAATAAAGAAAAGTATCAATAGTAATCTAGTCCATTCCCATCCTGATAACCATAGTTGCCTCAATCCGACGACTGAGTCGCCCAACCTGATGATCAAAATCACCCCATGCCATGATATCTTTCTACTCTTATAAGAGCTAGACCCACATCACATGTAATTTAACACACACACACAAACATATATTACATGACATATAAAATTAAACAAGGCATAAACAATTACATATCATGACATATCACATTTATCAAGTCCTTTGATAGTTATCACATGTTATAATCATTTTACAAAGCATACATGCATTTATAAATTTGAAATACCCTAAACCGTGCCTATAAAAATCCAAAAAAGCATGGAATTACACCTTGCCTCATCGGGCCAAAGTCCAACTTTCTCATCACCATACTAGTAGAATAGTCCATGTCTTATATCATAAGCAATAACATCAAATTCAAAAAGATCCACTGAGGTGGAAATCATATAAACTATAATTGGGAAAAATAGAACAACATTACCACCCAAGGTAACTCAATATGTCCCTCGTACATGGGGTTATAGGAACCCAAGAATGAGTTAGAAATCCAGTTAATAACTACTCTGATACCACTTATAGTGTCCCCAATTCGATTAGCCACCTGAACAGTGCTATAAGGCCAGGTTCCACTGGCCTTAGGCGCACCTCCCCAAACACTAAAGGATTCCAAATAGAAGTGAGGGTGTAAAGGGTATAGTGGGGAGGATATAACCTCCAGGAAATATAATATACTAGTTTGAGTAAATATATATAGCATGAATCAAAATAAATAATACCCAACAGACTCAAACTAGACCCACCAATGGTGGAAGAACATTCAATATCAACTAAATAGCGGAAGCAAATAATAAACAGAAGCAATGGAAAGTAAGTAAACATGCCATCATTCTAAAAACACCACTTTTAGTAACTAACTAGAATAAACATGTAGATCAAACCAGGTCATACATGTAAATATACAAAAAGGGTTCACCAATGGCCGACCAGTACAAATCATACATATATATATCATGATGATACATAAAAAAACTAAAATAGAAACCACATATAGACACTAACTCAAGGTCCCATGAAAAATCCATGAAAGCATCTACTAAGATCCATCTCCTAAGGATAGTCCTTTACTCGAACGTAAATTTATAAAGTCTACACACATCCTGAAGTACCTATGTAGGGTGTGAGATGAGTCTTAGTAGGATAACACTAAGTGGTGCATACCTAGAACACATGTTTAACCAGGAAGTAATTATAATGAAAAGTAAGTAGTACGATGTAATAAACAAACAAGGTTACCCTAGTTCTCAACAACCACCAAGAAACCATCACCTTCCTTGACCAACACAGAAATACTAGAATAGAAGAAGGTCCTTGGTCCATGGACCAAGGTACCTCTGATATCACAGCCTAGGTGAAACCTTAGGTTCCACCTCAAATAAAGTAACCCGACACTACATGCCTTCTGACACCTCATGTCTCAATAAGTACTGACACACTGAAGGCATGCCCAAGTAAATAGTAACCTAGTCCCACAAACCCCTGCTCAAAAGCAATCGTTAGCCCGAGGCTCAACAACTGAAGGCACAATGATATCTATCCTCAAATAATATCCACCATTTTCTCAAAGAACAATGTCCAGATGAACATTGATGTACATACTAAAATATAAATTCAGGCCCACGACCTCAAGCATGACAAGTCTCAGCTCTCAATTGATAGCCTCATCAATATCAATCGAAGGCTCCTCACCTTCCACATGGATTTCTATAGTAAGAACCCCCAAAAAATTTCCTAATTTGTACTACTGGGGGCCTCTACCCACATGAGTGGTCAAAACTACCTCATCAACGAACTCATCCTATGTGCACACTACTCAATTCAGCCCTTTGGCCATCATGGGTGAGAGGCAATCACTAATATATAACCTAAGCCACATAAACATTGTAACCTTGTGACTATATGGCCATGTTTCTCAAATTTTATGACCTTTCCATCCAAATATCATGGCCCAAGCCCAACATGATGGTATTTCCACCTCAAACGATGTCCTTGATGCGCAATCCTATGGTCAAAACCACTCAAGAAATCCGAGCCAAGCCTAACTAGACGATAAAAATCACCTCAATTCGATGAACTAGCCACCTCAAATAATCCTAGGCCAATCACATCACGAACCCATGGGTCTCATCATATGAAATATCAAGCATTAGACATATATAAATTAATTTAAAACAATTTAATCAAGTAATTGAATTAAAAGAAATTAAATTACACAAGCCAACAACTATAACAAATCAGCATGGAGGTCTTCAATGCATCAAATTCATTTAACCAAGCCATAAAAATTTAAATGAATTAATTTAAATCAAAATAGTATAGTTTAGATGATTTTGGAACCCACGACCAAAATACCCCGAGGAGTAACGACCTCTAACTCGACCTCACTCATCTAAAAAAGGTTCAGGCATACCCAATGACATACCTTGGGTCACATGATCATTTTGATATGAAGTATGAAGTGTATCAAGTTCCTGCTCAAAATACCCAAAATGTACGCTTTAATCCACACTCCCAAAATGGCAACAAAAACAAAAACTAAGGTATGCACCACCCACCTTAGCCTCATAGACAAATGCACATCCAATATCAAGATCCAATTTGAAGTGGTTTGGCATAGATATGAGTTTCCTTTGAACACCCTAAAAATAGTGCGAAATGGATCAAACGGATTTATCACTTCACGAGGAGAAAACAAAAGTAAAGAGAGGTATAGGTGAGGTTAACCTTACCGAGGTAATTCCAATGCACATGATAGATCAATGAATGGATATTTAACAAAGGAGATGGATCCAAAAGAGGAGGAGAAAAGTGGAGGGAAACCTCCTGTTGTGCGTGCAGAAAAGGAATAAGAAAGGGAAAAGAATAAGGAAAATAAGAAAAATTTAAAAGTGGAAAAATGTAATTTTTCCTCATTCGCTGGGCCGCACGGTTTATCCACATGGTTTTCCAAAACATGCGGTAACTTTTCATGATACAGTGTTAAGGTTCTACCCAAATGGAAGTACTCATGTGGTCTACCACACGGTTTTCACTAACCATGCACAAACCGTGTGGTATCTCTTTACAACTTCTATAGATGAGCTCTCATATTTGTGCGTCCTCCACTCATAGTTTACCAAAATCATGAGGCAGTTCAAAAATATTCCACACAGTTAGCTGGAAGGTGCCACATAGTTTACTTTAAACCGTCTTCCCTTTTCCTGCAACCCTAAATTGTCCATTTGGCCTCCGATGCTCCCAAAACCAAACTAAAATTACCCAAGGCACTCTATTAGCCTCAAGAATAACCCAAAAACATCATATAAATCTTATGGAACTCTCAAAAATTGAGTTCTGATCATTTGATTAGAAAATGGGATAACTACTATTTGAAAACTTCAAATCAGGAGTGGTTTTCGACCCGAATCAAAAACTTGAGATGTAAAACTAATGATCTAAAACCTATATATCCGCCTGAATTTGAGTTTAGAGGGAGAGTAAATTCAAATAATGACCAATGGATTCCCTAGGTTTTAGAACCATATGTGTTGGAGGAAATATGAAGGATTGTAGGGAGGTTTTAGATTAAAAACCCAATTTTTGAATTAATTAACAAGATATGCATGGTTTGGTTGCATAGTTTACTAAAACATGAATGTAACATCCTATTATGATTTAAGGTATGCCTCATCCTTTGGTTTTTAGAAACTGATCTATTTTTTATCTTTTGGGCGATTACACGCCATGTAATGTTCACCGGGCAGAAGTTGTGAAAATGGTGCATAACATCAAATGCTTAAATGATGTGTATAGTTTACTTGATGAAAAATGAAAAAAATCATATTTTAATAAAAGTAAAACACATTTTTTGATGTAAAAAACCTTCGACAATTTCATGTTGTGTAATGGGAACACACGACATGTAAATATTGCGGCCTATAGGTTTTACTTGCGGGTCAACCGATTTGTTTTTCATTCCACCTACATCCTTAACCCTGTCAACCTAGAGCCACCCCTAGATGATTTTGGAGATCTCCAATCCCTACAAATAATCTATTCATTTATTGATAATTGTGTTGGTTTCGAAACATATCTCCGGGTAAGAGGTCTTCTTGTCTCTTCTATTCTCTCTTTCCTTTCTCCTTAGAGTTTGATATATTATCTTGGGATTGATGGATCTAAACTTAGTGTTATTGAATTTGATTTTAGGTTGTGTTCATATATCTTCCATTCCTTCATCATTTGTTAGTGAGTCCCATTTTAGGTGTTGTTTTATATGATTAAAGGTAGGTGGTTCCGTTTTAGATTGTGCCATATAATTAAACCTTGATTTTCTTGATTTGTTTGAAATTGATTTCAATTGATTTATCTAAACTTGATTGTGTTGTTGTGACATGTCAAATTGATTATGATTTTAAGATTTATTTATAATATAGGGAAGACCCTAGGTTATATATCAAGGAGCATTGATAGGTTTAGAGTGTGTATTCTTAATAAAAATTACTAAAAGTGGGGGGTTGTTTTGAAAATATCTTTAAGAAACTAACTTAATTTAAAGAGTTTAATAGTTGAGAAAGAAGTATATTTTGAAAAATATAATACAAAGGGTTCATTTTGAGTTCACTAAAAAAATTTAAAGTTCATAATTCTTGGAGATTAATTATGGTTTGATGTAAGTCTTTGGTTGAAATTAATCAGAATCCCGATTACTTCCCAAGCTTTTATATCAAAGCACATTGAGCCAAACCTTAACATAAAAATCATATAGCCAAGGTCCAAATATTATGAAAGGTATAATGAATTAAAAATAAAATTTAAATATCTAATAATTGGGTAAGAAAAGGATTCTTGCGCTATCCAATCAGAACAACACAAGTCACACACTCAAGACTTCACACTGATCAGTTAAAAGTAAAGGGAATTCCATTCGATTCAATCAAACAAAGAATTAAAACATGAATCAAAGTAAGATAAATCTAAATTAAATGTTTTCAAACCCAAAATACATAAAACTAGTAGTATTACCATTTTAGAAACTCCTTTTACAATATGTGTAGCTCCCTCACAAAAAACACCCACCGTTTAGCCCAACATCAAGAGGAGGAGGAAAGTCGGGTGAAACTCCTTCTTTATCCTTGACCCCCCTATGAGGATAGGGGCCTCAAAAAATTATAGGATGAAGAGATAACTCAAATGTAACTTTAAATTGGTAGATATTTCCTCCTGTTTCTAACTTACAAATGAGGTTCCCTTGGTTCCCTTTTATAGCCAAAATGGTTAGTGGTTTTGAGCACCCGGTTTTTGTGATACAATTTGAGTCTTAGTTTTGGAAAAGTAAACAGAAATATCAAGACTTGTACAAAAGAGAAGATTTGTTGGTTGGAATCTTTAATATATCCCTGTTAAATTTGGAAGATATTAGACATCTTTATTGGGAGATATTGTCAAAATACCGAACCTAACTTTTAATTCGGGCAAATTCTGCCCCTAGATAGATTGGTCCGTACGAGCCACCATTTGGATGAATTGGGATTCTATTTCTTGATATTAGTGTAATAAAATGATTTTTTGGATCGGATCAAAAAATTTCATCCCATTTTAATGCACATACTTTGTGTAATTTTCAAAATAGTGGAAATGTGTCCTTGGGCTTCCATGCAGTTTGGCCCATTTTCCTTCCGGATCATCTTTAGGGTCTCCAAATCACCTCCACCTTCAATGAAAATATCAAAACAAGTGAAATTACCCCTTTTAATAGTTATTAACACAAAATAATTGATTAAAAAATGGAGTGAAATTTGTTATAATAATTGTAATTTACAATACAAGATTAGTTTAATTCAGTGGCGTAAAGGGTGAAAATGAATAGTGAATAATGGTGTGATAAAAACCCAAATTGATATGATTTGGAATTGGAATTTGAATTGTCATGGTTTTTGGGAAAACCCCCAATTCCAATTGAATTGGATTTTGGGGTGTATTTTGAAATTGATGTAATTTATTAAATGATTTGAAAATTGATTTTAGAAAATGGATTAAACTGAATTGATAAAAACCTATGGTTGGTTTTGTATTGAAAAGGCATGAATTGATAAAAAACCCATGTTTTGGTTTTGAAATTTAATTGTCATATTAAAATATAAAATTGGGAAAATTTAATTATAAATGATGATTTGATTTTAAATGAGATGTTTTTCTTATTATTGATTGACTAATTTAGCACATATGAGCCTGGGTAGTTAGTGGGTTATTTGAGACAAGCTCGCTAGGATAATTGTTCCATAGAAATTGATTGATGATGAAAAATCTAATAAAAACCTAGTTAGGAAGATATTATCTATGATGGGATGTTGATGAGTCCTATTTGATCTGATCTCGAGGGACATGTGTACACATATTTTCATGATCATTGATATGAGATGTGTGAGGATACTATAACTAGAAACTATCATACGGTAGGGTATATGACCATGGTGCTTATTGTGATTGTTTTGATATATATTACATTGATTATGGAACTATTGTATTCATTATAGTTTATTTATATAAATTGTTTTATATAAAATTTTTCTTTAAGACATGTTTGAAATGTTTTCCATCATTTTGAAATGAAAGAATGTTTTGTTTTAAATATGAAAATGTACTACCATGAACTACTTTGTTTAAATTGAAATCATTATTTGGTTTATTATTATGGAATCTATTTGGAACACTTGGTGAGACACTACTAGACTTTATAGATCACACCCTACCTTTTCCTTTAGGCGTTTGTATATTTCCTTCTTCCAGGTTCGAGCAATGGAGAAACATCTCTTAGAGGAGGTGGATGTTCTTGATCCTTTGGGATTGGAGTAATATCTCCTTTGGGATGTTTGATTTTACCTTGTTAGATGATCAGCACTTGATAATTTTTTGTTTTGGGTTTTTGTTATACCTATTTGGTTTTGGGTACTTTATCCCTATGGAGTTTTGAGAATACTGGCTTATATCTTTTATCTTTAATTGTTTTGTGGAAAATTTATTTCCTCTTTTATCTTGTATGATGCTAGGTGCTAGTCATTGACCCATGGGGACCAGGAATGCCCTTTGGGCCATGTCAGTTCCAGCTTGGGTATCAGGGTACTAGGGTATTTGGGCTGGTTCATGACAAAGTGTTATCAAAGGTGAAGGTTACGAATCTTTACATAATGTTAGTATATAGTTTGAAATATCTTTTCAGGACTTAGGAGGTAGTTGCAAGTGAGTTCCTAGAAAACTCTCATCATAACGAATCTTAAGTCACCATGGGTGGTCTGAGAAAGGAATCTTGAGGAATAATTTTATATAGTTCTACTCTTCTCACTAACTTTGATTTGGATAGTTGAAATCTAGATCTTATTTTATTATCTTATGGGATTAATTTTACCCGTTTCTCTTATTTGATTTGTTGATCTGAGGCACCTTATGATGTCTTAAATTTTGTTTGATGATGTTTTTTAGAATCATTACTCTTAGAATATATTAGAATATGATCTAAGAGGAAGCTGTTGATGATCCACAATAAGAGAATCCTTCTATGGACTAGAATATGGATGAGGTTATTGTGCATGATATCCAATATCTAGGATAGACACCTACACCCATTTCCATTCAGGCTCCAGTTGTGGAAACTCAGAGGGATGAATCTCATAATCATGATCAAGAGATATTTTTACCAAAGCCACCAACATTCCATGGATCAAATGATCCTTAGGATTCCGAGGATTGGTTGAGGAAGATATACTTTTTATTTGAGTTCTTTAAATTCTTGATTCAATTAATGTGAAATGTACCACCTTTAATCTGGATGGACTTAGTAGGAGATGGTGGTAATTGATGGTGACAATGAAGAAGCATGGGGGTTTAGATTAGAAGGAATTTATAGTTTTTTACACGATCATTTATATCTAAATTCTATGGTGCTAGATAAGGATATTTAGTTTTTCAAACTCGAGCAGGATAACGAGACTGTGACAAAATATGCAAATCATTTTTTCAAGCTTGTTCAATTTTCACCTAAGATTACATCGAATAAGAAGATGAAGAATAGAAAGTTTGATATGGGACTTTGATTAAATATTTTTATTAGGTTTTCCTATTGAAACACTATTCTTATACTGATATACTAGATAGGGTGTTTATGGCATCCTACATTTTTATTACATAACTTTTCATTACATTTTACAAACATAGGATCTTTAAAGTCTAGTGTCTTGGAAATCAAGAACATAAAACATGAAAAAAAATATTTTAATCCCCTTTAAAATATTATTTAAAAGTTCATCCTAAGCATAATTACTTCATCTCATAACCTGGATACATACATCAAAGGAAAGGGTGAGCAGAATGCCCAATAAGGAAAGAAAATGAAACAATTTACATGTGAACTTGAGCGATATCAATAAGAACATGTAGATAAAGAGGATAATAATAATAATAATAACTTTAAACATAACTTGAAAATGTGGATACAAAATTTAATTTATATATTCATAAATATATAACCAAGGTCTATCCTTAAGGTGTCATAAAAATTACCAAGGTTATTTACCAAGGTATCGTAAAACTTGTCATCTCTAGAGATTAAATTCTTTACCCAATTCATTGAAGTGATATCAGGGTGAACCCTTAATATGTATTTATTTTAATGTGATACACATATATCATAATCAAATATTTCGTAAATAACCCGAAGATAATAAAAGAAATGGGTTTCATATCAAAATCGTGACATTTAAAAAGTGCTTAAAAACGTGATCATTATGTCAATTATAATCCATGGAAAGGGAATAAGGGTTTTATGTATGTCAATTACAGAATAAAATATATAATTTTTATTTCTTGGTGAATACCCATATAAACTAAATATGTTTGGGTATTCACATAAATAAAATAAGAGAATTTCTTGAGAAAAAGAGAGATTTTGAGATGAAAATTATGCTGCATAACGACTATACAACATGGTTTTAGAAAACATTAAAAAGAGAGGTTAAAAGGGTCAAACACTCATAAATAACTCATAATAAAATATAGGGACAGAATAAAATATAAATAATATCATGTTATGGATATTTTAATGACATACCACATGAAAAAGAAACCTGAAAGAAAAGAGAAGATGCAATTTCTTTTACGAAAATTCGGCAGCCTAATGACATCACTTAAAAATTCAGAAAATCCGTTGATGAGAGCAGAAAGGGTCTCTTATAATTTGTACATAAAATTTATAGAAATAAGGATACATAATAACATACCCCAACATAATAAAATGGAATTTAAAATACATAACATAAAATAAGTCTCAACTAAAAGAGGAGGGTGAAAGGTTCCCTTACCTTGAAGAGAAACTTCAAAAACTCAAAGGTTTAGACTTTGGGGGACTTGATGGAACGTTTGGAGGACTATTTGGGAGGTAAAAATACCATATCTTCATTTATGAGGAATTTTTAATTAAAGGAATGAAGTAATGGGTTGGTATTTATAGCAAAAGTGAGGGAATATTTTATTAAATTCCAAGGGACACCTCATTAGTGGTATTTGAAAAACCATGGGATTTCCCATGTTATTTTCCCATGGTAATGGACAATTGGAACACCTAATAACATATATTACTATACACAAGCTGAAAATAAATATTACATCATGATTATATCATTAATGATTTCATTAAACACACCAAAACTCAAAATTGTATTTTTACTATTCGCTGAAAATTTAACTGTTTCAGAAAGATCCCAAAAATTAACCCTAACCATTTTTTGATGTGTAGAATCCAAAAGTGAACTCCATTTTATAAAAAATAATTTAATTTAAATTAAATTAAATAAATAAAATACTAATACTTGACTAATAAATTCTAAAACATTTATTTACTTATACTATAATATAATTATATCACATTACCACTTAAGATAACCAAAATATATTTATACTTACTTAGGTGATGTTACTATTACATTGGTAAAATTACCATTCATAAGGGTAAAATTACCATTACAAAGGGTAAAGTTACCATGCATTAAAAAATCGTTTTGATCTTATTGAACCACATTTTTCACCCTGATTACAACCATGTATGACAGATTTTTGAAAATGATTTCACAAAAAATTTATTTAATAATAATTTTTTATACTATCCATAAAAAACACCATTCATCAAATACTATTCATAAAAAACACTATTCATAAAACACTATTCATAAAACACTATTCATAAAATTGAAAATTCTTAGAAAACTTTTAAAAAACCATCCTAGGTTAATTTTGACATTTAAAATTCAAAAAAAGATGATTATTTTATCATAATAATTCTATATGCATGAAAAATATCTGAAAAGTACAATTTTTTACTTCTAAAATAAATTTATAAAATTTATCTTAATTAAAAATATACTTTATTAAGAAAATATATTCCTAAAATATGAATGATGAATTAAAAATTTTATTTATACCAAAGGATTACAAAAATTAAGGAAGACCTCATTACATAACCCATTATAATTCCTGCATAGGACCTAAGAGTATGGTGTGCAATTGTGATAGAATCTTAGGGTGGCACAAAAAACATTTTTTGAGTGGTGATTTCTATCAACTTGAACTTCTCTCGTAAGAAATTCCGTTCAAGCTTAACATGTTGAAGTTCGTCTTGGGCTTGGTCCAAAGCAAAGCCCAATGATGTTACCACCTTTCCAAGCTCTGACAGGCGGGATTCGTGTGACCCAAATTTACTGGATGAGGCAATCAACTCTTTTTTTTTATTAATTAACCACAATCATTTGTATTTATAAACAATAATCATAACTTTAAGAGTATAGTTTTCAACAGTCATATTGACCAAAAATCATATAATAGCAGAAACCCAAAGGTCTCATTTTAATTATACTCACTTCATTAATAAAAGGATATAGTTTTGTTGAGTACAAAATAAAATAACACACAAATTTAGGAAACAAATATTATTCAAAAGTTCGGGTCATTACATTCTTCACACCTTAAGAAATTTTATTCCCAAAATTTCAACTCTACCCTCAAAAGAGAGAAGGAGTGGATACTTCTGCCTCATAGAATCATCTAGTTCTCACACGTCTTCTTCACAATTTTGGTTTCTCTACAACACCTTAACAAGGCAGGTAGTCTTATTGCGTAGAACCTTGTCTCTAAAATCCAAGATATCCACCGAATACTCCTCATAAGAGAGGTCATGTTCCAGTTATACCATGTATGGATTTAGTACATGTGAAGGGTCAGGTATGTACTTCATCAAGAGGGATATGTGGAAGACATCATGAACTTGTTCTAGATTCGGAGGAAGTGAAAGCTGATAGGCCAATGCTCCTATGAGATCAAGGATTCCATAGGGGCCAATATACCTAGGTTTGAGCTTCCATTTCTTCCCAAACCCCATAGATCTCTTCCAAGGTGAATTTCAAAGAAAGACGTTGTCACCAACATCAAACTCCATGTCCCTTCAACAGTTGTCGACATAACTCTTTTTCCAAATCTAAGCAGCCTTAATGTATTGCTGGATGGCATAGACGTTTTCTATCATCTCTTGCATAAGATCAGGCCCAAGAATATTTCTCTCACTAGCTTCATCCTAACAATTTGGAGTTCTACATCTCTTCCCATATAGATCTTTATAGGGTTCCACTTGAATGCTTGAGTGGAAGCTGTTTTTATAAGAGAACTAAACTAATGTGAGACGTTGATTCCATCCACATTTAAATTCCATTGAGCATGTTATCAACATGTCCTCAAGTGTTTGAATAGTATTTTCAGATTGGACATCAGTTTGGGGGTGATAGGCCATACTGAAATTCAATTCGGTACACAGATCATGTTGAAGAATTATCCAGAATTTTGATGTGAACCTTGGATCACGATCAGATATGATAGAAAGTGTAATTCCATGCATCCTTACCACTTCCTTCATGTAAATCCTGGAAAGTTGATTAAGAGAGAAATCTTCCCGAATAGAGATAAAATGGGTGGTCTTGGTGAGATGGTCCACAATAACCCATATCGTATTATGAGAGAAATCTTCCCGAATAGAGATAAAATGGGTAGTCTTGGTGAGATGGTCCACAATAACCCATATCGTATTGTTTCCCTTGGAAGTTCTTGAGAGACCTATAAAAACTAGGCCCCTCCCACCAGCTGCCCCACAGATACGTGGTTCCCACCTTGGGGACCACCCACGTGCCCGAACGGGTCATCTGACTAATGATAGTCCCCACAGGCCAACACATGTCCTTTCCAGTGTGCTTTGTCCTCACTCACACACACCTTGGGAAAGTGGAACTCCATGCAGCCTTACCAATTCCTTCATGTAAATCCTAGAAAGTTTATTAAGAGAGAAATATTACCAAATATAGATAAAATGGGTAGTGTTGGTGATACGGTCCACAATAACCCATATCGTATTAAGAGAGAAATCTTCTCGAATAGAGATAAAATGGGTAGTCTTGGTGAGACAGTCCACAATAACCCATATCGTATTAAGAGATAAATCTTCCCGAATAGAGATAAAATGGGTAGTCTTGGTGAGACGGTCCACAATAACCCATATCGTATTGTTTCCCTTGGAAGTTCTCGAGACCTATAACAACTAGGCCCCACCCCCCAGTTGCCCCATAGACACGTGATTCCCACCTTGGGGCCCACCCATGTGCCTGAATGGGTCATCTGACTAATAACCCATATTGTATTATGAGAGAAATCTTCCCGAATAGAGATAAAATGGGTAGTCTTGGTGAGATGGTCCACAATAACCCATATCGTATTATGAGAGAAATCTTCCCGAATAGAGATAAAATGGGTAGTCTTGGTGAGACGGTCCACAATAACCCATATCGTATTGTTTCCCTTGGAAGTTCTTGAGAGACCTATAAAAACTAGGCCCCGCCCACCAGCTGCCCCACAGATACGTGGTTCCCACCTTGGGCCCCCCCCACGTGCCCGAACGGGTCATCTGACTAATGATAGTCCCCACAGGCCAACACATGTCCTTTCCAGTGTGCTTTGTCCTCACTCACACACACCTTGGGAAAGTGGAACTCCATGCAGCCTTACCAATTCCTTCATGTAAATCCTATAAAGTTTATTAAGAGAGAAATATTCCCGAATAGAGATAAAATGGGTAGTGTTGGTGAGACGGCCCACAATAACCCATATCGTATTAAGAGAGAAATCTTCTCAAATAGAGATAAAATGGGTAGTCTTGGTGAGACGGTCCACAATAACCCATATCGTATTAAGAGATAAATCTTCCCGAATAGAGATAAAATGGGTAGTCTTGGTGAGACGGTCCACAATAACCCATATCGTATTGTTTCCCTTGTAAGTTCTCGAGACCTATAACAACTAGGCCCCACCCCCCATTTGCCCCATAGACACGTGATTCCCACCTTGGGGCCCACCCATGTGCCTGAATGGGTCATCTGACTAATGATAGTCCCCACAATAACCCATATCGTATTAAGAGAGAAATCTTTCTGAATAGAGATAAAATGGGTAGTCTTGGTGAGACGGTCCACAATAACCCATATCGTATTGTTTCCCTTGGAAGTTATCGAGAGACCTATAACAACTAGGCCCTGCCCCCCAGTTGCCCCATAGACACGTGGTTCCCACCTTGGAGCCCACCCACGTGCCTGAATGGGTCATCTGACTAATGATAGTCCCCACAGGCCAACACATGTCCTTTCCAGTGTGCTTTGTCCTCACTCACACACACCCTGGGAAACTTCCTAGAAGGTCACCCATCCTAATCACTAATCCAGGACAAGCACACTTAACTGTGGAGTTCTAATCAGGTAGGCTCCTGAAAAGAAAGGTGCACCTTATTGACACAAGTCATATCATTTAGTCATTTAACCCTTTATTATTCTGAGATGTTATAATCACCCCCCTTTAGAGCATAATGTCCTCATTGTGGGCCCTACATATCATCCCAGGTAGTGCACCACACTTAAGGTTGGGTACCACATTTGATACCAAATGTAACAATTGGGACCCACCCACCAATTGCCCCGCAGACATGTGGTTCCCACCCTGGGGCCCACCCACGTGCCTGAACCGGTCATCTGACTAATGATAGCCCCCACAGATCAACACATGTCCTTTCCAGTATGCTTTGTTCTCACTCACACACACCCTGGGAAACTTCCCAGAAAATCACTCATCCTAATCACTACTCCAGGCCAAGCATGTTTAACTAGAGAGTTCTAATCAGGTAGGCTCCCGAAAAGGAAGGTGCACCTTGTTGACACGAGCCATATCATTTAGTCATTTAACCCTTAATCATTCTGGGGTTTTACAAGACCAATGATAAAGTCCATAGTGATATTTTCCCACTTTCATGCTGGTATGGGTAGTTATTGTAATACCCCTTTATGAATTTATCGCTCCGCCTTCACTTTCTGACATACCAGACACCTTGTAGTGTAGTCAACAATCTCCCTTTTCATATTATCCCACCAATAATGATCATGAAGGTCTCTATTAATTTTTTTACTCCCAAGATGTATAGAAAATATAGAGCTATGAGATTCATCCATTAGCTCCTTTAATTTCAGAATAGATGGAACACATAGTCTTGTATAAAATTTTAGTACACCTTCTTGATTAACATTGAACTAAGGAAACTTCCCATCCTTCACAACCTCAAACTTCTTTTGTAACAAAGGATCATCTTTCTGATATTTTTTGATATTCTATAGTAATGACGGTTGATAAATCATTTGGAATAGGGTTGATGATATCCCTTACCTTATAATTCCCATGTACAGCTTTACTAGGTCATTGATCAAAGGATCTCTTTGAATCCTCATCATGGAAAGAATAACTGGGTCTTTCCTACTTAATCAATCAATGAATTTGTTTGCTCTACTGAGATGATAATGAATTGAACAATCATAGTATTTAAGAATTTACAACCATATCTTCTGTCTCATGTTAAATTCCTTTTGTGTGAAAATTTACTTCAAACTTTGATGGTATGTGTATATATCACATTTCTCCCCATAAAGATAGTGCCTCCATATCTTCATAGCAAAAACAAATGCAAATATCTCAAGATCATGCGTAGTATAGTTCTTCTCACGAGTCTTCAACTATCAAGATGTATAAGCAATGAAATTGTCATTTTTCATGAGTATTACCCAAGTCCTTTTATAGATACATCGCTAAAAATAAAAAATCCTTCTCCACTTGAGGGTAGAGTTAGTATGGGTGGAGTAACCAATATCCTCTTCAGATCTTGGAAACTTTCCTCAAACTCCTTTTTCCAGATGAACTTGACCCCTTTTTGAGTTAACTTGGTTAATGAATTATAAATTTGTGAATTTTTTTCACAAAACTCTTATAATATCCCGCTAATCCAAGGAAACTATGAATCTCAATTTTTGTTGTAGGCTGAGGCCACTCCTCTACAAACTTTTTCATTACAGGGTCAACTGTGATTCCTTCATTGGTTACAATGTTCCCAAAAAAGAAACTTGTTGTAACCAAAATTATCATTTTTTGAACTTTCCAAAAAGCCCCTCCTTCCATAGAGTTTTCAAAATAACACTTAGATAATCCTTATGCTCCTCACAAATTTTGGAATATATCAGAATATCATCAATAAAAACTAGAAAAAAGTTATCAAGGTAGTCCTTAAAGACTCTATTCATCAAATACATAAAAATAACAGGTGCATTAGTTAGTCCTAAGGGCATAAAAACAAACTCATAATTTCCATATCTTGATCAAAAGTAGTTTTTGGAATATCTTCTTTCTTCACCCTCAATTGATGATAACTAGATCGATGATCAATCTTGGAGAAGAATTGAGCCCCATGAAGTTGGTAATATAAGTCATCAATTCTTGGAAGAGGGTATTTATTCTTCACTATGATCCCATTCAGTTCTCTATAATCAATGCATATCCTCATTGATCCATCCTTATTCTTCACAAAGAGAATATGTGCTCCCCAAGGAGACACACTCGGTCAGATAAAACCCTCATCCAAAAGATCTTGGAGTTGTTTCTTTAATTCCTCCATCTCAACATTTTCCATCCTATACGAGGTCTTTGATATCAAATGAGATCTAGGTATGAGTTCAATGGATAAATCTACCTCTCTTTCTAGGGGAGGTCTGGGTAACTCCTCAGGAAATACATCAATGCATTTTTGGATGATGGGGACATTTTCTATCCTTACACTCTCATTTCCTTCTTCTTCTTCACAGATCAACTCCATAAATAAGGATATAGGAGGTTCTTCTAAACAAATATCAGTTTGAGATATATCTCCTTAGAATATAACTGTAGGTTTTCCATTCAAGATTACTGATATTTCCTTGCTTCTACATTTGATCTTAGCATTATACTTTGATAGCTAGTCTATCCCTAGTATAATGTCGAATTCCAGCATGGGAATGACTACTAGATTTACGATAAGATTGTGCTCACTAAAGTAAATACTAGAGTTTATAAACAATTAAGATGCTTGGATAATCCCACCAGGAGTCTTGAATGATAACTCTACTTTTATAAATTTAGGGGTTGATTATAAATTCTTTGTAAACTTGGAGGAAATAAATGAATTCATAGAACCAGAATAAAAAAAAGTACTTTATAGATTTGAGATAATAACAAGAGTACCTACCAACACATAATTTGGAGCTTCAACATCACTTTCCATGATAGAAAAAGAATGAGCTTTCTCCCTTGGCATTTGCTGAGGATGATGGTGGTTCCCCTCCACTGCCCTCAGATTTGGACAGTGATTGGAAAAGTTCCCCAGTTTCCCACACTTATAGCATTGGAAATAAGGTAGGTATTGCACCATATTCCCCTTGTCTTTATTGTTGGGAAGTTGAGGCTTTACCTCACTATGATAATTCCACACAATATGGCCATCTCTTCCACACTTTTATCACTTCCTTCTCCCGAGTAGGTAGTTCCCTGAATGCTTCTTCCCGCATTTATTACATGTGGGACATTTCACTTTCCTGCCTCCTCTTCCCTGATAAAAGGTCCTCCCTAATATGTTCTCCATTGATATATTCTTTTAATTGTATTTATGAGACTACTATGTCTCACCAAACTCTAGTTCAACTTTCATCGCACTCTTCATGATCTCCTCATAGATATCACAATCTTGGTTAGCTAGATTCTTCCATAGATGAGGTCTTAATCCACCAAAGAATCTATCAACCTTCCCATTAGGATCCATTAAAAATATTTATGTGTAATGGGAAAGTCTTTTGAAGTTCATCTCATAGCTTCCAATATATTCATTCTACTTATACTTTATCTCGAGAAACTCCTTATCCATTTTTGTTATCATAGAATGAGGGAAATACTTATTGAAGAAGATCCCTTTGAACTCTTCCCACTCCATAGATTCAACCTCCAATCTTGGCCTTGTGTTTTTAATTAATTCCCACCACTGATCAACTTCTCCTTAAAAGTGGTAAATATCCAGGGTGAACTTCTCTTGTTTTGAACAATGGAGCATAGAAAAGATCTTCTCAATAGAGCTGATCCACTGTTCAACAATCAATGTGTTAGTAGATACACTGAAGGTTGGTGGTTGTTGATTCATAAAGGACTGAAAAAAATGTTGTTCCCTTCACAGTGAGATTGTTCTCTCATCTTGATTCAAGTTATTTCCCATAACTTGAGTCAGTTGGTTCATCATTCTCATGAAAGTTTCTATTCCACTTCCATCAGAGGGCTGTCGGCGCATAGTCCATTATAGTCAGCATTTTCATGGTTCCTCCTATTGCTCACCATTTTCTAAAAGAATAAAACCTTATAGATAAACTTATTTAATTTATGAATATTTTAATTATAAAGGATTTTATGTCTTAAAACTTCATTCTTAAACATATTATTCTTTAACAACAATTACATGTCTCTATAAATCCTTTATAATGATTCATAAAAAGATTGTGATTAACCAAAAATATCCTCCAAGAGTGTCAAAACAGGAGTGAAACAAGGAACATTGTCATGTACCAGGATACCCCAGTTCAAGCCTAAAACTCCTTGTCAGAGTTTTCACTTCTAGGTACATCTATGCCGGAGCCACATCCACTTATTCATATCCTGAGATAGATTTATTTGTTCAGAAACCACTTACTTAATATTTCACCAAAATACCAAGGAGTTTTTATATATTTAAAATTTTATACAAGGTTTTTCCTAAAGTTTTAATATCCCAATTTCCACAAATAACTAAACTATCCTTTGATAATAACTATGGTATCCCACCTTTTTATTACATAACTTTTCGTTACATTTTACAAATAGAGGAACTTTAAGGTATAGTGTCTTGTAAATCAGAAACATGAAACATGAAAACTAAAAATAAATCTTTTAATATCCTTGAAAATTTTCTTGAAAAGTACATTCTAAGTACAATTATTTCATCTCATAACCTGGAGACATACATCAAAGTAAATGGTGAGTAGAATACCCAGTAAGAAAAGCTAGTGAAACAATTTACATGTGAACTTGAGAGATATCAATAAGAACATGTAGATAAATAGGAATATAATAATAATAATAACTTGAAACATAAATTGAAAATGTTGATACAACATTTAATTTACACATTCATGAACATATCACCAAGGTCCATCCCCAAGGTGTCATAAAAATTACCAAGGTTATTCACCAAGGTATCGTAAAACTTGTCTTCTCTAGAGATTAAATTATTTACCCAATGCATTGAAGCGATATCAGAGAAAAACCTTAATATGTATTTATTTTTATGTGAACTATATATATCATAATAATACATTTCATAAACAACCCAAAAAGAATAAAATAAATGAGTTTCATATCAAAATCGTGATGTTTAAAAAGTGCTTAAAAACAAGATCATTATGTCATTTATAACCCATGAAAAGGGAATAAGGGTTTTATGTATATCAATTACAGAATAAAATATATCATTTTTATGTATTGGTGAATACCCCTAGAAACTAAATTTTTTTGGTTATTCACTTAAATAAAATAAGATAATTTCTTGAGAAAAAGAGAGAGATTTTGAGATGAAAATTCTGCAGCATAACAACTATACAACATAGTTTTAGAAAACATTAAAAAAGATGGGAAAAGGGTAAAACACTCATAAATAAATCATAATATAGTATAGGGACATAATAAAATAGAAATAAGATCATGGTATGGATATTTTAATGACATAACACATGAAAATGAAACTTAAAAGAAAAGAGAAGATGTAATTTCTTTTACGAAAATTTGGCATTCTAATGACGTCACTTAAAAATTTAGAAAATACATTGATGAGAGAGAAAATGGTCTCTTATCATTTGGACATAAGATTTATAGAAATAAGGATACATAATAACATACCCCAATATAAGAAAATGGAATTTAAAAGACATAACATAAAAGAAGTCTCGACTAATAGAGGAGGGTGAAAGGTTCCCGTACCTTGAAGAGTAAATTCAAAAAATCAAAGTTTGGGACCTTGGGGGGATTTAGGGAACCTTGGGAGAACTACTTATGAGGTAAAAAAACCATATCTTCATCTATGAAAAATTTAGAATGAAAGTAATGAAGGAATGGGTTGGTATTTATAGCAAAAGTGAGGGAATATTTTATTAATTTTGAAGGGACACCTCATTAGTGGTATTTGAAAAACCATGGGCTTGCCCATGGTATTTTCCCATTGTATTGGACACTTAGGACGCCTCATAAAATATATTACTGTATAAAAGTAGACCAGAAATATTACATCATGATTACATCATTAATAATGACATTGAACACATCAAAACTCAAAACTGTATTTTTACTATTCACTGAAAATTCAACTGTTTCAGAAAAATCCAAAAAATTCATCCTAACCATTTTTTGATGTGTAGAATTCAAAAGTGAACTCCATTTTATAAAAATTAATTTTATTTTAAATAAAATAAAATAAATAAAATACGAATAGTTGACTAATAATTTCTAAAACATTTATTTACTTATACTATGATATAATTATATCACATTACCACTTAAGACGACCAAAAAATATTTATACCTCCTTAGGTGATGTTACTATTCCATTGGTAAAATTACCATTCATAAGGGTAAAATCACTATTCTAAAGGGTAAAGTTACTATTCACTAAAAACTTATTTTTATCTTATTGAACCACATTTTCACCTTGATTACAACCATGTATGTCAAATTTTTGAAAATCATTTCACAGAAAAAGTTATTTAATAATAAAATATTTTTTACTATTCATAAAAACACTATTCATAAAAAAAACTATTCATAAAAAACTATTCATCAAATTGAAACTTCTTAGAAAACTTCTAAAAATTCATCCTAGGTTAATTATGACATTTGAAATTCAAAAAATGATGTTTATTTTACCATAATAATTATCTACGCCTGAAAAATATCTGAAAAGTAAATTTTTTCTTCTAAAATCAATTTATAAAATTTTTCTTAATTAAATATATACTTTATTAAGAAAATCTATTCCTAAAATAGGAATGATGAAATAAAAATTTTATTATACCAAAGGATTACAAAAAGTAACTAAGGCCTCGTTACATAACCCCTTATAATGCCTGCATAGGACCTAAGAGTAAGGTGTGAAATTATGATAGAATCTTGTGGTGGCTCAGAAAACATTTTATGAGTGGTGATTTCTATCAACTTGAACTTCTCTCATAAGTGATTCCATTTAAGCTTAACATGTTGAAGTTCAGCTTGGGCTTGGTCTAGAGAAAAGCCCCGTGATGTTACCTTCTTCCCAAGCTCTGACAGATGGTCTTCATACGACCCAAGTCTACTGGATGAGTCCATCAACTCTTCTTTCTGTATTAATTAACCATGATCATTTGTATTTATAAATAATAATCATAATGTTCAGAGTATAGTTTTTAACGGTCAGATTGACCAATGATCATATTACAGTCAAAACCCAAAGGTCTCATTTTAATTATACTCACTTAATTAATAAATTAATATAGTTTTGTTGAGTACAAAATAAAATAACACACAAATTTAAGAAACAACTATTATTCAAAAGTTTGGGTTGTTACAATGTTGATGGTTGAGCTTGATCTGGCTGGTAAGTCTGGGTTGACTAGAGTTCGTTTTTCTCCTAGTGGTGGTTATGTGAGTTCCCATAAAGGAAATATAAAGTGTGATGAGTATCATGGTGGATATTAATAGTAGGATTCTTCTAGAACTCCTACAATTCCTTCTTATCCCCTTCGAATTTCTTCCAGTGTGGAAATCTTGGGCATTTGAAATGAGTTTGTACTGAGGCACCCAAGATCTGTAGCTCCTGTGGACATTCAAGAAACTTACAGAAATTATGTTATATCTTCTATAACCCATATAGTGGAATGATCTCATAAACACCTAAAAGTAATATGGTGAAATTATATTCTTCAAGATCTAAGGGGTTCTAACCACAAGCATCTAAAATGAAGCCTTTTCATGCAATGGAAGATTCTTAAGAGGAAGTTTATACAGGTCCAACAACTACGAGAGGTTCCATCACCATTGTTTCATATTTAGTGATTGCTTTATTTGATATTAGTGCATCTCATTCATTTATATCAACTCATATTGTAAACCTGATGAATCTTCCTATGAAGCTTTTATTCGATGTGATGGATATTACTACACCCCTCAGAATGAAGAGAGAGAAGGGTCTCTTCTATACATCTTGTGTTTAATATTTATAAAAGGTTTATCTTGCTTGTGATTTTCTAGTTCTTGGAATGAAACCTCTTTATTTCATTTTTAGGATGGATTGGATCATTACTAATAAGGTTTGAATTGATTGTTATCTTTGACGGGTCTCCATTACCGATCATGATGGGGTGTTTCGTATCTTTCAAGGAGAATGGAACCTAAGATAAAGTAGATCTGAAACTTCTTATCAAGATTTGGGGAAAGTAATATCAGTGTTTTATTTTGATCTTGATCGGGAATCTTTGAGTGGTGATCTCTGAAGGACCCCGGGACACCCTGAGAGGGTAGGTGTGAATTAGGGTGACAAATTTTTCTTATCTGTGATGGATCTTGTTCCCACGTTGGTAGGAACTTGTTGAACCTATATGATGAATATGATTAGAAAGAAAAAATTCACGCAGAGAGATGACACAACACTTTTTTACTTGGTTCACCACTAAGGGCTACGTCCAAGGAGCATACGCCGACAAGTTGTTGGTCGTACCAAATTCCACTATTATTCACTTGTTGTGGATTACAAAGGTTTGGGTACAGTCACTCTATCCTAGGATCACACCTTTATAAAGGTTCAGGGATAGCTCACTGCGTCCCTCGGGTCACTCCCGTTGACTCCCCCTGGCTCACTGCCGTTGGTGAAGTCCCACTCAGTTTATAGACGTGAAGGTATCTTAAATAGATTTGCATTGAAGTATTTGTCTCTGCTTAGTACAAGACTATGCTTGCATTGTAGTCTGGAAATGATGCACTTGTATGCACTGAACCACTAAACCAGATAACTAGAACGAGCAAACAAGTTTCTCTGACAATTATGCACAACACCAACCCTTTGCGCGCAAGACCTTACAATTGCGCACAATATTTCTTTTTTGCGCGGAAAAATATTTTGCGCACCAAAACCCTTTTTCACGCAACTGAATATTTTACGCGCCACCTCTGCCTTTTCATGAAGCTCAGAATTTTTTGTGCAAGCCCCTTTACGCGAACCTTTTACGTGCACCAGACCTCGGATCTTCTCTATGTCTTCAACCGTACCGAATGAGGGGGGGGGGGGGTCACCTCTTATTTATAGGCATCTGAGACCCCCGCATGAAAAACCCCATTTGGTGTGAAAAACTTCTCATATAGAGAATAATCTTTCACGCCGGTATTGTTTTTCGCGCACATCATCTGATTTTTCGCGCAGCCCATGCCTTTGCCATTTTTCGACATTCTGATTCCGAAACACAATTTGCATGAAAAACCTCGATCCACTATTTCGCGCACCACACTGTTTTTTGTGCCCAACTCAAATATTTCGCGCAAAGCCTTTATTTTTCTTGCACCACTTCCTCTTTGCGTCCACCTGCTTTTACCAACAATCCATGTCTTCATTTTTTGATTTTGAGCCCCAAAAAATTGGCAAACACTGGGAAACGACGCCACCTTCAATATTGTTGTCTGCTGGAACTGTATGATCACTTTGCTGGCACAAATTCTGAAATTCCACTGAGGATTGACAACAAACACAAACCATACTCCAATTCATACATATAATATCCATGGTTCCAACAATCTCCCCTAGTTTTCATCAAGTTTCCTGAAATTTTTACTTCTGATTTATATGGTTTTCCATTGATAAGAGAGGTAGAGTTTTCTATTGATTTAGTTCCCGGTACTCAATAAATATCTATAACTTCTTACCATATGGTTCCAACTAAAATTAAATATTTTAAGAGTTATTTGGATGATTTGTTAGAGAAAGGATTTAGACACCCAAGTGTGTCACCTTGGGTGGCGCCTGTTCTCTTCATTAGGAATGCTGATGGAGAACCTCACCTTCGTGTTTATTACCATAAAATCATCCAATTTATAGTAAATAAAAAGTATCTATTGCCACATATTGATGATATTTTTAATAGTTGAAAGGGGAAAATTGGGTTTTGAAGATTGATCTTTAGTCTAGTTATCACCAGTTGAGAATAATATAACCTGACAGTCATAAAACCTCCTTTTAGAGTAGGTATGACCATTATGAGTATATTTTCATGCCAGTTGTTCTAAACAATTCTCCTGTAGTATTTATAACTTTGATGAATAGGATTTTACATGAGTATCTTGATATTTTCATAGTGGTCTTTGTGGATAACATCTTGGTTTACTTTAAGTCTAAGGAGGATCATGTACACCATCTAAGAGGAGTTATGGAATTGTTAATAAATCACCAACTTTATACCAAGCAATTGAAATGTGATTTCTAGATCCAGGAAGTGAAGTTATTGGGACACATGGTCTCAGAATTTGGTATCTCAATTTATCCTAAAAAGGTGAAATATGTTATGACATGAGTGAAACCACATAATTTTTTTCAATATTTTGAGCTTCTTGGGTTTAGTGGGGTATTATCACCAGTTCATAAAGGATTTCATGAAGTTGTATTTTATGATGACTGCTCTCACTCAAAAGGGGGTGAAGTTTGTTTGGGATGAGAAATGTCAGATTTATTTTGTTGATCTGAAACATCTTTTGACTTATGTGAAAGTTCCTAGTCAGGATAATTGTATCACTGAGAGGGGGAGGGGTGAATCAGTGATATATTTTCTTTTTATGTTTCCTTAAAAATAAAACAACCTTAACCTTCAGTTAAATATTCCATTCCCTTCCAAAAATAATTCAAACACACATCCATAGGAACACAATAATTTACAAGGTTCACTATTCAATAAGAATAATTACATCCTTGGTATGGTTTGAAAATAATCCAATGCCACACAATCCACTAGAAAACAATAATTTTTTGTGGAATAAAATGATTAGGATATTCCCTTTCACTCATGTATCACTATGTAAACAATCCAATAGTGTGTGTTATCCCTCTATAAAAAATGATGCAATATAAAGTTTTTGTAACAAAACATGTTACCTATGCTTATTTATAAACTTCTAAAAATGTATTCTTTTACAAACAATTCTTCACTTTCTTACCCATAAGCTGGTAAGAAATTTAAGGAATTTGATATGAAACTCAGTCTAATTTCCCAATATGATTTTCCCAATCCGATTTTCCAATACAAAAATATAACTCTGTCAGAATACAATTGAGACAACTCTGAACACTTTCTTCCTCATTCTAGAAAACCCAATATGATAACCCCATTTTGATTATCTAGCCCGATATGATAACCAACTGAATACAATGAAAAGTATAATATGATAATCATCTAAATATGATTATCCACTAAATATGATGATCAACTGAATATGTTGCAATCTTGTCTCTTCTCCTTTCACTTCTGTCCAGAAAACCCACTTCAAAAAAGTTCAATATGGAAACTTCTTCTCCCTACAAATGCAGAGCTTCTCTCTCTTCCTCTCTAAATAATACTTCTATCAGAAAAGTACAATGTACTTTTTCTCTTTTTTACACTCACCCCAAAAATGGTTTGGGTGGGATTCCTAAAAATTTTCCCGCTCAACCAAATTACCTGAATTTGAATGTTTCCTTGAATTTCAGACATGTTTTGACTTCATTAACATTTCTCAACTCTTATAATTTCTTCTCAACCATTCTTAAATATTCTAAAAACGTTATTTATCCTTTATAATTTCTTCACAATCATTAGTTTGATTCCAATTCTCCATTTCCATTATGATCCGTCTCATTACAATGAAGACAAATGTAAAACAATGGTTTCTTTATTTTGTTGCTCTACACAAAATTCTTCTTTTCTCTTGACCCACTTGAAATACAATTTGAATTTCTTTTCATATTGTCCACCACATACTTTTAAAACTTCTTTCTCTGCTGAATACGATACCAATGATCTTTCAGTAATTCCCTTTTTTTAAACTCATAAACTCATTTCTCCAAATATTTATATCTTTTGGATTTTGATCTGAATGAAAAAAAGTACCTTCAATTTCTCACATTTGTCACAAACCTTCTCATCCATTAAAAAATAGGAATTTGATGAACCCATTACAATAAAGTTCAGACTAGGAAACCTTGACTTCACCAACTTTCTTCATTCAAAAAATTTATCTTGTATCACGACTTACTTCAGGACTTTGATTTTATTGAGGATCAACTTCAACATCGTCTGACTTACAATGTAAAGTATTGTGACTTCCCATTTCTCCAACAACCAGCATTCATTCCAACTCATATTGAATATGATTGGCATGATTATGATTAGGATAAATATGATTAGTATCCCCTTATCAATTTTTCCACCAAGATACGATTAATCTGATTACGATTGGAAAAAATTATTCTCCCCCTTTCTTTCATCAAGCTTACATCACAAGTTTATAGAATTCTTGTGGTTTATGAGAACTCTAAGATCAGTAAAGTGTCATCAAATATTATATAGACTTTGATTCTACACTATTACAATCACACCTTCCATACTAAACTTAGGGAAAGTATGATGACCCTCTACTTTCAGCAATATTATTCCTCATATTCTTCCTCAACACGATCAACCTTTTCAAGAATTGTGAGTCCGATTACTTGAATACAATGATCAATTTGATTTTCACCAAATACAAATTGAGGTGATTTTTCTTTCTTCTTAAAATTACTTGATAAAAAAATACAATACCTGAATACGATCACCATCTTTCTTAGCTTGGTCCTAATAATCTCCCCTTTGGATTTTGTTTTCAACCAAGGTTCATAAATCACTGAACTTTATATCCTCAAGATATGGATTACTTATCAATAATTATAATCCTATGTGAGCTAACTCATTATAAGAAATAATAATTATTGACAACTGATCCATGCTATTCAAAAGTAGTGATCATGAAAACCTTCTTCATATTTCTTCCTCATATCTTCAACTCTCATGGAATACAAAGATTTTCTTTCCTAAAACCACTCCAATAAATAGTTAAAATAGTTCACACACATACAATACTGAATTCACAGCTTACCCATAACTCCCCCTTTTTATATTCTTTCAAAAGGATATATTTATGAAACAATTATATATCCCCTTTAACAACAATATCCAAAGGTAAGATTAGAGAGGGGAAAAAACAAATACCTAAACCTTGATGAGAAAGAGGTTGGACTCCCATTTTCAATATCAATTTAGAAAAATACTCATTCGATAAAGGTTTTGTGAAAATGTCAGCAACTTGTTCCGATGTTGGAACATACTCCAGCTTCAATTAATTCTTTTCCAAATGCTCTTTAATGAAATGATATTTGATATCAATATGTTTTTAACAAGAATATAGTACCATATTTCTGGCAAGATTGATTTTAGTTTGATTATAACAACCCAAGAGAAAGGGTAACTTCACTTTAACAAGTAAATCTTATAACCGAGTCTTCATCCACATAAGTTGAGTAGCCTCTTGATTGGTAGGAACATACTCATCTTCATCCATACTAATAGTTACTGAATTTTGTTTATTTTTATGAAAAATAAAACAATTCTTCACCAGAAAGAATACTCCACCATATGTGGATCTTTTTTCATCAACATTTCCTACCCAATCTGCATCTGAATACCCAAAAAAATCAATACATTCTGAGCTATCATACATGATTTGGAAATTCTTTGTTCCTTTGATGTATCTGAGAATTCTTTTTCCAGTAAGTAAATGTGATTCTTTAAGAGAACTCTAAAATATTTCACATAATGTGACAACATAAACAATTTCGGGTCTTGAGGTAGTCAAATACAACAAACTTCCAATCAGCTTTCAAAATTATTTTTGATCAACTTCTTTTCCTTTACCATATTTAGACAACTTTTTTCCCACTAAAGTGTGGAAATAGGTTTTTATTTTTCCATATCGAACCTATTAAGAAGTTCCTTAGAATAATTCTCTTGAGTAATAAAAATTATTTTCTTATTTTTTAAAAATTGTAACCTAAAAAAGTATTTTATTTCCCTTAGCATGGATATGTCAAAAAACTTTTTCATTTCTTCAACAAATCTTTCACAAGTTCTTTTATCATTCCCAGAAAAGATAATGTCATCAACATAAAAAAATTATGATGAGGAAATAATAATGAATATATTTGATGTAAATATTATTATCAACTCTTCATTTCTTAAAATCCAACTTCCTTAAGAAAGTATCCAATTTGAAATACCATGCCCTCAGAGCTTGTTTCATCTCATACAAGGCCTTCTAAAATATGAATACATAACTTTAATATTTCCCAACAAAAAATCCATAATGTTGTTCAATATAAAATTCCTCGTCAAGATCACCATTCAAGAACTCAGATTTAACATCCATTTGAAAATTTTTTAACTTTTTTGTGCAGTAATTGTAAGAAAATTTATGATTATTTATAATCTTTCCACTAGAGAAAAGGTTTCATTAAAATAAATATCTTCATTTTGTGAATACCCTTTGAAAACAAGTCTTTCCTTATTCCTTGTCACTTAAATTTCTTTATTAATATTGTTCTAAAAAAACCACTTTGTTACAATAATATTTTTATTATCTAGATTGGGTATGAGTTCCCATGTATCATTCTTCTCCATATGATCTAGATCTTTATTCATGGCCTAAACCCATTCCAGATACTCAAAATCTTAATTCACATCATTCAGATCAATTTTTTAATATAAATAAGTAAATGTAATAACATTTGATGTTATTATTGTTTGAACCTTATGATGTTGATCACTAATAATATTATGAGTTTCCACTTACTTACTCATCCTAGGATAAGATTTTTGAATATCTTTCTCATCACTAGAAATAGCTGAGTCTGATTCTTCTTCTTGAGTAGTATTATAATTTTTTGTATCCTTATCATATTTTTTAATAAAAATTTCCTTATCCTGCTCAACTTCCTTACCAGTCTGAGCATTTTTGTCTTTCTCATATCTTTCAATAACTTCCACATCAATAGAATAAAAAATTATTCCTATTTCTTTTTTGAATCATATGTATCCTCTTCTATCCGGATCATATCCAAGAAAGATTTCAACTTCACCTTTCTGGTCAAAATTTCCATAGTTTCCATCTTTATTATTTATAATATACAGAATCCCAAAAACTCTTAACTATTTAAAACTTGGAGTTTTACCATAAAACATTTCATATGGAGTCATATCTGATTTTGGACTATAGAAACGTTGGTTTTGAATATAAATATCAGTACTCATGTATTTCCTCCAATAGTAATGAGAAATACCGTGTTCAAGTAACATAGTTCTTCCCATTTCTACCAAACTTATATTATTCTTTCAACAAACCCATTTTTTTAAGAGTGTATGTGGAATTATACTCATGAAAAATTCTATGATTCTCAAGATAAATTTCAAATTCATAATTATTATACTAACCATCATTGTCGGTTCTCAACTTCTTCACTTAATACTCATATTCCTTCTCATCTTTCCTTCTGAAAATTTTAAACATTTTCAAAGAATTCGACTTATGTTTCATATAGATAACACAAGTAATGTGTGTAAATTAATCAATTAAAGTGATGAAATATTTATCACCATTCATTTATTATTTTCTCATCAGCCCAAATATATTATAATAGATAAGTTCTAGGGTTTTTTGAACAAATATCAACTTTCTTATGCACTGAATTTGTAATCTTTCCTTTCTAAAACATAGTGCAACACCAATCTCTTCTTCTTGAAAAAATCAGAAATATATCAAACACCATATCTTTTTTATAACTTTATCATGTTTCTTTAACACATGTTTCTTAACATTTTATTCCACAATTGATTCTCCTCCACCATTCTCAAGTAACAAGAGTTTTGTGCCTCACCAACTTGAAATAAGTTTCCTTTTGTACGTTGGCCTCTTATAACTATCTTTCCATCCTCCTCACTTAAAAAAACCATCTTTATTGAAAGTAAATTTGTTACCTTCATCACAAAATTTTGAAACACACAACATATCATGTTTCATCCCATAAACATATAAATCTTTCTTGGATTTCATTTTTTCCTTCCCAATGATAGATAATCTAACACCTTTGATTCTTAGTGATTCATCATTGCTGAATGTCATAGTTCCTTATTTGAAATATATTGAATTATTAAAAAATATCAAATCTAAAATCATATGATAAGAACACCCATTATCAAGAATCCAAGGTCATTATCATTTTAAATATTTTAGAGTGGTTTCAACAACAATAGCCTTTTCTTCTCTATTTTCTTTCATTATATTTAGCTTCTTAGAATTGTTAATAAACTTTTGTTGTGCTAGTAACAAAGAAAGACAACCCTTAGTAATATGCCCTATATATTCACATATTTCACAAATAGTTTCCAGGGTTTGGAACCTATTTTCAATTTTTACTCCATCCTTCTCAGGTTTCTTTAAAACAACATTCTAAAACTTATTTCATTGAGAGAATTGACTCCCCCTCAAACTTTTCCTTTCATAACCTATGGAATAATAATAATATTTTTGGTTTAACCAACACATATTTTTCATATGTCAGAATCCACCACAATACCAGTAGTATCCATAGAAAGATTATTTGACTTTGAAACTTCCATACTAGTTGGATTTTTAAAAATGTATCTCAACAAGGATAGAATATCATCAAGATTTTTACATACCTCATTTTCAGAATTAGAATCACCAGATTCATCTTCAATAAGAATATTATTTGAATTTTCTTTCTTAAGAGCCTTGAAAGATATTTATATATCAAATTTTGTTTTGATTTTAAATCTTTATCCCTTATTATTTCATAAGTGATGATAGTTATATGCAAATCACATAGAGATAATGTTTTTGGATCTCTATCTTCTAATGAATATATTTTTACATCAAACTTTTCAGGATTTATTCTTATGATATTTTCAACTGTATAATCTTATAATTTTTCACCAAGACTTATGATAGTGATAAAAATTTCATTCAACCTGGTAAAGAAGTCCCCAACAGATTCATACTCACCCATTTTTAAATCTTCATACTTCAATATCCAAATTTTTAATTTTTCCTTCTTCACTTTTGTATTGTCTTTATATATGTTTTTCAATTTGTCCCATATACCTTTGTCTATGGCAAATAATTTCACCCTTATGAATTCAATTGTATAAAGTGATGATAGTAAATCATTCTTGGCCCTTCCACTATTCTCAAGATTCTTCTTATCAATAGTTGTAAGAGAAAATTTATCATCAATAGGAGTAAATCCATCCGTTGCAGCTTCAAGAACATCATATCCAATAGAAATAAGATAAGTTAAAATTCTATATTTACAGATATGATTATTATTACCATAAAAAACTAAAATACCTTTAATATTCACACAATTCATATTTTCCATCATCTTCTTTTCAAAACTTCAGAAAAGAATGAGTGAAGGAAACCTTCTACTCTGATACCAGTTGAAAGTGCCCAGTCAGGATAATTGTATCATTGAGATGAGGAGGAGGTGAATCAGTGATATATTTTCTTTTTACATTTCCTTGCAAATGAAACAACCTTCATCTCTGGTTAAATATTTCATTCCATTCTAAAAATAATTCAAACACACATCTATAGAAATACAAGAATTTACATGGTTCACTATTCAATAAGAATATCTACATCCTTGGTATGGTTTGGAAATAACCCAACACCACACAATACACTATAAAACAATATTTTTGTGTGGAATACAATGAGTAGGATATGACCTTTCACTCATGTAGGAATATGTAAACAATCCAATAGTGCGTGTTCTCCTTCTATCAAAAATGATGTAATACAAAGTTTTTGTAACAAAACATGTTACCAATGCTTCTTTATCAACTTCTAAAAATGTATTCTTTTACAAAAAATTATTAAATATCTTACCTAGAAGATGGTAAGAATTTATAGGACTTTGATATGAAAATTAGTCTAATTTCCTAGTCCAATTTTCCCAATCTGATTACCCAATACAAAAAATATAACTCGGTCAGAATATAATTGAGACAACTCTGAACACTTTCTTCCTTGGTCTAGAAAACCCAATATGATAACCCAATTTATATTATCTATCCCAATAAAATTACCATACGAATAAAATGAAAAGAATAAAACGATTATTAAATGAATATGATGATCCATTGAATAAAATGATCAACTGAATACACTGTAGTCTTGTCTCTTATCCTTTCACTTATGTCTAAAAAACCTCTTAAAAAAGATCAATACAGAAACTTCTTCTCCCAATAAATGCGGAGCTTCTATCTCTTCATATCTGAACAATAATTCCATCAGAAAAGTACAATATACTTTTCACCTTTTATACTCACCCCAAAATTGGTTTGGGAGGTATTTTTTAAAATTTTCCTACTCAACCAAATTAACCGAATTTGAATGTTTCCTTGAATTTTGGATACATTTTGACTTCATCAAAATTTATCAACTCATCTTATTTCTTTTCAAACCTTATTTAATCTTTTCAAAACTTCATCTATCCTTCATAATTTCTTTACAACCATCAGTATGATTCTGATTCTCCATTTCCATTACGATCTATCTCATTACAATGAAGACAAATGTAAAACAATAGTTTCCTCATTTCATTGATTTTCACCAAATTCTTATTTTATATTGACCTAATTGGAATATAATTCATCTTTATTTTTATATTAGACACAATATAATTTTATTTATCATTGTTTCCAACAACTCCCAATGATAAAAAATCTACCTTTGATGATTATGATGGCTTGCTGAGTCCGATATACCGGTATCAGTAGCTTCAATCTTCAATAACTTCTTTTTCTGCTGAATACGATATCAATGATATCTCACTACTTACCTTTTTTAAAACTCATAAAATTATTTCTCTGAATATTTATATCTTTTGGATTTTGTTCTGACTGAAAACCAGTACCTTCAGTTCCTCACATTTTCTAAAAAGCTTCTTATCATTTAAACAAATATGAATCTGATGAACCCATTACAATAAAATTCAGACCAAGAAACTTTTACTTCCACCAACTTTATTCATTCACAAAATTTAGCTTGTATCATGAATTTACGTTGTGACTTTTATTTCATTGAGGATCAACTTCAACATAGTTTAAATTAAAATGAAAATTATTGTGACTTACCATTTCTCCAGAAGCCATAATTCTTTCAAACTCATCCTGAATATGATTGACATGATTACGACCAGGATGAATACCATTGGAATCCCCTTATTTATTTTCCACCTAAATATAATTAATTTGGGTATGATGGGAAACACTTCTTATTCCCCTTTCTTTCATCATGATTTCATCACAAGTTTAGTGAATACTTGTGATTTATAAGAACTCCAAGATCAGCAAAGCATCATTAGATTTTATGCATACTCCAATTCTACACCATTATGATCACACCTTCCATATTGAACTCAAGGATATTCTGATGACCCTTTACTTCTAGTAATATTCTTTGTCATATTATTCCTCAATACGATTGACCTTTTCAAGAACTTTGATTATTATTCCTTGAATACGATGATCATTTCGATTTTCATCAAATACAAAGTGAGGTTATTTTCATTTATTCTTAAACTTCCTTGACAAAAAAAGACAACACCTGAATATGATCATCATCCTTCTTAGATTGGTCATAACATTATAGTCTAGTTTTGACTCTTCCAAAGTCTGGGTTGTGCTATGTGGTCTTCTATGATACATCAGGTTTAGGTTTGGGTTGTGTTCTTATGTAGGGTGATGATGTGGTAGCCTATAGCTCTCAGTAACTTAGGCTGCATGAAAAGAATTATTAGACCCATGAACTTGAAATATAGTTGTGATGAATGCACTTAATAATTGTAAGAATTACCTTTTTGAAGAAAGGTTTATCATGTATTATGACCACAAGATCTTGAGTTATATCTTCTCTAAAAAATATTTCAATATCCACTAGAGGTATTGGGTGAAGTAACTGCAATCTTTTTATTTCAACATCACCTATACCCTTTGTAAAGGGAATGTCATTGATGATTCATTGAATAGGAAACTTTAAACCTAGGTTATGAAAGAATCATCAAAAGAGTGTAATTTTATGGGTGTTTTTGAATAGTTTCATATATGAGTTCAGGAAATAGGAGAAAGGCTATCTTGGATAATGTTTAGTTGACCTACACTCTTCTAAAGATAATTCTTTAGGAACAATAGCTTGATGAAGAGTTACATAGCATTATGGACTCTCTTTATAGTGGGGATATCATTACTGAGTGGTTGTTATCCACGGAGGGTATACTATGGTTCTGAAATCGGTATGTAGTTCCTTTATCTATGAGGAAAGCTATGATGGGGGATTGCCATAATTTCCAGTAGTCTATACACCTAGGAACTGAAAAGATGTTTTATGATATGTGGAATTGATTCTGTTGGTCAATTATGAGACGAGACATCTCTGACATTGTTTCACACTACTATACTTTACAATAGGTTAAGGCTGAGCACTAGAGACATTTGGGTTTACTTCAGTGACTTCCAGTGCCAACTCATAAGTGGGATGATATCTCTATGGACATTATGATTGAGTTTCTATATACCCCTAGAGAGAAGAACACTATATGGTTTATGATAACCAGTTGAAAAAATCATCTCACTTTATACCCATTCACGATACAACCAATTCCAAGGAGTTGGAAAATCTATATGTGAGAGAGATATTTTGTTTTCACATAGTTCCATCTACTATAGTCTTTTATAGAGATCCCTATTTTACTTCTTACTTTTGGAGAAGCCTCCAAGAGGCATTGGGATATCAAGTTTATTTGATAATGGAATACCATCTGTAAATGGATGGAAAGATAGAGAGGGATATACATATTATTGAGGGAATTATTCATGCATGTGTCCTTTATTTTTTTGGTTCTTTGGATGACCATTTGGGACTGGTTGAGTTTTCTTATAATAATAGTTATCGGTCCGCAATTAAAATGGATTCTTTTGAGGCCTTGTATGCCCAACATTATAAATCTTCATTATGTTGGCTAGAGATTGATGAAAGTTCCTTGGTTGGAACAAGTTTAGTTTAGGATATGTTAGTAAATATTTATTTGATTTTTCAGATAATGTTGATGGCATATAGATGGTATAAATCTTATTCTGATCTTCATCATATACTGTTGGAGTTTTCAATTAGTGTTCATGTGTTATTGAAATTTTCACACTATTTAGGTCATTAATGGATTGTGTGGAAAGATAAGATTGATCCTCATTTTTTTGTGACCTTTTGAGGTTGTTGAGAAGGTGGGAAAAGTGGATTACTGTTCATCACTTCCACTATAGTTGAAATTGATACATAATGTTTTCCATGTATCTTAGCTTCAAAAGTATCTTTCTAATTCATCTCATGTTCTGATCTAGAGTGATCTCAATGTGGAGCCCAATTTATCCATGACTGAGAATCCATTCAAGATAGTTTATTCTAAGACAAAGGAACTTCATGGCAGGATGATAACTTTGGTTTGTGTGCCATGGAAGCATGGTTTGGATTCACATAAGAATTGGGATATGGAGGCACTAATAAGAGAGTAGTGGCCTCATCTTTTTGATATAGAAACTTATTGATATTATTTATGGGGATATAAAGTTTTTATAGTGGGGAGGTTGTAACATAAATTTACAATTTAAGGTATGCCTCATCCTTTGTTTTTTTGTTTTTGGGATTTTGTATAGAAACTATCCTATTTTCTGTCTGTTGGGCCATTGCATGTCTTGTAAATATATTACACACTGTGTAATGTTCGCTTGGTAGAATCCATAAAACTGGTGAATAATGTGAAATTATCACACACCATTTACAATTTACATGATGTGAAATGAAAAAAATCATATTTTAATAAAAAGGTGACACATTTTTGAGCGTAAACAACCTTCAAGGATTTCATGTCATGTAATGGGAATACACAATGTGTAAATCTTACAGCCTGTAAGTTTTAGGCATTGGTTGGATGATTTGTTTTTCATTACACCTACAACCTTACCCCTCTCAACCTAGAGACATAGCTAATAAATTTTGGAGATCTATAATCCCTCTGGATCATCCATTTGGTGATTGATCATTATGTTGGTTATGGTATATCTCTCCAGGTAAGCATTCTTCTTGTCTCTTCCATTCTATTTTTCCTTCCTCCTTGTAGTTTGATAGATCATCTTGGGATTGATGGATCTAAACTCTGGGTTGTTGAATCTTAATTATATGTTGTGTTCCTAGATCTTCCATTCCTTCATCCTTTGTTGGTGAGTCCCTTTGTGGGTGTTGTTTTCCTTGATTAAAGGTAGGTGGTTTTGTTTTAGATTGTGCCATATAATTAAACCTTTATTTTCTCGATTTTTTGGAAATTGATTTGAATTGATTTATGAAAAACTAAATTTATATGATTTGGAATTGGAATTTTAATTGGAATTGTTTTTGGGAAAACCCCCCAATTGCAATGGAATTGGAATTTAGGGCATATTTTGAAATTTATGGAATTGATGAAATTATTTGAGAATTGATTTTAGAAAATAGATTAAATTGAATTGATAAAATCATATGATTAGTTTTGTATTAAAAAATTCATGAATTGATGAAAAACCCATGTTTAGGTTTTAAAATTTAATTGGCATATTGAAATGGAATATTGGGAAAATTGAATTGTAAATGATGATTTGATTTTAAATGAGATGGTTTTTCCATTATTGATTTATTGATTGAGAACATGATAGCTTGGGTAGTTAGTGATTTATTTAGGAAAAACATTATAGGATGATTATTCCATAGCAATTTATTGAGGATAAAAACTATAACAAAACCATAGTTAGGATGATCTTATCCCCAATGGGATGTTGATGAGTTCTATTCAACCTGATCCTAAGGGACATGTGTACACATATTTCCATGATCACTCATATGATGTGTGTGAGGATCCTATAACTTGAAACTATCATACCATAGGGAAGATGACCATAGTGCTTATTGTGATTGTTTTTATATATATTCCATTGATTTTGGGACTGTTTTCTTTATGTGAGTTGATTTATATGAACTATTTTATATAAAATGTTTCTTTAATCCTTGTTTGAAATGTTTTCTATCATTTTGAAATGAAATCATGTTTTGTTTTAAATATAAAAATATAATTGCATTATTTTTTTTAAATTGATAGAATTATTTGGTTTTTTATTATAGAATCTATTATGGAACACTTAGTGAGACCCAACTGGTATTTATATCTCACACCCTACCTTTTCCTTTAGGATTTTGAAGATTTCCTTTTGCAAGGTTCAAGAAAAGGGAAAGAGCCTCTTGGAGGAGGTGTATATTCTTTATCCTTTAGGATTGGAGTGATGTATCCTTTGGGACATTTTAGTTTACCTTACTAGATGATGAGTAATTTATAATGTACTTTTTTTGGGTTTTTTATACCTATTTAGTTTCTGGTACTTTCTCCCTCTAGAGTTTTGAGCATACTGACTTGTATCTTTTATCTTCTGTTGTTTTATGGAAAATAAATTCCCACTTTTATTGTGTTTGATTCCATTTTCTAGTAACAAAACCATGGGTATTGGGAATTCCCTTTGGGACATGTTAGTTTCGACTTAGGTATTAGGGTACCAAGGTATCTAGGTTGGTTCATGATAATACACCAATCATGTGGGGATCACTACCTATTTTGAAAACCTACACAGTCTGGACACATGGTTTGGTAAACTGTACACCAACCATTATTTTTGACTTTATATTGAGTCACAAAATTTTCTAGTAAATTTTTTATGGTTAGCTCTAACTATGTTCCATATGCTATCCCTCTACAAGAAGTTTCATGGTTTATTAGGGAGAGATTCACAATTTTCCCAAATAATGATCAAAACGTGCACCCCCTTAAAAGCTCATAAAACCCTAAAAAACTATCTATAAGTTACCTAAGACTACATCCAAGAAAGTTATAACTCAAAATCACCTAAATAAGGGACTAAAGTAAGGCATAAAGTACCTAAAAATTTCAGGCCAGTATAATATCCCACTCTAAGGACTTCTCATCCTCGAGAAGTGTCTCTAGAGATCCTGCTAAAAAAACTCAGGTCATTGAGCCCATACATCAGATTCCCACTCCCAAGTCTCCTCTTGGATATGAATGTGATGCAATAATACTTGAACAATTGGTATTATCTTAACCCATAACACTTTCTCACTTTGGTCCATGATCCATATCATATGTTCCATGAACGATGCATTTAGTTCCAACTCAATGTACCCACTTTTAATCACATGCATAGGATTGGGATCATACCTATGAAGATATGACCCATGGAACACATTATGAATACCTTGATACTATGTAGGAAGATCCAAATGGAAGGCTACTATTCTGATATACTCAATGATTTCAAATGATACCATAAACTGTGATCCCAACTTCCCTTCATTCAAAAAACAAAGATTCCCCAACTAAGGTGACACTTGAAAGAAAACCCGATCACCTATAATGAACTTCAATTGTCATATCTTATGGTCAAAATATGATCACTATCTACTCTAAGTGGTAACCAATCACTTCCTGGTCAACTGCACCTCTTATAGGTCACCTGCACCATACTTGGCCCAACAACAACCACCTCACCCACTTCGTGCCAATACAAGGGAGAGAAACATGTCCAACCATAAATAGACTCAAAATATTTCATATGAATTGAATCCTAGAAAATGTTATTGTATGAAAACTATAATAAGTCTATGTTATCATTAAATACTCCACTAAAATCTATAATTTATTCTCAAATCATATCCTCCATGAGCTATACCATCCTCTCTAAATTTCCATTGGTCTGCAGATGATACATCCTACTCAGCTTAAAATGAGTTCTCATAGCCTTATGAAATCCTTTACAAAACCATGACATAAAACAAAAACCTCTTTATGATATGATACTACAAGGAACTCCACATAGTCATAAAATATCTTGGACAAAAATCTTTCCTAACTCATCTACAGAGTGAGACTCTGGATCAGTAAGAAATGTGCCGCCTTTTTCAGCCGATCAACTATCACCCATATAATATCTTGAATTCTCAGGGTCATAAGAAACCCATTCATGAAGTTCATAATGAACAAATCCTACTTCCACATAGTAAATATAAGTTTTTAATAAATCATACTAGTTGATGATGCTCCACCTTGATCCTATGATATGTGAGGCAATAAGAGACAAATATTGCGATGTTTATCTTCATTATTTTCCACTAAAGAATCACCTAATATCCCAATACATCTTCATAAAAATTGGTTGCATTGACCACTGAGGGTCATGGGAGTACCATATCATCTATTCCCTCATATAATCAGGAAGCAAAACTCTCCCATGAACATAGATCATGTTGTCACTATCCATCGACCATCTTGGAACTGGGCCACTACCCGCCAACCATTCCCATGTCACTAAGAATTCAAGATCCAACTCCTAACTAACATTTATCCATTACAACAATATATATTTGATAACCAAATAAATATAAATCATTATCCCTTGGTTCTCATATGCATTCACCAACAACTCATCTAACAAGCTCATCAATGACTATTCCTTCTCTGAAGGTCACTTTTCAAGCTCTTACATTTTTCTGATGAGAGAATCCACAACAACATTACCTTTCCATGGAGAATGATCCATTTCAAAATAAAATGTTTGTAGATACTCTACCCAACACTTATTTTAGATATTCAAATCCCACTAAGAGAAGATACACTGCAAGCACTTGCAGTTCATGTATATGATAAATCTATCACCAAAGAGATAATGACACTAACACTTCAGAGCATAGACCAAAATTTCCAACTCCAAGTCATGTGTCGAGTAGTTACACTTATGGGGTCATAGTTAACAAGACCCTTAATACACCATAAAATCCATCTTTATAATAATAGCTACCAAACCAACACCCAAGTCATTGTAGTAAATTACATATCCAATCCTAGGATCTGAACATTTTAGGATTAGAGCTATATTAAATCTCCAATTCAACTCCAAGAAGGCCTATTTAGACTAATATATCCACTCAAACATTATCACCTTCTTATTAAGATCCATCACAGATGATTATTGGTGGGAGAAGTCTCAAATGAATAATTGGTAATATCCTACCAACCTAAGGAAATTTTTGATCTCGAACACATTTCTAGGAAATTCCTAAAACATCACAGCCGATACCTTCTCCATATCTACAAAAAATCCCACCTCATAGATTACATGACTAAGAAAATATACCTCCTAGATCCATAAGTGACACTTTGAGATCTTAGAATAGATCCAATGTTCCCAAAGTATACTTAACACAATCTCTAGGTGTCCAGCGCACATCTTTGAGGTCCATGAGCATATGAGGATATAATCAATGAACACCACAATTAAGGAGTCATGATATAGATAGAAGATCCTATTCATGATATCCACAAACACCATTGGTGAATTTTCCCACTATAATGGTATGAAAATATACTCATACAATCTGTATATACCCCTGAATGTTTTCTTAGGAATATCCTCCTATTTGACCTAAAGTTAGTGGTAACCTGATCATAGATCAATCTTATAGAACTATCAAGATCCTAATAACTGATCAAACAAGTTATCAATACTTGAAAATGGGTATCTATTCTTCAATGTAACTTGGTTCAGATTCCCATAGTCCACACAAAACCAATGAATACCACCCACCTTTTTCACAAGCAACAATGGATCACCCTAGAGAGATGTGCTTAGTCTGATAAAACTCTTCACCTCTAAATTCTCGAGCTTCACTTTAGGTTTGTCAAAATCAGTTAGCGCTATTTGATATAGAGGTATCAATATAGTCCATGCCATCAGAATGAGTTTAATATCAAAATCTATTCCTTGATTAGGAGGAATCATGAAGTAGTTATCAGGGAAGACATCCTAATATAGGTCCACTATAGGAGGAAAAGTGGATGGAGCTACCTCTTGATCTAACATATGAACTATGAATGATACCTACAACATTATAAACCCAAAGGGATAATGTTATTCATATCAAGAACCATGAAATTCTATATATTTATATAGCTAGAAAATACCATGGGATATTTTGTACATCTTTAAAGATGATCCAATTTCTTCCCCAAGGGCATGTCAGGAGATAATAACTAAGAAGATAACTTGATTGATAAATCAAATCCATCAAAAACTTGAGTAGATATAAATGAATAAAAATATATTGTATCAAACAAGGTATAGTATATTATAAACATGATCCATATCGCACCTCAAACAATCGATGGTCCCTATCCACCATCAAATAGGACTTGGTCCACTGCATAAACTCTTTCTAGCTTAGCTCCACATCCCTACCCCATAAGAACATAAATATCCTAGGTTTATGAAGTATGTGGAGCCTAAATCAACTACTGAGGACCCTATCCAGATCCCTGGGTCATATTCTATGTCTACCATGTACTCTTATGAGATCCTGTTTGTGATACCCTTGAAAAAAACTACTAAAGATACCCCATATTTCCATACTGATGACAATTTTTTTGAGATCCTGGAAAAAATATGCGATATTTCCCACTCTATACATAGCTAAAACACCGATTTACTCTTACTCCCATAGTGGGGACTAAAGAAACCCTTCTATACTCTGATTTCCTACTGCTTCCCTACTGTAAATCCCTGTCCTTACTCTTCTTTCTACCATAAGAGGTACCAACTACAACACTGGGAAGTCCTCCATCCGATCCACTGAGAGTTGGAAAAATACCTATAGCTATGTACTCCTCAATACATTTATCAAACATCAATGACTTGTGAAGAAGCTCTAGATATATCGTTAATTCCAAGATCTTGACCTAAAACTGCAATTCCATATGAAGTCCAATCTCAAACTTCTTGGCTTTCTATACCTCATTTATGGCCAAAATGGGAGAAAAGGGAAGAAACTCCATGAAACAATCAATATAGGCATACATTGACATAATCCTATGTTAAATCCCTATAAACTATTACATGCTATCTAGCTTCAATGTGTCTAAGAAAAAAAATCCTCCAATAAAAGGGCCTTGAAGGCCATCCATGTAATAACCCCACGTATATCTACCTAGTTATAACACCCCATAATCTCCTATCAGGCCCTTGAAGTGGGAATACAACTAGATTTAATCATTGGTCCTCTAGAGTCTCCACTAGATCGAAGATACCCTTAATGAAATCAATACAATCCTCAATTTCTTGAGGATCTCTATTTCCTTGGAAGATTGGAGGATACTGGAGTTGGAAGTCTTGTTCATAATCAACCATTATCTTGGGAACTCCTCCTCCTTGAACATGCATCATGCAGAATACCCTACGTTATAGATTTTCTATCTCATGATCCACTAGAGTAGTCATGATATCATTCTCAACGACATCCTTCTATACATATTGTGGTGGAATATAGGTGTTCTCACTTGTGGGAGAATTCTGGATTACTTTTCTAGGTATCCTTTCAGACATCTTCTAGGTGACATATTTGAACCTCCAAACGTACACTTAGAACACCTATAGAATTTTACTTCAGATAACAACCTAAGTGGTTTATAGGAACACACAAGGCATTTCTATAGGATACCTATCCTAGGAGGTTACCCAAAATGATAATACATAACCATTCTAGCACTACCCAATACTAAAGCCTATTTCTATGTATCTACACATTAATCACAACCATATATACACAACAAAAAACAAGGACGTTCAAGTTCAAACAATCTAAATTCTAGCACAATATATCACAAAATCATAGATCAATACATTTAATTAAATTAATTACTATGCATAGTAAGAAACAAGAATATATGAAATGTGATCCTACATGACTATTAATAATGCATTAATTCACCCAAATTTCATAAACTGTAATAAAAAAACATACTTAGGATCAATATGAAACTGTAAAGCCACAACAGTAACAACAGTCCTATCACTAGTAACTTGGATGTCCATTAAACATAAGCTATCCAGACACACATGAAAATCCCTTACCTAAGTTCCAAATAGTATAACTCCTTTCTACAATGTTACCAAACATATAAAATAATAAAAGGAAATGAAAATACATCCAATGTTACTATTTTGAAACACCTTGAGCTGAATCATTGGGTCTGGGATGAAGTGTTATATGACCTCATGAACACCTCCCCATTAACATGAGGTTTCTGAATAGAAGTTAGGGTCCAAATAGTGTAGTGAGGAGACTATACCATCAGTATTAATAACCATACACCAGAGTCATAATAATAAAATAATAATAATCTATAAAGACACAATAGAACTAAATAATAACAAATGCTATAATAGAAAACATTTCAGGTATCAAAGAGACTTACAATGTAATAAACTAAGGACCCCTAATGTGACAATTGAAATAATGTAATAAGATAATAAAAAAATAATAAAAGTTGCAATAATTTTTTGGAGTCCATACTAACATTTCCATGGTCTCCACACTCCACCTCCTGAACTACTTGTCGCAGGACCCTTTCCATTCCTTGGATCCCTAATCATGAAGTCTACATGTGCACTAAGATGACCATATAGGGTGTGAGTATAAACATAGAATAATACTACCAATGCTTCCTTAAAATAAGTTCACATGAATAAAAGGTGTATACCATGATAATAAGTAAATATGAAAGTAAGAGAAAATCAATCATGTGTTGATCTATCATGCACTAACCAAGCCACCATTAACCTTGACCATCCCTTCTTCATCTCTATACTAGAAGGAAGGTCATAAAAAAATTCGTGATCATGGGTCAGACACAAGGCCACCATATATCTATAATCATTCACATGGACAATAATCCTTGGGTCAGGCCATAAGTCCATCGTGGCCCGTCTATATCATGGTTCAGGAAATAAGTCTATTGTACCCCGTCTTTGCCTTGGGTCGGGCCACAAATCCATTGTATCCCATTGCTACCTCAGGTCAGGCCTCAAGGCCATTATACCCCTTCCATGTTCCTAGGTCTATATTCATTATCATCACATGCCATACATGTTATTACATCTAAGGTCTAACCAATCCATGATACTCCACCTACCACTTTCTACTAGAAAAAACCCACTATAGGCTATACGTTCACACAAAATATGGAAAAACACATATAAATAAAAATATAGAATATCAATCATGAGTCTTGAAAACCACACACAAACACACACATGATCAGTATCAAGCATGGGTCTTGTGGGTTACACACACACACAAGCAATGAATGTCAAGGAAACAACATTGTATATGGCCCTATATGGTAAGGAACTTCCTACCTCAATCACGATGTTTCCAAACATTAGTATCCACTAAGAATCATCATCTAAACCATTCACATGTACTAACCAAATTAAGAAAACACGATAAAGATCTTTAAAATCAATCCCAATTCATAAAAGATCTTTAAAATCAATCCCAATTCATAAAAAAGGGATTCTCAAACAAGATTCATAGAGATGACAACATAGGATTATAAATAGATCAACATACCAAAATTGATCCATTTTTAATGGTAGATATTGACCCATTTAGGAAAAGGATGAAAAACATCTAGACTTGGATGCTAAACCATTGATAAATAGAGAATTAATTTTTAGATCACAATAAAATTCATAAATCTATCCATGGAAACTCGAATCTATGATTCTTTTTAAGAGGAGTAGAGAATATCTATAATAGATGTGATGAATGAAGGAAGAATGACCTCTTACCTTGGATTATCATGAGATAAAGCCTCTATATCCTCAAAAATTGGAGTTTGGAGGGTGAGGAAACACCAATGATTGAAAATATAGTTCCTAAGTTTGAGAGTCTTAGGCATTGGAGGAATAATGAAGGGTTTTAGGGAGATTTCTGATTAAAAACACAATTTTTAGATTAATTAAAAAGTTATGCATGGTTTGGTCATATGGTTTACTAAACTGTGCATTAACTATGTAAGGATCACTGAATATTCTAGGAACCTTCATGTTTTGGCCATGAAATTTGGTAAACCATGCACCAACCATGTTTTTTTGCTTCTATCCCAAGTTACACAATTTCTTATTGAATATCACATGATTAGATATAATCATGTGCCAAGCATGAAACATCTACCATCCCTCTCCAACAATTTGCATGGTTTCCTAGGGAGATCTACATAGTTTTCTCAAACCATTCTCAAACTATGAACCACATTAAAAATTACTAAAACCCTCCAAAACCATAAAGAAGTTACATGGGACTTCACCTAATTAAAGAATAACTCAAAAAAAAAACATAAATTAGGGTAAAAATAAAGGTATAAAGTACCTAAAAACTTTAGACCATTACAATACACTCCATATAGTCCCATTTATACCATTTTACTTGGTTTTAAGTCCCTACATGTCATGTAATAAATTCATGATGAGTATTTTACCATATAGTTTCCACAAAATTTTTAGGGATAACTATGTAGAACTACATGGTGTTCAAGAAAGTTACATGATGTGTAGACCCTAAATCCATGTAGAAATTGGTTCTGGTCAACATGTAATGTGTAATTATGCCATGTGTTCATCACATGACAAACTATGTATTTCATAGCTATATCTTGGTGCAATGAATATGGGTACACGACATGTACATTTTATTACACACCTTTTAGTCCCATGTTATTTATAAAAAACCTTGGCACCTTCAGATGAGTTTTTTAAATGTTATTCATGTGTTCTTAACCTGTTCTTGGTTATATGAAGGTGAATGAAGAAGATATCTCGACTTTAATATTAAATAATGAAAAAATGAAAATGAATGAGTAATGATAAATCTATAAACTGATCAATGATTAATAAGTAATTATAAATTTTAACATGACCACTCTGATACCACATAAAGTTTCTAAGTGTATCAGAAGTCAGTTGAGCTTATGCCCCATAATGGGTTTTTACCATATCCAATGAACAATATATAAGAACATTATAAGGAATCCATTGGAGTTGGTTCCCTATTACCAAATTTTTTAGTACTTGATTATATAATTTTTCTTATTAAAGTTTTTTTATTCTCACATAATGATTTTTCTTCTACATAATATTTGTATGTGATAATGTCCTTAGAATATATGTCTCACTAAAAGGTCTTAGTAGTTACCCACTATGATGAAAACCTAGAGGTATCACAAAATTATTCTTAAACCCTTTTCTATGGATATATGACGTTGTCTGATAGGATATAGAAAATATAGGCTATCAGGGGTAGGAGGCTCATGAGACATTGGGACACCTTCTCATGGTATTATCCCTTGGTAATATCCAAGATAAGAGGTTATGATAATAGACCCACTAATAGTAAATCCACATTTCCATGTGTCATTGGATATTCCTATCTACATATGTGTGTATTGATCCTTATAATTCAATATTATCATTAATGGATATCATGAATTGAATAATTTTATGTATTGATGGAAACTATGGAGACATATGTTTATGGAGAAGAAGGATGCGTTGGGTGTATCATGAGTGATATTGCATTAATGGATAATGAGAGAAATGATTTATCCCTTATATCCCTAGAATGAAGTTTATATCTCATGACCTTTGATGAGAATGGAACTGCCTATATAAATCCATGGACACAATGTTTGGTGGGAGAGTTCATTTCTGAAAAGTTAAGTAAAGAGAAATTGAGCATATAGGTTGATGACACTAACATGAAACCTGCTTGATTATAGATATTTTTAAAAAGGAATTATATTACATGGTAAAAATTTGTAGTATGTCGAATGTTGTTGTTTCATTAAATTCTTTCTCTATAGATGCCTTGACATGCTGCTAGAGGATAACCTGGGACTTTATGTGGTTATGTCTAATTCCATTTAGAAGGGGGACTAAAGGTTTGAACACTAAGTTTATCGAAAATCTCAGTTATATTCTATTATTTAATTTAACAAGTTAGAATAAATAATATTTATTTGAGTTTGGTTGATCACCATAATTTAATCTCAAGTTATTTGAAATAATAAGTGAGTTAAATGATAATAATAAATATTTATTTTTAATTTTGAAGAATATAATATTTATTAACTTTATCATATAATAATACAATGACATTTATTTATTTATTAAATAGTCATTATTTGAGGATCAATAAATATGGACAAGGGAAAGTGTACCAAGTTTTATGGTATGAATGGAAGTGACATAAATGATATTTATTTATATTTTTTATGAATTTCTCATGTCAAGTGTTTAATAATAATATCTATATTATTATTATTGGACATGGGGTAAACTATGACTTATGAAATTTGGAAAGGTTTTAGTTTCAAATTTTCCAACCCTAAACATGCCATAATAAATATCTAATGATATCTATTTCCTGAAACACAATTGGTGTGCACAATGGATAAAGTGATACTCTCTCAATCCCTAGAAATATATAAATAGATCTAGAGTACTCACCTCCCCTCCCATATCAAGAAAATGAGTGATCATCAAGAGTTATTCTTCTCTAGAGAATAATTCTATTATGATCAACCACAAACAATGCAAGCGATCAGGATCGACTGTACTAGCACCCAATGATTCTATGAAATCATTTAAGGATTGTAGTGGACATGTCGATCACCGATAGAGGGATTCTGCACTTGGATCCTGTAGTGTAACGATGGTATGAAAAGATATTTTTAATTGGATCATCAATGAAAGATAAATTACAAGTTAAGAAAATTCTATTTATGCTTCTAAATTAATTATAAATTAAATATGAAGAAACTTTTATTTTTCTTCTGATGTTTTAATATACTCAATTAATCTACTATTTTCATTGGAAATTTTGTTTTGATCATGAAAATAAATGATTATATGTGATTTACAATAAAAATAGAAGATGTTCATTACATCAAAGGATACTTACACTGCACCGAGAACCCACAAGTGTTATCAGAGCAGTCACATGTTTAATTTATAATTATTTATTATTCATTGATTGGTTGAATGTGTTTGCATTTTTTTTACTTTAAACAATTCTATTTAATATCTAATATCATTATCTATTCTCTTTATTCATTCTCGATAACATAACTAGTAATAGGTTAATGAATAAAAATGAATAAACATTCGATTCACACCATCTAGAAGTTCCAAAGGATTTTCCTGGAAAAAATTTGAGTATACAACATGAACTTCCAATATACACACTATGTATTATGTTTTCTCACCTGTATATATTTATATCGGGTTAGATAAAAAAAATTATGTCTAAGATTTGAATAGATCTAAACAACATGTAGATCCAGAAAAACTGACACCTAACATGAATAACTACACACTATGTAACCACTTCACATTACATGTAGTACCTGTCATCTCATGGTCGGGTACATGGGGTGTCCCAATCATGTTTTGCATCAGATACATAATATGAAGAATAACATGCCATGCAATCCAAGGTTACACTCTATATATTCACAGTACACGTTATATACCTAGAACACATCCATGCCAGGTAACACATCCATACCCAAGTTGTGTGCTATGGACATGGGCAGAAGACAAGTACACACCATGTAGTCTTCTTCTGGAAGCTTCCTAAAATTTTCATGGAAAGAAGTATTAAATGTATAATTAAACCTATTTATTTTTTGTTATGTGTGTCATTCATTCAACAATACATGCCATGTCATAGGATTAAAAATTATATATTAAATTAATTTCCATGTTAAAATTTTGACAAACACATGAGGCTACCTCCAAGTACACTTTAGTACTACATTAATTTTAAATGATTTTTTTAAAATTATAGATGACGAAGAGTTAAGGATGAATTGATATAATTAATTTAATTTTAATTAATTCATGAAACATTATCTTAATCAAATATATAATTGAATTAATTGATATCTAGATTGAAAATTCACAATCATTTCTTGATGTGAGGATGATAATAAGATTATACTAGCCCTTGTATGTGATTGGTTTCTTTTAATTTATTTTAATTATATTATTATTGATGATCTGTGAGTTATCCCCTCCTTATTATTTAAGGGCATGAACTCTCATGGTTTATTTTATGTAAAAACCCTTTTTTACAATCCATTAGACCCCCTTGCCTATGTGTGAGTAAAATCTTATATAAAGATGTAGCTCCCAATAAAGCGGTGGCGGTCTGGGTAAAGGATCCGAGGTAAAACCAATCGAGGTGATGTATAAGAGCCAAGGTGGAATACTGCAACACAATTCAAGATATAGTTCAAGGTGTTTTCCCTATGGATGATGGTTATTTTATCATCTACTAGATAAACTAACCATTAGATAATCTCATGATCATGCCACTTATATTTTATTTCTATTAGTTTCATGGTTAATTATTTATGGTTTTGAATGTGGCGTGATCACCTAATAAATAAATTTACAAGAATGCATGATGGAATAAAATATAATTAGATTATCTGTAAATATTTTATTAGACATGGTTAATCACTTAAGTAAAATCCACTTAATATTAATATGGCATGTACAAGTATAAAATGGGATTTATATATAAGGATAAAAATACCTAAATTAAAATATTAAGTTGCCTTAGCCTTTCACTACTTAAGTTAGAATCAAACTCATAGTTTAAATCAATTGATCAAACCAAGTTGGGGTGATTTCAATTATCATGGAAATTTTATCTTGAAGTGTTGGGTTGAATTAAATTATTTTACATCAAAGGTTAAAATCCCAAGCAGGACTTGGAGTAACTAAGAGGAAAAGGTTGAGGAAATATTAAAATAGGATTTCAGGATTGGGGAGTCCACTCAATAGATCAAGAAACTATGAGTTAATATAGTTGGAAAGTTACACCTACAAAAAACCCTTCAAATATATTGTTAGGTACAAGTTTGGGTTTTGAGAAAGGAATAAAGTTCTTTTTCACTATAATATCTAAGCAATAAGATATTACAATTGACAATTTCCTTTAATATTTTAGGATTCATCTTTTCTCTAAATGTTGTTTTTGTTATCAAAATCAGGAAGACATTAATCACCCATTTATTTCTTGTGCTATGACCACTTCCCTTTGGAACTATGTATTTGATCTTTTTGAGTGTATATTGTTACTTTATGATTCTATAAACTCTCAACTTCAGCTTTGTGTGGATATGACAACCTCTCAGAAAATCAAGAATCTATTCATAACAGCTGTAGCTGAGCTTCTCCATGTAATCTGTTATGATAGAAATGCTTATATTTATAACAATTACTCATTTAGTTTTAATGCATGTAAAATGAGAATACTAATTTACATTCAGAAAGATGCCTCGATTTAGAAGGATTTTTGCAGCAACACTGTTAGAGACCTTGGGATTATTCAGTGGCTTGGGGTGAAGGGAATTTATCCCCAGCCTAGATGTACTTTTGAAGTTTTTTGGCAAGAACTGCCTCTTAGCTAGATTAAATTTAATGTTGATGGTGCTTCTAAAGGAAACCCAGGACCCTTGGGATGTGGTTCTATCTATAGAATCCACTATGGGCAGACTCTAGGATGCTTCTATGGAAGCTGTGGTGTCACCTCATCCCTGGAAACTGAAATGATGAGTGTGATTCACACTATATCTTTTGAAAAGCATCTTGGATGCAACAATCTATGGATCAAAAGAGATTTTATGACCATTTTGCAATCCATTTGGAATGGAGTGGTTCACCTTGCTTGGACTTACTTTACGTTGGATGGACTATCTGCATTCGCTCATAGATACCAGCTATATTGTCACTCATACCTATCATGAAGTGAACAAGGTAGCAGATGGACTCACTGATATGGGAATCAACCGTGATATTATCTGGCTTAATGAACTCCCTTCTGATTTACTTTCTCTTTATGATAGTGACTGTAAAAAAATCCTGTCTTTCAGACTTATGTAATTCTATTCTTTAATATAATTTTTGTTTTGGTCTTTGACCAGAACACCACCTTAAAAAAAATATACATGCTATAAACCCTATTTATGAAGTCACTTTCCAAAGAGGCTAGTGAGTAAGAATTATATCTCTACTTAAAGCATGTGTAATAGGCAATGGATGTCCAATTTTTTATTTATCCTCAATGTCCAATTATATTTTAAAGTAATATGAGTATATGGATATGTATAACATAGTTTCTCAACTTCAAGATATCTATCAAGATAAGGAGAAATTAGAGGGATATGATATATCCAATGCACTTTTCATGTGAAATCTTAGAGAGTCAGCGCTAGTTGGGCCACATGTAGTCAAGATGATTGGATATATTGAGCACCTAGAAATTTTAGGTTTTAACATCCCTGATGAGTTTCATTCAAATATAATTCTATAATCACTTCCCAAAAACTTATCCAATTTTATTATGAATTATAATATGAGAAATAGTGATAATAAACTATCAAAACTTATTACTCTTATTATCCAAGTTGATAAAGACATGGGGTGTGACAAACTCATTGTCGTTATAGTGAATATGAAGAAGAGTAACAAGGAAAATGGGCCAAAGACTCATTCTATGTCCAAGGATCCAAAGCACCATCCATCTAATAAGGGGAATATCTAGAGGTAAGGAAAGGAGAAATATATAGTATGTTTTTAATGTGGTATTCAGGGCCACTAGAATATAAATTTCACCCATATAAAGAAGCAAGGGGAATATTTAGGTGCATTCGTTATTGAGTTTAATATTTCCATATCTACAAGTTGGATATTTGATAATACTTGTGGTGCTCAAATTTGTATATAAATATAGGAACCAAGTAGATTTCAGAACATTATCAGGGATTAGGGGGATATATGGGATACCGATAGAGTGAGGGTGGCCGCTCTAGCCACTGGAGACTACCACCTCACATTTCCAACAAGATTGATTTTGGTTTTAATTTTTTTTATTACGTGCCTAGTGTTACCAAGAACATTTTCCCCATTTATTGTTTAGATACAAATGGATTTATTTTTATATTTATAAATAAGGGTTGGTACTTTTATAAATATAATATATGTTATGGTTTTGAAAAATTGAATAACATTCTTTATATATTAAATTAAAAAAACAAAATATTGGAAATTGATAATGAAACTAATACGGATGAATCATATAACACTGAGTTGTGGTATCACAATCTTAGTCATGTAAATGAAAATCATTTGAAAAAGATCTATCAAGATGGTTATTTAGACTCTTTTGAGATAGATCCATTGGAAATATGTTATTCTTGTTTACAAGTAATGATGAACAAACCACTATTTGTTGGTTAAGGCAAAAGGGTCATATATCTTCTAGAATTGGTACACACTGATGTGTGTGGACCTTTTCAACTAGAATATAGAGTTGTATTATCATAATTTATTACTTTTTCTGATAACTTGATCATGTATGATTATATTTACTTAATCAGGTATAGGTTTGAATCCTTTGATAAGTTCAAAAATTTCAAGAATGAGGTTGAGAATTATCTTGGTAAGAAGATATAGAAACTTTGATTAGATCAAGGTGATGAATATATTATTATCCACTAAATGAGGCTAATATTCATTGTTAATATATATATAATTTTCATGTTCTTTATTATTCATAAACACCATTTTAGTGCATTTTACACTTTGAACATCATTTCACATTATGATTGTAATACCTTCTTAAAATGCACTATTATGTGGTACATTTTTGACAATCATTTAAAGTACAAAATTATTCATCTGATTATACATATTTTAATTTGATATTTTTGTAAATTTATCTACACTACAATATGAACATGTTTCATTCAGGGATAAATGGAGAATTTATGGAGGATGATGGAGATATTTGGCAATGAAAGGAAGCAATTCTGGAGAAGGCAGATTGAACACCAGCCCACTGATGAGACTGTGGGGCCCAAAATACAGGCCCAATGAATCCCAAATTTCGTGGGATGATAAAAGACATGTATAGGAACAAATAACTATTCAGGAGATAATACTAATTCGGCTTATGGTGGTCATTAAGGCGCCCCAAGTTAGAGATACAATTCTGGGCCAGATTCTGCGGCCCATAAAAACATCCCACTAATTTGATTATATCTCGGAATCAACACCTCCAAATGGGACCAAATTTTACAGGAGGTTAGAAGACATCAGGGATCCATTTTCTTCTTATATGTCCCGCTCTGATTCAGCCGTCTATAAGGTCTTCCAGACACGTCTGTTCGGTGAAGGGAAGCTGGCTGCCACCTCGGGTCAAATGTGGAAAAGTTCAAATTCCACAAGCTTTCCACCACCTATGGCCTACCAAAATTAATTGAGATGCTTTTTACTGTTGTAGGATCGACCCAAGGCTCCCAAAATTCCTATTTAAGGCAGTGTTGGTGAATGAGTTTGGAATCTTGGATGCTTTGTTCAATTGTAATGTTATGCTGTGATTTTGTTGTCTCAAATTTGTCTTTCACTTGTAAGTTGTTCAATTCACTTTAGTTTCTTAATAAAAGTTCTTTGTTTAATCTTATTCTGTTATTCTACTTATCATGTTGATACCATTGGTTCAAGGTGTGAATTTATTCACACCATACTTTGTGATATTTATCACACAACGGAGGAGTGATCTTTTTTGTTGTTGTTGTTTTTACTTCTTCAATTCCACCTTTGTAAGTCTACTTCCCGCTTCCGTTGAAGACATGTCATCAATGGAGGGCTAACTCTTTTATGGGTTGATCCAAGGGAGTAGCAAGGGGATGGATTGGATGTTATTTATCACTATATTAATGGCAAATCACTTCTTTTAAATGAGATTTTGATTTGATGATTTTAAAACATCTTCATCCTTATTGAATTTAAGGTCACACATTCAAGTGCTAATACGAACCTCTACCTTGGAGTGCTCAAAACTTTGATCATTCAAGTGTATAGGTGATTAGTATTAGGGTGCGTAGGCATTAAACCAGTAAGTGATGATTTTGTTTGATCTTCTTAAATGAATCCATCTCAATTATAAGAAATTGAAATCATTAAAAAAGTAATTCATCCAATCCACCCCGAGCGATAACCCAGGATCAACTCATTATTTTAAATTGAATTCACTTAAATCTGTTATATATCCTCTAAACTCATCTAAAATCAATCCAAGTTGGCCACTTCATATCCGAAAACAGTCCATAGAATGTGTGTGTCTATAGGTTACTTCTTAGGTCTCTGTGGATTCGATAACCCAAGCTAAACTACAAGGACCGTTCTACCTTCATCTCTTGGGTAAATTTGAGCGAGAATAAAATTTTGGAACCGTTTCCGGGGACCCAAGTAAGTCATCTAAACACCCATTCTATTCTCCCCCATTTCTTCTTTTCTCATCCAAATTCTCTTATCTTTTTCCTTTCTCATTTTTTTTCTTTTGGCGCATGTCCGCCTACACCTGCGATCAATCAAACCGTCTAGTTAGGGTGGATAGTCCTGGGGTTGGGGAGTCAAGTACACCAAGGTAATTCATTCCATTAGATCCTAATCTTCCTAATACTCTAGAGTCCAAAATTGAGCCAATTTCAATGGAAGGTCTTCAAAGAAACCAACTCATAAACCCGGGTGGGAACCAAAATGGAAACCCAAATGAGGCAGCCCCAAACTTGGGGAATGCAATTGATCAAACCATGAATGACTACCTTACACCTTCCTGGACCAATGACCCCTCATGAATTAGACACAATTACCTAGGAGATTCCAACTACATCTTTAAACCCCATGTCCTAAAACACCTTCCCACATTCCATGGAATGGAGTCCGAGATGCCATACCTGCACATTAAGGAGTTCAATGACATTGTAGAAACCATGTGTCCCCCACATCAACTAGAATCAGATAAGATGAGGCTATTTCCTTTTTCTTTAAAGGATCAAGCTAAAAATTGGATAAAAAATTTGAGACCATCATCCATCAACTCTTGGGACCAACTATAAAGAGAATTCTACAAAAAATACTTTCCCCACCACAAAACAATTGCACTTAAAAAGAGTATCCAAATTTTTTTTGAAAAAGAGGGAGAGTCATTCTATGAAACATGGGAGAGGTTCAAAGACACTCTAAACATGGTCCCACACCATGGTTTTTCTATTCCTGAAAAAGTGAGAATTTTCTATGAAGGGTTGGGTCCGGGGAACAAACAGTTCATTGACATGATGTGTAATGGAACCTTTAAAAACAAAGCTCCAAATGATGCTTACGAGTATCTAGAAAGCCTTTATAAACAAAATAAAACATGGGGAACTTCACCTTATTCTGAAAATCCAAAAAGAACTACTGGAATTCATACACTTAGAGAAGAGGAAAGCCTTAGGGCTAAACTCTCAGCACTCTCTAGGAAGGTTGAAGAGATAGACCTTAGGAAAGTCCATGAAATCCAAACTGTAGACCTTGTTTGCACAATTTGTGACAAACATGACCATAAGACAGACAACTGCCCAACTATTCCATCCATCAAGGATATTATTTTAGGAGGACCCCCAGCGGAGGTAAATGCTTTGAACTTCCAAAAGCCTCAATACCAAAACACCTTCAACCCAAGGTATAACGACCACCCAGTCTTCTACTGGAAAGATAACCAACAACCTAGACAACCACAGGGACAAAATCCTTACCCCCACCAGTTCCAAACCCAACCTATCCAATAACAACAGCCACCAGTCCATTTTCAACAAACCATCCCACCTCCAAAATATCCCCCTGGGATAATCCAACCTACTCAAGCACCCACCCAAACTGTTCCACAAAGCCTACTAGAACAACTGTGCAAACAAATGGAGAGGATGAACTCAGAAGTCTCTTCCCTAAAACAAGAACTTCAAACCATTAAAACTGGAAAGGCACCCATGCCTACTCAGGTGGTGCCACCCTCAACTTCAAGGGGAGAGTCAAGTTGTGCTCAAACAACTCATGAACAACTAAAGGATGTGACTGTTTTAAGAAGTGGGAAATCAATTGAGAAACCTGAACAACTAATTCAGAACCCACTTGAAGATTCAAACTTGGATGAAAATTCAAATGAACCACAAGATCAAACTAAGGAAACTGATAACATTGTCAAGGAAACAACTCTTCAACAAACAACCCCACAACCTGCACCATTTCCTCAACGCATGAGGGGGAAAACCAAGCCTGAACTGAGTGAAACATTGAGGGAAATCTTTTCACAAGTCAAGTTGAACATACCCCTTCTCGATGAAATCCAAACCATACCTGCCTACTCAAAGTACCTTAAGGACTTGTGTACTTTTAAAAGAAAATTTTCACATAAAAACCAATTCCTTTTGGCTGCTAATGTGAGTACCACCATTCAAGGGACCATTCCTCATAAGTTGAAAGACCCAGGTTGCCCTTACATCAATATTGAACTAGGAGAAATCAAAGTTGTCAAGGCCTTGTGTGACCTAGGTGCTAGTGTCAATCTCATCCCATATGCTGTGTACTTCTAGTTAGGCCTAGAAGAACTCCAACCCACATCTTTCACACTTCAACTTGCTGATCGTAGCATTAGGGTTCCAAAGGGGATTTTAAAGGATGTTCTGGTAAAGGTTGAAAACTTAATCTACCCTGCTGACTTCATTGTTCTCGACAACCATCCAAAATTAGGAAATAAGGAACAAACCCCAATTATCCTTGGCCGTCCTTTTCTTGCAACAATCAACTCTGTTATCCGAGTCCGAAATGGGAACCTGACCATCACCTTTGGGAACATGAGTCTAGACTTGAACATCTATAATGAAAGATCACAAATAGGGGATGACGAGGACATTCATGAAGTAAACATGATAGGAAGAATTGATAATGAATCCATGGAACATCAAGGAATATTTGACGGATGTTTAAGTCAGGATGAGATTGATTTCCTTTGTTCGTATGAAGGAAGTTTATCTCCTTGGCTTGAGTCATTTTCAAATTGCTCTTATGATGAAGTCTTAGGTCCAAAAATCAGTGAAACCTTTCAAGAAACCACTTTCATAGAGACCACTCCAATTTCCTTACCTAAATCTGATCAAGCCAATCTAGTAGCTGAAACTTCTACATGTGGGGAATCAATCCTATCTAAAAATCTAAAAAAAGAAATTGAACTTGATCCAATGTCCCAATATTCTGCTGAAATTCCGAACCAACCTGATCTTGAATTGAAGGAACTTCCCGCTACACTCAAGAATGCTTTCCTAGGGGACAATCAAGCACATCCTATTGTCATTTCTTCTTCTCTTGAAGCCAATCATGAGAGGATGCTTCTAGATTTACTTAGGAAACATAAGAAAGCCATTGGTTGGACCCTGTTTGATATTCTTGGGATTAGCCCACTTATTGGGACTCATAGGATTGTTCTGTAATCTGATTCAAAGTCATGTCGTCAACCTCAACGGCGACTCAATCCTAATCTCATGGAGGTAGTAAGGAAAGAACTTCTGAAATTGTTAAAAGCTGGTATCATATATCCCATAGCTGAGAGTGAATGGGTGAGCCCAATCCAAGTGGTTCCAAAAAAGTCCAGAATCACAGTGATAACCAATGAGGATGGGGATATTCTTCCAACAAGGGTGAGTAGTGGATGGAGGGTCTGCATTGACTACAGGAAGCTAAACTCATTCACCAAGAAGGACCATTTCCCCTTACCATTCATTGACCAAGTCCTTGAGAGACTGGCAGGTCATGCGTTCTACTGTTTCTTAGATGGGTACTCAAGGTATAATCAAATTGAGGTCTCCCTAGAGGATCAAGGGAAGACTACATTCACATGTCCATTCGAAACCTTTTCTTTTAAACGCATGCCCTTCGGGTTATGCAATGCCCCTGGAACCTTCCAACGGTGCATGATGGGAATCTTCTCAGACATGGTAGGGGATTTTCTTAAGGTCTTCATGGATGAATTCTCTATGTTTGGGGATAATTTTGAGGTATGTCTGCAGAATGTAGAGAGAGTTTTGTCAAGATGTGAAGAAAAGAATCTAGTCCTAAACTGGGAAAAATGCCATTTCATGGTTAAAGAGGGACTTGATCTAGGCCATCTGGTCTCGAGTAGGGGGATTGAAGTTGATAAAGCAAAGGTTGACATCATTCTTCACCTTCCATCACCCAAAACGTTCAAGGAAGTGAGGTCTTTCTTAGGACATGCTGGTTTCTATAGAAGATTCATCAAGGACTTTAGTTCAATATCCCGTCCCCTTTGTACTCTCCTAGTAAAGGATGCTCCATTTGTTTGGACCGAAAGCTATGAGGGTTCATTCTCAACCCTCAAATCCTCTCTTACCTATCCTCCCATTATGAAATCTCCAAATTGGAACCTTCCTTCTGAACTTATGTGTGATGCCAGTGACTTTGCTGTTGGAGATGTGTTAGGACAATGTTGTGATAAAAATCCTTAAATGATGCCCAAATCAACTACACCACCACTGAAAAGGAGTTACTTGCTATTGTGTTTGCCTTAGATAAGTTTAGGTCCTACCTCTTAGGATCCCCCATCACTGTGTTCACTGACCATTCTTCACTAAAATACCTCTTCCAAAAACAAGATGCTAAGGCTAGAATGATTAGGTGGGTCCTTCTCTTACAAGAATTTGACCTCACAATCAAGGATAAAAAGGGAGTTGAAAATGTTGTAGCTGATCACCTCTCTAGGATGGAATTCAAATACAACTCAAATCACCTTTCTGTGTCTGATTCGTTTCCTGATGAACACCTATACTCTGTGAGTGACTACCCTTGGTATGCCGATATAGACAATTTCTTAGTTACAGGAGTCATTCCAAAATTCTTAGGGACTCAAGCTTGAAGGAAATTCCTTTCTGATGTTAGAAACTATGTGTTTGATGATCCATACCTCTATAAGTTCTGCCCTGATCAAGTCATTAGGGGGTGTGTTCCAGAATCTGAACAAGAGTCCATCCTTAAATTCTGCCACAGTGAGGCATGTGGAGGTCACTTTTCCTCTAAGAAAACATCTGCTAAGATTCTTCAATGTGATCTTTTCTGGCCCACCCTCTCAAGGGACTCCTACACATTTTTTCAAAGCTGTCCTAGGTGTCAAAAAGTAGGGTCCATCACAAAAAGAAATCAAATGCCACTCACTCCCATCTTAGTGGTTGAAATATTTGACTGTTGGGGAATTGACTTCATGGGCCCCTTACCAAACTCTCGGGGATACCTCTACATACTCTTAGCTGTTGATTATGTCTCAAAATGGATTGAGGCCATTCTCACTAAATCCAATGATCATCAAGTTGTGATTCGATTTCTGAAAGAGAACATATTTTCCCGATTTGGAATTCCTAGGGCTATAATCAGTGATCTAGGAACCCATTTCTGCAACTACCCATTCACTTCACTCATGTATAAGTATGATATTTCTCATAAAGTGCCCACTACATACCATCCTCAAACCAATGGTCAAGCTGAGTTAGCTAATAGGGAGATTAAGAAAATTCTTGAAAAAACTGTCAAACCCTCTAGGAAAGATTGGTCTGAGAAACTCTTAGATGCTCTTTGGGCCTATAGAACCACATATAAAACCATTTTAGGAATGTCCCCATATAGGTTGGTTTATGGAAAAGTATTCCATTTTCCAGTGGATATTGAACATAAGTCCTTTTGGGCAATTAAGAAAATGGATTATGATCTCTCATTGGCCGAAACAAAAAGGAAATTAGATCTCAATGAAATGTAGGAACTAAGGATGAAGGCTTATGAAAATTCAAGGATCAATAAAGCTAGAGTTCAAGCCTACCAATCTAGGAATATCAAGTTCAAACATTTTGAACCAGGAAAAATTGTACTCTTGTATAGTTCAAAACTTCATTTACACCCGGGAAAGTTAAGGTCTAGATGGTCAGGTCCTTTCATAGTGAATCATGTATACCCCCATGGGGCAGTAGAGATTAAAGATCCCATAAGTGGTTAAATTTTCAAGGTCAATGGTCAAAGGTTAAAACCATTCATTGAATCATTCAATAAACAGGAAATAGAGGTTGAGTTAACTAAGCCAACCTATGAACAAAGAAAAAATTGATAGATTTAGGATCTATGTCGGGCTAACGACGTTAAACAAAGCGCTGCACGGGAGGCAACCCATGGTTTTTATGTTTCTAATCTTTCTGAATCATATTTATTTTTCAAATAATATTAATTAATCATTTTTATATTTAAAAATAAAAAAGACTTTTGACCTGTTCTTCTATTATGAGTATGGATGGGTAAGAAAGGGGAGCACCATATTCATCCGTGTCACGTGGTGTGATCCTTGAGTAATACCTTACCCATAAATTTAAAAAGAAGACAATGTATCATCAGTTTATTTTGTTTTATTTTTATTATTTTACAGTTTAAGATAAAAATAATAAAAATAATAATAATAATATAATAATTAAAAAAAGGACACGCCATAGGCCGTGGGGAAAACCCCGTCACAACCGGCGAAGCCGCGGGGACTCGAACCCGGGACCGAAGGGAGACAGGGGCGCGCGCCTACCACTAACCTAAGGCTTAATGTTCTTACTTATTCTATAATTTTTATATATATACTTATATTTTACTTATATATATATATTGTTTTGTTTTGTTTGTTTGTTTTTTTCCACTAGGGAACTTTTCAAGCGACATGGATATCAAAGGACTAAATTGGAGCAGTAGGAACTTCAAACTTCAACCACCAGGTGACTTTATTCCATGACCCTCATTTTCAATTTCCTTTTTGAACTTTCCTTCTCTACCTCTACCCCCTTCTAAATTTTCTTTTCTTTAAACACTGGGGACAGTGTTGTTTTAAGTTGGGGGGGGGAGATATAAAAAAAATGCTTTTGTGTCAAAAAAAATGAATGATTTGAAAAAAAAATTAAATGGAAGGAAAAATTCCTTTAACTTTAAACATGGTAATACACATTGCACACTTTGAAACTGAATATCAAATAATTTAGCATACCCTGATTCTGATTTTAATCCTTGTATAATTTCATGAGCATTGATTTTGGAAAGTGTGGCTGTCCAATGTGATATTTCATCATTTATATTTTCATCCAAATAAAAAAAAGATCACAATGCACGTCCCTTGGATAGTGGGGTATTAGTTTGAGCTCATGGGGTACCCTAAATTTATAGCATAGGTTTGGTGATCATTTTAGTTTAATATGAGTATTCAAAAAAAATATTATTAAAAAAAATCGCGTAGAGCAATGAAATGACCTAATGCGTGGATTTCGGCACTTGGGGATCGTGACTCCAAAGTTGTCTGGCCCAGAGTTAGTAATTTTATCTCTATTTTTGGTAATTTGAATTTGTTTTTGACTGAGTTAACTCGAGATGATGCCCGATTATGTGGGCTTCACTTGGTGCCCTAAGGTCTTTGATCCTGGGAGTCATCGGCAAAGTCTCGCTACAGGGGTTGACTCTTTTGAGTGAAACTTCAATTACCATGAAAAAATTGAAAAAACAAAAAAAAAACAAAAAAATTATACAAAAAAAATGAATACTCATCTTAATATTGAAATGTGATTCCACCTAGCGATTCCGTAATTTCTCCCTTGAATAAAGATGAACCCCCATGTCTATTGTGATGCACAACACATCCTCATACTTAATTGATATTGGATGAAATATGGCAATGAATTTGAACAAAGGAATGGGATTGGGATTGGGATCTGCTTATGAAACTATCTAGTATTAAAATATTTTTATGGGTTTCATGATTTTTTGGTATAATGTTTTTTGGTGATCATTGTGTATTAAAATGTTTTTGGAAAAGGGAATTCGAATTTCATATTGTTGAGATATATTTTGCTCGGGACTAGCAAAACTCAAGTTGGGGGGTTTTATTAGCCACTAAATGAGGCTAATATTCATTGTTAATATATATAATTTTCATGTTCTTTATTATTTATAAACACCATTTTAGTGCATTTTACACTTTGAACATCATTTCACATTATGATTGTAATACCTTCTTAAAATGCACTATTATGTGGTACATTTTTGACCATCATTTAAAGTACCAAATGATTCATCTGATTATAAATATTTTAATTTGATATTTTTGTAAATTTATCTACACTCCAATATGAAAATGTTTCATTCAGGGATCAATGGATAATTCATGGAGGATGATGGAGATATTTGGCAATGAAAGGAAGCAATTCTGGAGAAGGCAGATTGAACACCAGCCCACTGATGAGACTGTGGGGATCAACATACAGGCCCAATGAATCCCAAATTTCGTTGGATGATATAAGACATGTATAGTAACAAATAAATATTTAGTAGATAATGCTAATTCGACCTCTATGGTGGTCATTAAGGTGCCCCAAGTTAGAGATACAATTCTGGGCCAGATTCTGCGGCCCAGAAAAATATCCCACTAATTTGATCATATCTCGGAATCCACAACTCCAAATGGGCCAAAATTTTACAGGAGGTTAGAAGACATCAGGATATCCATTTCATTATTCTATGGCCCACTCTGATTCGTCCGTATAGAAGGTCTTCCAGACGCGTCTGTTCGGTGAAGGAAAGATGGCTTCCACCTCGGGTCAAATGTGGAAAAGTTCAAATTGCACAAGCTTTCCACCACCTATGGCCTACCAAAATTAATTGAGATGATTTTTACTGTTGTAGACTCGATTCAAGGCTCCCAAAATTCCTATTTAAGGAAATAGTGGTGAAGGAGTTTGGAATATTGGATGCTTTGTTCAATTTTAATGTTATGCTACGATTTTGTTGTCTCAAATTTGTCTTTCACTTGTAAGTTGTTCAATTCACTTTAGTTTCTTAATAAAAGTTCTTTGTTTAATCTTATTATGTTCTTCTACTTATCATGTTGATACTTTTGGTTCAAGGTGTGAATTTATTCACACCATACTTTGTGATATTTATCACACAATGGAGGAGTGATATTTTTTGTTGTTGTTGTTTTTACTTCTTCAATTCCACCTTTGTAAGTCTACTTCCCACTTCGGTTGAAGACATGTCATCAATGGAGGGATAAATATTTTATGGGTTGATCCAAGGGAGTAGAAAGGGGATGGATTGGATGTTATTTATCACTCTATTAATGGAAAATCACTTCTTTTAAATGAGATTTTTATTTGATGATTTTAAAATATCTTCATCCTTATTGAATTTAAGGTTACACATTCAAGTGCTAATATAAACCTCTACCTTGGAGTGCTCAAAACTTTGATCCTTCAAGTGTATAGGTGATTATTATTAGGGTGCGTGGGCATTAAACCAGTAAGTGATGATTTTGTTTGATCTTCTTAAATGAATCCATCTCAATTATAAGAAATTGAAATCATTAAAAAAGTAATTCATCCAATCCACCCTGAGCGATAACCTAGGATCAACTCATTATTTTAAATTGAATTCACTTAAATCTGTTATATATCCTCTAAACTCATCTAAAATCAATCCAAGTTGGCCACTTCATAGCCGAAAACAGTCCATAGAATGTGTGTGTCTATAAGTTACTTCTTAGGTCTCTGTGGATTCGATAACCCAAGCTAAACTACAAGGACCGTTCTACGTTCATCTCTTGGGTAAATTTGAGCGATAATCAATATATTAACCAATAATTTATCAAATTTCTACATTCATGCAAGTCTTACATTATCCTTTTAAATATATTCATTATAAACAACATTATACTTATTAAACTAAGTAACAAATAAATTAGAAAATTGGTTTCCCTTCGAGTTATGGAGTGGAAAGAAACTCATTCCATAACATGTTTGTGCATGGGGATGTGAGGCATTTATTAAGTCTAGATAAATAAATAAACTAAAACCCTGAGGCATGAAGTTTATCTTTATAGGGTATCCCAAGGAAACAAGGTGATACTATCCATACAACCCTTCAGATAAGAAATTAGATGTCATAATACATTCCATATTTCTTGATAGGGAGAAAATCCTCAAGAAGAATAGTGGGAGAAAGATTGAGTTCAATGAGATTGATGCTCAAGGTACACACAAGTTAGTACAAGAACATATTCTATAGGTCCCCATGGAAGAAGGTGTTACCAAAACACAAGTGATGCATATGATTACAAGTGAGGTGAGAGAACCAAAGATATATAGTTTTCTAGCCACTGATAATGGTAATTCATTATTGGGATGATATTCTCTCCTATAAGAAGGTATTAGAGATCCTATAATATGTAAGGTGTAAAGAATCCATGAATTATGAGATGGATTCTATGTACTCAAATCAAGATTGGGTTTTGATTGATCTTCCAATTGATGTAAAACCCATTGGGTGTAAATGATTATTCAAGTGAAAACTAGACATACATACATACCTATAAAGAACAATAATGTCTAAGGTGTTTAGAAAATATCAAGGAATTGAATATGAAAAAACCACTTCTCTAGTTTCCATATTTAAGTCAATTATAATCTTACTTTCTATAATAGCTTACCATGATTATGAGATTTGGAAAATTTATGTCAAAACATCTTTCCTAAGTGGGAACATTCAAGAGGATGTGTATATGACATAACCAAAAGGGTTTGTGACTCTAGGAAATTCAAAAAAGTCATGTAAGTTGTATAGATCCATTTATAGATTAAAGAAAGAATCCAGGTTATGGAACATTTGATTCGATGAAGCCATAAATTTTTTTTATTTCATTAAGAATGAATGTGATCCATGTGTTTACAAGTAGTTTTTTGGGATTAAGATTGTTTTCATAATAGTATATCTTGATGATATATTACTAATTAGAAAAAATAAGCTAGACTTACAAGAGGTTAAATCATGGATAGTCAAGTGCTTCTCAATGAAGGACTAAGGTGAAGTGGCCTACATTCTTGGGATTAAGATCATGCATGATAGATCTAATAGGCTGATCAGACTAAGTCAAGGTACATATATTGACTTGATACTGAAGAGGTTCAGTATGGAAGAATCTAAGAGAGGATTGGTTCCATTGTCACATTGTATACATCTTTACAAGAAAATGCATCCTTAGATAGAAAATGAAATAGATATAATGAATAAGACACCATATGATTCTATGATATGATCTATCATGTATTCCATGTTATGTATGAGGATTGATGTTTCCTGTGTTTTGATATTGGTTAGAAGATATCAAGCCGATCTAGGTGAATAACATTGGATTGTTGTTAAGGTTATCTTTAAGTATCTAAGTCATACTAAGAATATGTTCCTGGTATATGGAGGATATGAAGAACTTGTAATTAGGTGTTATATAGATTCTAGTTTTTAGACAAATCATAATGATATGAAGTCATAGTCTGGATATGTCTTTTGTATCAATGGATGATCTATGAGCTAGAAGAGTTCAAAGCATCCAGTTTTTATTGACTCTATAGTGGATTACAAGTATATTTCATCTTTTGATGAATCTAATTAAGAAGTTTTGATTCTAATTTTTTTACTAGAGCTTGATTTGGTACCTATTATTAAATATATTATCATAGTTTACTATGATAACACTACAATGGTGGTTCTCTCTAAAGATCCAAGATTACACCAAAGGATAAAGCACACATTTTAGAAGTTTTATCTATTGAGAGTTTTTTCTCAATGAGGTGAAGTTGTGGTGAGTAGAGTATCCACAAATGAAAACATATACAACCCATTAATAGAGGATTTATCTTAGTAAAATCATGAGTATCATGTGAGCGATAATGGACTAAAAGCTGTTGTCAGTTGCCTCTAGTGTAGTGTTTGTCTGTTAGAGTTAGTTCCCTAGGAACAACTTGTTTATCACTTGATTACATGTTTTTTTATTATTAAATAAGTTTTCTTATCAAATCATGATTGTTTTTCTATGTAATATTTTTATGTGATAATTTACTTAGAATATATGTCTCACTAAAAGGTCATGGAAGTTCCCCACTATAATGAGAACCTAGAGGTTACACAACATTATTCTTGAACCTTATTCTATGGATAGATTATATTTTATGGAGGGAAAAAATATATTCTATAAAGGGTAGGAGGCTCATAATACATTGAGACACCTTCTCATGGTGTTCTCCCTTGCTAATATCCAATATAGGAGGTTATGAGAAGAAACTCGTTAATAGGATATCTAAATTTCTACATGTCATTGGATGTTCCTATTTGCAGATGTGTATATTAATACTTGGACTTTAATATTATCATTAATGGATATCACGATTCACATACTTTAATTTATTAATGAAAACTGTGATGACATACATTCACAGTGAAGTGGGATGCATTGGGTGCATCATGATTGATATTGTATTAATGGATAATGCAATAAAAGATTTATCCCTTCCATATCTAAATGGAATTTGATATCTCAGGACCTTTGATGGAAATTAAAATTCTTGTATAAATTCATGTCCATGGTGTTTGGTGGGTGAGTTCATTTCTAGAAAGTCAAATAAAGAGACATCGAACATATAGGTTGATGGAACCGACATATAACCTGCTTTATTAGAGATATTGGAATAAAGGGATTATGTTACATAATAAATGTTCATAGGAGGTTGGACATCATTTCAGGGTTAACTTCTTTCTCTATGTATTCCTTGCAGTGTTTCTATATGATAACCTTGGACTTTAGGCAATTAAGCCTAATTCGACTGATAAAGAGTCCTAAAGGGCCACACACTAAGTGTATCTGCAATCTCAGTCAGAATTTAACAAGTTAGAATAAATAATATTTATTCATGTTTAGTTGATTACCATAATTTAATCATAAGTTATTAAAAATAATAAGTGGGTTAAATAATGATAATAAATATTTACTTGAAAGTTTGGAGAATATAATATTTATTATATTTATCATAGAATAATTTAGTGAAATTTATTTATTAAATATTCATTATTCAAGGATTAATAAATATCAACGAGGGAAAGAAAATTGAGTTTAATAATCCAATTAGAAATGGTATAAATGATATTTATTTATATTCTTTCTGTTTTGTACATGCCAAGTGTTTAATAATAATATTTATATTATTATTATTATTAGACATGGGGTCAACTAATAATTATGGGATTGGTAAAGGTTTTAGTGTGAAAATTTCCAACCTTAAACTTACCATAATAATATCTAATTATATCTCTTTCCTAAAACATAATTGGTGTGCACAACAGATAGAGTGAGGCTCTATCAATCCCTAGAGAGAGATCAAGATATCTAGAGTGATCTACTCCCATCCTATCTCAAGAAAAAAAGATATCATAAAGAGTTATTTATCTCTCAATAATAATTTTTCTACAATTTACCATGAACAATGAAATCGATTAGGATCAGTTGTGCTTACACCCAATGATTCTATGATGTCGTTAAGAGATTGTGGTGCATGTGTGGATCACCTCTATAGGGATTCTACACTTGGATCATATATCACAATGATTACATGACAAGATCTTGCTAACCAAATAATCAATGAAAGTGGAATTCAAGTTGAGGTAATTCTATGTCTGCTCATAAATTAGATATAAACTACATGTGAAATCCTTCAATTTTGGTTCCAAAATTTTAATCTAGTTAATTAATTTACTATTTTTATTATACATGATGTTTTGATCATGTAAAGAAATGATTACATGTGATTTAAAATTAAAATATGATATGGTCATTCCATCAAAGGATGATTCTACTGTGCCCAAAACCTACAAAAATATCCATGTTTAACAAATATGTTTGATAAAACTATATGGAAGAATTATAGAACTTAGAGAGGATTTTTTTCATACTAAATTTATAATTAATTTAATAACAAAAATTACATCATTCTTGAGATTATTTATTTAATAAAGATGTTTATCATTTTAATTTTATCTGAGTTATAATATTGTTGTACTAAGAGGATCCAAAGTAGAATCTATCTAGAGATGATCCACACACGCACCTCTATCTCCAAATGACATTGATGGAATGATGAGTGATAGCGTGGATGATCTGATCGTCTTATTTTTTTCACCATGATTGTAATATAGTCCTTTGAGATTGAAGGATTATATCTCTTGTCATGCTCCCATTTTTATTTTCTTATTTTATTTTGATTTATCTACTGTCCTTGGTTTTTCCCTTTATTTTTGGGTGTGTTGGATTAAAATTTTGAGTTTTGGGGTGTTTTCCCCCTGTTTCAAGGTTTAGGTGCATGGTTAAGGGGTAACCGTGTATCCTCTTTATGATGAAATTCTTTTCAGTTCATTTTTAACTTTAATTCTTTGAGTTTCATGGATTCATCACAATTTGATTCATACCATTCATCTATTAGGTGAAACTGTGAATGTCTTTGGGTGTCTCTAGTTAAGGTGCATGACCTAAGCAAGGTTAGTCCAAACCATGCAAAAGGCATGCATATGGTTCTGCAATTTTTTATAGAACCATGTCTCACAGTTGGTGAATGGTTTCCCAAACCATGCGACCAAACCATTATGGTGCCCAGTGTGTCCAGTAAGGGGTGCACAATTGGCACATGGTTTGAGAAACTATGCAACCTAACCTTGCACAATGCCCAGGTTCATTAAAATTGGTTTTTTACCATTTCCCCTCTTATTTTTAACCCAAAATCACCCCTTTCCCTCCTCATTTGGTTTGTGAGACACCAATCGGGATCCTCCCTTTCTCCCCACCCCTCCCCTCCTCTTCTAAGGGTGGAATCAAGGTATTTCTTCAAGTGTTGGGGTGATTTCTTAAAGTAATCTCCTTCTCTCTTTTTCCTTTTCCCTTTTATTCCATTTTCTTTTGAGTTCCTTTTCAACCTTGGTCTTATGGGTCTAGGGTTCTTGTTTATTTGGATTTAAATTTGGGGTTTTTCTTTGTTAAGGTTCTTCTTGGGTATTATTTCTTCTTTGGACCCCCATGGTATTTTTCAGGTTGCTGTCGTGGAAGCGTTTGTGGTTTGAGGTAGGTTTCCCTTTGTATTTGGACTTTAAATTTAATAATAATTGATTTATTAATTTTTTCACCTTAATTTTATGTTAATTAGTGATATTGAATCTTGGAATAATTGTTTATTATGATTCAAAGTTATTTACTTCTTATTATGAAGCATTTGAAATTGTTTAACTAAACCCGACACACCAAGTGTTTGATAAATTGATCGGTTGACCTTTTTAAGTTAATTATGGTTTCTAAAGTACAATTTTGGTTTGTAAATGTGTTTTGATTTCTAAAATGGATTTCTAAATGGTTTTGAATTTATAAATGGTGCGTTTTCTTCTTCTTAAAAAGGTTATCTTGGTTCTTTGGAAATGGTTGTTTACTCAAAGATTTATTAAGGCCCATTTGGAACATTCATAAGTTGATACTCTTTTGAAAAATCTCCTTGGATTATCCTCTTTACTTGGTTGTGTTTAATGGTATGGTATATCCTTGGTATGGTACTCCCTTGTGTAAAAATGGTGTAAAGGCACGAGATCGTTCCTTGGAGTGATTCATGGGTTTGTTCCTGTGCTATATATATGTATATGCATGGTTAGTTTCTTGTTTTTTTTTCACACCCCCTATTTAGTATTAACATGGGAACCTAGCATAGCTAGAGGATTTTCCAGGAATAGTTGTCACACTAGTTTAGATCATGCACTGGCTGGTGACCCATAATATGGACCTTTCTCTACTTTGGGATTATACCCCTCAGTTAGGCTAGGTAGGGTACGACTGAGCATGTGGGTGGATTAATATCATTAGATGAGAAATGCCTATCGAATGAGTTAGGTTTTAGTATGTTATAGATTATCTACCAATCTCCTAGGTTCTCCTATGTTCCCTTGACACTTATTTTTCTACTGTAGATAAATTGGGTGCCTTGTTTAGTTGGTTACTCATATGAGCTATATTCTATTTCCCTTGTTGTGTGATCATTGATTCTACTCACTTTTATGGTGTACCTAATAATGAGTTTTGAATTTTTTATGGAAATTTTTTAATATTGTTTTACCCCAACTTATCCTTTTTAAATAAAAAAATTATCTATTCTTCCATTTATCTCTTTCTTTAAAATTCTAAAGCTCTCATATTGGTAAAAAAACCAGTTTTAAATAAAAAGTGAAATAGAATGTGATTTTTTAAGGAGAAAATATGTAAAAACCTATGTTTTATATATTGTATTTAAAACCTGGAATTGATGACTCTTTTGTTTAAAGAAAATGCATTGGGAATAGATTGTTTTGGCATACCTATTTATTTTTAATACTCATGCCTATAGTTATTTCTAATTTTTAGCTTATGGTGTAGGTTTCCGCTTGGTTTTGATCTCCATGAGTGATGTTGGGTTTTGGGTCAGGAGAGTGACCCCCAGGGTCACATAGAGACTTAATGGTTTTCAGGTTTGATTGGTTTTTCTTTTCTATTTGGTTGTATCTCCCATTTTTTATGGACGTTTAGTTTGGATCTTGCATTTAGTTTGGATTTATTTATTTATTTATGTTAATTTGTTTATTTATATTGGGTGAAATCATTCCCAATTGGTTATTTATGATTCCCTTGGTTCTTATGACTAGCCCAGGAGGATCGAGAATGCCTCTCAGGCCTTGTTATGGGCTGGCTTGGTGGATCGGTTTAGGGTTGACCTATGGTGGTTCATGACAAAATGGTATGAGAGCATAGGTTCTTTAGAGTACATGTGTTTTATAGTGAAATTTGTTATTTAGGATGTCAAGGTAGATAGATTAGGACTATCAGATCTTGGGTGGTAGGAATGAGGAATTTTCTGGACAATAATTTCCGTGCCAAATATTGGTTTTCCATGGGAAGTCAGGTTTTGTTCGGTTTATTTTATTCTTGTGGGTTATTTGGTGTTTGGAAAAAAAATAAGAGTTGGGCCGGTAGTCTCGGTGAGATCACAAGGCCTTCCAAGCCATGTAGATCCAGGGAAATGGTCCTGAAAGACTATCTATGATGGTGGTGTGATGGGAATATGGCCTCCAACCATATGGCCAAGTCACCCATTGACACTAGTTTCCCCTTCATGTGCTTGTTTCGAGTCTTATTGATTTTGGGGATGTTTTGAAAAAAATTATTTTGAAATTGTGTAAACCTGATTTCAAGAGGTGGTGTTTTGGTTTTTTGAAGTGATTAATGGGTTTTCAGATTTGTTTCAAAGAAAATTTTGAAAATCTATTTTTTAATAAAATTATTTTTGATATTTTTTTTAATTAGAAAATGGTTTTTATGGGAAGAATTTGGTTTTTGGATGGAATTCATGGGATTTTTGGGTGGAATGAAATGTAGTGCAGTGTGAATTTTGAAAGTTGTTTTTGAGGTGGAGGTTAGTGTGTTTTTAAAAGGTTTTGGGAAAAATTTGTGAGATGGTTTCTTTTATGTTTGGTGTTTAATTATGGTGGGTTTTTATTGATGATATAGTTTTGACTGAGTCCTTAGTTTTCACGTTGCTTAGAGTACACCCCACCAAGATTCGATGGATATGAAAGGTATAACTACTAGTGGTTAACCATTATAATACCCTCTAGTTGATCAATCTAAGGACTTCCTTCTCGTGTTTTTGAAGTTGAACCCTCCTCTCTTTTATGGTCAAGAAGATCCTTTTGAGGTAGTAGAGTGGATGCAAAAAATATAAAGGATCTTTGATTTCATTGAGTTTTATGAGCCTCTAAAGGTGAAGTTCACTACCTTTATGATTAAAGGTCATAGTTGGAAGTGGTGTAAGTTATTAATTCAAAACAATTGTAACACCCCGAGCTTCCACAATACCCTTCTCATTCAATAATGCAATAGCTTGCATTGTACGCAACTTCGAGTTCTAAAACACCGCGACTAATCAAAGTAGCCATTATGAATAGTAATAACCACGTTTTAAAATTATAGAAATTTTATATTTCAAAATTTACTTCATTTTTGGATTCGGAATATCGAAATTAGCCTATGTTGAATTTTTGGTATTTTTCTGAGAACTTCTAATTTTTTATGAATAGTGAAAAATAATTAAAAACAAATTTTTTAATCAAAATAATTTATAGTGATAAATTATACTATTTAGTGGTTTTAAATTATAATTAGAATATATTTTTACCATTTTATCCAATGGTGGTCATTAGAATTAATTTAACATTGAAATTGGACATAAACAATTGCCAATCTTTTGATATAAATTGTTTCTTAAAAACACACTATTTGTTGTGACAGCAGGAATTAATTATAAAATTAATTAATGAAACTTATATGTTTGTAATTTTGTAAAATAGACATCATCTTTGAATTCAGAATATCAATTATAGCTTAGGGTGAAATTTTGGCATTGTTCTGAAAAACTTCAATTTTTGATGAATAGTGAAACCACTAAGTGGTAGTTAAATAACTGATTTTTTGTTTAAATGAAATATTACCACTTCTGTGATTTGATTTTCAAAAATCCAACATACATGGTTTTCATTAAGAAGTAAAATGTGGTTCAATGAGATTAAAATAATTTTTTGGTGAATAGTAACGTTTAAGTTCTTAATCGCGATTAGAGGTAATTAGAGTAGTTTAAGGTAAAAATAATATTTTAATAATATGAGATGAGCTTGACACATGTCCTAACCTCATTGGATGTGCCATGGCCGACCAAGAAAATCCATGGGTCAACTTAGGGACCCCATAGAGCCACTGTAGTTGGAAAATGACATAAATACCTTTTATTTAATGTTAAAGTAAAAAATGACACAAACATGAAATGTTTTACTAAAACAATTTTTACATGGGGTTATACAAGTCATATTTTTGACTATAAATATTCATTTGAAATCTAAAACGATTTCCTACATCATAGTAGTTTTTTTAAAATTTTTAGACATTAAATAAATTAAATTATTGATGACATCATTATGATGCAGCAATGACCTCATTATTTAACGATTTTAATAAAATGAAAAGATAATGTACAATTCAAGGCTTACACTTGTCCAAAGACTATTGTATGGGTAGATTTAGAACCCTTATCACCTTATACACGAATTATATAAGTGAGGGACCTTTAGAATCCGAAAATAATTGTATAATAATGTAAAATTTCCTTACTTTCCAAGAGTGCCCCTCCTCTCCTCTTATAAAAGGCCCCCACCTCTACCACCTCATTCACACTTTCAAGCCATTTGGATCGGCCAAAATCTGCCCAAATACTCTCCCAAATTCCCCCTCTTACTACTAGAAGCCTCACATTGGGCAGAACTCTTCCCAAGGAAGCCTTTGGCTCAAATCAAAAAGAGTTACCCGATTTTGAGGTAATGTCTTCTCTAATGTTGTTTTGTTTTATTTTTCTTCTCCAACCCCCTAAACTCTTTTTATTAATTTATTTTGTAACAAAAACAGTATCATAAATATACTAGGATGTTTTTATAAGAAGTATTCGAGCTACACTTACACACACCTACATCTAATGGTTAAAGAACATACGGTTTCTGTGGATGGCGAATTTCTGCCTCACGAAATGATGATTGTTCAACACTCATATAACACCTTCAAAGGTGACCATTAAGATGTAACTATATTTATATAGGATATATAATATGTTTAAGTTTTACTTATGCTTCTTTATTTCTCATTTATGGTATACTTTATGATTTCCATTATGGGTAAACACGATAATTTTATTTTAGGAAGTGCGGACTACCGCCCCCTCAAAGTGAAGTGAATCGTTAATTCCATATGTGGGATGTATAAAGGATGGAGTAAATGATATTATATATAATATTATACTGGAACTATATTATACCTTTATATAATTATGATTTCATTCCATTAAATATGAAATAGAAATGAAAGTAGCGTTCATGCGTACGTACGGCTTACCGTCTCCATGAACGGTGCATTTCATTTTTACCTATAAATGTTATGTAATAATATAAATGCATGTATATACTGGATATATATGAGATATATTATATCTATATCATGAATATAATTCTGGATATAATGGATATATCACCACATGAACAACTTGTAATTATAAGAATGTTATTTTTGACTCAAGTACCTAAGATCGACAAAATGACCGTTATAAACTTAAATAATTACATAATGTTCATAACATGGTAATAAGGGATATAAAAGGAATAATGAACATGAAAAAGTTTCTTAAGTAAATAGTAATTAACTCTAGTTTATTATTCAGGAGGTTAAAGAATAGTCGAGTCAGGACAGGACGCAAGGTAAGGGAATTTCTTAACCCAACTTCCATTGTTTGGGTTAATCTCCTACTTTCAAATTATGTCATGATATTATTATGTCTTATTTTGTATTTTTACTTTCTTTATGTGTACCTATAGTAAATACACATAATAGATCTATTTTATTTTAAAAATGATCCTTTTAAGGACTTCGTTTCAATCTCCTTTCATTGAGGCATATTTTGTTTTATACACAACTTTCTTTTATACGGTGTATAAACCCCTTTGACTTTTACGTTTATTCAAAAGGAATCTTTTTTATACGAAGAGTTTTACTAAACGACAAAAAGGGAATGTTTTTCCTTCCGTACATATGCGGAGACAACGATTTCTCCGCCGCCGTGACCATTATTTGAGTTTCGGATTTCTCTATAAGCCATCACTTTTTTTTAATGAAAAATAAATACAAAGTTTTAACTTTCTTTTATTTTGGTATTGAAAATGGTTTTGAAATCATTTTTATTATATCAATGTGTTGTATTGATATCTTGTGATTGAAATGTGGAAATGTTATGTTTCCTTTATCCATGTTTTATGTGATACGATTATGTTATGGTTTATGATATGTTTAAACCTATTCATATGAGGAATGCATTGGACTTAATAAGTGACGGGTGGAGCCCGCTATAGCTCCTCGATGCATCGGTAGGTCTCATGAGAAAAACTAGTGTCTTGGCATGAGGCCTTGACAAAATCTTATTTGTGGTCTTGGCACGAGGCCTTGGCTACGTGGTTATGATAGTCTGGAATTATGCATTCCATCATTATGAAAGTGGTTATTGATATTACATGTGATTATTCGACCAGTATAATATCCATGTGAAGAAGTAAATGGAATTATCTCATTTTACTTTTGCCATATTATGTTGATTTTAAAGTTTAAAAGGCTTTTGTTTTAGTTATACGTTGTCTTAAATGTTTATGTTTATTTATGAAAGCTTCCGCAATATTGTTATCCTTACTGAGCATCTGAGCTCACCCCTTTCAATGTTTTAGTATTTTCCAGGATGTGAAGAAGTATTTTATGAATGACCTGCAGGGATAGTCAGAAGAGGATATGAGTGTGGACTATGGATACTTTATTATTTTAGTTTTTTACCTCATGTTGTAATGTAACATTTATGAATGTATCTAGTGTTTCCAGGGCTACTAATCTAATCGGTCTTTCGAGACTTGATCTTTTGTGATCATGCCAATGTTATGAAGTAATGCACCGACTCTGGGTAGCTGGGGTCGGGGCGTTATAGTTGGTATCAGAGGCAGTTTAGTACTAACCTTGGAAGCTAGATTTAGATAAACTCTGATTAGAGTACATAGCCCAAAGATTGACTTTGAGGATTAGTATAGAAGAACTTCCTTGAATTTTGGTATTATAGAGATTTTGTGAGTTTTCTGAGCAATACATCCCTGTCTGGATACGAGCAGGTAGAGGCGGCTCTGGTACAGATGTACCTAGGGGTAAAACCTGAAAACACCGCTTTGAGCTACACCTAAATAGGAACTGGTGCACGACAACGGGCCTTGCTGCACTCTTGGTTACGACACTCCCGGGGGATATTCTTAGGATAATTCTTGTTTTCTTTACAAACCAATATGAAGGGTTATGAGTATATACTTTCTCAAAGAAAACATTTTTATGATTATGGATTATATCCATAAATAGTTCAATTAGTGTTAAGTGTTTTACAAGTATGGAATTATTTATTTTAATTCATAAACTAATATAGTTTATGCCATTGTTTAGAAATGGAGCCTAGTGGAAGGAATGGAAACCGTATCAATCCACGCACTCCGTGTAGGGATTTCCCTCTTGCTCAAGATAATTATTGTGGATCTGGTGATACAACTGGTGCTGATAAACTTATTACCATACTGGGACAACTCACTCAGGTTATGAATAATAACCTTACTCGTATGGATCACCCTGATCCGCAATGTGGAGGATCAATGTTAGACCGCTTCATGAGGCAACAACCACCAACATTTAATGGGGGTACAAATCCGTTAGTAACTGAGCAATGGATAAACTCCTTAGAGAAAATATTCCATGCCTTGGGGAGTAGTGAAAGGGAGAAGGTTTTCATGGCAGTTTACCGCCTCACTGGAGATGCCGATCAATGGTTGTCATTGATTCAAAATATAAAGGAAGATGATGACGTATCGAATATGTAATGGAGGGAGTTCAAAGAGATTTTCTTAGAAAAATACTTTCCTCATGACCATCGAGCAGATATGGAAAGGAAATTTCTGAGTCTGAGACAAAAGGAGGATGAGAATGTCGCAAAGTATGAGGACAACTTTACAAGGTTGGAGAGGTATGCTGCAGATTATATACGTAACCCAAGAGGTAAGATTGATCATTTCTTTGATGGGTTAAAACCATTTCTCCGTAGAGATTTAGTATCACAATCTTTCTCAACATACGAAGATATTGTCTCATGTGCTATCAAGACAGAAAAGGAATTCTCTAAGTCTTATGACAACAAAGTAAAGCAAGAGAAGAAGATAACGGTGAAACAAGAGATAGATAAAGGGAAAAAGGGAAAGAAGGATTTTCCATTATGTGATAATTTTGGGAAGAATCACCCTGGTACTTGCCTAAAAGGAATGGGAGTTTGTTATAAATGTGGAGAAAAAGGTCACCAGGCGCGTGATTGCAAGGGAAAGAAAGAGGCTATCAATGTTGAATGCTACAATTGTAGGGAAATGGGGCATTATGCAAATGAATGTCCTAAGCTTCAAGGAAACTTACCTCAGAAAAGGCCAAGGCATCAAGGACAATCTTATGATTTTACTATAGTTGAAGTGGAATAATTAATGTATTGGTGCTTTTGGACTCATGGATTATATTCTGGTTATTAGAATAATGTGATATATATATAAGGATTGTACTGTAGTACTTTTTGTTTCATTAAGATTTTAATATGATGAAGGTAATCATATTTTTGTATGTGACAAAGAGAGAAACTTTACCTTGTTTGAGGAATCTGATGATACAATTGATTTTGGAATTAAGAGACCTTTTAGAGAAAGTCTGGATAGAGGTATTTTGGATAACTATAAAGGTTGGATTAGATTAAGTTGATCTTTGGATAATATTGTTTAAGGTTAAAAAATTTATGAAGATTATTTTTGGAATATTATAATACTATAGTTTTAGGAAAAGGACAACTTGCAGGGTGGGGCATAACCCATCGCGTCGGACAAAGCTGCAAGAATCGAACCCACAACCATAGTGCGACATGCCTTTATTTCCTACCACTAGCCTACAGGAAGTCCCTGGTTATTATAAAATAATTTTACTAATCTAAATGGTATGTGTTAATATTTGGAACCTTATACAATTAGGATAAGTATGATATTTTTGAGTTCTATTATCTTTTTGAATGAAAGATGAGGTGAAGGTTGAAACTCTAATTTTGAAGCATAAATATATATATACCTATCTCTTATTCAATGAATAAATTAATTCTTAAACTTTAGTAAAGGGATATTAAAACAAAAAAATGTGTTATCCTAATACCTTATGTCTTGTTGAACTGATGATATTTTAAATCAACATAGATTGAAGGCTTTGAGGCCCTCAATTTGACAGTTGATTGTGATTGATGACCTCAATCACTCCCTACAAATATTTATGTTTTTACTCCAATTATATGTCTCTAATTTCCACCAATGTTTTCCTAATCGATATCATAATTGGGTGGTGACTTTTTCATTTCCCTTTCCCTCTTATTAAGGCTAAATTTTACTAATCTTATTTCTGATGTGGGTTTTCCACAAAGGTATTTTTTATTTTCAACCTTTTATTTTCCAAGAAAAATTTCAAATTGCGAGGATGCAATTTATTGAAGGAGTGTAGAATGTAACACCCCGAGCTTCCACAATACGCTTCTCATTCAATAATGCAATAGCTTGCATTGTACGCAACTTCGAGTTCTAAAACACCGCGACTAATCAAAGTAGCCGTTATGAATAGTAATAACCACTTTTTAAAATTATAGAAATTTTATATTTCAAAACGGACTTCATTTTTGGATTCGGAATATCGAAATTAGCCTATGTTGAATTTTTGGTATTTTTCTGAGAACTTCTAATTTTTTATGAATAGTGAAAAATACTTAAAAACAACTTTTTTAATCAAAATAATTTATAGTGATAAATTATACTATTTAGTGGTTTTAAAGTATAATTAGAATACATTTTTACCATTTTATCCAATGGTGGTCATTAGAATTAATTTAACATTGAAATTGGACAGAAACAATTGCCAATCTTTTGATATAAATTGTTTCTTAAAAACACGCTATTTGTTGTGACAGCGGGAATTAATTATAAAATTAATTAATGCAACTTATATGTTTGAAATTTTGTAAAATAGACATCATTTTTGAATTCGGAATATCAATTACAGCTTAGGGTGAAATTTTGGCATTGTTCTGAAAAACTTTAATTTTTGATGAATAGTGAAACCACTAAGTGATAGTTAAATAACTGATTTTTCGTTTAAATGAAATATTACCACTTCTGTGATTTGATTTTCAAAAATCTGACATACATGGTTGTCATTAAGAAGTAAAATGTGGTTCAATGAGATTAAAATAATTTTTTGGTGAATAGTAACTTTTAAGTTCTTAATCGCGATTAGAGGTAATTAGTGTAGTTTAAGGTAATAATAATGTTTTAATAATATGAGATGAGATTGACACATGTCCTACCCTCATTGGATATGCCATGGCCGACCAAGACAATCCATGTGTCAACTTGGGTACCCCATGGAGCCACTTTAGTTGGAAAATGACATAAATACCTTTTATTTAATGTTACAGTAAAAAATGACACAAACATGAAATATTTTACTAAAACAATTTTTACATGGGGTTATACAAGTCATATTTTTGACTATAAATATTAATTTGAAATCTAAAAAGATTTCCTACATCATAGTATTTTTTTTATAATTTTTAGACATTAAATAAATTAAATTATTTATAAAATCATTATTATGCAGCGATGACCTCATTATTTAACGATTTTAATAAAATGAAAAGATAATGTACAATCCAAGGCTTAAACTTGTCCAAATACTATTTTATGGGTAGATTTCGAACCCTTATCACCTTATCCACAAATTATATAAGTGTGGGACCTTTAGAATCCGAAAATCATTGTATAATAATGTAAAATTTCCTTACTTTCCAAGAGTGCCCCTCCTCTCCTCTTATAAAAGGCCCCTACCTCTACCACCTCATTCACACATTCAAGCCATTTGTCTCAGCAAAACTCTGCCCAAATACTCTCCCAACTCCCCCCTCTTACTCCTAGAAGCCTCACTTTGGGCAGAACTCTTCCCAAGGAAGCCTTTGGCTCAAATCAAAAAGAGTTACCCGATTTTGAGGTAATGTCTTCTCTAATGTTGTTTTGTTTTATTTTTCTTCTCCAACCACCTAAACTATTTTTATTAATTTATTTTGTAACAAAACCAGTATCCTCAATATACTAGGATGTTGTTATAAGAAGGATTAGAGCTACAATTACACACACCTACATCTAATGGTTAAAGAACATACGGTTTCTATGGATGACGAATTTCTGCCTCACAAAACGATGATTGTTCAACACTCATATAACACCTTCAAAGGTGGACATTAAGATATAAATATATTTATATAGGATATATAATATGTTTAATTTTTTACTTATTCTTCTTTATTTCTCATTTATTGAATACTTTATGATTTCCATTATGTGTAAACGCGATAATTTCATTTTAGGAAGTGCGGACTACCGCCCCCTCAAAGTGAAGTGAATCGTTAATGCCATATGTGGGATGTATAAAGGATGGAGTAAATGATATTATATATGATATTATACTGGAACTATATTATACCTTTATATAATTATGATTTCATTCCATTAAATATGAAATAGAAATGAAAGTAGCGTTCATGCGTACGTACGGCTTACCGTCTCCCTGAACAGTGCATTTCATTTTTACCTCTAAATGTTATGTAATAATATAAATGAATGTATATACTGGATATATATGAGATATATGATATCTATATCATGAATATAATTCTGGATATAATGGATATATCACAACATGAAAAACTTGTAATTATAAGAATGTTATTTTTGACTCAAGTACCTAAGATCGACAAAATGACCTTTATAAACTTAAATAATTACATAATGTTAATAACATGGTAATAAGGGATATAAAAGGAATAATGAACATGAAAAAGGTTCTTAAGTAAATAGGAATTAACTTTAGTTTATTATTCAGGAGGTTAAAGAACGGTCGAGTCAGGACAGGACGCAAGGTAAGGGAATTTCTTAACCCAACTTCCATTCTTTTGGTTAATCTCCTACTTTCAAATTATGTCATGATATTATTATGTCTTATTTTGTATTTTTTACTTTCTTTATGTGTACCTATAGTGAATACACATAATAGATCTATTTTATTTAAAAAATAATCTTTTTAAGGACTTCGTCTCAATCTCCTTTCATTGAGGCATATTTTGTTTTATACACAACTTTCTTTTATACGGTGTATAAACCCCTTTGAATTTTACGTTTATTCAAAAGGAATATTTTTTATACAAATCTTTTTACTAAACTACAAAAAGGGAATGTTTTTCTTTCCGTACATATGCGGCGACAACGACTTCTCCGCCGCCGTGACCATTATTTGAGTTTCGACTTCCTCTACAAGCCATCACTTTTTTTAATGAAAAATAAATACAAAGTTTTAACTTTCTTTTATTTTGGTTTTGAAAATGGTTTTGAAAGAATTTTTATTATATAAATGTGTTGTATTGATATCTTGTGATTGAAATGTGGAAATTTTATGTTTCCTTTATCCATGTTTTATGTGATACGATTATGTTATGGTTTATGATATGTTTAAACCTATTCATATGAGGAATGCATTGGAATTAATAAGTGACGGGTGGAGCCCGCTATAGCTCCTAGATGCATCGGTAGGTCTCATGAGACAAACTAGTGTCTTGGCACGAGGCCTTGACAAAATCTTATTTGTGGTCTTGGCACGAGGCCTTGGCTACGTGGTTATGATAGTCTGGCATTATGCATTCCATCATTATGAAAGTGGTTATTGATATTGCATGTGATTATTTGACCAGTAGAATATCCATGTGAAGAAGTAAATGGAATTATCTCAATTTACTTTTTCCATATTATGTTGATGTTCAAGTTTAAAAGGCTTTTGTTTTAGTTATACATTGCCTTAAATGTTTATGTTTATTTATGAAAGCTTCCGCAATATTGTTATCCTTACTGAGCATCTGAGCTCACCCCTTTCAATGTTTTAATATTTTCCAGGATGTGAAGAAGTATTTTATGAATGACCTGCAGGGATAGTCAGAAGAACATATGAGTGTGGACCATGGAGACTTTGTTATTGTAGTTTTTTTACCTCATGTTGTAATGTAACATTTATGAATGTATCTAGTGTTTCCAAGGCTACTAAATTAATCGGTCTTTCGAGACTTGATCTTTTGTGATCATGCCAATGTTACGAAGTAATGCACCGACTCTGGGTAGCTGGGGTCGGGGCATTATAAAAATACTCAATAATACCTTTCTTGGGAATTATTCAAGGCTTCGTTCATCTGATAGTACTTTTTTGAGGCTGTGAAGGCGACGAAGGCAATGGAGATGTGCTGCCTTCAGCAAGGTGATTGATCGGTGTTGGAGTTTTTTCATCATTTTGAGGATATAGTTCCTTATCTTCTAGAGTGGTCCAATGATGATTCCCTAAAATCATGAAATTTTGAGAATGTTCTTCATTATATTTTGTAGTTGAAGGTGTCATATATCAGTTTAACCTTCTTTTTTGATGCGGTGAGGCAAGTAGTTCGGGTTGAAGTTGTGTTAGTAGAAGTGCTTGAGGTAGATGAACTTCCTTCAACATTGGGAAAAATTGAAGGGAATTATAGGGTATATATTGTAAAGTGGCCTAATATTGGTGATTTTGGTAGTGGAATTAAAATTCCTACTGACCTTCATCAACTTCTTCTAGGCACATAACCTTGGTGTGTCATCAATGCGGCAAGCTGTGTCATAAGAACCTATCATGTACAAATGGTCCAAATACCTATCATACCCGTGGACACCTAGGTCATTTGGAATGGGGTTTTGGGGTGTTTCTAGGAATATATGTGGAGCGAGATACACTCATTCCGAAGACACCCTATCCCATTTGTAGGAGTAAGGTGCTAATTTGGGTTCAGTATAAAGTTTCTGTTTTGTAGGGGTTCCTTTTATTACAATGGTTGTAGCTTATGGTGTTGTATTTTATTTAAGATGTAAATATGATGTCATTTATCTTTTGGAAACCTCTCTTTTAATGTAATTATGTATTTTTAAAATTCTAAATTCATCCTTTTTGAGTGGAGATGTGTCTTGTTGTATGACTTGTTCTTTCCGCTTCTCATTTGGGGTGAAAGAGGGGGATGTGTGTGTGTATTTACTAAGTCTCTATTTTGGTGGAAGTTCTTTGTTGGAGTGAAGTGAGTCTCATGGTGTGTCATTTTTTTTGGTTCTTCCTGGGGTTTTTGTGTGGTCATTCTGGTTTAGAGTGTTAGTGTTTGGTGGTTGATGTTGGTTGGGAACCCTACTAGAATTATAAAATGGAGGAGAGTCCATTATGGACTCCCATGTTGTTAATTTAGTTTGATCTCAAATGTTGTATTAAAAATGGGTGGTTTATTTTTGATTTTTATAATTCTGGGTCTTTTCAGTCTGGGTGGACATTGGGATTTTGGAGTACGCCCAATAGTTTTATTTGTGGAAAGGTTATGAAGGTTGTAGTTTTATTTTTCCATAATTTCTTAATAAGTGGTTTGGGTTCATTGGTTTGTGTTGGGTGAGAGTTGTGAGTGTCATTTTGGTGGTAGTTGAGGTGTTTTTGGTTTTAGGAATCAATTCATTCAACTATGTAAACCCTTGTATTTTATTGATCAACTAGAAACTTTGAGGCTTTCTGGGGGTAGAAAGTGTAATGGTGGGGAGAATTTTCACATCCTGGTTTTTATTTTATTATTTTATTTTAGTCTATATTTTTTTCATTTGTTTCTCTCTTGTGTTTCAGGTGTTTCTGATTAAAATTGTGTGTGCCATGTTTTTTTCCTCTGTTTCACGATTTAGGTGCATGATTAAGTGGTAACTGTGTGGCCTCATGATATTAAGCTTCTTTTCAGTTCATTTGTAACTTTCATGATTTGAGTTGCACAACTTCAACAAAGTTTGACTCAAACTATGTGGCTCCTAGGAGAAACGGTGTGTGTATTTGGGTGTCTCAAGTCGAAGGTGCATGAACTAGGCATGGTTAGTCCAAACCATACGTAAGGTGTGAAAATGGTTCTATAATTTTTGATAGAACCATGTCACACGGTTGGAGAACAATTTTCTAGACCATGAAAACAAATTGTGTGAGTTCTTGATGTGTCCAGTAAGGGGTTCATGGTTGGTTCATGGTTTGGGAAACCATGTAGACTAACCGCACGCAGTGTCTAGGTTCATTAAAAATGGTTTTTTACCATTTAACCTCTCATGTTTTAACACAAAATCACCCCTTTACCTCCCTATTTGATTTGTGAGACACCAAGGGGGATCTTTCCTTTATCCCCACCCCTCCCCTCCTCTTCCAAGGGTATAATAAAGGTATTTCTTCAAGTTTTGGGGTGATTTATTGAGGTAATCTCCTTCTCTATTATTCCTCTTCCTTATTCTTCCATTTTATTTAGAGTTCCTCTTCTTCTTTAGTCTTTTGGGTCTAGGTTTCTTATTTTTTTGGATTTTAATTGGTGGTTTTTCCTTATTAAGGTTCCTATTGGGTTTTATTTATCCCTTTTACCTTCGTGGTGTTGTTTTGGGCTGCTTCTATGGAATCGCTTGTGGTTTGAGGTAGGTTTCCCTTTGCATTTGGAATTTTAAATTTAAGAATCATTTAATTCTTGTTTTTCACATCTTCCATGGATGTTAATTAGTGATATGGACTCTTGTAATAATTATTTTTTATAAGAAAAAGTGATTTACTTATTATAAATCATTTGAAATTATTTTACTAAACCTCACACACCAAGTGTTTTATAAATTGCTCGATTGGATTTTGTAAGTGAATTACGGTTTATAAAGTATTATTTTGGTTTGTAAATGTGTTTCAGTTACTTAAATTGATTTATAAATGGTTGTGTATTTATAAATGGTGTTTTTTCCTCTTCTTAAAAAGGTGGCCTTGGTTCTTTGGAAATGATTGGTTACTCAAATATTGCTTGATGCTTGTTTATCACTTTCATAAGTTGGTCCTCTTTTGAAAACTCTCCTTGGATGATCCTCTTGCCTTAGTTGTTTTGAATGGTATGAGAGGTCCTTGGTATGATAATACCTTGTGAACAAATGGTGTAAAGACAAGGGGTCATTCCTTAGGGTGATTTACAGGTTTGTGCTTGTGCTATATATATGTATATGCATGGTTGGTTGCTTGTTTGGTTTTTTTCACACCCCCTATTTAGTCTTGACATGGGAACCTAACATAAATAGTATATTTTCTAGGAATTGTTGCTACACTAGTTTAGATTATGCACTGGCTGGTGGTCCATAGTATGGACCTTGATATGCTTTAGGATTGTGCCCCTCGGTTAGGCCAGGTAGGGTAAGACCAAGGGTGTGGGAAGATTGATGTCATTGGGTGAGTCATGCCTACAGGATGAGTCAGGTTTCAATATATTCTATATTATCCATTGAGATCCTATGAGACCCCATGTTCCCTTGTCACTTATTTGTCAGTGATAGATAAATTAGGTGCCTTTTTTGGTCAATTACTCATATGATCTATATTCCATTTCCCTTATTGTGTGATTATTGATTCTACTCACTTGTATATTGTACCTGATAATGAGTTTTGAAATGTTTTATGGAAATGTTTTATGAATGTTTTAAACCCAATTATCCTTTTTAAATAAAAAATTATATCTTCTTCCCTTTATCTCTTTCTTTAAAATTCTAAAGCTCCCATCTTAGTAAGGAAACCGGTTTTAACTAAAAAGGGAAATATACCATGATTTGTTTTAAGGATAAAATGTGTGAAAACCTATGTTGTATATATATTATTTCAAACTTGGAATTGATGAATCATTTTTTTAAAGGAAATTCATTAGGAATAGATTGTTCGGGCATTCCTACTGAGTTTTAATACTCAGGCCTATACTTATTTCTTGTTTTTATCTTATGATGTAGGTTCCATCTTGTTTTTGATCACCTTGGTTGATGTTAGGTTTTGGGATTGGAGAGTGTCCCTCTAGGTCACATGGAGACTTAGTGATTTTCAGGTTTGGTTAGTTTTTTGTTTTATGTTTGGTTGTATCTCCCAATTTTTTTTGTGGATGTTCAGTTTGGATCTTGTATTTGGTTTGGTTTTATCTGTTTATTTCCTCCACTTTGTTTATTTATACTAATAAAAATATTTCCCAATTGGTTCTTGCTGATTCCCTTCGCACTTGTTGCTATCTTGGGAGGATCAGGAACAACTATCAGGCCTTGTTGTGGGCCGACTCATGTGACGAGTTTGGGGTTAACCCAATGTGGTTCATGACATATCTTGTTCTCTTATTCTTGAGAGGAAGAAAGAGGTGGATAAATTCTCTTGGTCTTGAGATAAACCTTAGAAAAGTTCTTTATCGAGAGAGAATTATCTATAGAGGATTCATTATGTACAATGATTTCTTGGTCATATAACCCTATAAAATAATATAAATGGGTATTTATAGAGATATGTTAAGTATTTTTAATTACATATAGTTTTTTTACCAATTAATTAATCCTTAATGAACCCCATTTTTAATAATAATGGAAACAAAAACAAAAACAAAAACAATAACAACATTTTCTTGACATGAACAATGCCTAAAGATAAAATAAATATCATTTCTTAAATTAATAAATTAATATTTATTTAAATGATATTTAATATATAATTTCCACCATACTAATAACTTGGTCCATATTTCCTCCTAGACATTTACCAAACCTTGAATAATAAATATTAATCATTTAATAAGTAATTAAATATTATATTCACAATCTTACAGATAAATATTTATTTTAATATTAATGTAACTAAATATTTATCTAGAAATAAATATTATTTATTACCTTGAAAATGAAACAAAAGATAAATAAACATTATATCTAACAGTCTTGTGAATAAATATTAATTTAAATATTCAAATCATGTATAATTAGTGATTGGATAATTACAATCAAATAAAATATCCAGAATAAATATTATTATTTTTTATTAATAACAATATTAATTATAACTATTAAATTTAAATATAATTTAACTGAGATCAATGGAAACACAATGTGCTTGACTCTTTAGACCTCTCCCTTAGTGGAATTAGATGGGCTTGTCTAAAGTCTAATATAAGCTTCTAACAACATGTAAAATCACCCATAGAGGAAGAAGTTAATGCCATAATGATGACCACCACATAAGAACCCTTACCATGTAATATAATCCCTTTGTCTTGATATCTCTTAATCACGAAAGTTTTATACTTGTGCCGTCAACCTATGTGGTCAATTTCTCTTTCTATGACTTCTTAAAATAACCTAGTCAATCACCATAGACATGGTATTTTAGTTTGATAGTTTCATTCCAATTAAAGGTCCTAGGATATCATCTCTCCTAAATAGGATGAGAAAAATCATTTCTTGACTTATTCATTAATGACATCTTTATGATGCACCCAACATATCCTACTTCCCACAAACATATTTCATCATAGCTTTGGTCAATACATCAAAAAACACATGTCATGATATTCATTAGTAATAATATTAAATTCTATGGATAATTACACACATTCACATAAATAAATATCCAATGACACATAAACATGTGAAATTTATACTTGTGGGTCTATTCTTATAATCTTATGTATAGGTGATCACCAAGTTAAAACTTCATGAGATGAAGTGTCATCCACTTATGAGTATCTAGTACCTAATATTCAAACATACTATGTGTCCCATCATAGAACATTATCCTAAATATATAACATCACTTTAAGAATATCATTGTATAATTTCAAGGTTCTAGTCATAGAAGGGGACTGTTATGACCTTATCAACACAACATATACTTTGGGACATTATCAAATTAATGTTATGCATAAGAACAATCAATACATGATAAGAAATTTATTAATATTCATGACTTTGAAATTTATCAATATTCATGAATTTTAATATACAGTTCTTCTCTTACTTATTGACATTGTAATGGTATCAAATAGATATTAAGAAACCTTCAAGTATCTCTAGATCGTGGGTTATTTTATTCTAAAAGTTTTGAACCAAAATTAGTTGGGCATGATGATACTGGATACATTTCCGATCCACGTAAGTCATAATCTTAGAGTGGTTATTTATTTACATATGGTGGAAATTCTATTTCTTAGTGCTCTATAAAACAAAAAATTTCCGAGTCTTCCTCCAATCACGTTGAATTAATTACAATTCATGAAGAAAGTTTAGAATACATTTGGAAAAGATTGATTATTCATCATATTATAATTAATTGTGGATTAGATAAGAATAATTATATTCCAATCATATTATATGAAGATAATGATACTTTTATATCACAACTAAAGGGTGGATATATTAAAGAAGATAGAATAAAACATAGCTCACCAAAATTCCTTTTCACCCATAAAACTCAAAAGAATAGTGATATAGATATCCAGTAAATAAGTTCTTGTGATAATATTTCATATTTATTCATAAAGGAATTTTTTATTGTAAAATTTTAAAGATTGATTTATAAAATCAGAATGAAGAGACTAAAAATTTTATCATGAATTTACGAGGGGGAGTTGAGAACACTATACTCCTTTTCCCTTCATTAGGTTTTCCCATTGGGTGTTCTTGATAAGGTTTTTAATAAGGAAACTTGGTATGAAATTTAATTATCTTAGATTAACTTTGTTTTACTATAGGTATTTTTTAAGAGAATATTATATAGGGTTATATGAAATCATGGAATCCAAGGGGGAATGTCATGAAACATTATATATGGATGTCATAATTATGGTAACTCCCCCTTCCCAACAAACCATTCATGTTCTCAAACCTTTACGTGTAAAATATTGGTTTCCAAACATTGGATTAGACATGGAGAATATGAATTGATCTAAACCATTTATGGCATTTTACATGTATTTTATAAATAGATGAATAATATAATAAAGAGTTTACTTTTTCCCTTATACTGCATTATTAATTTTTTCTTATCACCATTTATTCAATTATACTCACTTTCCATAAATTTACTTTTCAATTTCTATTTATTTTCCTTTGATCAACATTACATTATGATTTTAAAACCCCCTAATGTTTTCAATTGGAATTCGATCCATTTCACAACAATTACAATGATTTTTTATTATCATATATAGATGTTGTTAAATTCTACTTTTAATGATGGAAATGTCATTTATTTTACATGAATAAATAATTGTATTTAAAATAAATATATAATATTGTGTGTGTTTGAAAATAAACAGTACAAGGAAAACATGTATTAACAGTGTTTTTTTCCAGAATACACGGCAGTTTTAATCGCTGCCCATTGATTCACAGAGGTTCTATAAGCTGTTGTGTTTTTTTGAGTCACCTATTAATTATAAGTGGGTTTTTAATTATTGGAATTCCTATAAAACCATTTCAAATATGTAATTGGTGAAAATTCTAAAACTGCCACTAAAATGAATGCAGTGGGTTTACAACTTTTAACTTTCTATAACGGTGCTATGATTTATTTTAATTTTAATTTTTTGGTTTAAACTAGTAGTGTTTATAACCATCATTAATTAATTAGTGATGGTTTAATAGAATATAGTAGTAGTTTATTAGTAAATATGGTTAAAACCATCCATAAGTATATAAAAATAATTTAAATTGATGCTAATTACAAAAAAATTAGTAGGAAAATAGAAGACTTCTAAATATGCTACTGCCTATAATATAAAATAAAAATAGATCCATAGGATACAGAATTTAATAATTTTAGCACTAAAAAAATACAACAATTACATACATATAAAAGGGGGATCCAACATCAGCATACATTATACTGAATTTATATCTCAATTACAATAATTACATACATTATATCAATATAAATTATATCACAATTATATGAACAATTACAACAATTAAAAATACAACACATGATAAGGAGATTCAAATTATATCACAATTACAACAATTATATCACAATTACAATAATTACACACATCAATATACAATTACATTACATCAAAATACATTATATCATAATTATATCAATATACAGCTACAAAAAATTACAGCTATAATTATATCAACATACAATTACAATTATGTCAACCTATAATTACAACAATTACATTACGTTAATAATTAAATTACAAAAAAAATAATTACATTACAATAAAAAAAATTAAATTACATCAACATAAAATTACACTAAATCAATAAAAATTATATCACAATTATATCAATATGCATTATATCATTATAAAATTAGAGAAATTAAAATTATATCAATATTAAATTACAATAATTACATTTACAATTATATCAACATAAAATTACAACAATTATATTACATCATCATTCATTATATCATAATTATATCATAGTTAAAAAAATTACATACATCATATAACAATATTTTTGAATCATATAACATATTTGTTTAAGTTAGATGATGTAAAAGAAATATATATAAGTTTTCAACACAAATATAACACCTAAAAATGGGAATCTAACACCAATGCTACTCCCCTAAGTTAGGATGACCACCCCTAAATGATTCATGCTCCTGATTTTCCTATTGACTTCCAAACAAAAGTACATATTTTTTTCTATATTAAATGAAATTTAGAATATATATTTTTAATCATATAGTGCATATAAAATATATTTACAAAAAATATCATAATAATATCAAAATATTAAAATAATGTAATTGATTCATTACCCCTATAATTTTTCATATTAATGATATAATGTCCTTAGGAATTCTCCTAGTTATTCCCTAGAATATATTAAAAAATGCACTCCCCATCACTATAAACTTATCATCTCGAGATATCTGTTATGCCGCATGCTCTTGTGTTATATTCTTGAGGATCATAATTTTCTTTTGTTATTCTAAGTGATTGAGAAAATAAATTTTTTCAAACCTATAGGATGAGGAATTTTAGTGAATGAATATGGGATCCTCCCAATTACTCGTGAGGGGGATGATCCAAAACCCAACCCCCACAGATGATCAATATAATCCTTGTACAAAACTTGGGAAATAATATCTATATAGGAGATTGATGATGACTACAAGTTATTCAAATCCCATGTATATTTAATTTTTTAATACAAGTAGAAAAAATTTAAAAAAATATATTTCTTCAAAAAAGTGAATTGTCATTTAGATTTTTACCCCAATGTTTTCTGTGGGTTTATTTACATAATTTCAATCAGCTTTCTTATGCACATAGAACCATAAATTGGTTAAACCAAGCTCATGGTCAGCTTTTTCACCTATATCACTAAAGAAAAATGAAAAATATAAAAATTTAATTACTTAAAATAAAAAAAATAATATTTAATAAATATTTATAATATTACCTTATTTGATCTTCTCCTTGAAAAACTTTTAGAATCAACAGTGTGTGGGATGACCTATTTCTCCCTATTTGATGATTTTGTAGAACACTCATGAAAATATTAATAAAAATTGAATTATCTTTAATAAATTGATATCAATGTTCTAAGACAATATCAAACAAGTTATGTGAGTCATAATGATGCATATCCATACAATACTTCCACTGATCACAAGGTATCCCTTCAGATATATTTTTTGTATATTTGACGAAGGCTCAAGGATCTTTCATTGAACTCACACCACTGTCTATATTTAAAGTTCTTCCACTTTTTCCCCAAACTTTTCAAAGTCCATTGATGTGAACCTTCATCATACACATAAAAATGAAAAATAATCTACATATAAGATATGAAAAAGTAATTATACTTACATTTCATAGGAACATAAAATAAAAAACTACAAATATTTATTTTGTCTTACTTTATATTTTTTTTTCAAAAATATAATTATTCTAATCGATGATAATATTCCCCCAATAATGATACATGATGGGAAGGTATGTCATATCACTTGTTAACTATCCTAATATCTACTCATATAATCCTTTAACATCAAATTTAGGCACCCCAAACATGTCAAATGACACAACCACTTTAAAAATTTTCGACCCCTAGACATTGGATGTATTCATGTTCATTTTTGTCTTGTTATCATCTAAATCTATTAAATAAATATATTAAAAAATTAGTATATAGATTTAATGAATTATTTTTACTCATTAACAATTACATACCAATAATGTCCACCCTCCAATTTCCTTGTGATGGTAATTGTGGCATTATATGCTCAGTCGATGATTATTCCTCAACTACTCTATGTGACCCCTCCAATATCCCTGGAGCAGAGGGTGATGCATTAAAAGTAGGAATCATGCCTTATGAATATGTGATTGTATCAGATGACATCAAATGATAGAAAGGGGGGCATACTAAAATTAGGTAATATACCTGATAAAGGTGAGAACATATCAGATGGATCATCTGACAGTGTAAGAGCTATGAAAGATTAGCTCATATCTTTAAATCATTTTGGTTTTGGAATTATTATATATAAAAAGAATATAAATCAAGTTAGAACATGAAATGTGATATAAAAAAGAAAATGTTGAGAATCACCTTATTTTAATGCTCACAAATCATGTTTATTATATTTATAATGATTTCAATATTTTATGATAGTATTTTTTTGGATAAATGGTAAAAAGTGGATAAGTATGAATATACAATTATTTATAAATATCTACCATCAGTTGAATAATGACATCGTTAGTTAAATCATGTGACTTCCATGAGATACCATCAGGTTGTGCTACCATTGAGTGGAGATACTACTAAGAACTGCTATTGTCGCATGATAAATATACCCGATTTCTACTGCAAATATTAGACATTGCTACTATAAAAGATCCTATTAGCAGTATCTATTTCTATCAATCGATGCTACCAACAATTCAAAGCTATTACTACCAATATAGTTGAATGATGCTACCTCCAGATCGTGCTACCACCAGGCTGTGCTACCGCTGCAGCCACAACATTGCTACCATCAAATCATCCACTGCTCGAGATGCTACCGCTAGTGATATACTTCCAAATACTATTAATTATAGTTAAAGATTTTGTTTTCAAGGAATATAACACTATTGGAGACCCATGGATATCCAGAATTAATTTTAAATTAATTATACAATGGATAATTGATGCATTTATTTTTGGATAGAAGAATATGGATTTAAGAATAATTATTCTTAAACAACTCCATGGAAGTCTTAAAGACAAAGTCAGTGTTTACAGATTTGTTACTCAATACAAGTATCTAGATTATTTTATTCTTATTTTTCAATGGATAATCATATCTTATGGAATGATATATATTCATAAGATCCCTCTCATTCATTCTTTAATCTCATGAATAATAAACTAAAGTTAATTTTAACTTGATTAAGAACCTTTTTCAAATTTATTATTCCTTTTACATCACTTATTACCAAATTATAAACATTTCATAATCATTTAAGTCAATAAAAGTTGTTTTGTCAATATTTGGTACTTGAGTAAAAAATGAACTTCTTATAATTACAAGTTGTCCATGTGGTCAAAATTTCATTATCTCCAGAATGATATTCATGATTTAGATATCATATATATCATATATATCCAGAATATATATATATATATATATTTGTATGTATTTATAATAGTACATAACATTTGGAGATAAGAAATGAAATGCACCGATCATGGAGACGGTAAGCCGTACGTACGCATGAACGCTACTTTCATTTCTATTTCATATTTAATGGAATGAAAACTTAATGATACATAGGTATATTATAATTCTAGTATAATATAATATATAATTTCATTAATTCCATCCTTTATACATTCCACATATGGCATGAATGAGTCATATCACTTTGAGGGGGCAGTAGTTCGCACTTCCTCAAATGAAATTATCATATTTACCCATTATGGAAACCATAAAGGTATGATATAAATGAAAAATAAAGAAGCATAGATGAAATATAAATATAATATATATCAAATATAAATACAGTAACATCATAATGGCTACCATGAGAGGCGGTAGGAGATATTTGAACAATCATCGTTTTGTGAGGCAGTAGTTCTCCGTCCACAGAAACAATATGTTTGTTTCTATTAAATAGAGGTGTGTGGAAGTTTAGTTTGAATAATTATCATAAAAAAATCCTAGTATATTTAGGATACTGGTGTTGTTATAAAATAATGGAATAAAGAGAGTTTAGGGGGTTGGAGAAGGAAAATAAAAGAAGAGAACTTGAGAGAAGACGTTACCTTTAAATCGGGTAACTCCCTTTGGTTTGAACCAAAAGGCTTTATTAAATTTCCTTCTTCCTAAAGTAAGTATTTTAGGTGGAATATAGGGATTTTGGGAGATTATTTGAGTAGAGGTTGGATGAGACAAGGGGCTTGAGAGGTGTGATTAATGGGTTAGAGGTGATGACCTTTTATAAGGGGGAGGAGGGCCTCTTTAGGAAAGTTTGAAAGTATTATTTTATTATAAAATTATTTTCTATTTAAAAAGGTACAAAACTCATTAAATTAAAATATAATAGGAATATAAGTAGAAATAAAATCATCCAATAATAATTGAAAAGGTTTTGGATATTTTTTAATCCTTATCTTTTTTATTTAACACTTTGTTAACTTATTTAACTTTTAACATGTCTTCTCATATATTCATACTATATGGTTAATATATTTACTATAAAATACCAAGATACCCAAAATAGATCATCAATGACATTTATATCATCATATATGTAATTTGGGTGAATATTATATTTTAATGATTATTATATCAATTAATAAAATAATATTTTTTTTAAAAACTTATTTATGTCAATTTATATACTATTCATATCATGAATTTATAAAAAATAAAAAACAACTTTATTATTTCAAAAAACCTTCATTAATTTAAATATAACAAGTCATAATTATCTCTAAAATTCGTGGAGGGCATAAAAAGTTTTAAAATAAACTTATTTTAATATTTATAATCTCATTTATTTAAATCTTTTAATAATAAGGTAATCACTACATCACCATTGTGTCATAAATAAATTTATTTATATGATTTCTAAAAATTATAAATAAAATACCATGATGTAGTAAATATTTATAGTCGAACTGATCACTTATATAACCCTATATAAAAATTATTTTACTAAAAGATATATGTTTATGTTACAATTTCCTTAACTTTAAATTAATTTTTATAAAGTGTCATTTTCACTTACAAGTGGCTCCATGAGGTCCCAAAATCAACCCAAGGATTTCCATGGTCAGAAATGTATCAGAAAATAGGGTTAGGTCACGTATTAGGGTAATGTAATATTATTATAATATTATTATTTTACCCTTATTTACCATATTTACCCTTTAACCATGGTAAATAAAATATTTATTAAAGTTACTATTCACAATGTATAAAAATAAAATTTACCTATTTAAACAATTTGGACCTCCTGATTCCAAATATTGAATCCATTTTTCCAAATTCAAAATATAGAAGTTGTAGAAATTAATTTAAAATTAATTCCCATAGTCAAAACAAAAAAGCATTTTTTAAGAAATAATAACTATCAAAAGATTGACACTTGTTTATGTTCAATTTCAAAGTGAAATTACTTCCAATGACAAAAATTGGATTAAATAGTAAAAATATAATCTAATTAAAATTTAAAACTAATTAAAAATATAATATAACCATATAAATAAATTATATTAAAATAAAATTTTGAATTAAAATGCTATATTTTTCACTATTCATTAAAAAATGCACTTTATCAGAAAAATGAACAAATTTCATCCAAAGTAAATTTTGATGCCCCAATTCAAAATAAGAATTTTATTTTGTCAAATATAACATATAAAAGTGACAAAAACTAGATTTAAAAAGGGTTCTCCATCAAAAGGCAGTAAATCGACCTTTTAAAGAATATTAAAGTATTTATGCTTAAAATTGGATTAATTCACAATTTAAGCCTCTAAATTTTATTGGATAAATATAAAAAATTTTAAAAAAACATATGTAATCATATCATAATTAGTTCTGTTCATTCCCACCAATACAATGACTATGCGTTAACTACCATTTAAAATAATAATAATATTATATTATTTTTCGGTATAACTCAACGTTGTGTGCAACGTAAGATTTCAAATAAACACGTTGTTGCGTATTGGGCATACCATCGAACATAGCATCCAATTTAAAGAAAAATTAATATTTAAATCAAAAATATTAATAAATATGAAAATATCATATTATTTATTTATCTGGGATGTTATAGTTTCTCCCCAACCATTTGAGAAAAATAAACTTTATTTATTAGAATCAAGACCCATAAGATGGAAGAAATTTATATTGGAAGGCTATCTTTATACTTTCATTGAACAATGATCATATATTGATCTAGAATATGAAACATGACTTCCCTCCCTTGAAAATTGATATGAGCTCCATATAGAGAAAGCCAATCCATGTCAAGAATCACATCAAATTCCACTATAGAAAGGATCATAAGATTTTCAGGAATCACTTTCCGACAAACTTCAACTGGAGAAGAATTATAGATTTTTGATGCAACTGTTGTGCCATTAGAAGTTATCACAGCTAACTCAAAATCTATTTTTTGGTAATATGATGATACCCTTATAAAATTCTTCAGAGATAAAAGAGTGGGTGGATCCAGAATCAAATAAAATATTTTCTACTTTAGATTGTATGATAAGTGTACCTTTCACAACTTCATTATTGTACTCCGTGTCGCCAATAGTGATTTCATGCGACTTTACTTTTTATTTTACCTTAAGAGTTTTTTGACATCGATCATCATCAATAACCCTTGGATTATGAAATTTATTGACATAATTCCCCATTTCCTTGCACTTGTAACATTGAATTATATGAGGCGCATTCTGTGTAGCCTTTTCTATGTTCACATCATTAGACATCCTTTTCCCATCACTTCAGCATTCAACTACCCGATGAAGTTCTTTTCTACACTTAAAACATTTACTAGTCCTTTTAAAAAAATTCCCTCCATGTTTCATTCCACACTTTTATCATAAGGGAAAAATCATCTTCTTTTCAGTGTGGTATTTAGATTTTCCATTGAATTCCATTTTTTCTTCTTATCAAACCCATATGACTGATGGGTTACTCCAATCTCCATATCAACATTGATATCACATCAAACAATTTCCTCATATCTATTGAAGTCCCTTATGAATAATTCCCTTTGGAGACTTGGTTTTAAGCCACTAAAGAATCTATCAATTTTACTCTCAGGTTGGATAATAATTCCAGAAGCGTACCATGAAAGTCTTGTAAACTTTGCTTCATAGGTACCAAAAGATTCATTATCCATTTTCTTAAGTTCAAGTAACTACTTCTCCATATTTTTTCAAATAATATGAGGAAATTACTTTTGAAAAATATGTTCTTGAACTCATCCCATTCCATGGACTCAATTTCATCTCTTTGCCTCATATTCTTGATAATATTTTACCATTGATAATCTTCTCTTTCCAAATGATAGACTGCTAAGATGACTTTATCGTGTTTAGAACATTGTAGAACTAGAAATATCTTTTTAGTGGTACTGATCCATTGTTCATCAACTAATGGATCATAAGACCCGCTGAATGAAGGTGGATGTTGTCTCATGAAGGACTTAACAAAATGTTGCTCCCTCCTTTGATTGTTTGGAATTACTGCATGATTCATATATTGATAAAGTTGTGTGAACATGGATACAATATTTTTTCTTACATCTCCCATAACATTTGGTTTCTAAGGGCGACAATCATTGCATTGCCCAACATATTCAGCATTAACACAGTTCCTTCAGGTTCCAACAATTGACTATAACCATGAATAATAGAGTGAGAAACACTAATCATAATAGAAAAATCACATAATCTTGAATAAAATTTCAATTTAGGATACTTTAGGTTTTATCCTAGATTATTCATGAATATCACTAAAACACTAGGGTAGGATTGTAACCTATAATTAGACATATCCTTAAGGTTCTTACTATGGTTCTCTTATCCTAGTTTCCAAAGGTTAACTATACCTTTTCTCTTATACCAACTACAATGACCCATACTTTACATATAGATATTACTTAAAAATTAAAGAATATTTATTACATAACATAACAAAACAACTCTAGGACTGTATAGGTTTCGTGTCTTTAGAAACTGGGAAATATAAACAGGTTGTTCATAAAACATCCACATTGTCTCCCACTTATTTATTTATAACTAGGATCCCTATTGAAATGTCTTACTTTATACCCTTATTCATGACCTGGGAAAATAAACATATGAAAGGGTGAGCTCAAATGATCAGTAAGGGTAAACAAAGGAAATATCATTCATATCATAATCATAAGAACATAACATTTGAAAATATTATCCTGCATATAAAAGATCATAATATCATGTCATGGGATAAATAATAAAAGTGAAATTTAATCCCAATAGTCATAAAATAAGACAAGAAATTTTTTGGCATACACACATAAGAATAGAAAATCATTTCATATTAGTCAAGACTCATTTCCAAGACCATTATTGTGGACAAAGTCCATTAGTGAACTGATTTCACTCCTCATTCCATCCCTATATTACTAAACCATATTTACTTGATATTTTAGTCATGTACATCTAATGAGATATAAATCTTTACCCAATGCATTGGAGGGAGATATAGGTCCCACCCATCTCATAATGAAACCATTCTCACATGTGCCACAAAAACATAAAAACATTCACCATAGCATAAACCATGAAATAAAATGGATCTCTTAAACATCATTCCATCATAGTTGTTATAACATAATAAAATCATAGTAATAATAGGGTTATAAATATAATCCTATTTAAATAGTGTCATCTTAGATGGAAAATAATTTTGAAAAAACACATGAAATTAATTCCTAAGAAAAATATCATTTCTTCTTTAAAAACATTTTCCTTCTTCAAAATGCCACATAATTTTATAAGAAATCATTTTATGTGAAAATAAACTTGTAATATTTTAGGGTAAACTTCAATTAAATAAGTCATTTTTAAAGCATAAAGATCTGTTCATGTCATACAAGTTAAATACACATTCTTCTCATAATTTTTTTTTCGAAAAAGTCAAAAAGTACCTCGTACCAAAAATGAAAAAAGATTCCTTTCATACCATTTAGCAAAAAAATTCCAGTGGATAAAATTAACTTATAAAATTTTTAAAAGTATATAAAGAATATTATTAAATACAAATTTAGGAAACATGGATGTGGATGATAATTATACCTCAGTAAATACTTACGAATAAACAATCTCAGATAAAAATGAGATTTTCAAAGTTATCCCTTACCTTAGGTCTGATATGCTTTTTATGTATCTGAAAATCCTGTATAATGATTTAAATAATGTTAATTATTTATTACAGAATCATAATAATTTTTATGATAACATTTATGATCATATTTTCATTCGTTTTTGGTAACATTTCATTGTTAGTCGTTATTCGTGTATCAATTTCTTTATGTTCTTATACATGTTTTGTCAGATAAGTTATTATTCCTCTTTTTAGGTTATAGTTATATAATTTAAATCATGGTATTAGTATAATATATATAATATTTATTCATTAAAATAATTTATATAATCATGCTTTATTGAATATTATGTAGAATGAATCACATTGCACTGTGGAGATGGTAAACCGTACGTACACACGAGCGACGATATCATTCCCATAATTGCTGAATGGTATTGAAGTGGATGATGTATAATATCTAATAATAAAAATAATTTTATATAAATCACATATATATTTATTAATTCTGTCATTATACCCATCCATGTAAGGTGGTGGTGAAAAATGGATCACACGACAACGTGGAGACGGTAATCCGTGCGTACACATGCGTGTTGATTTCATTTTTCACAGGATGAGTAGAATGTGGAATATGGTTGTTTAATATTTATAATAAAATATACATACATTAGTGATACTTATGTTATTACTTTATAATTAAACAACCAATGAATAGGAATTAGAAGAAGAAAAAAGTTTGAAAGAATCGGTAAATGATATTACCACTTCCTTGATGGGCCTCCTCTAAATATCCTCTTAGAGCACTTGATTTGGTATTTGAAGATGACCATAACTTCTAGAATGAAAATAGGTAAGTTTAGAAGTAAAAGGGTATGGGGATGGCCGAGATTGAAGGCTCAAAATTAAGTGAAGAGGTGAGGGAGGAGGTGCCCTTTTATAATTGAGGTGAGGGTCACTTTTAGAAACTTCATAAATAATAATTTATAATAAAATATATCCACACCCAAAAACCTAAAAAATGTCCCAATTTATAATATTATATGATATAGGGTTTTAATCTCATAAACCAATAAATTTTGGATAAGTTATTTTTTCAATTTAAACCATATCTTTTTAATTGACACTTAGTTATTCTATTTAATTTTAACTGTGGTAATAACATTCTAAATATTTAATGGTTATAAATATTTAATTATTTGGTATTAATTAAAAAAATGGGTATTTTATAAAATTTTATATATTATAATTATCAATTTTTAATTTTTAAATATTATTATTATTTTTAAATAATTTAATAAATGTTATTTTTATAAATTATCAATAGTGTCAATTTTGACACTATTCATTTATTTGATGTTAAATAAAATCATAAAAAAAAAATTTAAAAACAAAATATTGAATACACCCCTAATATGTAATAGTCACCTATAAAATTTTTGGATCATATTAATTAGTTCATATGATATTTATTTTAATATTTTTAAAACCATTTATTTGATATTTCTATTAATAAAATAACTTTTATATCACTATTGTGTCATCATTAATGGTAATTATTTAATCTCTAAAAATTATATATAAACTTCTATGATGTAGGTAAGTATTTTATATTTCTATAGACTATATATAGTCTATATTAACTCATAGTTATTCATATATTAAAATTAATATACTTATATAAAATGCGATTGTGACATTTTGTCACATTCATTAGTTTTTATTACATTCATGTTATATTCATAGGTAAGTGGCCATTAAGTGATTACACTTCAAAAACTAGATGATAAGGATCTAATTTAGTCATCCAAAAAGATTTTTACAGGTGTTAAGGTAATTTTATAATATTATTTTTACCCTTAATTACCCGATTTACCTTTAACCATGGTAATAAAAATAATTACCAAAGTTACTATTCGTAATGCCTAAAAATAAAAGTAACCTATTAGCATAATTTAGAACTAATGATTCCAAATATGGAACCTATTTTTCAAATTTCAAAACCCAGAAGTTTTAGTAATTAATTTAAAATTAATCTCGTTGTTAAAATGAGAAAATGAGTTTTAAAAGTTAAAACATTGGAAAAGATTGAACTGTTTTTACCTATGAATTCAATGTAAAATTAATGTTACTAACATAAATTATATTGAATGATAAAAATATATTCTATTTATAATTTAAAACTATTAAATATTATAATTTAATCATATAAACTATCTCGATGAAAAAAGTTGTTTTTAATTAAAATTTAGCATATTTTTACTGTTCATCAAAACATGAAAGTTATCGGAAAAATATAAAAAATTTATCCAAAGTAAATTTTTATATTCCGCTTAAAAATAAAATATTTATGTTTTCATATAAAAATTATTAATGTGTCAAAATATTAATTTAAAACGGTTTCTCCATTCAAAGGTATAAAATTAACCTTTTAAAAAATAGGTTTTTATACATAAAATAGAATTTTATTCATACCTTATGACTAAAATATCCATTCTATGAATATAAAAAATATTTTTTAGGTATATAATACATATATATCTCATTAATTTCATTAATTTCATTATCTAAAGTAATTCACTCAAAAATACAAATATCTAATTGATTTATATTTTTCATAAATAATTGATAACCGATGAATTCATAATGCATTTTTATAAGTTAGTTATAATTATTGCTGCTAACCTAACAGTTAGAATATAACAATAATTTTATAATAAGGTCATCTCGTGTTTTGATTAATCTCATGATTGCATGCAAATAAAGCTGCTGAAGAATAAAAATTATTTAAAGAAAAAATTTCATAAAAACATTCAGGTGTTACATTATACCCCCCTTAAACTGAATTTAGTTTTCAAAATTAGTTACTTGAAAACAAACATATGAGGATACCTCTCCCCCATCATATCCTCAAGTTCCCTTATAGCTTCTTAAAATTGGTGGTTCCTCCATAAAACTTTAATCAAGTGAGTTCTCTTGTTTTGTAAAACTTTTTCACTATGATGCAGAATCTCTATCGGTTGTTCTTTATAAGAAAGATATTTCTCCAGCGGTATGACTTCTGAGCTTAGTACATTTGAAGGATTGTGTATGTAATTTCTCAGGAGAGATACATGGAACACATCATGAACTTGAGAGAGATTCAGTGGGAGCTCCAATAGGTAAGCTACCTTTCCAACATGATCCTGAATTTCAAAAGGACTGATATACTTAGGGCTCAACTTTCCATTCTTTACAAATATCATTACTCTCTTCTAGGAAGAAATTTGTAAGAACACCTTATCACCCACTTCAAACTCTAGGTATTTTCTTCGGTCATCAACATAACTTTTTTGTTGACTCTGAGTTACTCTTATGTGTTATTGAATAGATCTGACCTTTTCTACCATTTCCTCAACAAGATCAGGTCCTAATAGATTTCTTTCCCCAAATTCATCCCAGCAAGTTAGAGTTATGAACTTCTTTCCATAGATGGATTCATAAGGATCCATTTTAATACTAGAGTGAAAGCTATTATTGGAAGAAAATTCTACCAAAGGTAGGTGTTGATCCCAACCACCTTTGAAATACAAATATAAAGCTCTCAACATGTCTTCCAGAGTTTGAATTGTCCTCTGAGACTGACCATCTATCTGAGGATGATAAGCAGTGTTAAAACTTAACTTTGTATCCAGATAATGCTGAAGACTTCTCCAGAACTTTGAGTTAAGACTCAGATCCCAATCAGATATAGTAGAAAGTGTTAATCTATGAAATCTTACCACTTCCTTTACATATATCCTGGAAAGATGATCAAGATAGAAATCCTCTCTAATAGCAATGAAGTGTGCCGAATTCATAAGGTGATCAACTATAACCCAGATAGCATTATTTCCTTTGGATGTTTTGAGAAGTCTGATGACAAAGTCCATATTGATGTTTTCTGATTTCCATTCTGCTATGGGTAATGGTTGTAACATCCCCTTATACTTTTGTCTCTCAGACTTAACTTGCTAACAAACCAAGAATCGAGACACATATTTGGCGACTTCTCTTTTCATGCCATTCCACCAGAAGTACTATTTCAGGTCCATATACATCATTATGATTCCAAGGTGAATGGAGAATAAAGAACTATGATCCTCATCCAATATCTCCTTCTTTAATTTTGGTATGGGAGGAATACAAACCTGGTTTCTAAACCTTATTATTTCATCACAATCAAGGTTGAATTTAGGAATATTTCTCACCTTCTTTTGTAATGCTTCATCTTCTTTATTTGAAACTTTAATCTTCACTTGTATATATGGTTAAACATTCATTTGAGAAACATAAGATTTCTCCCCTCCCATTAAAATTTAAATATCCATCCTTTGAAAATCCATAAATATTTTATTTTTCATGATCCTCATCATGGATAAGTTGGCATAGTCGTTTTGACTCAAAGCATCTGCCACCTTATTCGCTTTCCCAGGGTGATAATGTATTGAGTATTCATAATATTTAATAAACTCCAACCATCTTCTTTGGCGCATATTCAGATCCTTTTGTGTGAAAATATACTTTAAACTTTTATGATCAATATAAATATCACACCTTTTACCATAAAGATAATGCCTTCATATCTTTAATGAAAATATTACCGCAACTAACTCCAAACCACGAGTTGGGTAATTTTTATCATGAATTTTCAACTACCATGAGGCATAAGCTATCACCATATCATTTTTCATGAGAAAAAATCCCGACCCCTTCTTGGATGCATCACTGTAGATCACAAACCTTTCTCCACTACAAGGCAGTGTGAGCATAGGTACACTGACTAACCTTCTTTTTAACTCTTTGAAATTCTCTTCACATTCCTCCATAAAAATGAACTTAACTCCTTTTAGATTCAACTTGGTGATTGGATTAGATAATCATGAAAAATATTTCATAAAATGGTGATAATATCCTGCCAAACCTAGAAAGCTTCAGATCTCAGTTACCGTTGTTGGTCTTGACCATCTTTCAATAACCTGTATTTTTGCTGGATCCACAAATATCTCCTCTCTTGAGATTTTGTGACCCAAAAATTAAACTTTCTAAAGCCAAAATTCACACTTGGTAAATTTGGAATAAAGATTCTCCTGTCCCAGGGTCTTCAGTACAATTATCAAGTGATATTCATGTTCTTCCTTTCTCTTTGAATAGATAATAATATCTTATATAAATACTACCACAAACTGATCAAGATATTCTCTAAAGACTCTATTCATTGGATCCATGAAGATAGTGGGGGAATTAGTAAGAACAAACGACATCACTATAAATTCATAGTGTTCATATATTGTACAAAATTACGTCATTGGTATATCCTTCTTTTTGAACCTTAATTGATGATATCCTGGATTAATATCAATCTTGGAAAAGTATTGAGCTTAGCATAGTTGGTCGAATAAGTCATCAATACGGGGAAGATGATATTTTTTCTTGATAGTGATCTTGTTAAGTTCTTGATAATCAATATAGAGTCTCATTGATCCATATCTATTCTTAAAAAACAAAACAAGTGCTCCCAAGGAGACACACTAGGGCATATGAATCCCTTATCAAGATTCTCTTGGAGTTTCTTCTTCAATTCCTGCAACTCAATTGGGTCCATTCTATAAGGTGTCTTTGAAATAGGAATATCACCCGATATGAGTTCTATTGAAAACTAAACTTCAAGATTTGGTGGAAGACCTAAAAATTCCTCCAAAAAGATATCATCAAACTCCTATACAATGGACGTATTCTTAACCATGAGTTTCTCCCCAACCATTTGAGATAAATAACCTTTATTTATTGGAATCAATACCCATAATATGGAAGAAATTTCTACTGGAAGGTTATATTCATCCTTGCATCGATATATGATCATAGATTGATATGGAATATGAAATGTGATTTCCCTTCCTTGGAAATTGATATTATATCCATATAGATAAAGCCAATCCATGCCAAGAATCACATCAAATTCCACTATATGAAGAATCACAAGATTTTCAAGAAGCACTTTTCCACAAACTTCAACCAGAGAAGAATTATAAACTTTTGATGATACTTTTGTTCCATTAGGATTTGTCACAGCTAACTCAACATCTAATTATTGAGGTAATACAAAGATACCCTTAGAAAATTATTCAAAAATAATAGTGTGGGTGGATACAGAACCAAATAAAACATTTTCTACTTTAGAGTGGATGGTAAGTGTACCTTTCACCACTTCATTATCGTACTCCACATCACCGATAGTGATTGCATGTGACTTTCCTTTTTATTTGTCCTTAAGAGTTTGTTGACATCAATCATCATCAATAACCCTTGGATTAGGGAATTGATTGGAATAATGACCCATTTTCTTGCACTTGTAACATTGAAGTGTAGGAGTTGTATTTTGTGTATCATTTTATTTGTTCGCATCATTAGATATCTTTTTCCCATCAATTCTTCATGAATTTTTTTGATGACCTTATTTTCTAAACTTAAAAAATTTACTAGTCCCTTTAATACAATTTCCTCCATATTTCTTTACACACTTTGAGGATAAGGGAAAACTCATATTCTTTTTAGTTCAGTCTTTAGATTTTCCTTTAAATTCCATTTTCTCTTCTTATCAAACCCATATTACTGATGGGTTACTCCAATCTCCATCTCTACCTTGAGAGCACATCGAAAAATTTTCTCGTAGATTTTAAAGTCCCTTATGGATAATGCCTTTTAGAGACTTGGTTTTAAGCCACTAACGAATCAATCAATTTTACTCTCAGGTTAGATTATAATTCTAGAAGAGTACCTTGAAATTCTTGTAAACTTTTCTCCATAGGTACCAAAGAATTCATCATCCTTTTGATTAAGTTCAAGGAACTCCTTCTATATCTTTGTTTAAAGAATACAAGAAAAGTACTTATTGAAAAATAAGTTCTTAAACTCATCCCATTCCATGGACTCAATTTCATCCCTTTTCCTCATATTCTTGATAAGATTCCACCATTGATCAGCTTTTCATTACAAACAATAGATTACTAAGATGAATTTATCATGTTCAAAACATTGTGTAATTTAAAATATCTTTTCAGTGGTACTGATCCATTGTTCATCCACTAATGGATCAGAAGACTTGGTGAATGAAGGTGGAAGCTATCTCATGAAGGACTCAATAGAATGTTTCTCCCTCCTTTGATTTTTTGGAAGTCCTGTATGATTCATAACTTGAGAAAATTGTGTGAGCATGGATATAATATTTTTCTTTCTATCTCCCATAACATTTGGTTGCTCAGGGGGACGATCATTGCATTGCCCGTTGCTGGAACCAAGGATGTTATTTTCTAAAAAATGAGCATGGTTTGTGTTTGTTGTCAATCCTCTCATGGATGATAAGAGAGATTTCAAGGAAAGTTATCATACAGTTCAATCCATAAGTAGTTTTAAGGTGACATCATTTTCCATTGTTTTCCAAATTTTTGGAGTTCAAAATTTGGGGAATGGAAAGCATTGAGAAAAGTGATTTTTCTTCAAGGTCTCATGAAAATATGGAAAATGCATGAGTTTCCCAGAGATGGGATTCATGAATTTTATTTCATGAAGACATGAAGATTGTGACAGTGTGCTCTGTGATTACAAGACTTTCTTTGTGAGTGGTTCTTTGTGATGATGCTTTGTAGTGGTGCGAAGGGTTTTTATGGAGAGCTCTGCGGTTACAACGAGCATTGAGAAGAGTGAGATGTGCTACAAATACATTTTTGGCTGATTTGTATTTAACTTCTGAAGAAGCGGAGCTTCATGTTTAACTATTCCTATAAATAAGAGGCCACCCCTCTTCATTTTATAGGGATTTTGAGAGAGAAAATCTGAGATTGCTGTGACTTTGCGAAGAAAGGGGTGCTTCACGAAGAAGGTTTTTCTAACATGAGATTGATATTCATGAAGAGACTTTTAAAGTATTGAATGATTCCAGTGATTTTAAGTTATATGAGATTATCAAATATGGTGTGTTCCATGTTGTCTTAGTGAGATTCACAAAGTAGGTTTCTCTATGAGCAAGTGAGCTTCGTGAAGGGTTGTGCTCTATGAAGGTGTGAGATTTGTGAAGTGGTGTGATTTGTGAAGGTTTAAGCTTTGCGAAGTGAATTTGTAAAGGGTTTTATTGAGTATAAGTGTTTATTAGTTAGGGATTTTAGTGATAATCTACTCAGGTCTTTGATGCAAGCAGTGTCTCATGATGGATAGAGACAACGACTCCAATGCTTATCTGTTGAAGATACCTTCACATATATAAACTGAGTGGGACTTCACCTAAGGCTGTGGTCCAAGGGGAGTAAACGGGAGTGACCCAAGGGAAGCAGTGATCCATCTATAAAATTTTTTAAGGGTAGTGTTCTTGGAAAAGAGTGACTGTGACCAAACTATTATACTTCATAATTGGTGAAGATTAGTGGAATTAGGTTCGACCGACACACTGTCGGCATATGCTCCTTGGATGTAGCCCTTTGTGGTGAACCAAGTAAAAGTGTTTTGTCATATCCTTTCTTTCATTTGACTGAAATATTTAATAGGTTCCTACCAATGTGGGAACAATATCCACAACTTTAAAAAAACTAAAAAACTGACACCCTGATTCACCCCTCCCCTCTCTGGGTGTTCTAGGGTCCTTCACCCGTCACATTCAGCATTAACACGATTCCTTCGGGTTCCAAACATTGACTAAAACCAAGAATAATAATGTGTGAAACACTAATAATAACAGGAAAACCACACAATCAATAATAAAATTTCAATTTAAGATATTTTAGGTTTTATCCTAGTTTATTCATGAACATATCTAAAACACTATGATATGATTGTAACCTATACTTAGACACATCCTTATGGTTATTACTAAGATTCTATCATCCTAGTTTCCAAAGGTTAACTATACCTTTTCTATGATACCAAATATAATGGACCATAATTTACATATATATATATTACTTCAACATTGAATAATATTTATTACATAACATAACAAAACCACACTAGGACCATATAGGTTTAGTGTCTTTATAAACTAGGAAACATAAACAACTGGTTCATAAAACATCCACATTATCTCCCGATTATTTCTTTATAACTAGGCTCCCTTTTGATACATCTTACTTAATATCCTTCTTCATGACCTAGGGAAAAGAAACATATGAAAGGGTGATCTCAAATGGTCAATAAGATAAAACAAGGGAAATATCAATTATATCATAATCATAAGAATATAACATTTGAAAATCTTATCCTGCATATAAAAGATCATAATATCATGTCATGGGATACATTATAAAAGTGAAACTTAATCCCAATAGTCATAACATAAGAAAATAAATTTTGTGTCATACACACACAATCATATGAAATCATTTCATATTAGTTAAGGCTCATTGCTGAGACCATCATAGTAGACAAAGTCCATTACTGAACCGAGTTCACTCCTCATTCAAGCCCTATATTACTGAACCAGATTTATTTTACATCATATTCATGTCTATATAATGAGATATAAACCTTTACCCAATTCATTAGAGATATATAGAGGTCCCACCCATCTCATAATGAAACCATTCTTATGTGCACCACAAAAACATAAAAACATTCACCATAGCATAACCCATGAAATAAAATGGGTCTCTTAAACATCATTCCACCATAATTGTTATAACACAATCAAATAATAGTAATAACAGGGTTATAAATATAATACTATTTAAATAGTGTCATCTTAGATGAAAAATAATTTTGAGAAAACACTTGAAATTAATTCCTGAGGAAAATATCATTTCTTCTTCAGGAACGTTTCCCTTTTTCAAAATGCCAAACAATTTAAAAAAAATCATTTTTTTATAAAAATAAACTTGTAATATTATAGGATAATCTTCAAATAAATAAATAATTATGAAATCATAATTTTTTTTCATACCATACAAGTTAAAAAAACATTCTTCTCGTACTTTTTTCGAAAAAGTCAAAAAGTACCTCGTACCGAAAATGAAAAAATATTCCATTCATACCATTTAGTAAAAATCTACCAATGGATAAAATTGACTTTTAAAAATTTTATAAGGATATAAAGAATATTTTGAAATAAATATTTATGAAACATGGATGTGTATGATAATTATACCCTAGTAAATACTAACGAATATATACAATCTCGGATAAAAATGAGATTTGCAAAGTTATCCCTTACCTTAGGTTTGATATGATTCGTATGTATCCAAGCCTCCAGTATAATGATTTAAATAATGTTAATGATTTATTATAGAATCATAATCATTTTATTATAATATTTATGATCATATTTTCATTCGTTTGTTTGTAATATTTCATTGTTACTTGTTAGTCACATATTAACTCCTTTATGTTCTTAGGCATGTTTTTTCAGATAAGTTCTTATTCATATTTTTTGGATATAGTTATATCATTTACATCATGGTATCAGTATAATATATATAATATTTATTCATTCGATTTATTTATATAATTATTATTTAATTAAGATTATGTAGAATGAATTACATCGCACTGTGTAGACAATAATCTATACGTATGCACGAGCGACGATATCATTCCCATAATTGTTGAATGGTATTGAAGTGGATGACGTATAGTATATCATAATAAAAATATTTTTATATAAATAATATATATATATATATATATATATTTATTAATTTCATAATTATACCCATCTATGAAAGGTGGCAGAGAAAAACGGATTACACCACGACGTGGAGACGGTAAGTTGTACGTACGCACGCGTGGTGATTTCATTTTTCATAGGATGGGTAGAAGGTGGATTGTGGTTGTTTCATATTTATAATAACATATCAGTACATTAGTGATACTGATTTTATTACTTTATAATAAAACAACTAATAAATAATAAGTAGAAAAAGAAAGAAGTTTGAAAGAATCGGTAAATGATATTACCTCTTTTTCAATGTGCCTCCTTTAAATCTCCTCTTAGAGCACTAGAGTCAGTCTTTGAAGATGAACAGAACCTCTAGAATAAAAATAGGTAAGTTGATAAGAAAAAAGGTCAGGGAATGGACAAGATTTAAGGCTCAAAATTAATTGAAGAGGTGAGGGAGGAGGTTCCCTTTTATAATTGAGGTGAAGGGCACTTTTGGAAACTCCATAAATAACAATTTATAATAAAATCAAACCCCACCAAAAAACCTCCAAAATGTCCCAATTTAGAATATGAGATGAGATATTGTTTTAATATCATCATACAATAAATTTTAGACAAGTTATTTAGTTAATCTAAACCACATCTTTTAAATTGAAACTTAGTTATTCTATTTAATTTTAATTATGGTAATAAAATTTGAAATTTTTAATGGTTATAAATATTTACTTATATGGTGTTAATTGACCATAAATGGGTATTTTATAACATTTTATATCTTATAATTATCACTTTGTAATTTTTAAATATTTTTACTATTTAGAAATAATTTATTAGAATGTTATTTTTATAAAATATCAATAGTGTCAATTTTGACACTAATCATTTATTTGATTTTAAGTAAAATCCTCACCAAATATAAATTAAAAAAAATTTAATACACTCATAACATGTAAAATTCTCCTATATAATTCATGAATCATAATAACTAGTTCATATGATATTTATTTTAATATTTTTTAAAACCATTTATTTGATATTTCTATTAATAAAATAATTTTTATATCACTATTGTGTCATCATTAATGGTAATTATTTAATCTCTAAAAATTAAAAATAAATTTATATGATGTAGGTAATTCTTTTAGATTTAAAGTGACTATATATAGTCAATATTATCTCTTATTTATCTATATATTAAAATTAATATACTTATATAAAATGAGATTGTGACATTTTGTCACATTCATTAGTTTTTATTACATTCATGTCATATTCATAGGTAAGTGGGAATAAAGTGATTCCATTTCCAAAAATTGATGATAAGGGTATAATTTAGTCATCCAATAGGATTTTTATTGGTGTTAAGGTAATTTTATAATTTTATTTTTACCTATAATTACCCGTTTTACCTTTAACCATGGTAATAAAAATAATTACTAAAGTTACTATTCATAATGTCCAAAAAATAAAAGTAGACCATTAACATAATTTAGAAATACTGATTCCAAATATTAAATCCATTTTTCAAAATTCAAAACACATAATTTTCAGTAATTAATTTAAAATTAATCCCGTTGTTGAAATGAGAAAACGAGAACATTGCAAAAGATTGAAATGTTTTTTCCTATGAATTAAACGTAAAATTAATGCTAGTGACATAAATTATATTGAATTATAAAAATATATTCTATTTATAATTTAAAACCATTCAATATTATAATTTAATCATATAAATTATATCGATGAAAAAAGTTGTTTTTAATTAAAATTTAGCTTATTTTTAGTATTCATCAAAACATGAAAGTTATCAAAAAAATCTATGAAATTTATCCAAATTAAATTTTTATACCCCGCTTCAAAATAAAATTTTTATGTTGTAATATAAAAATTATTAATGTGTCAAAATCTTAATTTAAAATGGGTTCTCCATTCAAAGGTATAAAACTAACCTTTTAAAAAATAGGTTTTTATACATCAAATAGGGTTTTATTCATACCCTATAACTAAAATATCCATTGGATGAATATAAAAAATATTTTATTAAGTATATAACACATATATATCTCATTAATTTCATTACCAAAATTAATTCACTCAAAAATAAAAATATCTAATTGATTTATATTTTTTATAAATAATTGATACCCAATGAATTCATATTGCATTTTCATAAGTTAGTTATAATTATTCCCACCAACCTAAATGTTAGGATATAATGGTAATTTTATAATAAGGGAATCTCACGGTTCTTTTAAACTCACGATTGCATGCAAAGCAAGCTACTGAATAATAAAAATTATTTAAAGAAAATATTTCCTAAAAACATCCGGGTGTTACATGTCCACTCCGACCAACATTTGGTATCAAAGGGTTTTCAAAATATCTTTTTACTGTGATCTAGTTATATTTAAAGATCATAAATTTTTTATATCTAATTATTAGTATTTATGGATAATAATAGCCAAGAAGGAACTAACACTAATTGACTTCCTTATTTTAATGGAACTAACTATGCCCAATAGAATATTAAGATGAAAATTAATATAAAGAGCATGGGGTTTTATATTTGTACTGTTATTGAGGATAAATATAAAATCACCTAAATCTCCTAGAAGGGATTGGAGTGATTCCACTAAGATTTCCTATTATTATAACAATAAAGATATGAATTCTTTATATTGTGACCTAGGAGATGAATAATTCAATAGAATATCTACTTGCAGAACTGCCTTTGAAATTTGGGATACACTGGATATTTTTAATGAAGAAACTACCAATGTTAAAGAAATTAACTTAAGTACTTACACTATTAAATATGATACATTTAATAAAAAACCTGATGAGACTATATCTTATATGTATATCTGGTTCAATGAGATTGCAAACACAATGCATTCGCATAGAAAGACCATTAATAGTAAAGATCAAGTAATGGGATTTTTAATATGTTTACCCAAAATATGGAGAGGAATGTTAGTTTCCATATGGGAATCATGTGACGAATCTGACCCAGATACCCTCTGAAACTGGTACCTGACCTGAATTTCCACATACCCGATGGGAATTCCTGATCCCCATGGGATGACGACTAGCACCTGGGTATCAAACAACAACCAAAGGGAACAATTTTAGCCAACCTAAAGCAACAATATGGAATACATATATATAACATAACAAATTATAGGAATAGATAAATATATGCCACAAATAAAAGAAGACACTAGAAATAATACAAATAAAAAACAACCATAACATCCCAAAGTATAAGTCCATTCATCAAAGGACAACTAAAATAGGAAACCAACTACTCCATGTGATAGCGTGGGAAAACTCCCACCATCTCACCACTAGCTATCTAAAAAAACTGATATAAAACCTTTCCTCCTCACTTAAACAACTTTAATTTCTTTATATCAAAATATATACAAAGTTCTACACACTACTAAAGGGATACACAAGGTGTGAGCTAAGAGGCTCAATAAGATCCCACCCAAGTGTTCCATAATAAGTCTCTGTACAATAATATGAACATTCTCAACTTTAAATAAAACAAGGTATGATAAATAATTTAGAATTTTTATATCAAAATCATGGAAAAACATTTAATTTCCCATATTTCCACATTTCCAAAATAATCCAGGTAAAATAGTTTCAAATCATTTTATATACATCGAAGTAGCCGAATCAAATCAAATCATGCATCACATATCATATCAAATCCATGGTAGTAAAAGATGAAGCATATGTAATATCATGCCAAGGATCACTATAGTTTAGGATATCTAGGACACTCATACCCTTACACAAATAATTGTGCACATCAAGCCTCTAGATATATGCATAAAATCTATAGAGTAAATGAACACCCTAGAAAGTGAACCTCCCAACAAGTCTATCCAATCCCTAGAACAATAGGCCTTGGTAGTAGAGTAACACCCCACGAGTGAACCACCCAACAATATCAACTAATGAGGAATATTAATACACCTTCCACCTATATACCCAAGGCTTACCATGTGCTCTATTTTCCAAACCAGTTCATCAAAATTATGCTTTGAAAACCATTTCAAAAATCCATTTCACAATTCGTTGAAAATACATTTTCATTTTACTAAAAAAGGGAAAACCATGTTTTATCAAAAACCCATTTACACACACATATAAATAGATCAATCAATCATTCCATTTCATTTATAAAAACTATATCAATGCAGTTCATCCAAAATTGGCTAGATATGGAACCACTAACCTCAAACGAGGGCCGCACATGCCCGCAATAGAATCCACCAACTAGAAAGAACACAACGATGAAAATAGAGGACCTAAAATTAATCCAAACATCTTAGAATCAATTACATTTAGAAAAAGGGTAATAAAAAAGGATAGATCACAACATACCTCAAAAAAACTTTCATGTCACACCACAAACAACATAAGGGTTAGCCTTCTGAAGAAGATCTCACAATAGATCTAGAAAGGATTAATAAGTATCAAAATAATAGATTAAAAGATCCATAATCATAGTGAAATTGTTCTACTATGATCAAAGAAAAATAATAAATGGTAGGAATACTTACCTAGAGAAATAAACCGTAACCGCAATGATAATCAATCACTAGAAAGATGATTCGGAAGGGTCGGAGGTCTCCAAATTTCCCCTGAGAGCCTCTAGATTGAGAGAGAAGAGAGAAGAAAATGATTGAAAGATAAATTATCCATACAATAACCTAACATCCCAACTCATAATACTTACATGGTGTGGAACCCATTTTCACATCGTATAATCCATGAAACTCATGTACATGGAAAAACCCATTCCCTTTTTATTTAAAACCCCAGTTTTAACATTAAATGTCTTGTAATGTTATTTCACGGTGTTTAAACTTCTCACGCCCTAAATTGGTTAAAAAATTATACTCAGAAACTAATACATGGTGTGTAAACCCATTACACAATGTATATTTCCCCTACAGACAGTAAAAATACTATTTTCTACTGAAAATCCCCAAAACAACATCAGCATTATCCAAACTTGGAGAGAGCCCTAAAAATCCTTTAATACATTTATAACCAAACTAAATTAACTCAAAAATATATATATATCCCCAAAATTTAGGTCATTTTCCCCAAAAAATTCTCTTCATCCTCAAGAGTCCTAAAATGCATCAAAATAAAGAGGAATGTGAAACAAGAGATGAGAAATACCTGAAAGTGGGTAACAAGATGTTAAAAATTATGTGACATAAGTAATTTACTAATGAAAGAGCTTATTGTAAAGATCATGATTCATGGAGAGGAACTAAAAGTGAACAAAGAAGAAGACCAAATAAAAGGTTAGTATCCTTCAATAAATTTGATTCAAAACAAAAAGAAAAAATCAAGGATAAAAGTTCTAATGATGGTGAATCATCATCCAAAAATTATGAAGAGATGGATCACTTGGTCAAAAGTTTCATGAAGTTTTTTTATAAAGATTTTTTAAAGAAATCCATTTAAAAATTTAAATATGATAATATAGGAAATTGGAGAAAATATTGGAAAAGGACAATTCAACCAATAAAGTAATCTTCTAGGAATTTAAAAGGAAAGGACACATAAAAGAAGATTGTCCCTAGATAAAGCATAATAAGTATGAGGAAAAAGGAAATAAATAAAAAAGGGATATGAAATCCACTTAGAGTGACTTTGAGGATAGTTCGAGTGATTCAAAATCAAGCAGAGAAGACAAAAATGATAGTTCTGATATGTGTTTTATGACAAACACATCTGAGGTACTGAATGTTTTTCCTGAATCCCATGTACATATTTCCATTCCTTATGAAACTAAAAATAATAATGAGAATATTTCCAGTGATTAATTATTCAAAAAATTGTAACATGATATAAGATACTGTTAATGAATTAAAATATAAATATAAAAGTTTAAATAAGGAACATTCTATGTATTCCCACTTTAAAATGGATCTTACAGTAGAAAAGGACAAGAATGTTCAATTTCTTAAGGAAAATAATGAGATAAAACTATCTAATGATCAATTAAAGAAATATCTAGAGAGATTTACAAATGGTAGAAAAACTCTCACCCCAATTATTAGAAAATATACTACTCCTAAGTACACTATTGGAATAAGATATCAATCTTTACAGAGGGAATTCAATAAAAAATATTTGTTTCAAGCTCCAGTTTTACAAGGTCTCTTAATAGTTCTTATTCTACTAGACCTAATAAAGTATTTATTTATTAAATTATAATATTTAATTATAGGAAACTAGTAAGACATTTATGAATTCCTAATTCTCTTATTAATAACATTTATGGAACCAAGAGAATATGGGCACCAAAATCATTTTTGGTTTAAATCCTTTTTATAGAAATACTGCTTGAAAAGTTCCATTAAGAACTTATGGTATCTGAATAGTGGATATTATAGACATATGAATTGGGACAACTCAATTTTCAAGAACCTAATCAAGATTTATGGTGGATATATTACCTTTAGTGATAATGAAAAATGGAATATAATTAGTATCAATCAAATTGGTAACTCTAATATTATTTTAATTTCTAAATTATTATTTTTAGATGGATTAAAATATAATCTACTTAGAATCTATAAGTTTTTGATGATTTTTAGAATGTTAATTTTGAAAATAATGCTTGCAAAGTTTTTTATTCTATTTTTTTAGTTTTTGTTGCTATGAAAAATGATAATGTTTAAGCTATATATTTAATTTATTTATTTTATAAAAATATTTCCTTTTTGAGTGGATTTCAAAAATAATGTTAGATTTGGTATCAAAGACTAGGACATTTCAATATACACAAATTTCAAAAGATAAATAGGAAAGGTTTAGTCAAGGAATTACCTAAACTAGAATTCCTAATATACAAAGTCTCTAATCCCTATCAAAATGGAAAACAAAAAAAAAGTATCTTTCAAACCACTGAATGAATTTTCAACTTATCAACATTTAGAGTTGGTTCACATGGATTTGTTTGGACTCTATAGAGTTTCTAGTTTAGTAGGAAAACACTATTCCTATATTATAGTGGGTGATTATTCAAGATATACACGGTTCTTTTTCCTTTCTCATAAAAGTTAAGTTCTTTATTGTTTTTCTAAATATGATAGGTTTGTAGAAAATTTTAGTGAACTTAGAATTAAAACCTTAATAAGAGATCAAGTTTGTGATTTTGAAAAGAAAGAGTTTTAATCTTTATGGTCAAAACATGGCTATAATCATAAATTTTCATAGAACCCCACAATAGAATGGTGTAATAGAGAGAATAAATAGAACCCTTCAAGAGTTTTCTCAAACCATGATAAATGAGTAGGATTTACCTATTTGTTTTTGGATAAAAGATGTGAACATAGATTGCTATATAATTAACAGAGTTTTAATTAGACTTGTATTAAAGAATAACCCATATTAATTATGGATTGGTAGAAAACTGAAGGTTAATTACTTTATAGTTTTTGATTTCAAAGTATTTATACTCAATAAAAAAGATAATTTAGAAAAGTTTTCATATAAGAGTGATGGAGAAGTTTTCCTTGGATATTATGAAACCTGTAAATCATACAAGGTGTTTAATGAAAGGAATAATATTGTGGAGGAATTTTTACATGTTAAGTTTGATGGAATAGATCCACATGAACTTAATACCTATTTACAAAACCTTTAATATGATCTTTACAATCTAAATATTAATTCCAAACCCTCTGATAGTTCCATAAAACCTATAAAAAAATCTTCCAATTCTAATAAACAACCTAAACCCAAACCTATATAAGATAATGAAGTATCCAGTACTTCTCTCCCCAAACCTGTTTGGACTCATAGATATCATCTATTAGATGTAGTTTTAGGAGGCCTTGATAAATAAACTCAAACTAGATATTCTCTAAGAAACCAAGTTTAAAATCAATATTTATTATCATATCTTGAACCAAATAACATCAATGAATCAATTAATGATGAATTATGAGTAATATAAATATAAGAATAATTAAATTAGTTTTAAAGAAATAGATTTTGGGAACTAGTTGAAAGACCCAAGTACCACATAACTATTAGCAGTAAATTTCTATTTTGAAATAGTTTGATGATTTAGACATAATAATTAGAAACAAATATATAATTTTTGAACAAGGATATACTCAAGAAGAAGGTATTGAATATGAGGAAACCTTTTCTCTAGTAGCTAGAATTGAAGCCATCAAAATGTTTATTTCCTATGAAAAACAATTGAATTTCAAACTATATTAAATGGATGTCAAGAGTGGATTCTTAAATGGTTATATAGTTATAAATTTTTTTTGAACAACCCCTTGGATTCCAAAACCCTCACTTTCAAAATCAGTTTTTTAAATTAATAAACTCTTTATATAGTTTAAAATAAGATCTCAGAGCCTGGTATGATAGGATCAACTATTTTCTAATTTCAAATGGTTTTAACAAAATAATAGATGAACCTAAATTATTTATTAAAATAATTTCAAAGTATTTTTTTGTAATAAAAATCTATGTTTATTATATAATATTTGTATATTTAAGAAATTACTTGTGTACTGAGTTTTCAAAAATTATGCAAAGTGAATTTGAAATGTGTTTAATGGGTGAACTTAAATTATTTCTTGGTTTTCATATTTTTAAAAATAAATATGGAATTATTTTAAATAAAATAAAGTAAAAAAATATCTTTTAAAACATTTTATCATGAATAATACTAAAGGTAGTGATACTCCCATGAGTACTAGTTGCAAGTTGGATCTTGATGAAACTGGGAAATAAATTGATCAAACCTCTTACAATGGTATGATTGGAATTTTATTATACTTAACTACTAAATGATCTGATATAATTTGTATCATGTGTATATGTTCTCATTTTCAAGAAAATATAAAAGAGTCACATTTACTTATTATAAAAAGAATTTTCAAATACCTCAAAAGTACAACCACTTTTGGATTTTTCTATTCCAGAGGAAAAGAATTTGAATTAGTTAGGTATTCAGATTCTTACTTTGGTGGTTATAAGTTAGATTTAAAAAGAACCTCTAGAACATGTCACTTTTTGGGTAAGTCACTAGTCTCATGGTGTAGTAAGAAATAGGATCTTATTGCATTATCTACCATTGAAGTTGAATATATAGCTGTAGGCAGTTGTTTTGTGCAAATTCTATGGATGAAACACATGTTACTAGACTATGGATATCAATTTATACACGTACCTATAAATTGTGATAATACAGGTGTGATAAATATTTATAAAAATTCTGTATATCATTTTAGGATAAAACACATTGATGTAAGATATCAATCTTTGAGAGATCATTTTTAAAAAGGTGGTATAACTCTTGAATTCATTATAAATGGGAATTATATTGCTAAAATATTGACTAAGCCTTTGAATTCTAAGAGATTTAACTATATTAAACATGAACTTAGAATGATAAACCATGATTAGTCTTTTGTTGATTAAATTTATGATTACTTCTGGTAGAAAATTATCTAGACAGGTTTTATTGTGGCTGATCTACCATTTTTATCAATAGGAATTTGATCAACCATTGGTCACAATACTGTAAAGATTAAGCATGACATAGTAATATCATATTCTAACTTTATCTATGCAACCATTAGCTATACCATCATTAGCTATTCTACATTATCCTTGTACCATTAGTTATGCTATCATGACTCTCACTATTGTAGGAATGCTACCATTGATATGTGACCATTGGTATCTACCATTGCATGATACCATGTGTACTATTATAGGGAACTACCATCCCAAGTGTTACCATTCTATTTTACTACCATTACTAAAATTTAATTAAAATTATTATTTGTATCAAATTTTATTATAGATATTATATTATTAAAAATATTCTTTTAAATTCTAAAATCCCTAAATAGATTCCCCTAAATCCAAATTTGAGGATCTCCTTCTAGCACGCAACTCCCTTGAAAAGTTTTCACCTTCTTTATTTTTCTCTAGAAATTATATGCATTCATACTTCAACCCTCATACCTTTCTGAAAATGGTTTGAGTTAAACATCCAGAATTTTTTCTCGATTACCTGTGTCTTTCGAAGAATTCAAGAGGCGAATCTAGTCATCCAATGGAACCGAGGAATCTAAAGTTTACTCCATGAGTTGTCATCACTGAAAAGGAAATAAATGTTGCATGGTTTATGTTGATAAATTCACTCATTTTAAAAGTAATAAATGACCATGGATGGGATAAATGGTCCTTAAAGAATGGTCAACCATTCTATATGAGTTTGATTTATGAGTTCTATCTGTTTGCAGAGTATGAGTTAAGAAAAAATAAAGACGTTATCAAAACAACGTTAGATTAAATATAGCTTTTATTTTCATCAATGTAGTGGGATATGTGCTTAAATACTCTCCACTGAGGAATATATTAGGTTTATTAAGCTTTATTTCCAAATCAAGAAGATTTTATGATGGAGGAGGTTCTTCAGGAACTAAATAGAAATACAACTATTCATAGAACTATTGTAGTATATTAGAATGAGGAATTCCATTTTCTATTTAAGTTTATTAAACATATGATATGTACTTGGAAGGGGTACTTTATCATAATGAGGTATCAAGATATATTTCTCTTATTTCTTATGAAAATATGAGATAATATTAACTATTGTAAATATATGATAATATATATGATAGATATTTAAAAAACCTTCTTAAGATAATAATCCTTGGAATATAATAATAATATTTCAAAATTTTTATAAGCTAACGGTCTTGTTCTTGAAGGGGAAGAAAGGATAAAAAATTGTGGTGGTTTTTTCTTTGGTCAATAAACTTGCAAAAGAATGAAGGTAAATTGGAACCCATGAATGAGAAAATTGGTGGGGGATAATGATAAGATGCATGAGAAATTAAACCCATTTGAAAACCCTTATAGACTAAGTGATGTGGTTGACCTTGGGTTGGATCCAGATGAAGTGGTGGTATACTCCTATGATGAGGAAGTCGAGGCTATGAAGAATGCTGGAGAGAAGTCCATTTCAGTGGAAGAAGGGAGTGGACCTGATGTGGTCAAGAACTCTAATGCATATTATGGTTCAGTAATCCATCCTCTTTATCTTCCTGCCATATAAATTTTTTTGAGAGTTGAAGATGAGATAGAAGAGAATAAAGTCACTGATGGTGAACTGGTTGATAGGTCTTCCTCTAAGAGTTTATAAGATATAGTTGAGGTGTCATATAGATCAAATCATGGTAATGATGATGAAGATAAGGAAGAGAAATAAAACTCTTCTTAGAGTGGTTATAAATCATGTGAATCTACTGGAGAAGTAAGGCCCAGTTTTACTCAACATGTGTCATCTAGTCAAGAATCTAGTTATAGGGTTGAGCCAATTTCTTTAGACAAAGCTGAAGATGAGGTACCATCTAAGGGGGAGAAATATACAGGATCTAAGTTTTTGGGCATTTATTACCTTGATTATAATATAGATGATGATGATTATAATGGAGATGATGACTAGAGAAGTCCACCAAATCATAGTGGACCTACCATATTTTTTGTGTAGAGAGATACCAAAGGATTCATAATTGAGGAAATTAATTAGGTAAAGGATTTTGAAGTGGTTCCTACTTGCGATCTTAGTGTAGAGAGTGGTCATGGGTTATATCATTTGGAATCTGTAACTTCTATTGTGCCTATTTTATAGATTGGGAATGATGAGGATAATATTCCTATCTAGGAGAGGAATCATCCTCTTTAACATTCACCATTTCCTCTTCCATCTACTAGTTATGTGAAAAATGATGATCTAAATTCTTTTATGAGAAGTTTGTTGTCGGATCTAGGTGAGATTATTAGATCCTCACCCATTCCAGAGGTTAATATTAATGAATTTGATTCCAGTATGCTAGTTTCTCTGGTCATTTATCATATCCAACCAAGTATTATCTTGAAAATGTAATAACTATAAATTGAGAACAAAAGGTTAGCATATAAAATGGGTGAAACTCAATCCATAATTTAGAATATGTGAGTGAGTTTTAATTAGAGACAAATATATCTTCTAGATATATTAAAATCAATATATCCAATTGAAGCTTCAACTTCTAGTGCTCCAAATTATGATTCTTATTTCATTCATGCTGATATGATCAGGTAAATTATGAGAGAAGATCTGCAGGATGCTATGGGTGCTTCTACTTCTTCTCATCAAGAAGAACTTATTTAGATAAATGTAAATGGGTAACATATTTATAAGTTAGTTGGAGAATGTTTAAATGAGGCAAGGAGTGATAGAGAGACTATAAATGAGGATATTAAGTATTATATTTCAAGGATTTATACAAAACATCAATTGAATTCTCATTTTATGTTTTTAGATAAGAAATTAAGGATTCATCTTGTGACTAGGTCCTTCAAGGAGAAGGTGAGCCAACTAAAATATTTGACTCCTCTTCTCAAGATATTTATGGAGTAGAAAGTAGAATTAACTAGAATCATGGATCATGGTGGAAGAATTATCACTCAGTTTATAGATTTGATGGAACCCTTTCTATATAATACCATGGAAAATATAATTTCTCCAATAGAACCTCATCCAGATATTCCCTTGACTGGATCTATTTCTTCACCTATATCTGTATTTTTCCAAACCACCTCTATTACTGTGAACCCATTTCGACCTCACTCCCGTTGAAGCTATGAGATAGCTTAGATCCGTGAAAGATCCTGAAATTTTATTTCTGGAACCTACACCTTTATCTCTACCGTACTCTTCTTTTTTTCCTCCTTCCACTGGTAAAGTAAAGGAGATAGTGGATCGTGCCTCTCTTAGAAATAATGATGGTTCATCAAACTCCAATTAGTTTTGGATAGGGATTTTGTTTTTCACATGTAAACCCATATATATTTTGTAATCCCTTTTTGTGATGTAACATGTTGAAATTTATCTCTAATGACACTCATATTTTATTCATATTTATGTATCTTATTTTATTTTATTTCCTATTATTTTTTATAATCCAAAAATTAGAAGTAATTGAATGAAATTTAATGAGTAATTGTATGACTTGAATGGATAATTAAGTGTATCACATATGGACTTGAAATGTTAAGTAGAATATTCATCTGTATGTGTTCATATGTATGTTTTATTTACCTATTTAGGTTTTAAAGATGGTTTATAAATTATATATTTGTGATCATAAAAAAGGGATATATTATTGAGAAACTATTTATTTTAATGATAAAAAATAATTTTTATTATATTTCTAATTATTTCAATGTTTTATGGTAGTAAATTATTTTCTGGATAAACTATGAAAAGTGGTTAAGTATGAATCTACCATTTTATAAATACATACCATTGGTTGAAGCATGATACCATTAGTTTAATCTCGCGACTTTCATGAGATACCATTAGGATGTGATACTGTTGAGTGGAGCTATTGTTGAGCACTGCTACCATCACACGGTACTTCTTCTAGTTTGATACCACAATTATTAGACATTTCTACCATCAAAATCTCCTACCACCAGTATCTGCTGCTATCGATTTATGCTACTACCAAGGAAAATATACCACTACTGATACAGTTGAATGGTTCTACTTCCAGGATAATCTACTGACATATCATACTACCAAAAGGATGTGCCACTACTACCACTACAATGTTTCTACCATCAAATCATATATCACTTGAGATTCTACCACTAGTGATCTACTGTCAAATTCTACTACCACTAGTTCAAGATTCTCCCGTCAAGGAATCTACTACCATTAGAGACACTGTGGATATCCAGATTTAATTTCAAATTAATTCCCCAATGTCTAGTTGATGAATTTATTATTAGACCTAATCACATGGATTTAAGAATTATTATTCCTAAATAACTCTATAGAAGGCTTAAATAAAATCTAGTCTTTCTATATTTTCTACTCAGCAGGAGGATCTAGATTATTTTATTATTATTTTGCAATAGATAATTGGATATTTTGAGATACTATATATTCATAAGATCCCCCTCATGCATTAAGGTGTGTGTGTTTAGGCATGGGGAATATGTGAAAGAGTGAAAAAGATATAGTGAAAAAATAACTAAAAAGGAACAAAGGATTTTCCAAAATGTCTACGATACTCTGTTTTACTCCACTTTCTATGAAAACCTTATAGAAACTTCTCATGAAAGTTTTCAGAGATTCGTAAGCAACCGAACCCATTCAGATTGATATACACCACATTTTATAATATTTAATCTTTTATCTTTCTTTAAATTCTTACCATTGAGTTGTGTTTAACATTACTTTATATATCCATAAAATATAGTCTCTTGTACTAAATTGGAGAGTTCTTGACACTCTCTATCAAATTTCTTCATCCATATTCCCATGAACAACTATAGAAGAGGTTATGTGTGACCATTACTTGTTTTATCCTATGTATAACTATGAAAATAGATTTTTTTAGATAACCTTGTGTGCTATTGCTTTTAAAAACCAATACAGGTTATGGATCAATTTATTTCATAATAAATTTCTTGGAATTAGGTTATTTCCATGTGGAGGGGATTGAGTCTCATCTTGAGACTAAACCCCTAGTTAAATTATAATATGTTAAATTTTCCATAACTCATTATCTATTTTTTTCTTTATATTCAAAACAAATTAGTTTCTATCTATAGTTTATTAAATAAAACTAAACTCTAATATTTAACTTAAATTTGTGTTTTATATACTATGTTTGATATTATTAAATTAGTTTTAAAAGTTAGAATATTTTATAAAGTATTTTAATTGAGTTGTGATCAATATTTTGAGAAGCTTTTTAAAAGATAAAATTATATAAATCTATTGTTTTTATTAACTGGTAATTTTTTCTTAAATTGGGGGATTTAAGTTTTTAATTTTTTTAAATAGAAATTTTTATTAGAAACTCAATTCAACCCCCTCTTGATTTCTCCAATCCAACCAATAGAAAAGTTTTTGAAAATTTTGTACGTAGATTAATTGAATACATTTATTGTAAATAAACAAATAAAGGATTAGATGAAGGATGAATGAATGTATAATCAATTAAGTGAATCAGAAAATCACATTTATTTTGGTTTTTTTCCTTTGTACTTTAACTGTGTGTTTTGAAACTATTTTATTTTAAATATCAGTTATATCCATGATGATTGAATATTAAAATAAAACATAATTATATAATGTGTGATTACTAAGAATATTTAAATGAAAATACTATTAGATTAAATCAATAATTAATCATAAAAAAATCACAAGTGTTATTCGAAAATCACATAATTAATAAGAATTAAATGAATATAGAAACACAAAATATAAAAACATAGAACAATTTTTACGTATATAAAATCAAACTAAAAAACCATAATCTAATATAAAAACACAGAATATATATTCTGACTATATATACTTATATGTTATATATATTTTATATCCATAAATGTTATAAATATGTCTATATATATTCTATATATAAACAGAACATATATATGTCATATATATATATATGTAATTATTATATACATATATATATGATATATATAAATAAGAAATATTTAAATGTATATATTATGAATATAAATAAAATAGTTTTGTGATAAATTTGTTTTCTTATACTTATACTATATTTAATTTTTGTAGTTTCATTTTAATAGTATTCAGTAACAAATACAATTTTCCAGACCAGATGCATCCAATTCTAGACATATAATTACTCATATGTGTGGGTGAAAATATAAAATGGGTCCTCACTGCATGGGTAGGATTTCATTTAGGGGAGGAAGTTGATAAAGAAAGAGAGTTATTGGTTCAATTACCCACCTTAATGGTAGAAAAAAAGATCTATTAGATTCTATGGAGTCTGACTCATAGTGATCATTTATCAAAGGACTCTGATTATAAAATTATCGAACATCTTGGAGAAATTTATTTATGATACTTAGTTGAAATTCATAATAATTATTTCATGAATTATGAGTTTAATATATCATGTTTAACAGAAATATGAATATTAATGAATGGGAGGATGTTATGGAGGGGAGGATGCTATCAGAGGGTTTTCAAGAGGAGAGGACACCATGGAAGGGTCGTCGAGAGGGGAGTACATTGTATAAGGATATTCTAGAGGTGAGGATGATTTCATAGGGTCTTCACGATGGGAGGACATTGTGGATGGGAGAATGAAGCCATAAGGTCACTTTGAGGGAGGTTGGGTGGTGAGGATGTAAGATTAGGGATTAAATTAAGAGAGAAGGAATAAAGGGGCTCACAGAACTAAAATTTGATATTTATTGGTGATGATTTTAAAAAATCATTATCAAATAGTTAATTTATGGTGTTTTTTAAGAACAATACTAATAATTAATTAGGGGCACTTTTATTTACACCACCACTAATAATTGGATAGAAATTTTAGTTTTATCTGATTAGTGCCGATTTTATATAACTATCACCAATATCTATATTTGATATAGTGAAAGAATATTGATAGTATTTATTTAGTATATTTTTGTTACTATATTGTTGCAAAATATATTTGGCAGAAGATATTTGTTTAATATCTATAAAATTAATGGGAACTATTTTATAAATAAATGGGTGGATTAATGATCAATGGTTTAATGATCATTCATACATATTATTTATATTTCTATGAAATTTTAATTTTTCTTGATATTTATTATCAATTATATTATGGATTTATTATTATTTTGTATTAATTTTAGAGTTAATGATATTTTGATACTAAGTACATTTAATGGATTATAATATGAAAAATGTGAGTATAAATTATGTGTTATTATATGAAGGTATTATTAATATTATTCATTAAATGGAAAATAATAAATAAATTTATATAAAAGGAAAAAATTATTTGATATTAGGAATGGAAAGTATTAAGGGGTGTGATGTGATATAAAATGATTTGTATGGAATGTTATAGATATATATTCTTTGGAATTGAGGATATCTATAAAATATAAAATATATTATTTATATATGGTAGATAAATGTGTTTTATTAAATTTTTAAAATTTCTATAATTTATATTTATTTATAATTATTTTATAAATTTTCAATCGATTAAATAAGTATTGTAGGTTTTATTAATTGGTTTTTGACTACATATTAAAGGAGAATTCGTTGAGGAAGTTATGGTTATAGTAAGGATATTTCTACACTGGGAATTAAATATTGGGGGGAGAAATATCAAGGAAAAATATATGTATTTTTTGGTAATGATATAGTTTTTGTGTATATATTATGTTAATTAGTAGTGATATCAATTTTTTATGAGAAAATATGGGATTCTAGAATGAATTTTTGTTGATAGTTTGGGTTAGGTTAGTGGGATTGGTTTCATTTAAAAGGAAAATATTAATGCATTCACTATGAAATATTATTAGAATCATGAAGTTGCATCAATTTAGGATGAGAATGATATTTAGTGTTATTTTATATGCATTTATGGTCATCCATGTGGTGTAGAAAAATGGCGTACCTGACAATTGATTATGATAATTAAATAGGATTTCAATGGTCCTTTGTTCTTTGGAGGTGATTTTAATGAAATCATTTATATAAATGAAAAGAAGGGTAAAATTTTGAGGGATGTTAATATCATGAAAGTATTTTTAACTACTATTGATGATACAATATTATCTGATTTGAGATTTAAGGGTGAACCTTTTACCTAGTTTGGAGGTAGAAATTATTATTCAAGAATATATGAGATACTTGATAGATATATGGGTTCTCTAGATTGGAACGAGTTATTTCCATCTTACTGAGTTACACATTCATCCCCTATTCCTTTTGATCATAGTCAGATTCTTATTGAAATGAATCCAACTAGAGTTTAGAAAAGGTGGTTGAGGTTGTTTTGATTTGGGAACATGTGGAATAAGTATCAAAACTAGGAAACTATTATTCATACTATTTATGATCATAATGGTTTAAATTTTCACAATAAGTTCAAGAAGGTTTCATATGATCTATATAAATAGAGTAAGGATTATTATCATGATTTTGATAAAAATATTCAAAAGGTTAAAAAATATTTACATCTTCTTTACTGGTCAACTATGAATGATGATTCTATTCAGAGGATTATACTTCTTGAAATTTCAGTTGATAATTTTCTTGATAACAAGGAACAACACTGGTAGGTGATTTTAAGGGTAAATATTGAAAAATATACCCCTAATAGAAGTTTTATCCATTTATAAATAAATTTTTGGTGACTTTGAACAACCTCCATTAAGATATATTTTAGTAATTGTTTCATGACATTTTTTATAATTTGTTGTGAAAAAATAATTTGTGGTGGTTTAGAAAACCACCACCAAAGTTGTCTCTAATATACCATATTTATAGGTGGTTTTAGTCACTAATACATATTCAGAATAAGTTAAAACAACCTATAAATATGGTACAATAGGAAAAAATTCCTTGACATCCTAAATACACTCCAGCCATAAAAAAATACACAATAAATTATCTATCCAGTATAACATAATAGTAAAAATAAATCTTAGATTTCATATAGATAAAACTTTGTATAAAATAACTAAATTATATTTCAATTAACAAAATGTTAACCATTAAGTTAATCGATAATACTATATTTCATAAATTACTCATAAACATTACTGCCCCTCATCTTCTATTGAAAAAAATCCCTCAGCTAACTTTTTTGATTTTTTGGGTTATGTTTGTTGAAACAATATTTTGAAAAGTTACATATATGTGAATAATTGTTGAATCCATAAAGAGATAGTTTCTAAAGGTTTTTGGAGTTTTTTTTTGTTTTTCATGAAAATTTTGAGTTAAAAGAGAGTTACATAGTTTTTTGCACAAAATAGAGTTGTACAAACCTTAGAAAAAATTGGATTTGTGTTAAATTTAGCACAAAATAGAGTTTCACATACTTTAGTACAAGATGAATCTTCATGAATGAGATTTTTTTGAATGTGAAGAATCAAGAAAGTTATATAAAGCATGTAAACTAAGGATATTTTCCTATAAATAGGGCACTAATATTTTCATTTTTTATAATGAAGAAGATTGAGAGGAGAGATAAGTGCCCTATTTTCATGTAAGACTTAGAAAAAATACTTTATGTGTGAATACATTTACCCAACCAATAGTTTTTTTAGAAAAGATTTTATGAGAACATAGGTTAGGTGAATATTCATTTATGTGAAAAAAAGTTGCACGAATGTGCATTTTTATGAACACAAGTTGAGTGAACAAGTATTTACATGCATAGCTTTACATGAACCATACTTAAGCATAAATACAATTTATAAAAACCTTAAGTAAATTACCCAAAATTTCTATGCTCAAGTGGTTACCATCAATTTAATGAAATAATATCTTCATGAAATACCAATTGTGGTTCAAATAGAGTTAACATAGTTTAGTTGAAGAATCATTTGAAGGGATAGTGAGTACACTTCAGTTGAGAGAGTAGTGAGTTTTCAAATCCTAAGTTGTTGTAAACTAGGGAGATAGTGATTCTGCTTCTAATATTGTAAATGATCTGTTCACTTAGCAATTCAATTATATTAGCTCATTATCATTTTATGATCCATGGACTATCCTAGTATGGGTAAACCAAGTAAAAATCACTTGTGTCTCTCTTTTAATTACTTTATCACTTCATATTTGTTGTGATAGAGTGAGGTGTTCCTACTAACATTTGAAAAAGATCATTGGTGAGGTTTATTTAACTAAATTAGCATACCATGATTCACACCCATCTCATGGTATTTACCTTTATTGTGGATAACAAGGTGTATTATAGCTAAAGGTTCAATTTAGTTGAACTCTACTCTAGGTGGAAGTCATAGTAGTGGTAAATCATAAATGTATTTCTATATTTATATAAATAACTTTCATATTTAGAAAAATTGAATACAAAACTATTTTTTATCTCTATTAATGGATGTTTACATGATTGATATTCATGAGATCTCAGTCAGTATGAGTAGTGTAGCTTTATCTAGGAGAATTCCTAAAGAGCTAGATGCTAACGCTAAGGCCATTAGGGGAGAATTGGAAAATACAATATACATGAAGGATATGTCATGTAAATCCTCACATGTAATGTGGGAAATGATTCTTAACATCTATGAAGTCAACTAAAAGGTATTAGAAGGTAAATTATAGGTTTTATGGAACAAGTTCAAGGACTTGAGGATGCACTTGAGTGAATCTGTTAATGTATTATTTGATTGGGTGAATGTGGTTATAGAGGATATTTGTGGACTTAGATAAACCCTTGATGATGTGAATATATCCAATAATATCTTGAGAAGATTAACACCTTGATTTAATCCAAAAGTCACTACGCTCTTGGATAAATACATAAAGGTGATGAGATTGGATAGTCTTCATGGTTCTCTTATTTTATATAGAATTAGGAATGATGAAAATGAGGCTATCGAAAAAGGAAAGTCTAAGGAAGTTACATTCAAGGAAATAAGGAAACTTATAATGTATAATGATCAAGAATAAGTGGGTGTTTATGAAGTTATGTTATTACTTTTCTCAAACCTAAAAATGGGAAAATGAAAGTTCAAAGGGAAACATCCAATCACATGTTTTTTGTGTGAAAAGGTTAGTAAACTTATGAAAGATTGTCCCAATGAGTTTCTAGATGATGATAAGGATGATTAAGTCACCATAAAGAAATATTCAACTAATTTAAAAGGTAGGAGATATAATAAGAAAAAATTATTCAAGAATAAGAGCCTATATTCACAAAAGGATAATAACACAGAAGAAATGAAAGAGAAATAAATTGAGGACAACAAAGACCTCAAAGAATATTTTTTAGTGGTTATTATTGACAAGTCACAAACTAGGGAATCCAACAATGATGATAAGTTAAAAGTAAATGGGAGAGTTGATATCCAAGAAAAGTTAGAGGATATACTTAACAATATAGTTTTTTAGAGAATCAAAACAAATAAATCTATTGGAGTGGTTCATAACACCAAAATCTTTATATAGAAGTAGGAATAAGTGAAGTCTGGGTTGATGGTGGAAGTGAAAAGATCAAATATCAAAATCTTTAAATCTCAGATTAGGTTATTTTTTATAATCTCAAGATCAAAGATTATACCTAGATCATCAATGGTTTGATTAATATAGTGAAAGATAAAGTTAATTTCATCAAAGAGTTTGAGGGATAATTCATCGGTTTATGGAGAAAAATAGAAATTAGGAGAGTTTTTTTAACTCTCAATATTACATATGGATATAAAATAAAATGGGATACAAAAAACATGAAGGAGAAGCATGAAGGCCTATGAAAATAGTTAGAGGATCACTTGAAAAAGAAAAATACCCATTAGAATAAAAAAACTGATATAAGGATTGATCATAAATAGAAGAAAATATTGGTTCATTCCATGTCATAAGAACCCCCTACAAAGATAAAGATTTATTTGGGAATGGATCAGAATAATAACACTCAAAATTCTTAAAGATCCATTGGAGCTACATTGAGATTACACAAGAGTACACCTCAGATCAGGTTTTATTATTGTGAGGAGATGGGATATACTCATAGAGTGTGTTCCATATCCAATAGGCACTCGAGGGAACAAGTGTAACAAGAGTAGTGAAAAAAGATCAAAATTATAGATATTATTTTCTTTAGGTGTAGTTAATATGGACATATGGCTTGGTATTAATCATTAATGATATAGAGGTATGTACCTATAGAGACTTGATGTGTTCATACACATTATTTCAAGGAGTTATCAAGTAGAATAATAACAAGAATTAAATTTATCTTTTTCAAGATTAGTTTGATATATCATACATGGTGTAATATCAAATGTATTAACCATCATTGACTATGAAGTCAATGATGTGGATAAAAAATAAAATAATAGATGAGGATGTGATTGTAGAGATTACCATGAAATCATCAGATCATGTTGGTTCATAGATCCTTTATAAAAAATATACTTCTTATATGAAATGAAATAAGTATCTTGTCATATACATCAATTATGAAAAGTATAGTGTATTTATATGTGAAAACAATGAAAACGTAAATATTATTGGCTCTGATAAATCTATAATTGGAGGCGAAGACATGAGGTGTATAGATTTCCTAGTTATTAAAGGTTTAGGTCACAATTTTCTATGTGTAAGTCAATTGTGTTACTTAGAGAATATAATATATTTTTTTCTAATAAGACTTGTATCATTAAGGGAAAGGAAGAGGCAGTGGTAATGAAAAGGAAACACATATTTGGGAATTTATTCATATAAATGGAAAAGAATATTGAGGCTTTTAATTCAAGAAATAATAAAATGAATTTTGGCATAAAAGACTTGACCAATTGATCCAACAGTACTTGGAAGATCTGGTGAATAATGATAGTTCTCATAATATCCATAGACTATCATGTGATCATACACCCATGTGCTATGTTTTTTAAAAAGTTAAGATTATTCAAAATTCATACAAGTTTAAAGATTGAAGGTCAATGAGGTTGGTTAAATTGGTTCATGTTGATGTGTGCAGACAGATATCACTAAGATACATTTATGGTAAGAGATAACATGTACTTTTCAATGAATATTATAACAATACAGCATGGTTGATGGTCATTACCCTCAAGTATGAGGTGTTTAGTTTCATTACTCAATATTAGAGGAAGGATGGAAATATTCTTGGATAGAAAATTATAAATCTATAAATTGATAATGGTATAAAGTTTATTAATTGTATGGTGAAGGATTATATCAAGAAGCATGGTAAAAGGCATCAAGTGTCAGTAGTGAGGACTCCTCAATAAAATTATATAGTTGATAGGAGGAACTAGGTCATAAAAAACATAGTCAGAATGATACTTATTAAAAAATGTACTAGATTAGTTTTGGAATGAAATAGTCCTAACATAATTATATATTAATAACATATCTCTATTATTTTATGGGAAGAAAATTTTCATATGATATGTGGTATTAGAAGAATAAAACACCAAAATAATTTTAAATTTTTAGAAGTTCTTTATTCTCAATAAGTAGAAACACTTAAAGTTTGATTCATGTGGAGATAAAGGGACTTTCCTTAGATAATCATCCAAAATCAAGGTATATAAGTATTTCAATGAATTTATTAGAAATATTATTGAAATATAATACATCTCTATAGTATAAAATGAGTAGAATCTTTAGAAAAATACTGAGTAGATTTTGGAAGGCAATTATGAGGAGTTGAGAAGTTCATGTAGAGAATAAGTGGATATTACTGATTCTGAAGAAGAAACTGATGATGATCAAAATGAATCTAGACCAAAAACATAATAGGATATAAAAAATCACCTAAATTTATGAGTATAATATCATTAGTGACTATATGACGCTAGTGAAAACAAGAAGAATGAAGTTTCTACAACAAGATTCACTCTTATCACAGGTAGATCCAAAGAGTTTTAAAAAATCTACTAAGTATGATAATTGGGTCCAAGAGATTCATGAAGGGTTTAAAAAGTTTGAAAATAATAAAATATGGTAAATTATTACAAGGTTGGGAAATAATCATGTCAACAGGACCAAATGAGTTTTCATAACAAACTTAATGAATCTGACATGGTGATTCAGAATAAGGAATGACTTGTGTGCAAGGGATACTCTAAAATTGAAGGTACCAATATATATTAAAACATTTCTCTCATGACTAAGTTAGAAAAAATTTGATTATTATTATTCATACTAGTGCATAAGAGATTAAAGGTTTTATAAATGGATGAATAATAAGTATTTCTAAATGAAATACTTGGAGAAGAGGAGTACATTGAGAAACCAAATGATTTTCTTATTCATGAAGATGAAAAAAAGTTTTTCCACTGAATAAGGAACATTATGGGATAAATAAATAACCAAGATCATTTCATTATCAACTTGATCGGTACTTGAAAAAACCCAGTTTCCAATATAGTAGAGTAGATCATAATCTCTATATCAAGAAATAGGATGATCAAATGATGATAGTGATTGTATATTTTTTTGAAATAATATTTTCGGGATTAAATAAATAAAAGTTCAAGTAGTTTTTATAATTCATGAAGTGAGAGTTTGAAATGTCGATGATTGGATAATTAACATTTTTTCTTAGATTATATGTGATACAAGGAATCCATGACACATTTATATCTTAATCCAAATATACTAAGTAAGTTCTGAAAATATTTGGAATAGAGGATTGCAAGGAAATAGAAACACTAGTTATTACTCAGATGAATTTTTCAAGGGATAAAGATATAAAAAATGTCAACAAAATAGGATATAGACAAATTATTAGGTTACTCTTATACCTAATAGTGATAATACATGAAATTATGTTTTCCACTTGTAAAGTGACAAGGTACCAGAGTAATCACAAGAAAATCCACTTGTATGAGGTGAATAGAATACTGCAATAGATAAAAGGTATGGTGAATTTAAATTTTATTTATAGTGAAACATATAAATAAGTGTTATTAGGGTATTTAGATGCATATTGGGTTGGTTTAATAAAATATAGAAAGTAAACACTAGTGAATTATATATTAGAGAATTGTGTATTTATTGGTTGATTAAGTAATGAGATTTCATCTCACTAAGCACTGTATAAGTAGAATATATTTTAGACAATCAATATTTTTTAAAAATGTTTTGGATGAAGCATAAGATTAAATATATTAAAGTTAAAGTGAAGACTCTTATCAATAACAATTATGATAAGTCATGTGACACAAACCTTAGAAAAAATCCCACCCATCTTTCTAGGATGAAGTATATTGAAATCAAGAATCACTTTATCAAGGATAAGGTTGTACTTGGGTTAGTGAAATTATATTATATGCATATGAAACTCAAGTATCATATATTTAGATAAATTCCTCACATAAGGAGTCATTTGAGAGGCATTTAATAGATCTCAAAGTATAGTTGACCCCCATACTTAGATAGTGTGGATATGGAAACCCCACTCCCCAAGGTATGGTATTGATTTCCCCATGAGATGATAATTTCACTTTTCCTATTGAAACCTATAAGAGGTGTCCTTTGGGTTTGTTTACAAAGTGAGATATACATTATTAATAAATGGGGGAGAGATTTATCAAACCCAACTGATGAAGGGGTGAGATATCTTCAATGTTAAATCAAGAGGAGAAAAGGTGTAGGGGGAGAAGTATAGTTGAGTATGGATTTTCAATTGTCAAGTGGACACCAAGAGTAGAATGAAGTGATTAATTGATAATATTTAAAAATTACACTTGTTTCTAATAATAATTATGACTCATGTGGGCTTAGAGTATGTGTTGAGTGCGTCCTTTATCACTATTTGGAGTTAAAAAGGGATAATGGTGTTTAAATCAAAAAGGGTGAAAGATTTCTAAACAGGATGGATAAATAGTTTAAGGTGTTTCAACAAACCTAAAGGGGGTTATTTTTAGAAAAAATTCTCTAAGTTTACTTGTTATAGTTTTTGAGACGTGTTTGTTAAAAAATCATATTGATAAAGTTATAGAGAGGTGAAGGCTTGAAACATTCATGAAGAGATGTTTTTTGGAGGTGTTTGAATTTTATTTGTGTTTTTTATAATATTTTATATTTAAATGAGAGTTTCATAGTTTTTTATGAAAACTGAAGAGGCATAAACTTTAATAAAAATCCAAATTTCTATGAACTTTAACACAAATTGGATTTGTGTGAACTTTAGGGTAAAATAGAGTTACATGAACTTTAGTGAAAACAGGAGTTGTGTAAATGCATGGAATCAAGAAATTTATGTGAATCACATAAACCAAGAAGATTTTCCAATATATAGGGCACTAGTTGAATTATTTGTTAAAGATAAGAATACTGAGAGGAGAGTTAAATGCTCTATTTTCATGTAAGACTTATGTGGAAGTACTTCTTATGTGAAAGAATTTATTTGAGTAATAGTGGTTTTTATAAAGAATTCTAAGTGAACGTAGGTTATATAAATATGTATTTATATAATTTTTGTTGAAAATATGAATGTGCATGAATATAAGGTGATAAAATGGGTATTTGTGTGAATAGTTTTTGTAAACCATACTTGTTTTCAAATAAGAGTTTTGTAAACCTTAAGAAAATTTCACATAATTTATATAATAAAGTTGAAATCATCACTTTGACAAAATAATAGCTTTATAAAATTTCAATTATGATGTAAAAATGTTGATACAGTTCATTTGAAGAATCATATAAAGGTATAGTGAATACCCTTCAGTTGAGAGAGTAGTGAGTGCTCAAATACTGAGTGGTTGTGAACCAGGGGGCCTAGTGAGTTTTCTTTGAAAAGTGTAAATAAGCAACATGCTTAGTGATTCTGGTACATTGGAACATTTCCATTGTATACTCTTTGTGTTAGATCAATCTAGGTGATTAAAGTAAAAATCACTTATGTCTCAATTTTACTTGATTTATCACTTAATATCTATCATGAGGGAGATATATGTTCCTACTAATAGTGTAACAAGATTGTTAGTGAGGGTCATTTGAAGAACTCAATATACCATGATTCACACCATCTATAGGTATAAGGCCCCAGCCTTAAACATTACTTTATCTTGAGATAAGTCAATAATTTGACTTTAATTCACATCGAGAATCTCTTAAGGTTTAGAGATTTATAGAATTAGGTCATAACTAATACATAACAACTTTAATATTACAAGTATACACTTCTACTCACTATCCATTTTTCACAAAAAATAAAACTCCTTAAATAAAACAAGAATTCTTTACTTGATAAAAATATCCTTAAATTCTTCCTTTCTCTTACCCTTCTTTATAACCTGTGAAAAACATTTCAAAACTTGGTATGAGCATAAAAATTTCATTAAGGGATACATAATGAATGAAAACTATTAGTCTTGAGAAAACATGTAAACCATGAAAACTTTATCATAAATTAATACTTTTCACCTTTAAGAAGTAGAAAAAAATACTTCACTGAATATAATCTTATTGCATACCCTTTTCTATAACCAAAATATTTCCATAAATCCCATATAAAAAAACACATAGCATATAAAGGTAACTTGGGACATAAACATAATTAAATGGAATAACCATACGGTCGACTTCTACACGTATCACTAAATAGAATAAACATACAAATGACTTTCATACCCAATTCATTGGAGGTTATAATGTAACCACCCATCTTTGGTTTATCATGTAACCACTCGTAAAATGTCCAAGTACCATTATATAATCACAACAGATAAAATATTGTAAATATAAAAATTTCACTAATAACATTTCATATACAATCATAAGAAATCAATTAAAGATATTGACAAATTCAATCCATTTCAAAAACCATTTTCAATACCAAAACAATGAAAAAGGTAATAAGGTATTTCTTAAAAAAATATTAAGGATTATAGGGTAATCCAAATATCAAATAACGGTTACGATGACGGAGATGTCGTTGTCATCATATATGTTAAAACAAATAACATTCCTTTTGTTGTTTTGTAAATAAAGTAAACTGATTTATATAAAAATATTACTTTTGAAAAAATTTAATGAAATTTTATATAGACATAAAATTTCCTTTATAATCCTTTTATATCCATATAAATAAATATCTAAATTAATATCACGAATACAAAGATTTGATAATTAAATCTGTAAACGTTCAAGGTGTCCCATACCACTTTAAAATTGTAAATATTAATCTCCATGAATTCATAAATAACATTATTATAGATAAAATATGTATATGAAATTTCATAGTGTTTTTATATAAACCTTATAAAATAATAGAGGCAGATATTATCATGAAATTCCTCAATGAAAGAAGATTGAGACAAAATCCCTTATCTTGGTCCGAATTGTCTCATCCGTTATTTAATTTCCTGAATAATAAACATAGGTTAATTTATAATTTATTTAGAAACTTTTTTATTGTTTATTATTAATTTTATATCTCTTATTTCCATGTTATAGAAATTAGTTAATTATTTGAGTTCATATCGTATGTTTTGTCAGTATTCGATACTTGAGTCGAAAATGAACTTGTTTTGATGTAAATTGTCCATGTAGTAAAAATTAGATCATCTCCAGAATGATATTCATTATTTAAATATCATATATATCTAATATATGTGTATTTATAATATTCCATAACATTTGGAGATAATAAATTAAATGCACCGTTCATGGAGACGGTAGGCCATACGTACGCATGAACGCTACTTTCATTTCTTTGTCGTATTAAAGGAATGAAAAATAAATGATACATAGGTATGTTATAATTAAATTATATTATACATGTTATATATATTACTTAATTTCATTAATTTCATCCTTTATACGTTTTGTGTATGGCATTAATGAGTCATATCACTTTAAGGGGGCGATAGTATGCTCTTCCTCAAATAAAATTAACGTATTTACACATTATGGAAAGAATAAAGGTATATTGTAAATAAAAATTACAGAAGAATAGGGAAAATATAAATATAATATATATCATATATAATTATAGAGCTATCATAATGGCTACCATAAGAGGTGGTAGAAGAAAATTGAATAATCATCGTTTCGTGAGGCAGTAGTTCACCGTACATAGAAACAATATGTTTGTATCCATTAGATGGAGGTGTGTGTAAGTGTAGTTAGAATCCTAACAATAAAAAACATTCTAGTATTTTTAGGATACTGGTGTTGTTATTTAATCAAATAATAATAATATCATAGGGAGTGGAGAATGAAAATAAAGGAAAGGAACTTGAGAGAAGACGTTACCTCTAAATCAGGTAACTTTTTTTTGATTTGAGACAAAAATCTTTCTTGAATTTCCTTCTTCCCAAGGTAAGGATTATAGGATTAATGGATGGATTTTGAGAGATTATTTGATCTAAATTTGGACAAGTCAAGGTGCTTGAGATGTGTGAGTAAGCGAGTAGAGTTTGTGACCCTTTATAAGAGGGAGGAGGGACACTTTAGGAAAGTCTTGAAATATTAATTTATTATAAATTCAATTTCAATTAAAAATGGTCCAAAACTCATTTAATAATAATATAATATGATTTTGGTTCGAATAAACATCATCCAATAATTTTTATACAAGTTTGGAATATTTTTTTTATCATTATATTTTTAGTTTAACCATTATTTTACCCGTTTTAATATTACCATGATATCATGTTATTTACACATTATGGATTATTGTAATTAACATATCATGTAAAAAGACCCCAAAAAAGCCATATATTAAATATTTGGACTTATCTCAACCATTTGGAAGACTATTACATTTTTATGAATTTAATATATTTTAATAAACTATTTTATATTTTAAGTAATGAATTATGTCAATTTTTGACACTATTCATACTTGACTTTTTATAAATTCATAACAACTTAATTATTTCAAAAAAAAACATTGAATAAATCCTAACATGTTATATTCACCTATAAAATTTGTGTATGACATAAATTATGTCAAATAATATTTATTTTAATATTTATAATATCATTTATTAAAACCCTTTATTAATGAAGCAATCACTGCATCATCATTGTGTCATAATTAAATTTATTTATTTAATGTCTAAAAATAATAAATAAAATACCATGATGTAGAAAATATTTTTAGATTTCTAATTACTATTTATAGTTGAATATATCACTTATAAAACCCCATATGAAAATTTATTTAGTAAGAAGATACATGTTTATGTTATTTTTCTTTTTTACTTTAAATAAATTAATATAACATGTCATTATCACTCCCAAGTGGATCCATGAGGTCCTAAAATAGAACCAAGGATGACCATGATCGACCATATTTCATCAAATAGGATTGAAACACATGTTAGCATAGTTTTATATTTTTATAATATTATTTTTTACCCTTATTTACGTGATTTACCCTTTAACCCTGGTAAATAAAAATAATTTCTGAAGTTACTATTCATAATGTCCAAAAATAAAAGGTGCCTATTTAAAAAATTTGGATCTCCTGATTCCAAATATGGAATCAATTTTTACAAATTCAAAATACATAATTTTCAAAAATTAATTTAAAATTAATTCCCGTTGTCAAAACCAAAAAGTAGTTTTATTAAGAAGTAAAAACTATTAAAATATTGACATGTGTTTATGTCTAATTTAAAAGTGAAATTGCTTAAAATTACTATCATTATATTAAATGATAAAAAATTAATCCAATTATAATTTAAAACCTATTAAAATTACTATCTAATAGTATAAATAAATTATATGAAAAGGCAGTTTTGAATTAAAATGCAATATTTTCACTATTCATTTAAAAATGAACTTCATTAAAAATTACCAAAAATTTAACCAAAGTTAATTTTTTATGTCCCTATTCTATAGAATATTTTTATTTTTTAAAATAGAACATATAAAAGTGGCAAAAACTAGATTTAAAAAGGGTTCACCATCAAAAGGTTGTAAAACTAAATTTTTAGAAAAATACTTCTTTTATCTAAAAATTTGAATTTGTTCTTATATCATATCTAGAAAACATATAAAATGAAATTAAAAAATCACATTGAATATATTACACATATATATTTTAAATAAAAATCCATAAAGAGTGATATGGTTTTATAAACACAATTATTCACTTGTAAGTAGGTTTTCATAAAAACACATCCATTATATTCAATTGGGTTTTATTTCCATTTCTAATAAATTTGGTCAACAATGAATCATTATTAAACATGTTTAAATAATATTTGAAATTCAGTGGATAATATTAATTCCCTCCATTCCAACGGCTAGGCATTAACTACCATTTAAAAAAATATTATTGTATTATTTTTCAGTATTACTCAATGTTCTGTGCAATGTAAGATTTCGGAGAAACCCATTGTTGTGTGTTGTGTACACTATCAGAAAAATAATCATGTTTAATGTAAAATTAATATCTTATTCATAAATATTAATAGAAAAGAAAAATTATTATTCTATAAATACCTGGGTCGTTACACCATTCTCCCTTTGGGAAATTGTGTCCTCAGAATTTTAAAATTGGATTGAAAATTTCATTAAAAATCCTACATTGGAAAAAGGGTTAATAAAACTACCACTTTAAAAGAAATAAAGATAAGTACAAAGTTCACCTGAGATAGCACATACTAGGGTTCCATATAGAAAAACATGGATATGGAAGAAAAAACTAACCATTAAATTCTGATGGAGAGTGATAGAAAACATGATCAGGAGAAAGTTAACTATCAGAAAACCATAAACTTGTGATGGATTAAATGGTCTTTGATTATACAGTAGGAAAAGTAAATGGACAAAGTTATTGTTTTAAGTTCCTTTTCATAAAGTTGTAGAATTTATTTTTGAGATTGACTAAGAATATAAGGAAATATACTTACTTTTCAAGTATAGTTTCATTCGTTAATAAATTTATAACACAAACTTATCTTTTCTCCAAACGATGAGTATTCAAGATGACTTGGTCATATTTGAAGTTCTAGAATCAAATTATAAAAATCACATAATCTTCAAAACATTAAATATCTATTCATCCTATCTTGAAACATTAACCAAAACCAAAATGGTTAGTACAAGATCAGATAATCCTCAAAAATAATAATCCTTTATAAAAGGAAATACAACTCTTAATATCCAAAGTTCAAAAAACAATACCCAAAGTTTAACAAAGACCATTAAATAAACAATTGTACTTAAAATTCTTCAAAATAATCGAAAATAATATTGAAACACAAAAATTTAGAAGGATTTGATCACCTAGTCTTCCATGATATATCTTAACATTTATCTCCAAATAACATCGACCATTCTTGAAGTATCATACTTAAAAGTAATTAACCTAGTCACATATTCTCTATGATAGGTTAATCATTTCCATAAATAACCCAAATCTACATATTTTCAAAATAAAAACATAGATTTTTCCAATATAAAATTCAACCATTAATCCATAAATAAAATCCCATAATATTCTATTTTCATTAATCATATATGGTTCCCAAAATAACAAACGTCTTCCAAAATAAATTTTATAACTTAATCACCAATTTTTTTTCCTATACTAAGGATATACATTTGATAAAACATAAGTTCCCAAAATCAACTTATTCTTGATCCATAAAATCATTTAACTAAAAATAATAAGTCATAATAACCAGGGACTTCACGTAGTTCAGTGGTAGGTGATAAATCCCAGTCGCACTTTGATTTTGGGATCGATTCCCACAACTTTTTCCGACACGACAGGTTTTCACACGGTCTGTGTGTTGTCCTTTTTCAAAAACTGAATAATTCTAATAACATTAAAAAAATGAGATAAAATTATAAAAAATAACCATAACATATTTTAACCTCAAATTTTATCTCATACCTCACATTTTTCATCCCAAAAATTAATAACACATAATTTCCTCAAAGGTGAATGTCTCCAAAAATACCCTTAGTCACCTTAATATTTCAGATCATAAAGACTGAAAAGGGGTTTCTAAGACATTTAACTTATGATCTAACTTAAAATTATAAACCCATGATGATATTCCTAACCCTTAATAAAATATCCTAATCTCCAAAGCTATCTAATACTTTCCTTTGATACAAACTATAAGGCCCCAACCTTAAACACTACTTAATCTTGAGATAAGCCAATAATTTAAATTTAATTAACATTGAGGATCTTTTAAGTTTTATAGATTTAGATAATTAGGTCATAACTAATACATAACAACTTGAATATTAAAAGTAGACACTTCTACTCACTATCCATTTTTTCACAAAAATAAAACTCCTTAAATAAAACAAGATTATTTTCTTGATAAAAAACTTCTTGAATTATTCCTTTCTCTTACCCTTACTTATACCATGTGAAAAAAATTTCAAAACTTGGTTTGGGAATAAAAAAATCAATAATGGATAAATAATTAATGAAAACTATTAGTCTTTCAAAAACATATAAACCATGGAAACTTTTTCACAAAGTAATACTTTTCACCTTTAAGAAGTAGAAAAAACACTTCACTAAATACAAGCGCATTACTTACCCATTTTGTAACCAAAAGATTACTATAAATCCCATAAAAAGAAACATATATCATATAAAGGTAACTTGGGACATAAACATACCTAAATGGAATAATCATATGGTTGAATTCCACACATATCACTAAATGGAATAGCCATACGACCAACTTCCATACCCAATGCATTGGAGGTTATAACGTAACCACCCATCCTTGGTTTATCACAGAACCACCTATCATTTGGTTTGTCACATATAAACTCATCTTTTTTTATCACGTAACCACCCATCAAATGTCCAAGTACCATTATATAATCATAACACATAAAATATTACAAATATCAACATTTCACAAATAACATTTCATTTATAATCGCAAGAAATCAATTCAAGATATTGAAATATTAAATCCATTTCAAAAACCATTTTCAATACCAAAACACCCCAAAAGGTAATAAGGTATTTCATAGAAAAACATTAAGACTTATAGAGGAATCCAAATATCAAATAATGGTTACGGCGGCGGAGAGGTCATTGTCACCGTATACATTATAACAAATAACATTCCTTTTGTGGTTTTATAAAGAAAGTAAAGTGATTTGTTTAAAAATATTACTTTTTAAAACATTTAATGAAATTATATATAGACATAAAATATCCTTTATAATACTTTTATATCCATATAAATAAATATGTAAATTAATATCATGAAGATAATGATTTGATAATTAAATCTTTAAAGTTCAAGGTGTCCCATACCACTTTGAACATTTAAATATTAATCTATATGAATTCATAAATAACATTAGTATAGATAAAATATGGATATTGAATGTAATATTGGTTGTATATACACCTTATAAAATAATATATTTGGATATTATCAAGAAATGCCTCAATGAAAGGAGATTGAGATGAAATCCCAAACCTTGGTCCAACTTGTCTCGTCTATTCTTTAATTTCCTAAATAATAAAATTAAGTTAATTTATACTTTCTTTAGAATTTTTTTAATTTTTAATGTTAATTTTATATCACTTATTACCATTTTATATAAATTTGTTAATTATTTGAGTTCATATCAAACGTTTTGTCGATATTCAGTACTTGAGTCAAAAATGAACTTGTTTTGATGTAAATTGCCCATGTAGTAAAAAGTAAATCATATATAGAATGATATTAATGATTTAAATATCATATATATCAATTATATATGTATTTATAATAGTCCATAACATTTTAAGATAAGAAATAAAATGCACTATTCATGGAGATGGTAGGTTGTACGTACGCATGAACGCTATTTCATTTCTTTGTCATATTAAAGGAATGAGAAATAAATGATACATTAGTATGTTATAATTATAGTATAATATATATTTTATAAATATAATATATTTTCATTAATTTCATCCTTTATAAATTCCATGTATGACATGAACGAGTCATATCACATTGAAGGGGCGATAGTCCGCTCTTCCTCAAATGAAATTATCATATTTACACATTATGGAAATCACAAAGGTATGATGTAAATAAAAATTATAGAATAAAAGAGAAAATATAAATATAATATATATCATATATAATTTAAATGACTTCATAATGGCCACCATGATGGGTGTTAGGAGAAAATTGAATAATCATCATTTCATGAGGCAATAGTTTTCCATACACAGAAACAATATGTTCATATCCATTTGATAGAGGTGTGTGTAAGTGTAGTTTGAATCCTTACTATAAAAAAACATTAGTATATTTAGGATATTGGTTTTGTTATGTAATAAAATAATAAGAAGATCATAAGGAGTGGAGAAGGAAAATAAAGGAAAGGAACTTGAGAGAAGACGTTACTTTAAGTCGGGTAACTTCTTTTGATTTGAGCAAAAAATCTTTCTTGAATTTTCTTTTTACTAAGGTAAGGCTTGTAGGATGAATAGAGGGATGTTGGGAGATTATTTGAGATATATTTGGACAAGACAAGAGACTTGAGAGGTGTGATTAAGTTGGCAGAGTTGGTGTCCTTTTATAAGAGGGAGGAGGGACACTTTAGGTAATTCTTGAAATATTAATTTATTATAAATTAAATTTCATTTAAAAATAGAAAAAAACTCATTTAATTATAATATAAGATGATTTTGGTTCTAATAAGCATCATCCAATAATTTTTAGACAAGTTTGGAATATTTTTTTATCATTATATTTTTGGTTTAACCCTTATTTTACCCTTTTTAATCTTACCATGATATCATGTTATTTACACATTGTGGATTATCTTAATTAACATATCATGTCAAAAGACCCAAAAAAAGTCATTTATGAAATATTTGGACTTATATTAAACATTTTCATTAATCTTATATTTTTAGGAATTTAATATAATTTAATAAACCATTTTATATTTTAAGTTAAGAAATATGTCAATTTTTGATACTATTCATACTTGACTTTCTAAAAATTCATAACCTGATTATTTCCAAATTTTTTTTATCAATCCTAAAATGTCATATTAACCTATAAAATTCTTGGATGACATAAATTATGTCAAATAATATTTATTTTAATATTTATAATATCATTTATTTAAATCTTTTATTACTGACGCAATCACTGCATCATCATTGTATCATAATTAAATTTATTTATTTAATGTATAAAAATTATAAATAAAATACCATTATGTAGAAAATATTTTTATCTTTCTAATTAATATTTATAGTTTAATATATCACTTATAAAACCCCATATAAAAATTTATTTAGTTAGAAGATACATGTTTATGTTATTTTTCTCTTTACTTTAAATTAATTGTTATAACATGTCATTATCACTCTCAAGTGGATCCATGGGGTCCTAAAATAGAACCAAGTATATCCATGGTCAGAAATATGTTATAAAAGTGTATTATAAAACATTTTAGGGTAGTTTTATATTTTTATAATATTATTTTTTACCCTTATTTACCTGATTTACCCTTTAACCACGGTAAATAAAAATAATTAATGAAGTTACTATTCCTAAAGTATAAAAATAAAATGTACCTATTTATACAATTGGTAAATCCTGATTAAAAATATGGAATCCATTTTTAAAAATTAAAAACATATAATTTCCATAAATTAATTTAAAATTAATTCCTGTTGTCAAAATAAAAAGTGGTTTTTTTAAGAAGTAAAAACTATCAAAAGATTGACATGTGTTTATCTCCAATTTAAAAGTGAAATTACTTCCAATGAACATAATTGGATTAAATGATAAAAAATAATCCAATTATAATTTAAAACTAATTAAAATGACAATATAACTGTATAAATAAATTGTATGAAAAGGCAGTTTTGAATTAAAATGCAGTATTTTTCACTATTCATTAAAAAATGAATTTTATCATAAAATTACCAAAAAATTAACCAAAGTAAATTTTGATGTCCCACTTCTATATAATAAGTTTATTTTTTCAAATATAACCTATAAAAGTGTCAAAACTATATTTGAAAAGGGTTCTCCATTAAAAGGCGGTAGAACTACATTTTTAGAAAAATACTTATTTTATCTAAAAAATTGAATTTGTTCTTATATCATATAAATAAAACATATAAGATAAATTTAAAACATTAAATTGAATATATAACATATATTTTTTATTAAATAAAAATCCATAAAGTGCAATATGATTTTATAAACACAATTATTCACTTTAAAGTTGGTTTTTATAAAAACACATCCTTTATATTCAATTGGTTTTTATTTTCATTTATAATAATTTTGATAAACAATGAATCATTATTTAAACATGTATAAAACATATTTCAAATTTAGTTGATACTATTCATTCCCATCATTCCAATAGCTAGGCATTAACTTCCATTTAAAAAATAATAATATTATTGTATTATTTTTCGATATAACTCAAAGTTATATGAAACGTAAGATTCTGGAGAAACCCGTTGTTATGTTTCGTGTACAATATCGAAAAAAGTTTCCCCTTTAACATTACATCAATATATTATTCATAAATATTAATAGAAAAGAAAAGGTATTATTCTATAAATATCTGGGTTGTTACACTAGGTATTTACCATGATTAGGGTCAAGACCTTAACTCTCTCCAAATGGGTAATGTTTCTCATCACCTCCTTGCCTAGTTCCCACCTCTAGTTTCTATATTTAAATTAATAAAATGAACATCAATAATGAACATATTCCAAAAATATTATGTATTCACAAGTCAATAAATCCCAAAAATTATATTTAAATAAAATATTACCCATAAATAAATTCATTTTCCATAATCTTATTTAAAATTTGACACACTTTATTACATAAAAGAAAACTATATAAAACATATATAAGTTATAAAAATAAAAATAATACAACAAGTATATAAAAGTGTATGATTAAAATGTTTCCCCAATAATGGATTAGAAAAAAATGTGACCAAAACTATTTTCCAAAGGTAAGATACTGTATTTATTAGTCTACACTACTACATTGATAAACCCATCATTACAGTCATTAAAAATGATACCCTGTAAGACATTTAACTCAAAGGATAAAATTTACATGTATGATGAATATTTCGTATTACTTGATAACATTTATATTTTTTCATTATGTATAGTTAATATCATATCAATTGTTTCATTATGTATGATGAATATTTTTTTTTACTTAATGATTATATTCTTTTATAGTATTCTATTATCCTATAATGTTTATGAATTGGTTAATGTTTATATTTATAAAATTTTCATTTTTTATTATATATATATATATGATGATCCTTCTTTTGGTAACAAAATGGATTCAAAAGTGTCTATTTTCAAAGGTGTTTCAAGTATAATTGAAAAGTATAGTTTAAAACTAATAAAGAAACACTTTTACTATTGATTATAAAAGTATGATTGTTTTCCAATGGGGTTTTATCCCTAAGGGCTATTTGTTTCAATTTCAAAATTTATTTTCTTCAAATTATATTTGTGATTTTTCTTTATAAAAAATCGTATATGGTGAAACATATTAGAATAATTTTGGTTTTATAAAGAAAGGATGAATAAGTTACCCTCTTGTTATTTGATTTCATAAAAATGAAATGAATACTATACTTATTTGTATTTCAAACTAGCATTGTATGGTCTATTTTTTAAAAGTATTTGTATAGATCATACAATATAATCCTATTAGGTATATTTTATTACACCTTACATACACACTATATGTGTATGTAGACTTGTTTTCATCTTATGTAGTAAATCTTAGCTCCCATTTGATCTTATTAGATGATCAGGTAGTATAACAGACACAAAATAACTAGATTTTATCGAACCAAACTGACCTAACTTTGTCTGGTCTGACATAATCCAATCCCAATATAACTCAATTGAATGTAGAAAATATAAATTAGTTTAATATATTATTATTGAATATAATCTAAGAAAACAACATGGAACTTAAATGAACCAATATAATCAAAATTAAATAAACTAAATCAAACAAAAGAGAACTAATGCTACCACAATAAAACTAAACTAAATAATATAAGTTTGTTCTATTTTTATGTATTTATGTGTTTGCAATGACTGATTTTACTCTAATGAAAAAATTAAATTAAGAAAATACATAATTGAAGTATGAATTTATGAAGTTTACCAGTATTAAACCCCATATCAGTGTCACTTTATTGGATAATCCACTCTGTCATCCTCTAAAACATACTAGCTAATACACTCCCTAAAGCTTACACTGACCATACTATTTATTAATAATAAACTCCCAATCTTTAACATTATACTTAATTGGATTAATTTCCCTCTGTAATTTAGGAACTATAATATATTTATCCCCTGAAGCTGATGTCAACAGAAAAGATGTATGCAACCTACCAAATACCCATGGAGAATATGGTCCACAACCCATCCCACTCATATGATCAAAATGTCTGTTTTTTGAAATTAGATCCATAACATCCTCTAAGGATTTTAAATCCAAGCAAGAAGTGTTGGCATCCCACAATTATTTTAATTTACATTTCCAATGGAATAACATTATCAAATGTTAAATTAATTTAATAATACCAAATGGTAATTAAAATTTACCACCTCAATGTTTTATGTAGGGTTATTCACATAACTTACATCCTTTTTATGGAAATAAAACCATATCTCTATTCATCCAAAAAGATAAACTTCTTCATTCACCAGTTTTAAAAAAATACATAAATTATATTTATAAAAACCATATTAATTGAAGTAGTGTAGATATATATTTTAATAAATTAAATGGTACCATTCCATTTAATTTTCTAGAAAAACTCTTTGACCTAGTTGTGTGGGGGAATTAATTACTTCTCAAAACTAGTCACATTTCTAATGTAACACACCTAAAATAATTATATATAAATAAATATTGAAATTTTATTAATAAAATTTTATTAATAAATTGATATATAATAATATAACTGATGTGATTTGGCCTAATTATGTTCCAAAAACGCCTTACACTTGTCCCTAGGCATGACATCAGGGACCTTCTTATACATCTATGACACTAATAGTCACGTGTTGTTAAATTCATGAAACAATATCCACTTAAAATATTTCTATTTCTTGCCTAATTTTTTTAACATCCATGGATGTGTAATCGCATCATGCACATAAAAATAGAACAAAATCTACAAATAAAATATATAAAATTCACTATATTATTGACATACTAAGAAATATTATTCAATTTAATCACATATGAATACATAATTAAGACAACACCTTTATCTGATTATCAAAAAACTCATTCTTCCATGATAATGGGATATGCCTCCAATCAAAATAATGAATGGGGAGGGGCATCACCTCACATGAAAACTATCCTAGAATCTACCCATAGACACCTGAAACATCCTTGATGGGCACCCCATATACATATAATGGGATTAACATCATTAAGCATATGAAATTCCAAACATCTTATGTATTAATTTTTTTTCTACATTATATTATCATTTTTATCTATTTGACACATAGATTATCCATTTAGTATAAATATTTAAGAAACTAATGTTATCAAATTATAATACATATTAATAACAATGACATGTCTACAGTCTCTTGATAGTAACTAAGTCACTGTTTGAATGCTCGATGCCTTAACATTATCAATAGTAAACATACCTATGAATAAAAGTGTAATAAGATAAGAAAATATAGTACTAAAAATTATGTAAGGTATGCGATGAACTATATCTTGTGTAGTATCAGTAGATCATATGTATTACACTCCCTATGTACTATGGGTAATAGGATTAGAGTGACTATATTATGAAACTGGTGGATGTTGTATATAATTGATAAATTGACTGTCTTGTACTCCAAGTGTACTCTAGGCCCAAGGAGTATAATGACTATCCTATGAAATTAGTGGACTTTGGGTAGTATTGATAGATAAAATCTCCCGTACTCTTGGTGTACTCTGGGTAGTAGGAGTAGAATGACTATCCTATGCCATAAAGAGACTACCATCTCATAACCTCTTCAAGAATGACATTCCTATAAAAAATTACAACAAAAAAAATTAAATTAAACCTTAAATTTAATTACAAGTCATTAAATTAATATTTATACAATTAAATATTAAAAATAGAATTAATATTTGACCTTATAATCAGTTTCTTCTTGTTTTTAAATGTTATTATTAGATTCCGTTTTAAACATTAATTCTTCTTCTTCTTCTTCTTTGTCTTCACCCTCACTCATAAGTTTTTAATTTTAAATATAATCAAGGATAAAAAATTCAATGTGAATTTTTATGGGGTTTACTATTATAAATTACTTCACCTCCATCACCCATATCATATATGTCTATTGGTTTCATTTGGAAACAACAATCCAACCTTCATATATTATATCATCATCATAATATACCATTTTTTAGCAAGAAAAAATATATGGATCATGTTCTTCACATTCACTTGTATTTATCAACCAAGAGAATTTTTCATGAGCAAATTGTTATGAAACTTTCCTTATACCCAAGTTAATATTAATCCACTTGTATTTGAATAACATAACTAAAAATTCCCCATGATAATTTAACTTGATAATATCAAAAATATTTCAACAGTAACCCTAATATGTAACTATAAATATATAATTATTTTATGTTTTCAAAACATACTCATGATATAAAGTATGAATCTTGAAACCATTAATATTTTAAGCATGAATATCTTAGAATACTCTATCGAATTTCAATAAATACTTTAAATATTATGGTATTTTAAATCTATTATTATCATTGGTTATCAATAAAAAATTGATATAAAATATTATTACTTTTATCAAATAATTATCAACATATTTATACTCAAAATATTTATTAGATTAAGAACTTAAACAATATGAAAACTGATCCATAATTTCATTATTAACAATTTTTTTATCTCTACCTCATTTTGTGTTCTACTCCTAAGATGTCTTTTTCATATGTGTCCTTAATTATTTGATATATAGATAAAAAATATCAATATTGGGTAGAATTTTTTTTCATGTATTAAATAAAACTATGTCAATGAAAATGAGGAGACTTTTCCAACTTTTTGACCTAAAGTTGGAAAGATTTATGATTTACCATCACATAAGAATAACCTGTATTATCATCAATATGATTTACTCAATTTAATTTTTTCTCTATTAAATCCAAATACCTTGAGAAGAATGTTAGAAACTCTTTAGGAAGGTAAATTTAAACAATATAACTATATTATTAAATTTATGGTTCACATATGATTTCAAATAACCAAGATACCTGATAAAGAAATGTACTATAATTCATTAAATAAAAGAAAATTAAAATAAAGTACCTTTTAATGGGATACATCCATCAATAATCTATGATTCCTCATAATTTAGATTCATTGAATAAATTAATATTCAAACGAATCATCATAGTAAAAACATAATGGGAAAAATATCATCTCAAAATGACATAGTGTTTGTACAATTATTTCCTGAAGTTTTTCCAGCCCAATTAGGTTTAAGGTCTTCTCACAAAGCTATCTAAAGAAAGTGAAAATGTAAATTAGAACTAAAATTATTTTTATGGTAATAAATTATAAATTTTAAAAGGTAGTAACCACTCTATAATAATATACGAGTCAAAATTTTTCAATTCATGTAATTTTCAATGACTCAAATAAACACATTTTGAAATGTTATTTTTATATCCACTAGATACTTTCAGATTTTTTATCCTTCAAAGGAAAGAATCTTTTTATTGATTTTTCACTGTAAAAAAATGTTTCTAGATACTTACCATTCTCATTTCCCCATATATCATGCTTTATATTCATTTTTTAAGTATTTATGAATGTTTACAAGATCCTTATGTTTCCTCTACTTATTAAGCATTGTTTAAATAAAATTATCACACACATTCTTATTAATGTGCATAATGATAATATTGTGATGTAACATATTAAATTCCCAATATAGAAGATTAAAAAATATGGCCATTTTCTTACATTTTTGTGTTTCAATTTCATCTGATGGAGTTCAAATTCATTCCTCACCTTATTTAACTAAAAGTATTTTCTAAAATTTATGATGAAGTTTGATAATTGTGATAAGATATCTAATTCAGATAATACATTTAGTGGAATCCTAGAATCTATTTATCTATTAAACCATGATTTATTAAAATGTAATTGATGATTCTTATCAAGGAATCAACTAGGAAACATGAAACACCAATTTTTTCAATAATTTATTTATTAAAGATCAAAATTAAAGTTACAAACTAGACAATGAAAACCAGTGTATGTTCTAATTAGAAAATTTTCCCATTCTAGGAAAGTCACTAATGGTAAATATTTGGGAAATGTGAATTTTGAATATTTTCATAGTAGATTCATCATATGTTTTTACACTATCATTCCATACCTACCAAAATTCTTGGATAATAAGTTAAAGATAAATATTAATATTATTTCCAGGAATTTTTTTAGGAATAATCATTGATATGATGAATAAATTATATTTAATACACATACAGGGAGATAAATTATAAGGGATAAAAAAACAACAATATTATATAATTGATTTCTAAAGTCCCAAAAGGATTTAATCCATAAACTTCCAATCACAAATACACATTTCTAATATCATAATAGAATATAAGATACAATGAATTGAAGATCTTCTATGTTTTGAATCTCTTAAATTTCACTTGAAATCATCATAATTATTGTCTAATTCATGCCAATTCACATGTTTTCTAGTTTTAGTTATTATAAATAATCTTTTCATTCATGTTTTTAAAGGAAAGTAATGTATAACCTTCACTATATTTTTCTTTTTCTGTTAATTCATTATAGTACATCAATTCTAAATAGCATCAATATTTGTTTACTTCCATCTAGAAGTAAAACATCCTTTTCAGTCTTATTTGTTACAATATTATCCTTATTATAACATGTAGTCATTAATAAATCTATGTATCTTTATATAACTAAGTACAATATTTATAATAACCATCTTCATCTCATAAAATGATGAAAAAATATTATCTTTAACAAACACATCATGCTATAATTCCAATAACATTGAAATTAATTTATTTGTAATTCCATATATATACTTGGTGTGGTAAAACATAAGTATAAAAAATAGTTTTTAATACTTAGAATTTTTTTTATATAATTCTTGATACTCATATTTATCTAATTTAGAAAAGCAAGTTGTTTGGTTAGTTAAGTTTTTTATTGTATTAGTGTCCAAAACATCATCCATTAATATGATATCATCTTGATCTGGTTGTATTACATTTCTAAAAGCACAATTAATATTTTATATATAAATACATGGATCAAATGATGTGTTAAGACCATGATGACATTTACCTATTATTTTTAAAGAATTATTTATCAAGTTATGAATTTAATTATCCACCATTAGGGCATTAACCTATTCATTCTGATGTGTAACATAACTTCTCACACTTTTTTGTAATGTCCAATTCTTAATGCCAAGTCCAATGCTATAACGCTCCGACCCCAGTTACCCAGAGTTGGTGAATTATATTAATACATTGGCATGATTATAAGGAATCAAGTCCCGAAGGACCGATCCGTTTAGCAGTCTTGGAAAAATAGATCACATACATGAATGTTACATTTGCACTTTAAGACGTACAAAACAACATAAATAATCTTTATGAACAACATTATTCCCTTGGCTTAACCCTGAATATCAATCACATTACACTTCTTGTAATCCTGGGAAAAATAAAACATAGAAAGGGGTGAGCTCAAATGCTCAGTAAGGGTAATCAATACAGCAGAAACTTTCAAAAATAAGCATAAACATTTAAGGAAATGCATAAAAATAAAACAAAAGCCTTTTAAACTTGAACTTAAGCATGGAAGAAATAAAATAAAATAATTCCATTTACTTATTCACATGGATATTCTACTAATCGAATAATCACATGCAATATCACTAACCACTTTCATAATGATGGAATGCATAATGCCAGACTATCATAACCACATAGCCAAGGCCTCATGCCAAGACTACAAATAATATTTTTTCAAGGCCTTGTGCCAAGAAACTAGTTTGTCTCATGAGACCTACCTATGCATTGAGGAGCTATAGCGGGCTCCACCCGTCACTTACAAAGTCCAATGCATTCCCATATGAAAAGGTTTAAACATAACATAAACATTCATATTAAAACTAGCATACGAAATGTCAATACTTTCTCCATAAACCATGAATTGTATAAAAATAACACACCCATAGTTAAACATATCACAAAACCTTCAATACAATACAAAAGTTTTGTATCATAATAAATCAACTTCAAATAAGCTTAAAATCCATCAAAGGATGTTGACATAGATGAAATCAAAACTATTTGAGAGAAATATCTCTTTTCTTGAAATCATTGAAAAGTCACACATTTATAAAGGAAGTAATTTAAAAGATATTTTTGAATCAAAGTGTCCCATACCACTTTGAAACTTTTGAAAGGAAATATCATTTCAAAATATTCATGTCCATATAAATAAATCCTTAAAATCATTTTGAAAACATGGACATTAATTGAAAAGATTTAGAAAGATAAATCTTTAAAACATTTCAAATTTTGATCTTGATAAAGGGTACCTTTCAAAATCCTTAAAATCTTCATTTTGAAATCATTTTTATGAAAAATGGACATGGATGATAAAAATGTCCCAGTAAATACTTACACATAAACAATCTTGAATAATGATGAGATTGAGAAATTAACCCTTACCAATTTGGTAACTTAAGAAACATACAACCCATGAAAGAGGTATCATATAATGAATATGTAAATACAAATAAATTAAATTTTATTACACAAAGAATAAAATTATGGGTAGTACATACACCACACAAAAGGTAATAGTGGCAATATGGCATGAATCTCACGGGAATAAGGAGTAAGATGAAAACCCCTTACCTTGCACTTTCCTTTAGTCGAGGGTACGTTTAACCTCCTATACGAAGATTGTAGTATGTTATTAAATTATAAAAGAACCATATTAATATTTATGATATCATACCTTATTCATTTATGACTTTATATTACCCATTTAATAATAATTTCCATGTTAAGTTAACATTTTGGGTAATAATCACTTTCTTTATCGTACGTGTTTTAACTTGTCACTCTTGGTTGTATCACATAGATCATGATTTAAATACTTAAAGAATATAAAACATGATAAATATATCATATATATTTAGAATATAAATATGTATAATATATATATGAAATGGAAAACACCGTTTATGGAGACAGTAGTCCGTACGTACGCATAAACGTTGTTTCTGTTTTCATATAGTATTGAACGGAAGTAAATGAATAAGATATAGTAAGTAAATAAATCCTTATATATATATATACATCCAGTAGCATTATTATGTCATATATTACATAATTATTATTAATACATATTTTTATAATCGTCGATGAATGGTGAACTTGGAAATGAATCTAATCACATCATGGTGACGGTAATCCGTACGTACGCACGAGTGAAAATATCATTCTTTTGATATTAAAATAATATATAATTGGATGGTATATCATATATACATAATAATTATCATGTTATATTTATTATTTACATGAATTAAAAATCATTATTATACCCATCCAAATAATAATATATTGAATAACAATTACACCACGACTTGGATACAGTAAGCCGTACGTACGCACGTATGGTGACATGTCATTCAAAGGATGGATATAATACTGAATATGGTTGTACCATATTTATAATAATATTACAGTATATAGGAGATACTGGATTCATTATTTTATAATGGTAATAACAAATAAAGAAGAAGTGGAAGAAGAAAGGAACTTGAAAAAGGGTGGTGAAATCATTACCTCTTCTTCGGGTTCTTCCTTTTGATTTGATCAAAAGGGATCCTTAAGTTGGATTTATGACTAAAGGAAGGACTCTAGGATTAATTTAGGGAAGTTTATAGAGTATTTGGGTAGAGGTTGACCGAACCAAAAGGCTTTTAAGGTGTGATTTAATGAGAAAAGAGAGTTCCCTTTTATAAGAGGGGTGAGAGGCACCTTTGGAAAAGATAGAAATATTATTTTATAATAAATTCATATTCGGTTTCTAATGGCTCCAAAGTAGATTATTTAAAGGTTAAGGTGGGGATGGGTAGAAAAACACTCAACCAATAGAATTTAGACAGGTTTGGGTCATTAAATTAACCTTATCTTTAAGAATTAACTCTTAGTTAATTAGCTTCACTTTTACAATGTCTCTTTATATTTTTATATTATATGGTTAATAAACTTACTATATACATCCAAGAGACCCCCAAGTGGTCCATTAATGATACAAATATCATGATATAAGTATCTTGGCCGAACCTTATATTTTTATGAATTTAATATCAATTAATAATATAATATTTTTTTAAAAACTCTTTTATGTCAATTTTGACACTATTCAATAATTGATTTTTATAGAAAACATAAAAGAATTATTACTGAAAAAAAGTTAATTAAACCAATCCTAACATGTCATATTATCCTATAAAATTATTGGTATTTATAAAATGTCTCAAATTACATTTATTTTGGTATTTATAATATCAATTATTCCAATTTTTCATTAATTAGGTAATTACTGCATCATCATTGTGTCATAAATAAATTAAATATTGTAAAGTCTAAAAATTAGAAATAAAATATCATTATGTAGGAAATAATTTTATATTTCTAATTAATATTTACAATATAATTTATCTTATGTATAAACCTATATTAAAAATGGTTTTGTAAATAAACTTTGATTTTAACTCTTTTAACTCCTCTTTGAATTAAATAATAATAAATGTCCTAATCTAATCCAAGTGGACCTAAATGATAATATTTTATTCCTAAGGTTTTTTTTGGTCTAGATAAACTTTTCCAATATAATTAGGACATGTGTTAGGATAATATTAATATCATTTTTACCCTTAATTACCCTATTTACTTTTAACCGTGGTAAATAAAAGTAAAAAGTTACTAGTCACCAATAATTATTTTCATCTCATTGAACCACATTTTACTCCTTGATATTAAACGTGTCTCTCGGATTTTTGAAATTACAATCACAGAAGCAGTAAAATTAAGTTTTATGAAAAATTCAATTTTATAACTACCACTTAGTAGTTTAACTATTCATCAAAAATTGATGTTTTTCAGAACAATGCCAAAATTTCACCCTAAGATATAATTGATATTACGAATTCAAAAACGATTTCTATTTTAAAAAATTCCAAACATATAAGTTTCATTAATTAATTTTATAATTAATTCCCGTTGTCACAACAAATAACATGTTTTTAAGAAACAATATATATCAAAAGATTGACAATTGTTTATGTCAAATTTCAAAGTGAAATTAATTCTAATGAACACCATTGGATAAAATGGTAAAAATATTTTCTAATTATACTTTAAAACCACTCAAATTCATAATTTATCACTATTAATTATTTTTATTAAAAAATTTGATTTTAATTAAAATTTAGTAATTTTCATTATTCATCAAAATATTAAAGTTATCTGAAAAGTACCAAAATTTTACCTTAGGCTAAATTCGATACTCCGAATCCAAAAATTAAGTCCATTTTGAGAGATAAAATTTCTAAAATTTTAAAAAGTAGGTATTACTATTCATAACAGCTACTTTGATTGGTCGTGGTGTGTGTTAGAACTCGAAGTTGCATACAACACACACTACTATATTATTCAAAGAGAAGCATACTGTGGAAGCTCAGGGTGTTACATTATCCCCTCCTTCAATAAATTGCGTCCTCACAATTTGATATTGTTCTTTGAAAATAAAGGTTGAAAATAGAAAATATCTTTGTGGAAAAACCCACATCGGAAATTTGGTTAATAAAATTTAGTCTTAACAAGATGAAAAGAGAAATTAAAGGGTCACTACAAAATTATGATCTCGATTAGGAGGACATTGGTGGCAATTATAGACATATAATTGGAGGAAAAACGTAAATATTTATTGGTAGTGATTGAGGTCATCAATCACAAACAAGTTTAAAATTGAGGTCCTTAAATTCATCAATCTATGATGATTTAAAATACCATCAGTTCAATAAAACATAAGGTATTAGGATAACACATTTTTGACGTTTCAAAATATATTAGTTGAAATCTCACATCTAAAAATGTATTAATGAGGCCTCTATTTAAAATAAATAGTGGAAAGTATGAAGATTACCGAAAATAACACATACTAGGGTTCCATGTAGGAAAATATGGATATGGAAGAGAAATCTAACCATCAATTATCTGATGAAGAGTGGTAGAGAACATGGCTATAAAAAGGCCAACAATCCCAAATCCATAAATTAGTGATGATCTAAGGTACCATCTAGGACAACATTTTTGTTATAAGTTCCTTTTCTTAATGTTGAGGAATTTATTTATGAGATTGTATAAGATCATAAGGAGATATACTTACTTTATAATTAGAGTTTTATCCATTAATAAATTTCTACCACAAAATCATCTTTCACCCCAAAACATAATATAACTAAAAAATACTCTATTTATCCTAATCATATAGGGTTCCAAATATAATGAATTTATAATTCACATATCAGACCCTTTATGTAAATAAACTACATTATACCATCCATGAACTTCATGTAGCATAATGGTAAGCGATAAATCCCAATTGCACTATGATTGTGGGTTCGATTCCCGCAGCTTTGTCCGACACGACGGTCCATCACATGGTCTGCGTGTTGTCCTTTTATAAAAATCCCAAAAAAAAAATAAACTTTCAAACTTAATCCATTCCAACCATTAGACTTGTCCAAAATAATATTATCCAAACTCACAGTCCAAAATTTACAAGGAAGTTAAACATAATGAGGATCCTTTCTGCAAAGTAATAACATGTGAACGCCTTCCTCATATATTATTTTACAACACCACAACATCATGAATTACCAAAATCAACCATCTCTTATTCCAAAATCACTACCTCAATATTAGGACCATATTAAGGTTTATATTTCCTTCAACCATTTAATTTCCAAAAAAAAAATTTAACTCGCTGTAGAGTCACTTTTCTTAGTACCATAAAATCTCAAATCCTTAATTAAATAGTAATGCAGTACAATCCTTATTTATTTCCAGAACATCATTGATAGAAAACTTAAATGAAATAATTCTAAAATAACAACATATGAACACTAGTCATTCCTCTTCATCAGTGGTAGTATCATAACTTGATTATTATCCAATAGCATCATTTGCGGCATAGTTTGACGACTGGGACATTGGTTCGCGTAGTGTCCAAACTCCTTGCAAATGAAGCATTGTACATTTGAAACCATTTTCTTACCCTTGCAGTCACGTACTTTGTGCCCTTTTCCTACACACTTATAACAAACTCCCATTCCTTTCAGGCAAGTTCCAGGGTGTTTCTTCCCACAATTATCACGTATGGGGAAATTATTCTTTTCCCTGTTCCCTTTATCCATCTTTCTCTCTACTATCCTTTTCTTCTATTGCTTTCCTTCAAATCCATAGGACTCAGTAAACTCTTTAGTTATCTTATCCACACATGATACTATTTCTTCATATGATGATAATACGTGGGAGACTATTTCCCTTCTAAATGATGGCTTAATACCATGAAATATATGATCCTTCTTACTCTTTGGATCATACGTATTACTAGAGTTCACATTCCTTCTACTAGGTGCCATTTCTATACAATAGCATAAATTATGTCTGTTTATGAATTGTAATGAATAATTCCAAATTTGTAAAATACCTAACACAAATTGAACAATTTATGGATATAATCCATAATCATAAAAATGTTTTCTTTGAGTAAGTATATACTCATGAGCCCTTCATAATGGTTTGTAAATAAAATGAGAATTATCCTAAGCATATCCCCCGGGAGTGTCGTAACCAAGAGTGCAGCAAGGCCCGTTGTCGTGCACCAGTTCCCGTTCGAGTCTAGCTCAAAGAGGTGTTTCCGGGTTTTACCCCTAGGTACATCTATGTCAGAGCCACCTCTACCTGCTCGAATCCATACAGGGATGTATTGCTCGGAAAACTCAAAAAATCTCTACAATACCAAAATTCTAGGAAGTTATTCTATACTAATCCTCAAAGTCTATCTTAGGGCTATGTGCTCTAATCAGAGTTTATCTAAATCTAGTTTCCAAGGTCATTACTGAACTTCCTTTGATACCAACTGTAATGCTCCGAACCCAGTTACCCAGAGTCGGTGCATTATATTAATACGTTGGCATGATTACATGGAATCAAGTCCCGAAGGACCGATCAGTTTAGCAGTCTTGGAAAAATAGATCACATACATGAATGTTACATTTGAACTTTAAGACGTACAAAAAAACATAAATAATCTTTATGAATGCCATTATTCCCTTGGATTAACCCTGCATATCAATCACATTACACTTCTTGGAATACTGGGAAAAATAAAACATAGAAAGGGGTGATCTCAAATGCTCAGTAAGGGTAAGCAATACAACGGAAACTTTCAAAAATAAGCATAAACATTTAAGGCAATGTATAAAACTAAAACAAAAGCCTTTTAAACTTGAACTTCAGCACGACAGAAATAAAATGAAGTAATTCCATTTACTTATTCACATGGATATTCTACTAATCGAATAATCACATGCAATATCACTAACCACTTTCATAATGATGGAATGCATAATGCCAGACTATCATAACCACATAGACAAGGCCTCGTGCCAAGACTAAAAATAAGATTTTTTCAAGGCCTTGTCCCAAGACACTAGTTTGTCTCATGAGACCTACCTATGCATCGAGGAGCTATAGTGGGCTCCACCCGTCACTTACAAAGTCCAATGCATTCCCATATGAAAAGGTTTAAACATAACATAAACATTCGTATTAAGACTAGCATAAAAAATGTGAATACTTTCTCCATAAACCATGAATGGTATAAAAATAACACATCCATAGTTAAACATATCACAAAACCTTCAATACAATACAAAAGTTTTTTATCATAATAAATCAACTTCAAATAAGATTAAAATCCATCAAAGGATGTTGACATAGATGAAATCAAAACTATTTGAGAGAAATATCTCTTTTCTTGAAATCATTGAAAAGTCACACATTTATAAAGGAAGTAATTTAAAAGATATTTTTGAATCAAAGTGTCCCATACCACTTTGAAACTTTTGAAAAGAAATATCATTTCAAAACATTCATGTCTATATAAATAAATCCTTAAAATCATTTTGAAAACATGGACATTAATTGAAAAGATTTAGAAAGATAAATCTTTAAAACATTTGAAATTTTGATCTTGATAAAGGGTACCTTTAAAAATCCATAAAATCTTCATTTTGAAATAATTTTTATGAAAAATGGACATGGATGATAAAAATGTCCCAGTAAATACTTACACATAAACAATCTCGGATAATGATGAGATTGAGGAATTAACCCTTACCAATTTGGTAACTTACAAAACATACAACCCATGAAAGAGGTATCATACAATGAATATGTAAATAAACATAAATTAAAGTGTATTACACAAATAATACAATTATGGGCAGTACATACCCCACACAAAAGGTAATAGTGGCAATATGGCATGAATCTCACGGGAATAAGGAGTGAGATGAAAACCCCTTACCTTAGACTTTCCTTTAGTAGAGGGTACGTTTAACCTTCTGTACGAAGATCGTAGTATGTTATTAAATTATACCAGAACCATATTAATATTTATGATATTACACCTGATTCATTTATGACTTTATATTACCCATTTAATAATAATTTCCGTGTTAAGTTAACATTTTGGGTAATAATCACTTTCTTTATCATACATGTTTTAACTTGTCACTCTTGGTTGTATCACATAGATCATGATTTAAATACTTCCAGAATATAAAACATGATAAATATATCATATATATTTATAATATAAATATGTTTAATATATATATGAAATGGAAAAAACTGTTTATGGAGACGGTAGTCCGTACGTACGCATAAACGTTGTTTCTGTTTTCATATAGTATTGAACGGAAGTAAATGAATAAGATATAGTAAGTACATAAATCCTTATATATATATATATATATATATATATATATATATCTCAAGTAGAATTATTATGTCGTATATTAAATACTTATTAGTAATATATATTTTTATAATCGTCGATGAATGGTGAACTTGGAAATGAATCTCATCGCGTCGTGGAGACGATAATCCGTACGTACGCACGAGCGAAAATATCATTATTTTGATATTAAAATAATATATAATTGGATGGTATATCATATATACAGAATCATTATCATGTTATACTTATTATTTACATGAATTAAAAATCATTATTATACCCATCCAAATAATAATATATTGAATAACAATTACACCACGACGTGGAGACGGTAAGCCGTACGTACGCACGTATGGTGACATGTCATTCAAAGGATGGATATAATAATGAATATGGTTGTACCATATTTATAATAATATTACAGTATATAGGAGATACTGGATTAATTATTTTAGAATGGTAATAACAAATAAAGAAGAATTGGAAGAAGAAAGGAACTTGAAAAAGGGTGGTGAAATCATTACCTCTTCTTCGGGTTCTTCCTATTGATTTGATAAAAAGGGATCCTTAAGTTGGATTTATGACTAAAGGAAGGCCTCTAGGATGAAGTGAGGGAATTTTAGAGAGTATTTGGGCAGAGTTTGGCCAAACCAAAAGGCTTTGAAGGTGTGAGTTAATGAGAAAAGAGAGCGCCCTTTTATAAGAGGGGTGAGGGGCACCTTTGGAAAAGATAGAAATATTATTTTATAATAAATTAATATTCGGTTTCTAATGGCTCCAAAGTGTATTATTTAAAGATTAAGGTGGTTATGGGTAGAAAACCACTCAAACAATAGAATTTAGACAGGTTTGGATCATTATATTAACCTTATCTTTAAGTATTAACTCTTAGTTAATTAGTTTCATTTTTACAATGTCTCTTTGTATTTTTATATTATATGGTTAATAAACTTACTATATACATCAAAGAGACCCCAATTGGTCCATTAATGATACACCTATCATGATATAAGTCTCTTGGCCGAACCTTAGATTTTTAAAAATTTAATATCAATTAATAATATAATATTTGTTTTAAAAACTCTTTTATGTCAATTTTGACACTATTCAATAATTGATTTTTGTAAAAATTATAACAGAATTATTACTTCTAAAAAAGTTCATTAAATCAATCCTAACATGTCATATTATCCTATAAAATTATTATTATTTATAAAAGGTCTCAAATTACATTTATTTGGGTATTTATAATATCAATTATTCCAATTTTTCATTAATTAGGTAATTACTGCATCATCCTTGTGTCATAAATAAATTAAATATTGTAAAATCTAAAAATTAGAAATAAAATATAATTATGTATTAAATACTTTTATCTTTGTAATTAATATTTACAATCGAATTTATCTTATGTATAACTCTATATTAAAAATGTTTTAGTAAATAAACTTTGATTTTAACTCTTTTAACTCTTCTTTGAATTAAATAATAATAAATGTCCTAATCTAATCCAAGTGGACCTAAATGATAATATTTTATTTCTAAGGTTTTTTTTGGTCTAGATAAACTTGTCCAATATAATTAGGACATGTGTTAGGGTAATATTAATATCATTTTTACCCTTAATTACCCTATTTACTTTTAACCGTGGTAGATAAAAGTAAAAAGTTACTATTCACAAAAAATTATTTTCATCTCATTGAACTACATTTTACTCCTTGATATTAACCATGTCTCTAGTATTTTTGAAATTCCAATCACAGAAGCGGTAAAATTAAGTTTTATGAAAAATTCAGTTTTATAACTACCACTTAGTAGTCTAACTATTCATCAAAAATTGATGTTTTTCAGAACAATGCCAAAATTTCACCCTAAGCTATAATTGATATTCCGAATTCAAAAATGATGTCTATTTTACAAAATTCCAAACATATAAGTTGCATTAATTAATTTTATAATTAATTCCCGCTGTCACAACAAATAGCGTGTTTTTAAGAAACAATATATATCAAAAGATTGACAATTGTTTATGTCCAATTTCAAAGTGAAATTAATTCTAATGAACACCATTGGATAAAATGGTAAAAATATTTTCTAATTATACTTTAAAACCACTCAAATTCATAATTTGTCACTATTAATTATTTTTATTAAAAAAGTTGTTTTTAATTAAAATTTAGTAATTTTCACTATTCATCCAAATATTAAAGTTATCTGAAAAGTACCAAAATTTCACCTTAGGCTAAATTCGATACTCCGAATCCAAAAATGAAGTCCATTTTGAGAGATAAAATTTCTAAAATTTTAAAAATTAGGTATTACTATTCATAACGGCTACTTTGATTGGTCGTGGTGTGTGTTAGAACTCGAAGTTGCGTACAACACACGCTACTGTATTATTCAAAGAGAAGCGTACCGTGGAAGCTCGGGGTGTTACAAATGCACATATTAAGGAGGAAATTATTTAAATATCAAGTTCTAAAATACTTAATCTCTATTAAAATATCATTTGAATTTATATTTAGGACATAGAAATTTTATTCTCTTATCCATGGATTTATTTTCAATTGAAAAATACAAAAACATCACTAAACCCTTAACATACTGAGACGTGTTTCGAGGAAATGTAATCCAACTTTTATCTATACATAATCAATTTCCTACACTTTCAAATAAAAAATATTTTTATATAAATATATAGGAATAAAATAATACATTTTAGTTAAAATAAAAAAACACCCATAAATACAATACCCAAACAATACATCCATGAATGAAAACACATATTAAAGGATAATAATTTTGACTATACAAATCATAGAAGAAAATAAATAGTAATAATTCTTACTATATACCTCAACACTTTACAAACAATCCTTCAATGAATGAAAACATATTTTAAATTAAAAAGTCCCAAGTTCACCTCCCTTTCTAGATTTAGGTTATTTTATAATTATGATCAAGATGAAGCATGATAATTAACAACTATAATATAAATAAAGGTTCATAAATCTGAGTTAAACATGCTTCCTTATTAAATAAACATCTCATTATTAAATTTTAATATAACATATTCTAGACCTTTATAATATCCTATTTAATTACCAAATTTATGTATTAATCAATTTTAAACATTTAAAAACTTCAATAATAACTTAATACTTGATAATAACACAAACATAATATTATTATCTACCCAAAAACAAATAATAACAAAAAAATTAGTCAATAACAATAAATCAAGTAAATCATTCTTGAGAATACTACCTTCTTAAATTCTTCCATGTTTGGTTGATTATATTATTAAGATGATTTCAAATATCTACTAAAATAAATTCGAAGTATGATTAATCCATAATTTATATTGTAAACTAAAGTAAAAGTTAAAATACCCTACCTAAGTAAAGGATGGTAGGCCAGTGATGAAGGAGGCGTGCATCGACGACTAGGGATTAGGTGATTAAGGCTAAGGTAGAGGGGGAATAAAATAAAAGTGGAGAATGTAAATGGAATAAAGGTCAATGATATGAGGGATAAAAAATGAGAATCTTGGATGGTAGGTCAACCATGGAGTAGGCGCAAAATGATATAGATCACTTGGGTGACCGAGTTAGAGGGAAAGGGGGAAGGTAAGAGGGATGTGGTGTTTTTTAAGAATACTAGCATCAGTTTCAATAAAAACAACTTCTAAATAATAATTAGTAATGGTTTTAAATAAAACTTACACTACATTCATAATTTGAGGATTATTTTTTAAAGTTTCACTAGGAATAAAATATTCAACCATTTAGCAGTGGTTTTGGAAACCTTTGCTACATAACCATTGCTAAATATATATTTTCGTATAGTGGTTCCAATATATTCAAGAAGGAGATAAAAATAAATCTTTTATTTTTCATAAAATAGATTTTAAAAAGAGGTAAAATAATTATATTTATAAATAAAGAAGCACTGTGGTGCCTATATTTCATATTAAAATGAAATTATTAATCTTATTTAAAATTTATAAAAAAATATTTTTAAGGAAGAAAAAAGTATTATCTCAAAGAAGGTGGATTATTATATTCTTATTATTATTTATTAAAAATATGAATACCTTGACTATAAGGACGCAACCTTAAAACATTAAATAATCTTGAATTAAATGAATAATTCACATTTAGGATCTTTTAAAGTTTAGAGTTTTAGAGAATTAGGACATAACTATTACATCTCAAAGGATTACAAAGTAGACACTACTACTATAACCGATTTTTCACAACAAAAAAAATCCTTAAATAAAACAAGAGTTATTTTCTTGATATAAATCTTCTTGAATACTTCTTTTATATTACCCTTCCTTATAACCTGTGAAATATATTTCAAAAACTTGGGATGAGCATAAAAATTTCAGTAAGGGTTATAACATAATGAAAGGAAACCTTAACCCACCAATAAATACAAATAAATAAAACCATAACTTTAAATCATAACATACCTTATAGAATCATAATATTTATGTATAATTCATAGAAATCATAAGACATAAAGGTAACTTGAGGCCTTCATAACATTCTTATGTAGGGAGTAACTCTCATGGTTACATTTGTAATACCCATCACAATATATTCCCTAAATCTATTCAGAGAAACCTTAGCGTTTAACTCCTTCGCATTACCCAATGCATTGGAGAGCTATCTCGAGCTCACCCGCCCTTAGTTTATCATGAAACCACCCATCATCATATACAATTCCCAAGAACCATAACATAATCATATCACATAAAACATGCATAAAGTAAACATAACATTTTTAGATTTCAATCACAATATATCAATACAACACATTGATATAATCAAAACATTATCAAAACCATTTTCAATACCAAAATACATAAAAGAGTATATGGTATTTATTTTCCTTTTTAAAACATTATGGCTTGTTAAGGAAGCCAAAGATCAAATAATACTCGCGGCGGCGGAAAGGTCGTTGTCACCGCGTACGTTAAAAAGAAACGTACTTTTTTTCATTTAGTAAAACTCTTCATAGATAAAAGATTCCTTTTGAATAAAAGTAAAATTCAAAGGGGTTTATACACCGTAATAAAGTTGTGTATAAAACAAAATATACCTCAATTAAAGGATATTGAGATGAAGTCCCTTACAAAGACGGTATCCTTAGATTAAGGATAAATCAATTACATAATTATGTGTGACAAATATAAATACACCCAATATAAGTGTATATTAAGTATAAAAAAATAAGAGGTTATCCACACATATTAATAGCATGACATAATCAAGAAGTAGAAGTTTAACCCAAATAATCAAAATTGGGTTAAGAAGTTCCCTTGCATAAATTCGATAGCCTAACGGCGTTGCATCAAATTTTAGAAAAAGAGTTGATGAGATAGAAAATGGTAACTCATCACTTGGACATAAAATTTACATCAATAAGGATATAGAAGAACATATCCCAGTATAATAAGATGTAAATTAAAAGACATAACAAAATGAAGTCTTTTAAAAAAGAGGAGGGTGAAAGGTTCCCTTACCGATTTGGGTAACTTTCGAAACATACACCCCATGAAAGAAAGACCATACAATGTTGATGTAAATATACATAAATTAAAGTATTTTACACAAAGAGTAGAATAATGGGTAGTAAATACACCACTAAAAGGAGATAGTGACAAATATAGCATTAATCTCACGGGAATAAAAGTGAGATAAAAACCCCTTACCTCGTTGTAATAAATCGAGTCATATGACCAAAAGATAATAAGCACCAAATAAATAATAGAATACCATGAATAGAATAATGATAATATATATATCAAATGGAAGTACAAAATACACCACATTTAATAAATAAGTGGTGAACAATGGAAATCTCACAGAATTAAAAGTGAGGTAAGAAATCTCTTATGAAAATTCGACAGCCTAATGACACCACTTAAAACTTCCAAAAACGGATTGATGAAATCAAATAGGGTATATCATCATATAAACATAAAAATTATAGTAAGATTAATATAAAATAACATCCCCTAACATAATAAATAGGAGCTTAAAATAAGTGACATAAAAGAGAGTACTTAAAAAGAAAGAGAGAGGTAGGATCCCTTACCTCAAGTCCGACTTGTCTTGTTCGTTTCTTTATATTACTGAATAATAAACTTTTGTCAATTTATAATTGATCAAAGAACTCCTTTAAAGTTTATTATTCAATTCATATCACATATTATAATTTTATACTAATTAGTTAATTATATGAGTTCATATCAGATGTTTTTGTCGATGTTTGGTACAAGAGTCAAAAATGAACTTGTTTGAAAATAATTGTCCATGTAGTTATAAGTACATCATCTCCAAAATAGTATTAATTATTTAAATATCATATATATCCAGTATATATTAATTTTATACTATTCCATAACATTTGGAGATAAAAATAAATGAAATGCACCGTTCATGGAGACGGTAGGCCGTACGTATGCATGAATGCTACTTTCATTTCTTTGTCACAATAATGGAATTAAAACCAAATGAGATATATATATATATATTATAATTAAATTATAATAAATATGTTATATAGGTCACATAAGTTCATTAATTTCATTATTTATACATTCCATGTATTGCATGAACGAGTCACGTCACTTGAGGGGGCGGTAGTCCACACTTTCTCAAATGAAATTATCGCATTTGCACAACATGAAAAGCATAAAGGTATGTTTTAAATATAAAATAAATAATTATAGAGAGGAAATAAATATAATATATATCATAAATAAATATTGTACCATCATAATGTCCACCATGAGAGGTGTTAGGAGAAGATAGAACAATCATCGTTTCGTGAGGCAGTAATTCACCATCCACGGAAACAATATGTTCTTTAACCATTAGATGAAGGTGTGCATAAGTGTAGCTAGAATAATTCTCATAAAAAAATCCTATTATATTTAAGATATTGGTGTTGTTACAAAAGAAATTAATAAAAATAGTTTAAGGGGTTGGAGAATCAAAATAAATCAAAAGAACATAATAGAAGACATTACCTTTAAATTGAGTAACTCTTTTTGATTTGAGCCCAAAGGCTTCCTTGGGAATAATTATGCCCAAAGTGAGGCTTCTAGGAGTAATAGAGGGATTTGGAGAGACAATATGGGCAGAGTTTGGATGATCCAAGGTCTTTAAAGGTGTGAGTAAGGGGGTAGAGGTGGGGGCCTTTTATAAGAGGGAGGAGAGGCACTCTTGGAAAGTCATGAAATGTTACTTTATTATAAAAATGATTTTCAGATTTTAAAGGTCCCAAAATTATAAATTTCTAGGATAAGGTGGTAAGGGTTATAAATCCACCCATCCAATAGGTTTTTGACAAGTTCAAGTCTTATAGTTTACCTTATCTTTTCATTTTATTTAAATCGTTCATTAATGAGGTAATCACTGCATCATCACAGTGTCATAAATAAATTTATTTATTTAATGTATAAAAATTATAAAAAATTAAGATCATGTAGGAAATATTTTTATATTTCCAATTACTATTTATATTCTTAGAGATAATTTATGTAGACAAAATTAAAATTGTTTTACTTAGGTGTTACAGACTTTGGTTACATTTTCCTTTCTTTAAAAAAATTACGATAAAAGGTCACTATCACACTAAAGTGATTTTATGGGGTCCCAAGGTTGGCACAAGGCATCCCATGGTCGGTGATGACACCACCAATAGAATTAGGACATATGTTGGGGTCATTTTATATTTTTATGATATTATTTTATTACCCTTAACTACCCGATTACTAATTAAACACAATAATTAAAGATAATTACCGTTGTTACTATTCATAATGTCCAAAAATATAAGAATATTAAATACATAATTTGTACCTTCTGATTAAAAATATGGAATCCATTTTATCAAATTCCAAACACAGAAATTTCAGTAATTAATTTAAAATAATTCCCGTTGTCAAAACCAAAGACGGGTTTTTAAGAAGTAAAATCTATCAAAAGATTGATTTGTTTTTACATCCAATTTAAAAGTTAAATTAAATAAAATGACCAACATTTTATTAAATGATAAAAACATAATTAAATTACACATTAAAAACAATTAAAATGATAATCTAACTATATAAATAAATTGGATGAAAAGACAGTTTTGATTTAAAATGCAGTATTTTTCACTATTCATTGAAAATGAAAATTTGTTAGAAAAATAAAAACAATTAACCCTAAGATATATTTGATATTAAAAATTCAAAAATTATATCACTTTGACCAAATTCAAAACATATAATTTTCATTAATTAATTTTATAATCAATTACCGCTGTCAAAACAAATTGCGTGTTTTTAAGAAACAATATTTATCAAAATATTGACACTTGTTTATATCCATTTTCAAATTGAAATTAATTATAATGACCAACACTGGATTAAATGGTAAAAATATATTCTAATTAAAATTTAAATATATTAAAAAAATATAATCTAACAATATAATTAAATTAGATGAAAAAGCAGTTTTGAAGTAAAATGGAGTATTTTTCACTATTCATTAAAAAATGAACATTGTCAGAAAAATACCAAAAATTTATCCAAAGTAGATTTCAATGTCCAAATTCTAAATAATAAGTTTATTTTGACAAATAGATATTATAAAATTGTCAAAATGTAGATTTAAAAAAGGTTCTCCATCAAAAGGCGGTAAAACAATCTTTTAAAAATATTAGAGTATTTATTCTTAAAATTGGATTCATTTGAATTTTAAGCCTCTAAAATTTATTGGATAAATGTAAAAATATTTAACAAACATATTTAATCACTTTTTATTTAGTTCTTTTCATTCCTGCCATTGCATCGGCTAGGAGTTTACTACCATTTACAACAATATTATTATATTATTAGTGTGCATCGTAAGATTTCAAAGAAACTCATTGTTGCATATTGGGTACGCCATCTAACATAGCATCTCCTTTAAAGTAATATTAATATTTTATTCACAAATATTAATAAATATGATAATGTAATATTATTTATTTACCTGGGATGTTACATTGATAGTGAAAGTTATTTGGGATTCTAAAGTGTGTGAAGTGGTGAAATTTATGTATCATACCAAATCACCTAGATCAAATGGTCTAGATTTTATATTTTATCAGAAGTTTTGGAATATAGTGGGTGAAAATGTTTAAAGGTTGATAAATGGTTTCTAGAATGGTGCTAAATCATTTGAATCCACTAATGATACAATTATTACATTGAATCATAATATTTATAAGTTTAACTATGTTTTTTTTTAATTTTAGGATGACAAGTTTATGTAATGTTGTATATTAGATCTATTCAAATGTGCTGGTGAGTAGATTGTACAATATCATCCCTTAAATTATCTTTTATGTATAGAGTGATTTTGTTCCTCAATTTTCTGATCACCAATAATGCCATTATATCCCATGTGGTTTTCCAATCAATGAAAGTTAGATAAAAATTTAAGAAAGTAATGATGGATTTAAATCTTGACATGATGAAGGAATATGATAGATTTGAATGGAGTTTTCTCATATTCACTCTATAAAAATGTGGGTTTTCATGAATTATGGATTTTCAATATCATGAGGTGTTTCACTTCAATTACTTATAATATTAGAATTATTTTTCCTCTCAAGAACTATTATTCCATCATGGGTATTACATAAAGGAGATTATACTTTACCTTACCTATATATTATCATTTGTGATGTTTTTTTATAAAAAATTATCTCTTGTAGTGATGTAGGGGAATATTCATAGATTAAGTGTTGAAGTTGGTGTCCCAGAACCAACTATTTTTACTTTAAATTTTATGTATATTAAAATAAGTGAATATTAATTAAAATATATTACTACATATCATTCATAGTTCTATGTGAATTTAATGTAATAATGTCCTAGAGTATCTATCACATTGAAAAGGGCATAGTAGTTACCTATTATGACAAGAACCTTGAAATGTCACAATAATATTATTAAACCTTGTTCTAGGGTTATATAACATTCTATGATAGGACATATAGTATATTGATTGTCAGGTGAGAGTACTTGTAAGCATACGAGACTTCATATCATGAAGTTTACACTTAGTAGTCTCCAAGATGGGAGATTATGAGAATGAAACTACCTTTAGTAAATCCACATGATTATGTTTAATTGGATATTATTTTCTATAAGTTTGAGTAAGGATCCTTATAATTTATTATTATTATTAATGCATGTCATTAATTTCACATTTTGATTTATTACTGTAAACCATGATGAAATATAATCACGGTGAAGTTCGGTACCTTGGGTGTGTCATGAATGATATGTTATTAATGAATAATCCAAATAAGTATTTATCCCTTATATCTTTATGGAAGTTTATATCTTAGTCCTTTGATTGAATTAGAATTTCCACATTAAATTCCATGGACATGGTGTATAAGAGAGTTTATTTCAGGTAGTAAAAGAAAGAAATATCAATCATATAAGTTGATGGAATGTGTGTGAAACCTGCTTGATGAGATATCATGAAAAATGATTAAATTACATAGTGACAATTTGTTTGTGGTTTTGTCCTTGAGATATATATTCTTTCCCTTTGGATGTATTGACCCATTATTAGACAATAATCTTATACTTTAGGAAAGCCCGCCTAATGCCACTGAGAAATATGCCTAGAGGTCACAGAAAAAGTGTTTCCTTTGATCTCAGTTAAATATTATTTATATTTAAAAATTAAATACATATTGTTATCTATGCCAAAAAGTAAAATTTATTCAAGTTTTTTAAATGATCACAAATATTAAATAAATATTTATTCACATAGTAATTATTTAATTATGTGAATATATAATATTTATTTTTCTCATATTATTATCACCATAATAAATAGTTATTTATTAAATAATTTTTTTAGTTATTTGAATATTAATTAAATATCTATTCACTAGATTGTGAATAAAATATTTATTTATTTATTTAACAAATAATATTTATTTAAATATTTATTTGAGAATTCAATAAATTTCGATGAGGACGAGAAAACCAGATTTTGTCTAGTGATGAATATTTAATTACCAAATTATAAAATAAATATTTATCATTTCATGGGTTAGTGTACTCCATGAGATAAAATAATAATAAAATTTTATTACATGGCATGTGGATCCTTTTTGGTTTAATATATTATTAAGGGAATTTGTGTAATTAATCAAATGTTAAAATCTAACCCTAAGTATATAAATAGACTACTATGTCAATCAGATAAAGGTTAATCATTGTGCACAACAATTTCCTCTAAATATATACCTCTTCCTTTCTTCCTCTCAAAAACCGAGAGGAATAAGAGAAAATTCCTTTAGGTATGAAGGAACATGAAATGATCAAGGTGAACAACATAAGATAATCAATCAGCCATGCTAGCACTAGAAGGATCGTTGATGTTATACAAAGATCAATAAAGCACTTGTGGATCACTGCTAGAGGGGATTTACATTGGGTCCCCACAACGCAATGAAAAACACCATTTGGGGTTGGAAGATCAACATAATCAATGAAGAAAGATCTCAATACTGAGGTAATATTTCTTCTTGTGTTTTTAGATTAATTATAAATTAACATAAAAGTTCCTCTCTCTTGGTTTTGGAATTTTTTATCAATATTCTTCAGAAAAAATTTCAATGGTCATGGTATTCACATAATGTACATTGTGAATGATTCGTTGAATCTGAAAAAGATGAGTTAGAAATATTCCCAATAGGAACTTCTACTGCATCTAGAATCATCAATTTGTAAAATATTAGTCACATTAAATTTACAATTATTTAATTGTTGTTGATCATTATACATATTTAAATTTTGTTTTAATTTCATGTAATTTTTTATTTAATCCAATCATCAAGATATTTTCTACCTCCCTTCGTTTCTCACTCATATAATATAGATTTTATTAAATATTAATAAATAACATCCAAAGAACCCATATAGAGGGGAGGATATGTTTTTTGGCCGACATTGGATTACACAATTTGTAACTGATGTATACGCTGTGTATCCTAGTTTATTGAACAATATATAGCATCGATTAATTCAAGACATCCTGAAATAAAGAAAATTTAGTTCATTAAATACACCATATGTTTACCAATCTTGTATATCACATGAAATGTGGGACTACACACTGTGTAACTAGGTTACACGCCTTGTATTCCATTCATTTTCATCATGGAAAATGCATTGTCAAATACACATTGAGTAATAATTATACGACATGTAGGGATTGAAAACCATGTAACAAAGATGTTATATTAAATATACCAGCAATACATGTCATGTACCCCACACATGTCTGTATAGTAATACTTTCTAAATCCCTAGTCATGTATCACATAAATATAGTGAGAATGATAAAAAATTTGTATCTAGTTGTACACTCCTTGTACCCAACTTGTTTATGTAGAAAATTAAAATTTAATTTATTACTCCTTTAAACCCCGACAACATGTGTTCCATGCTCCATTAATTAACTCATACACACCCTATGAGAGGTTATACATATATTTATTAAATACTTAAATAATTTACGTAGAAATTTCTTAACTACATACCATGTATAGTTGTAATACGTCAACCACTATATGCATATTAAAAAAATTATATGAAATATTAATTAACAAGTGTTCTATGTGTCATTTAATTGAGTAACACATTCCATGTAATTAAATGATAAAACATGTGTGCTAAATGTTGTATGAGTATAGTTTATACTATCTCTATAAAAGATGAGTAGTTTGAATAAGTACTCACTGAGTTTCTTCCAAGTACAAACTGTGTACTTATTTTATTAAATTTTAAATAAAATTAATTTATTTAAAATCACAGTGTATGGGTATCTACAGGGAAAATTGGATTTAGAACAAGATAAATTTAATTAATTTATTAATAAAATAATTAATCTAATTAATTCATGTGAGTTTATATTAAAAAAGAACAAATCAAAATGAATATTATCCAGATATTTTAAATGTGTATTCATTGCACTAGTGGATGATCATGAGCTTAGAACAACCTGTGTATGTTTATAGTTTCTTTTTAATTTAATTATTACATGGGACTTTGTAATTATTTTATTAAATTAAATTTATGGTTCGAAAGTCATACCTCCCTCCTTATCATGCATGGGCCTATGTGTCCACAATTTCTTTTATATAAAGCCACTTTTCAGTTCCCTTCACATGCCAGTGAAGTAAAATTATTGTAAGGATGGAGATCCCATGCACATAGAGTTTGTTCAAGATGAATAAAAGGTGAAACCAAACCAAGGATAAACATAGGAAAAAGGTGGATTGTTTTAAACTCGAGCCCAGGCTGGCACAAGGAGTTATTCCTCAAGGGTCAATAGTGTGATTATTTTTCACTCAATAAAGAGAAATATAATTAAATCTAACTATCTTTTCACATTTAATTTATTTTATTTCGATCTATTTCGTGATTTATTTTATGAATACAAGACCGTGATCGCATAAATAAATGAATTAATTTTCAAAAATGGAATTAAAATTAAAGGGTTATATGTAAATATTTTATCATTACATGGTTAATCAATTAAGTAAAATCCACTTGATGTTAACAAGTCATATAAATGATAAAATAAGAGAATTTATGTATAATAAATAAAAACCCTCAAGTTAATAGTAAGTCATTACACCTTCCATAATCTAAATTAAGATAAACCATAGTTAAATTTTTGGTTTATTCAATAGTTAAGGTCACTTTTAATTATAAGGGAGTTTTAAATAAGATGAAAGGTTGACACAAAAATTTCATTGAATTTAATAGACATGGTCTATTCAATACAAATTTAAAGATAAGTGTTGAGGAAATATGAGTCTAGATTTCAGGGTAGGGGAGTCCAATCAATAGAACATGGAACTGCAAGCCAATATTTGGAAATACTGTCTATATAAACACCTTCTTATGATTTTCACGACCATAGTTTAGATCATAAGGAGGAAAATTTGGATCCTTGACACTAGAATGTATAAAGTGATGGGAAATTTTGAGTTCAATGGAAAGAGACATTTTGACCTGATAAAATAGTGGGAGACTTAATAAAATTAAAATTATTATGTCTTAAATAATTTTTAATCAAGTAAAGTACTGATAATATTCTATCTTATTATTGTAGAACAATTAAAACTTCATCCAATAAATTATCCATACACTCAATTCTAGAGAAATACCATCTCCCAACTGATAGTAAATTCTAGGAATGGTTCAGACACCTACTGTAACACCCCATAATGATAAAAGGTTAAATAAATAAATGATATGACTCATGCCAACAAGGTGAACCTTCATTTTCAGAATCCCACCTGATTAGAACTCCATAGTTAAACGTTCATGGCTAGGAGTAGTGATTAGGATGAGTGACCTTTTGGAAAGCTTCCTAGGGTGTGTGTGAGTGAGGAAAAAACACTAGAAAGGACATGTATTGGCATGTGGGGACTTTAATTAGTCAAATGACCCATTTGGGAATGTGGGTGGGCCCCAGGGTGGGGACCGCATGTCTGTGGGGAAACTAGTTGTACCTGGCGGGCTAGGACCCGACGACCATATTAAGGAGGGGTGTTTGTGCTGTCATCAGGGCCCAATTTTTACATTTGGTATCAAAGTTGGTACCCAAACTTAAGTGTGGTGCACTGCCTGAGTTGAGATGTAGGGTCCACAATGAGGACATTGTGCTCTAGGGGGGGGGGGTGATTATAACACCACATAATGATAAAGGGTTAAATGATTAAATGATATGACTCATGTCAACAAGACACACCTTCCTTTTCAAGAGCCTACCTGATTAGAGATCCACAATTAAGAGTGCTTGTCCAAAAGTAATGATCAGGATGGGTGACCATCTAGGAAGTTTCCTAGGGTGTGTGTGAGTGAGGAAAAAACACACTAGAAAGGACATGTGTTGGCCTATGGGGGATGTCGTTATTCAGATGACCTATTTGAGCACGTAGGTGGGCCCCAGGGTGGGGACCATTTGTCTATGGGACAACTAGTGGTACCTGGTGGGCTAGGACCCGACAACCATGTTAAGGCGGGGTGTTTGTGCTGTCACTAGGGCCCAATTGTTACACCTATGGGTTGTTCTACTCATGAATGAAAATCTTACATTCTATAATCCTCAATCCCTGATTCACTTCCTAAGGAGGAGAGTGATGGGAGTTCTATGTCTATGAAAACACCTAAAGGATTCACTATATGTTTATTGTTTATTGCTTCCATCCATGTCTACAGAATTCATGAAGTTTCATGATAAGATTGATTCCTATAGCATTCTCCAGTATATCCATGATCACTATCAGGAGAGAGATAAATAGGAATAATTTGAGATATCCAAGGAATTATTCACAAGAAAACTTGGAGAAGGTGTTCCATATGGGACTCACATAGTCAAACTTGGTGGATACATTGAGCATCTATAGATTCTAAGGTTTAAGTTTCCCAAATAACTACACATAGATCTCATTATTTCATCATTCTCTTAGTTATTCTTTAATTTTGTTATAAATTTCAATATGAAAAACATATATAAGTCTCTCCCAAATATTTTCAAACTTCTTCATAAAGTTAATAAGGATATAAAGCATGAAAATAATTCTATTCTTATGGTTAATAAAATGAAAGGCTATAATATGATCTATAAGACTAAATCCAAGTCTAAAGATTCATCTTAATTCCATTACAATAAAAGGAGGATCAAAGTGAAAGCAAGAGAATAATATGTTACCTATTTTTCATGTGGAAAGAAGGGACACTGGAAGAAAAACTATACCCACAAAAATGATTAAATGGATGCTTCATCAGCATTTGTTATCAAGGTCAATTTATCTATTTATAAAAATTGGGTATTAGATATAGAATGTGGTTAATAAATATGTATTAAAATACATAACCCAAGTAGATTATCAAAAATTTCCCATGGAGAGGTGGATCTATGAGTAGCTAATGGATCTAAAATTATTACTATGGCTATTAGAGATTACCACCTTACACCATCGACTTAAATAATCTTGGTTTTGAGAAATTTCTATTATATACCATAAGTTACCAAGAAACATTATTTCTATGTCTAGAATTGATACAGATGGATTTATTTTCAAATTTGGAAATAAGTGTTGCATTTTTTACAAAGATTTTTATGGTAAGACATATTTAAATAACATTCTATATGTTTTGGATTACAAAAACTAAGTAATAGAAATTTATAATGAAGATAGTTCACATGAATCATACTACACCCAACTATGGGGTCATGTAAATTAAAATCATTTCACTAGATTACAACAATATGGACATTTGGATTCATTTAAACTAAAACAACTTGGTGTATTTTACACATGTTTTCAAGGAAAAATGATCAAATATATATTTAGTGGAAAAGGTGAAAGGGCCACTAAGATTATTGAGTTGGTCCATGCCAATGTGTGTGAACCATTTCCAGTTGAAGCTAGGGTTGGGTACACATACTTCATTACTTTTACTAATGAAATTAGTAGATATGGATATGTATACTTAATGAGGTGTATGTTATATTCCTTTGACATATTGAAGGATTATAAGAATGAATTTGACAACCATCTTGGTAAGAAGATTAAGAAAATCTAGTCTAAACATGGTAGAGAATATCTTAATCAATACTTATTTGATTATTTATGGGAGTTTGGGATCTTATAATAGATCAATCCTCCTTACACAACACAAATGAATGGTGTAAGTGAAATGGGGACCAAATCTTTTTAGAAATATTAAGATCAATTATGACTTATGCAAGTATTCTATTATCCTTTTGGGGATACACATGGAAGAAAAAATATATAGATTAAACTGAGTGCTAAATAAAGTAGCAACTGATATTACATATCAGATTTGGTATATATATAAACCCATGTTGTCACATATATGATTTTGGGGTTACAAATCATTTGTTATGGTTTTTTCTAGAAACAAACCTATACCCTAAGGCACTAAGTGTATTTTATACGGTATGCAAAGGAAATTAAGGGATATTACCTATACGATACTTCATATAAGAAAGTTGTGGTTAAAAATATCCCACATTTATTTAAAGGGGTCATATCTATAAAGGAGATATTGGGAGTGAGATATACTTCGATAAAGTACAAGATCAAGATACACAAGAGTTGGAATAAGAACAAATTTCACAAAGACCTATGGAAGAGGATGTTCTATAGATACAAGAACTACATATAAGTATGAGATAGGTTAGAGAACTAGAATAATATGGTTTTCTAATCATAAAGGATGGAGACTCATTATTATTTGATAATAATAATCTTGTAACCTATAAGGAAGTTGTTCGTGTCATAGAAGTATCCAAATAGTAATAATATATGAATTCTAAAATGGATTCCATGTATTAGAATCATGTCTAGGTTTTGGTTGATCCTCCAATGTATGTAAATATGGTTGGTTGTAAATGGGTATTCAATAATAAACTGGGCATTGATGAATAATTTTGTACCTAAAAGGAATGAATTGTTGTAAAAGGGTTCAAATAGTGCCAAGGAATAGACTATGATGAATCCTTTTCTCCAGTTTCCGTCCTAAAATTGATCATAATTATACTTACCATAACAAATTACCATAGATATGAGATTTCAAAGATTAATATCAAAATAAATTTATTTAATGGGAATATTTCGGAAGATATCTATATGGAACAACTATAGGGGTTTGTGACTCAAAAGGATGATAACAAGGTATGAATGTTGTAGAGATCCATTTATATATTAAAGAAATCATCTAGTTCATAGACCATTTAGTTTAGTGAATCTATAATAGAATTTAGTTTCATAAAGAATGAAATTGATCCTTATATCTATAATCAATTTAGTGGGAGTGCAGTTTTTTTTCTAATATTTTATGTTGATGATATACTAATTATTGGAAATAAAATACCATTCTTACATTCTATTAAGGCCTGGTTAGACACTTGATTCTCTATGAAGGATTTAGGAAAACAATATATGTTCTTTGGATCAAGATACATCATGATATATCTAATAGGCTACTTTTAATGAGTTAAAGTATGTATATTAACAAGATAATGAAAAGATTTAGTATGGAATAATCCACTAGGGGATTTTTTCTAGTGTCACATGGCATTAATATTTCTAAGAAAATGTTTTATCAAACACATGAGTAATGATAAATGATGAAGAGGAATCCATACACATTAGTGATTGGGCCAGTCATGTAACTTATACTATATACAAGGATAGATGTATTCTACCCCTTAAGAATGGTAGAAAGATATCAAGATGACCCAAGTGACTGCTTTTGGATGGAAGTCAATACTATCTTTAAGTATTTGAGACATACTAAGGATATGTTCTTAGTCTATCAAGGATATGAGGAGATATTCATTAGAGTATATGTAGATGTTAGTTTCCAAATAGATCAAGATGATCTGAAATCATATCCATGATACATTTTAACTCTTAATGGAGGTTTTGTGAGTTGGAAGGGCTCAAAGAAATCCATGGTTTATGATTATATAGCAGAGTCTAAGTAAATTATGAATTATGAGATAGATAAATAAGTAGTTTGTATTCAAAAATTTATCCAAGAGTGTGGAATGGTGCCTTTAAGTAAAAACCATATCACACTCTATTATGATAATAATACAATGTTGTCTCTCATAAAGGATCCAAGGTTACATCAGAAATGAAGCACATACTTCATAAATATCATCTCTTGAGGAATTTTTCTTAGAGAGGTGATGTATCTTTAAGAAGAGTTTTCATAGAAGACAATTTGGAAGACCCATTAAATGAAACCTCAACTTCACAGAACCATGATCATTATTTGAGATCTAGCAGACTAAAAGTCTTTAGCAGTTGGAACTAGTCAAAGTGGGAGTCTTTTATCATTGGTGTCCTAGAACTAACTGTTTGTACTTTAGATTGAATGTATATTTGAATAAATTAATATTAAAAAGGTCTTAGAGTATCTATCACATTAAAAAGGGCATAGCAGTTCCCCAAAATGATGAGAACCTTGAAATTCCATGATGATATTATTAAACCTAATTCTATGGTTAGATAACATTATATGATAGGATACATAGTATGTTTATTGTCATGTTTGAGTACTCATAATCAGTTGAGACTTTATATCATGAAGTTCACACTTAGTAATCTCTAGGAAATGAGATTATGGGAATACACTCGCCTGTAGGGAATCCAAATGTTTATGTGTCATTGGATATTCTTATCTATGATAATGTGTAAATATCCTTAGAATTTAATATTATTATTAATGAATGTTATGACTTACACAATTTGATATATTGTTGTAAACCATGATGACATATGATCGTGAAGAATTTGGGTACGTTGGGTGTATCACAGATGATATGTTATTAATGAATAAGATGATAAAGGATTTTATCTTCCATATTTATAGAAGTTGACATCTCATCCCTTCAATTGAAATGGAACTGTCAAATTAAATTCCATGTCCATGGTGTATAGGTGAGTTCATTTCATATAATCAAAGAAAGATGTGTCAAGAATATAGGTTGATGACACGAGTGTGAAACCTTTTTGATGAGATATCATGAAAAATATATTATATTACATAGTGATCATTCATATGCAATTTTATCATTGTGACATATATTCTTCCTTTGTGGGTTACTTGACCCATTTCTTAATAGTAGTCTTGGAATTTAGGTAGGCCTACCCAATGCCATTGAGGAAGAGTCCTAGAGGGTCACACACAAAATGATTAATTTTATCTCAGTTAAATATTATTTATATTTAACAATTGGAATACATATTATTCTCCAGACCAAGAAGTAATATTTATTCATTTTTTTAAATGATCTCAAATATTAAATAAATATTTATATGTAAGGTAATTGTTTAATTACACGAATATATAATATTTATTTATCTCTTGTTATTCTCATTATAATAAATTATTATTTATTAAATAATTTATTTAGTTACATGAATATTAAATAAATATTTATTCACCAGGATATGGATATAATATTTATTTATTTATTGAATAAATAATATTTATTTAGATATTTATTCAAGAATTCAATAAATATTGAGGAGGATGAGCGAGCCGTATTTTTTATGGTGAAGAATATTTTTTTATGAAATTGTAAAATAAATATTTATCATTTCACGGGTTAGTGTACACCATGAAATAAAATAATAATGTGATTTTATTTTGTGTCATGAGGTTCCTTTTGTGTTTAATATATTATTAAGGGACTTTTTTAATTAATTAAATGTTAATCTCTAACTATAATTCTATAAATAGACTACTTTTACAATAAGATAATGTTTAATCATTGTGAAAAATAATTTCCTCTAAATATATCCCTCCTCATCTCTTCCTCTCAAGATTGATAAGAATAAGAAAAAAACCCTTCAAGTATGAAGGAACATGAAGTGATCAAGGAGAAAACATAAGATAATCAATCATCCATGCTAGCACCCGATGGTTTATTGGTGTTGTTTGAAGATCAAATGAGCATGTGTGGATCAATAATAGAGGGTATCTACTTTGGTTCCTCATAACTCAATGAAAAAACATGGATTGGGGTTAGAAGATCAATATCATTAATGGATAAAGATCTAAAGACTAAGGTAATATTTTTTCTAATGTTTTTAAATTTATTATAAATCAACATGATTTATCCAATCTTTTTGTTCCAATAAAATTATTTGTCAATATTCTTAAAAAAAATTAGTTAGTCATGGTATTACTATCATGTAAATTGTGAATGATCCGTTTAATTTGACAAATGTTGAGTTATCTATATTCCTAATAGGAACTTCCACTATGTATAAAACCATTAGTAAGTATAAGGAACCAACCTTAAACATTACGTAATCTTGAATTAAGTTAATAATTAACAGTGAGGATCTTTTTAGGTTTAGATCTTTAGAAAATTAGTTCATAACTTAAACATAAGAACATGAATATTAAAAGTATACAATTCTACTCACTATCCATTATTTTAATAATACAAAAAATCCACTACCACAAAACTGGGCAAGCCCAGTGCCACCCCTTTATCAGCGCTAACGAAAAAGCGCTGATAAAGGGGGGGCCTTTATCAGCGCTAAAAAAAGCGCTGATAAAGGCCCCCCCTTTATCAGCGCTTTTTTTTAGCGCTGATAAATTCCCCCCTTTATCAGTGCTTTTTTTAGCGCTGATAAAGGGACCCCCTTTATGAGCGCTTGTTTAGTAGCGCTGATAAAGGGGTGGCCTTTATCAGCGCTTTTTTTAAAAGCGCTGATTAAGGGTCGACTTCAGAAAAAATTAAAAAAAAATTAATATATAAATATAGTTATATATTTATATAGTTATATTGATATAAATATAATATATAATTTTTAAATACATTTTAGATAAGTATAAATGGACATTTACACTTATTATACTTAATATATAAGATATTTAGTGAAAATGACTTCTTAAAAAATTTAAAAAATATTTTTAATTAATAATTTTCTAATTATTATGGATTAATAGTCCTTTAATAACAATTTGAAGACTAAAAAATTAAAAAAATTAAAAAAAGATCCAAAATATGTTAAAAACACAACTCAAACTTCAAACGGCCATAAATTTTGATCCGGGTGTCCGTTTGAGCTCTAACACATATCAAATTGAAGCTTGCGACGAGCTCTACGTCGTTATGACCGGGAAACCCCAGTCAAGCGTTTTTCAAGGACAAAAGAGGCACAGAAGGCGTCCAAAACTGAGTTTTTTGTCGGGGTACCCAGATTTTTTAACATTTTGTGAATTTTCAGCCTTGTTTAAGGGGGTATTATTGGCTTTTTTTGGTGGGGACTGAATTTATTCCAAGGTATTACATTCATATTGATATTATGTGTTTGAAATTTCATCCTTTTTTATAATTCACTGCTATTTATAATCAAATATATAACTATATGTACATATTTTTTATATATTCGCACCTAAAAATTAAATTTTTTAAATAAATAATTAAACATATTTACATATAAAATATATTAGCTTTATCTAAATAATAACTAATAACCATTTTATTTAAAATAACAATATATGAATATTTATATAACTAATATATATTAATATAACAATACATATATTAATATAACTATACATATATTAATATAACTATATGTATATATTAATAAAACTATATATATATATATATTAATATAACTATATATATATTAATATAACTATATATATTAATATAAATATATATTACTATACGAATAAATATAACTAAATATATATATATAAATAAATAGATATATCATGAATAAGAGAACAAATCAATATAGGGTAGTGACAAAGGCTTTAGGTGCACAAGGGGGAGGTCTCAAGATCAAATCCGGGTGGAGGCACGGGTGTGCGCGCAAGGTTGATTTAAAGGGATAGCGCTAATAAAGGGTGTAGGCCGTGCAGGCGGGCGCTGGAGGTGCGGGAAAGCGCTGATAAAGGGGGTCTCAAGCGCTGTAAAAAGCCCCCCCCCTGAGATTGGCAGTATTTTTTAAATTTTTTTTTAATTTTTTTTAATTTTTTTTAATTTTTTTAATTTTTATCAGCGCTAAAAACAAGCGCTGATAAAAGTGGTCTTTATCAGCACTTTTTGGAGCACTGATAAAGGGGACCCCCCCTTTATCTTCACCGGCTTTATCATATCTTTTCTAGCACTGATAAAGACCATTTTTAGCGCTGATAAAAGCCTTGTTTGTAGTAGTTATCTTTTAAAAAAGTGACATGTTTAGTTCCATGATTTAAACAACATGAATTTTCCTCGATCCCATCCTTGACCCTATTAATATTTATGTCCCGTGAAAAACATTTCAAAACTTGGGATGAGCATAAAAAGATCATTAAGAGATACATAAATAAGGAAAACTATTAGTTTTTCAAAACAACATGTAAACCATGCATACGTTATCATAAAGTAATACTTTTCACCTTAAAGACATAGAAAAAACACTTTAATGAATATAAACTCATTGCTTACCCTTTTTGTAACCAAAAGATTACCATATATCCAATAGAAGGCAACATATTGTATATAGGGTAACTTGGGAAATAAAAATACTTAAATGGAATAACCATACGGTTGACTTCCACACATATCACTAAATAGAATAACCATATCGTCGACTTCCATACCCAATGCATTGGAGATTATAACGTAACCACCCGTCCTTGGTTTATCACGAAACCACCCATCATTCGATTTATCACATAACCACCCATCATTGGTTTATCACGTAACCACCCATCAAATGTGCAAGTACCATTATATAATCATAAAATATAAAATATTGAAAATATCAACATTTCACTAATAAAATGTCATTTGAAATTATAAGAAATAATTTCAAGATGTTGAAATAATAAATACATTTCAAAAACCATTTTCAATATGAAAACACCCAAAAATGGAATAAGGTATTTCTTTTCCTTTTAAAAACATTAAGTCTTATAGAGGAATCCAAATAATGATTACGGTGGCGAAGAGGTCATTATCACCACAAACGTTAAACAATTCCTTTTGTCATTTATTAAAATGCTTCACAGATAAAATATTCCCTTTTAATGAAAGTAAAAGTAAAAGGGGTTAATTATACACCATGTTAAAGAATTAGGTTTATATTATAAAAAAAATTCCTCAATGAAAGGAGATTGAGACGACGTCTGTTACCTTGATTTTGAATCATCACATATGTTACTTGTTATTCATAAATAATAAACTTAAGTTAATTTATACTTGATTCAGATACTTTGTTAAATTTATTATTCTTTTTATATCACTTATTACTAATAATATAATTATTTAAGTTCATATCAGTCATTTTGTTGATGTTTGGTACATGAGTCAAAAATGAACTTGTTATAATTACAAATTGTCCATGTGGTCAAAAGTACATTATATCTAGAATGATATTCATGATTTAGATATCATATATATCATATATATCATATATATCTAGTATATATATATATATATAATATTCCATATTATTTGGATATAATAAATTAAATGCACCGCTCATGGAGATGGTAAGCTGTACGTACGCATAAACGCTAATTTCATTTCTTTTTCATATTTAAAGGAATGAAAAATAAATGATACACAGGTATATTATAATTACAGTATAATATATATGTTATATATGTTAAATAAGTTCATTAATTCTATCCTTTATATGTTACATGTATAGCATGAACGAGTCATATCACTTTGAGTGAGCGGTAGTCCGTACTTCCTCAAATGAAATTATCGTATTTATACAACATGAAAAGAATAAATGTATGTTATAAATGAGAATTAAAGAATCATTAAGAGAAAAAATTATCATATATATCATATATAATTTAAGTTCCATCATAATTGAAACCATGAGAGGTGGTAGTATAAAATCGAACAATCATCATTTCGTGAGGCAGTGGTTCGTCGTACACAGAAACAATATGTTCATATCAATTAGATGGTGGTGTCTGTAAGATTAGTTCAAATAATTCTCAAAAAAACAACATATAATATTGAGGATAATTGTTTTTTAATGTAAAAAAAGAATAATAAGATCATAGTGAGTGGATAAATAAAAATAATGGAAAAGAAGTTGAGAGAAGACATTACCTAAAATCAGGTAACTTCTTTTGATTTGAGCCAAAGGGATTTCTTGAATTGCCTTCTGCCTAGAGGAAGCCTTCTAGGAGGAAGGGATGAATTTTGAGAGCTTAATGGGGTAGATTTTTGATGATCCAATGGGATTTAGAGGAGTGTGTAATGGGTTATAGGTGGTATCCTTTTATAAAAGGGGGGAGGGGCACTTTATGAATATTTTGAAATATTATTTTATTATTAATTTATTTTCAAATTATAATAACCCCAAAGTTATATATTTAGAATATAATATGAGTATGGGACTAAATAATATCATAAAATGGGTTTTATACAAGTTTAGGTAATAAAATTAACCTTATATTTTAGCTATAACCCTTAGTTAAATAAATTAACTCTTACCATGTCTTCTTGTATTTTTATAATATATGGTTACTATAGTTACTATAAAATTATAAGAGACCCAAAATGGTTCATTAATGACATTTGTAACATCATATATTTCATTTTTATGAATATTTTACTTTAAGGACTATTATATCATTTAATAAAATATTAATTGATTTAAATACTCATTTATGTCAATTTTTATACTATTTATATCATGACTTTTCAAAAATCCATAAAAAATTGATTAACTAGAAAAAACATCATTAATTCAAATATAAAAAGTCATACGCATCCATCAAATTTATGTATATCCTAAAAAGTGTCAAAATAAATTTATTTTAATATTTATAATCTCATTTATTGAAATCTTTCATTAATAAGGTAATCACTACATCACCATTGTGTCATAAATAAATTTATTTATTTACTGTCTAAAAATTATAAATAAAATACAAAGATGTGGGAAATATTTTTATATTTAAAATTAATATTTATAGTCTAAGATATGCCTTATATAACCCCACATAAAAATTATTTTAGTGAAAGATACATGTTTAGGTTATATTTTCCTTAACTTTAAATTAAAAGTAATTAAATATCATTTTCACACACAAGTGACTCCATGAGGTCCTAATATCGACCCAAGGATTCCCATGGTTAGAAATATATCATAAAATATGGTTAGAATACGTGTTAGGGTCATTTAATATTATTATAATATTATTTTTTACCCTTATTTACCAGATTTACCCTTTAACCATGGTAAAAAAAATATTTACTAAAGTTACTATTCATAATGTCTAAAAATAAAAGGTAACTATTCACACTATTTGGACCTCATGATTCCAAATATGGAATCCATTTTTCCAAATTCAAAACACAAAATTTGCAGAAAAAAATTTAAAATTAATTCCCGTTGTCAAAACCAAAAAGCATGTTTTTAAGAAGTAAAAACTACCAAAAGATTGACATGTGTTTATGTCCAATTTCAAAGTGAAAGTAATTAAAATGAACAAAATTGGATTAAATGATAAAAATATAATATAATTATACTTTAAAACCAATTAAAATGACAATATAATCAAATAAATAAATTATATGAAAAGACAGTTTTGAATTAAAATGCGGTATTTTTCACTATTCATTAAAAAATGATGTTTATCAGAAAAATACCAAAAATTTAACCAAAGTAAATTTTTATGTCCCTATTATAAATAAGAAGTTTATTTTCTCAAATTGAACATATGAAAGTGACAAAAATTAGATTTAAAATGGGTTCACCATCAAAAGGCGGTAAAACTACATTTAAAAAAATATTAGAGTATTTATGCTTAAAATTGGATTCATTCTCATTTTAAGCCTCTAAATTTTATTGGATAAATATAAAAACATTTAACAAACATGTTTAATCATAATATGGTTAGTTCTGTTCATTCTCACCAATACAACGGCTATACGTTAACTACCATAATAATATTATATTATTATTTTTTCAGTATATCTCAATGTTGTGTGAAACATAATATTTTAGAGAAACCCCCTATTGTGTGTCAAGTACGCTATATGAAAAAAGTTACCATTTAACATAAAATTAACATCTTATTCATAAGTATTAATATAAATATAAAATTTTTATTCTATAAATACCTAGGTCATTGCATCCTTCCCCCCTTTTGGAAATTGGGTCCTCGTAATTTTAAAATTGGGCTTGGAAACTTCATTGAAAGTACCACATTAGAAAAAGAGTCAATAAAACTATCACTTTAAAAGAAATAAAGAGAAGTAAAAAGGTCACCTGAGATAACCCATACTAGGATTCCATATAGGAAAACATTTATATGGAAGAGAAACTAACCATTAAGTTTGGATAGAGAGTGATAGAAAACATGATTAGGAGAAAGTTAAACACCATAAAATCACAAACTTGTGATGGGTTAAACAGTCTTTGATTCCCCAGTAGGAAAAGTAAATAGACAACTTTTTTATTTTAAGTTCCTTTTCATAAATTTTAGGAATTTATTTAAGATCTTGAATAAGAACATAAGGAAACATACTTGTCATTTATACTTTCATCCTTTTCTAAATTTCTACCACAAAATCATATTTTCTCCAAATGATGAGTATTCAAGATTACTTGGTCACATAAAAAGCACTAGAATAAACTTCTATAGAATCACATAATCCAAAAAGATGAACTATATATTTCAAATATCTTTAGACATTAAACAAAACCAAAAATGGTTAGTACAAGATCAGATAATCCCAAAAAGGATAATCCTTTATAAAAAGAAATACTACTCTTAATATACAAAATTCAACAAATAGTACCCAAAGTTCAAAAAAGACCCTTCAATACACAATTGTCCTTAAAATTATTCTATATAATCTAAACTATTATTGAAACACGAAACTCAGAAGAATTTAATCACATAGTCTTCCACAATAAATATTAAGATTTATCTCCAAATAACATCGACTACTCTTAAAGTCTCATACTGAAGTTCAATTAACCTAATCACATATTCTCTATGATAGGTTAGTAATTTCCATAAATAACACAAATCGCTATATGTCCTCAATAAAAACATAGATTCTTAGAAAATAAAATTTCAACCATTACTCCACAAATGAAATCCCATATTATTATATTTTCCTTTGGCATATAGTGTTCCCAAAAGAGAGAACACCTTCCAAAATAACCTTTATCACTTAATCACCAAATCATTTTCCTATACTAAGGATATCCATTTAATAAAAAATAAGTTCCCAAAATCAAATTATTCTTGATCCATAAAATTATTTAACTAAAAAGAATTAGTCATATTAACCAAGGACTTTATGTAGTCCAGTGGTAGGCGATAAATACTAGTCGCACTTTGGTTGTGGGTTCGATTCCCACAGCTTTGTCTGACGTGATGGGTTGTCACATGGTCTATGTGTTGTCCTTTTTCAAAAACTGGATAATTCTAATAACATTAATAAAATGAGATAAAATACTTACAAATATACATAACATGTTTTAACCTCAAATTTTATTTCATACCTCACATTTTGCATCCCAAAAACTAATAAACCATAATTACCTCAAAAAATAAAGATCACATGAACCCCTAAGGTTATCCATTATGTCCACACAAGAAAAGATAATTCTTCCTTGAATGAAATTCTCACATATAAAACTTCAGGGTTACACATACTAGAAAAATTATTCCAAAGTAATTATATCATTAATACATTTAAACACATCATCATCTGTAGATCCAACATAACTCTTCAATTCATAGAAATATTAATCATCAAACATTCTTCATGATCCTTTATACATGTTTTTACATATTATTCTTTTATACTTATTTCCTATAAACAAAATCATTCATAATGTCCTAAGATTTTAGTAATGTAAAAACATGAACTAATAAATAATCCATACCATTCATAGGTCATTTTCAGTTTCCTCTTCTTCAATTGGAATGGAATTAGGAACTGGTAAAAATATATTTGTACGATCCGGTTGATACCATTCCTAAACCTTCTTCATAGAAAATCTATTTGTATAATGACCATGCACACCACATTTAAAAAATTCAATTTATTCTTCAGAAAGAACTTTTTTCCCTTTCCTGGATTCAACTGGACACTTCCTTTTTCCATGGAAGGTTATTGCATTATGACATTCATTACCACATTGGAAACATCTTCCCATCCCTTTGAATAATTTTCCTAGGTGTTTTTTTACACATCCTTAAGACAAAAGTTTTTTAATATACTTAAATTTATAATTATTACCTAAACTTCCATTGGGATTCATTTCTCATATATATGATGTCTTAGAAAAATAACCAAGGTTTAAGTGGTCAATAATGGCTTCTGATAGTTGGTTAATAATAACCACAAGAGTTCTCATTGAAGATCCCATTTCATTCGGTTTCTCATTAAGAAAACCACTACAATTTCCTTCACATCCATTGTTACTTTAGTGCCTACTAGATCCAACCATTTATTAAAACCAAAAAGGTCAGTGTGAGTATATTAGTAAAATCATCATATAATATCTTATGAGGAGGGTAAACACTATGACATAATTATTCATGTTATCTTAAAATCATTCAATTTATCTAAAATAACTATGAATCCTTATAATATGATAACCATTATGGTTATGCCACTTATTCTTAAATAACACCCTAACCTCTAAAGTTATGTAAACCAACCTCTAATGACAACTATAAGGACCCATCCATAAACATTACATAATCTTTAATTAAGTTAATAATTCACATTGAGGATGATTTCAAGTTTATATCTTTAGAGAATTAGATTATAACTTATACATAACAACTTGAATATTATAAGTAGAAACTTCTACTCACTATCCATTATTTTCATAATACAAAAACTCTTTAAAAAAAGAGACATGTTTGGTTCCATGATTTAAATGACATGAATTTTACTTGACCCCATATGTAATGTCCCGGATCCGGTTGCCACTCCACGGGTGCCCCGAACCCGATTGGTGACATGACCTCAAGTGCATTTCCCTAAACACCGGAGGCTGCCGACTAGAAGTGAGGGTCCAGGTCTGATAGTGGGGTAAATATTCCATCATTTGTCAAAGTGTAGCGTAGCAGAATAAAATATACAATCATACAACAACGGAACCAATAAATCATACATAGTTAAAAATAAACAACTGCAGTAGAAGATAACCAACAGTCATGTAGAGAAAGATGAAACATGTCTCAAGTTCTAAGAAAACAGCTAGAACATGTTACACAATAGTACAATACAATACAACTCAAATAACAGGTACAGTAAAACAAAACAAAACAGAGTAGACAGAATGCATCAACATCGCAAGACTAAGCTCGGTCCCATGCTCTCCTACTCCTCTGCTACAATCAAGTACCTGTATAAGGATCCTTGCCCTTATCCACACCTGCATAAATGTAATCTATTTGGGCTGAAGACATGACCCAAATAGGGTGTGAGAAATAAATCCCATTAGGCACCCACCAAAGGCCCATGCCCAACTGTGTGAAAATATGCAATAACAGTGTGCAATAGTAAATTCAATAAACTAAGTAGTACTCAAAAGTAACTAACTTTACCAGTTATATTTCCATTATTAATATTAATTTAATCATTCAATTTAGGATATCACCACAATGATTATTCTAAGTAAACAGTCAGGGTCCTCAGACATGAAAACACTTACCCTCAGGTATACATAATCAAAACCCATAGGTAATTTCCCTCAGGCGTACGAAGTGTTACCCTCAGGCGCAGAGTCTATCTCCCACATGCATAACGAATATTGCCCTTAGGCCAAAATAACCATTGCACTCAGGCTAAGTGAAACACTACCCTCAGGCGTAATAGGTAATTGGGACATGCCCAACATATAAACAAAAGATTCACATACAATTTCTCTCAAGACAATTCAATAATCATTATTACAATGGCATACCCTCGGGTATCGTGGGCAAATGGCTAAACAGAGGAACGCACCCCCGAGGTGGTCCTGGATCCAAGAAGTGATCCCAAATAGCAGTTTATTATCACGTTTAATTACCTATAAAATTCTAGTTATTCAAAACATCCAAGGTCTCAGCCACACGACACCCCAACATGGGTTCGTAGCACAATGGTACACACAAACGCACATCAGTTGGAATTTAAACACTAATCCACCTACCTCGATCACCCCTGATCAGTATACTTGAACTAAGCTCCTTGAATCATCCAAGAATGACTAAGATCTGAGGTGAAATAAATCCCACTCAAACGTAAATAACTTTCCCTCAAGAAAGAATTGGTAAGAACGACTTAAAGAGAAGGAGAGGCTTACCCGTACGATTCCAACGAGATCGTCAGAGGCAGAAACGGATTCCTGGTGTGCGATCTGGAGCTCCTAAAAGGTTCGGCCCTCTCCCCTGACTCCTCCTCATGTTCTAAGCCTTCCCTGTGAACATGAGATGCTACTTCCCATTTTAAGCGAAAAACAGACTACACGGCGTGTACTATTGAGTACACGACGCATACTTTCCATTTTCTAACTGTTCCTCTGGTGGCTTCTCACCAACATGGCACTGTTCATCAGACAACATGAGTACACGACGTGTAATCCATGAGTACATGGCGTGTACTGACCCTCAGCTAGAGGCTGCCTCCACTGCCTTACTATTTGCCTTCCGACTGACTACACGGCGTGTAAATACAAACTACACTGCGTGTAGTCAGTTTTTATAGCTTCCGTCACCGACAGGGCTACACACCCTGTGTACTCGTCCCACATGGACAAAGTACACAACGTGTGGAGAAGTACACGGCGTGTAGTCCCAAAATTTATGATTTTTCACCATTTTCCTTATTTTCTCAAAAACACTTAAGGAAAAGAGAAAAGGAGAAACCCATACCTCAAAACTAAGAACCGGGTTCTTACAAACTCCCCCCTTAAATAAATTCATCCTCGAATTTCCCTTTCAAGGGTGGAAAAGATAAATCCCAGAACAAATATGGCCATGGAGCACGTACGTCGGTCTTCCACTCCCAGGTTTCGTCCTGGACTCGGCCATACTGCCATAACACCCATACGAGAGGAACTGATCGGCCTCAGAGAACCTTTGTTCTCCTATCCATGATATGAATCAGATGCTACTAAAAGGATGCATCTATCTAAATCTCAACCTCCTCTGGCTGAAAGACATGAGACAAGTCTGAATGATAGCGATGCAACTAAGCTACATGGAAGACGTCATGCATGACCCGGTACCTCTGTGGTAACTGCAACCGATAGGCAACCGGCCCGAATCTCTCCAGAATCTCAAATGGCCCCACATACCTTGGTGAAAGTTTACCTTGTCTCCTGATCCGCATGTTTCCCAAACTCGGTGAAATACGCAAGAAAACCTGATCCCCGACCACGAACTCTAAGGGTCGTCTGTGGTGATCAACATAAGATTTCTTCCGAGACTGTGTAGTAGCCATCTACTTCTGAAGCAACTGGACCTGCTCAGAAGTCTCCTGCATGAGACGTGGTCCCAGTAAAGCCACCGCACCTGCCTCTATCCATCATAAAGGTGATCGACATGGCCTACTGTATAAATCCTTGTAAGGTTCCATCTCAATAGTTTCCTGAAAACTATTATTATAGGAAAACTTGACTAAGGGTATATGCTTCTCCCAAGAGCCCCCAAAGTCTAGGATGCATGAACGCAGCTTGTACTCAATCACCTGTATCATACGATCTGATTAGCCATCGGTCTGAGGGTGGTAAGTTGTGCTCATAAGCACCTGTGTACCTAGTGCCCTCTGAAAACTCTGCCAGAAATGAGATGTAAAGCGGTCGTCCCTATTTGAAATGATAGAATTAGAAACCCCATGAAGATGTACAACCTCTTAGATATACAACTTTCCGAGCTTGTTAACACCGAAGGTCTCCTTGATCGGAAAAAAGTGAGCTACCTTCGTGAGTCTGTCCACAATAACCCACATGACATCATTTCCTCAAGGTGACCTCAGCAAACCAGTCATGAAGTCCATCGCGACATCATCCCATTTCCACTCCGGGATGGGTAACTGCTGTAACAGTCCGACTGGCCTCTGATGCTCTGCCTTCCCCTGCTGATAGGTGGAACATCTCGTAACAAAACCAGCTAATTCTCTCTTCATACCCGGCCACCAGTACAGACGTCTCAAGTCACGATACATCTTGGTAACTCTGGGATGAACTACCCAAGATGAAGCATGAAACTCCCGCATCATCTCCTCACGTATATCCCTTGGAACCCATACTCGTCCATGGAAACAAAGTACCTCATCATCACCTATCATCCATCCAGGAGGAGGGTCCTCACTTGCCACCGACTCCTGTAGAACTAGGCCTTCTTAAACAGATATATGTCTCATCCTCACTCTATCCAGGAGGGTAGAAGTCACAACTAAAGATGAAAGATAGGTTTGTCCCTGACTGTTGTGCACCACCAAATGAATCTCAGTGAACAAAGCCATAAGCTTCCACTCCCCACTGGCCTCCTCCACTGCCTGTATCTGAGTCTTCCTGCTTAGTGCATTAGAAACTACATTACCCTTACCAGGTGTATAGGCAAGCTCAAAATCAAAGGACTGGAGGTATTCAACCCACCTTCGCTGCCTCAGATTCAAGTCACAATGAGTAAATATATAATTGAGACTTTTGTGGTCGGTGAACACCACAAAATGATCTCCCAAGAGATAATGTCTCCAAAAGAATAATGCATGAACAACTACAACTAACTCGAGATCATGCGTCGGGTAATTTCTCTCACGTGGCCATAACTACCGAGAACCGTATGCAAAAACTCGATCGCCCTGCATCAACACAGCTCCCAGCCCAATAGCTGATGCATCATAGTAAAATTTATAGCTCTTCCCTTGCTCTAGAAGTATCAAGACTAGTGCTGATGTCAACCTTCCTTTTAGGTCCTGAAAGGCTGTCTCACAAGCTTCCGAACAAACAAACTTCACACCCTTCTTAGTCAAACCTGTCAACAGCACTGCTAAGCGGGAGGAGTCCTGTATGAAGTGTCTATAGTAACCAACCAGCCTTAAGAAAATCTATACCTCAAAAACATTCTTAGGATACTCCCAGGAAACTACTACTCTCACCTTCTCTGGGTCTATGAAAACTCCTTCCTCTGAGATGATATGACCTAGGAAGTGAATCTTGTCCATGCAAAAGTGGAACTTTGGGAGCTTAGCATATAGATTATGCTCTCTCAGTGTACTCAATACGATATCAAGATGGGTGGAATAGTCGTTTCAAGTGTGAGAGTACAACAAGATATAGTCCACTAATACTACCACAAAAGAATCCAGATAAGGATGGAACACACGATTCATCAGAGCCAAGAAAACTGTTGGCGCGTTCGTGATTCCAAACGGCATAACCAAGTACTTGTATAGACCATATCTCCTCTAAAAAGCTGTAAGTGGTATTTCTGATGGTCTCACGCACAGCTGATGATATCTTGATCTCAAGACAATCTTCGAGAACACTCATGCTCCACTAAGTTGATCAAAAAGAACATCAATCTTTGGGAAGGGATATAGGTTCTTGACCGTCAACTGGTTAAGATTCCGATAATCCACACAGAGTCTGAGGGTAATGTCCGCCTTCTTCGCAAAAAGGACTGGAGAACCCCAAGGAGAAGTACTGGTTTGGATAAAACCCTTTGACTATAACTCCTCTAACTACCTCTTGAGATCCTGCAACTCTGGTGTAGCCATCCTATAAGGAGGAATGGACACTAGTGCTACTCCTGGCACAAGATCAATAAGGAAATCCACCTCACGCTCTGGAGGTAGACCTGAAAATTCATCCAAAAAGACATACCTAAAATGATCAACTACTGGAGGGAAATACTGTTGACAAGTCCCCTGATATAAACTCGCAATCTGGGCTGTCACACCACCTCGCCCACGATGATTTGGTCCAGTTCGACTCGCTTGAACTTCCTATTCACCTTTTTATAGAAACTCTCCGCCCTCTGGTGACGTGAAACTCACCCTGCGATGATAGCAGTCCAGAAAGGCTCGAAAGGGAACCAACCAGTCCATCCCAAGAATGAAATCATAAGTTGTCATCTCTAAGAAATAGAGGTCCCATAAAAAGTGACACCCACCAACCCCTAGGCGGGACTCCCTGCACTGACGCACACCAGCCGTTTTAGTTCCCAATGGAGTGTCTAGCGTCATAACAGCAGAAGAAGAAAAAATGTAGATCCCAAGGCTCTCCACAATAGGTACAGATATAAAGCTATGTGTAGAACCCATATCAAAAAGCACTGAAGAAAAAACAAAAGCTATTAGAATAGTACCTCTGATAGTAGAAGGTCTGGGATCCTGCTCTTGTTGGGTATGTTGCATTGCATATGCCTTCCTAGTGCCACGACCCTGCGACACAGCCTGACTACCCTGAGCTATCCCACCCTGCTACCTCTGAGATCCTGGTGTCTAGCTACCACGACCACGACCACCATCTCTGCCTGCATGCCCTGACGTGTTCCAATTTCCCGACTGGTAAGAAGCTGTTGGTCCTGCTCCCCCACACGGAGTCTGCTCAGAACCCCTCTCACTAGCCACTAGTGGAAATTCCCTACAAAAGCGCTGCAGATGACCCATCTTGTCGCAAGCTCAACACTCCACTGGGTCTCGTGAACACTGAGGAATCTTGTGCCCCTCTCTACCACACTGGTATCACCTGACCGGGCCACATGAAGTAATCGCCTAGCTAGTACTGTCACCGTGAGAGAAACTAATTTGTCAATTTCTTTTCCCGGTAGAAATAGTACCAGAAACTAGTGTTGAACCGCCCTGGCCTGCACCACTAGCTTCTTGAAGGTAACTCTCTTTAATCAGCACCTGGTTCACAATAGTATGTACTATAGGCAACCTGAAAACATTCACTAGTGCTCGGATGTCATATCGAAGACCATCCTCAAAGCATCTATCCCTCAACATCTCATCACCCACCAGAAAGGGTGAAAAATGATGAAGCTCAGTGAAACGAGTTGAATAATCCATCACCGACATAGCGCCCTACTGCAGATTCATGAACTCTCGAGCTCTATCTTCCATCAGTATCTCTGGGAAGAAGAAGTCATATAAGGATATCTGAAAATCTTACCACGCCATGTCTCTGTGATGCTATGACTGAGTGGTAACATCCCACCACCTCTTAGAGGAATCACACAACATATAAGTTGCGAGATTGACCCTCCACCCTGGAGGCGTCTCAAGATGCTCGAAAATAGTCTACATAGACCCCAGCCAAGACTCCACAGCCTGTGGTCCACCATCCCATGAAAACATGGGTCGATGATACTACTAGATGATATGAGTCAGCTCAGCCATAGATGTGGCAGCCGGTAGTGCTCCCTGAAAGGTCTGCATGAACCGCATAAAGCCTTCATGGAACTGCGCATTTTCACCTGTGTCTGGTATAACAGTTGGCGTCGTATCTGGCTCTGTTGGAGGATCCACTGGTCGCCTATGGCCCACCATCTCTGGAGTGTAATCGTTGCCGCTCTCCTGGCGAACAATGCGTGGTCGTATCGGTGACATGACTCTACAAGGTTAAATGCACACCTTAGATAAATATTATCACAGTCTGAAAACAAAGGGACCAAAAGAGGAACATGAGGAAGAAGGCATTCAAGATTTCACAAAAAGATTACATGGCATGTATACAGACTACATGGCATGTACTTTACTTCTGTTCCCCTACTCGGGTCCTTCTACATGGATAAGCCACACAAATCCTATTTGAACATGACTACACAACGTGTATATAATCTACACGACATGTGTAGTTTAATTTTCCAACTTACCGTGTCATTTGTGACACGGACGACTACTCAACTTGATACTACACAGCATGTTACACCTACACACGACATGTACACCACCCGTTTCCCCAGCTATACGACCAGGTCCACATGGTCTTTCACCGGTCAAGACTACACGACGTTTCCCTTAGGTACATGGCATGTTCAGAAAGAAGTAACACTGACCCATGTTTGTTAGTTACATGGATGGGTCCCGAGGTCAGACCACATGGTGTGTTCCACAATGGAAACGGTGTGTATGTCTTTAGGTATCTTCCATCAGTGTTGTTAGTTACACGGGCAGACTCTGGGTCAACACTACATGGTGTGTAAATCCCGTACACGACATGTTTTCCCCCTACCATTTCCCTTCCCTGTATCCCCTCCCACATGGTCTATGACACATGAAGATTATACATGGAATGTACTGAGGGTACACGACATGTACCTAAATTTTTTTCTTTTCTTCCCAAATAGAATAACACACGACATGTGTCCAAGGAACTACATGGCGTGTATCCTGGGTTTTCCAGATAGTAGGCCTATGAAACTACTCCAGATCCCATAAAATACTAAAAAACAAAACCTAAGTGCCAAATTCCGATCCTTGAGGTCCCATACTCCCCGCAAATCAAATATTGGCATCTTATATGTGTTATAAATGTGGTAAACAAGTTAATGATCCACCAAATTCCGGTCAATGAGGGCCCATACTCCCCAGTAACCAAATTTTGGCGTTCATTATTTCAAGGCCTCACACAAACATACCCTATCACATAGTAGGTATTTATCAAAGAAGTTATCAAAACAACACGCTTTTCTAGTACAACAACTATCACAACAACATGAAATTTTTAATGTGCCTACATGGAATGGAACTATGCATGGCATGTGATTTCTAGCATGTGCCTAAAAGATTCATGAGATTTCATACCCTCATATCATCGGGTTGCAACTAAATAGAACCCATGGATAAAATATAAACAGAACAATCTCAAGTGCATCCCCCAACAGTGAAATCAAATCAACTATAAAATTTTCAAAATCAGAAAAAAATTGCAATTACTGAGGTAGACTGGCTTTTCCCTGTACACGGGTTAGCTACTCCCAGACACAGCTTATTACCAACTACCTTTTCCATCCTATCCCTGAATAAGGCTCCAAATAGTAAGTCAAATAAAAGAACCTACCTCTGATACCACTTTGTAATGTCCCAGATCTGGTTGCCACTCCATGGGTGCCCCGAACTCGGTTGGTCACATAACCTCAAGCGCATTTCCCCAAACGCCGGAGGCTTCCGACTAGAAGTGAGGGCCCAGGTCTGATAGTTGGAAAACTATGACCTCATTTTTCAAAGTGTAGCGTAGTGGAAAAAAATATACAATCATACAACAACGTAACCAATAAATTATACATAGTTAAAAATAAACAACTGTAGTATAAGATAACCAACAGTCATGTAGAGAAAGATTCAACATGTCTCAAGTTATAAGAAAATAGCTAGAACATGTTACAAAATAGTACAATACAATACAAATCAAATACCAGGTACAGTAAAACAAAACAAAACAGAGTAGACAGAACGCAGCAGCATCGCAAGCCTAAGCTTGGTCCCATGCTCTCCTACTCCTCTGCTACAATCAAGTACCTGTATAGGGACCCATTTCCTTATCCACACCTGTAGAAACGTAATCTGTTTGGGCTGAAGACATGACCCAAACAGGGTGTGAGAAATAAATCCCAGTAGGCACCCACCAAAGGTCCAGGCCCAACTATGTGAAAATATGCAACAAAAGTGTGCAGTAGTAAATACAATAAACTAAGTAGTACTCAAAAGTAACTTAATTTTCCAATTATATTTCCATTATTAATATTCATTTAATCATTCAATTTAGGATATCACCACAGTGATTATTCTAAGTAAACATTCAGTGTCCTCAGACATGAAAACACTTACCCTTAGGTAAACAGAATCACAACCCACAGGTAATTTCCCTCAGGCATAACAGATATTTCCCTCAGGCATACGAAGTGTCGCCCTCAAGCACATAGTCTATCTCCCACAGGCATAACGAATATTGCCCTTAGGACAAAATAAACACTACCCTCAGGCTAATTAAAACACTTCCCTCAGGTGTAATAGGTAACCAGGACATGCCCAACATATAAACAAGAAATTCACATACAATTCTTCTCAAGGAAATTCAATAATCATTATTACAATGGCATACCCTCGGGTATCCTCTCCAAACAGCTAAACAGAGGAATGCACCCTCGGGGTGGTCCTGGATCTAAGAAGTGATCCCAAAAAGTAGTTTATTATTACATTTAATTACCTATAAAATTCTAGGTATTCAAAACAGCCAATGGATCAGCAACACGACACCCGAACATGAGTTTGTAGAACAATGATACACACAAACACACAATAGTTGGAATTTAAACACTAAGCCACCTACCTCGATCGCCCCTGATCGATATATGTGAACTATGTTCCTCGAATAATCCAAGAACGATGAAGATATGAGGTGAAAGAAATCCCGTTAAAATGTAAATAACTTTACCTCGGGAAAGAATTGGTAAGAACTGATTAAGGAGAAGGAGAGGCTTACCTGTATGATTCCAACGAGATCGTCAGATGTGGAAACGGATTCCCGGCCTGCGATATGGAGCTCCTCAAAGGTTCAAACCTCTCTCCTGACTCCTCCTCCAGTTCTAAACCTTTCCCTTGTTAATAGGGGAGGCTACTTCCCATTTTAAGAGAAAAAAACAGACTACACAGTGTGTACTATTGAGTACACGGCGTGTACTTTCCATTTTTTAACTGTTCCTCTGGTGGATTCTCGCCAGCGTGGCATTGTTCATCAGTCGATATGAGTACACAACATGTAATCCATGAGTACATGGCATGTACTGATGCTCAGCTAGCGGCTGCCTCCACCGCCTTACTATTTTCTTGCCGACTGACTACACAATGTGTAAATACAAATTACACAGCGTATAGTCAGTTTTTACACCTTCCGTCACCGACAGAGCTACACACCCTATGTACTCATCCCACGTGGCCAAAGTAAACGACGTGTAGTCCCAAAATTTATAATTTCCCCCCATTTTCTTTATTTTCTAAAAAACACTTAAGGAAAAGATAAAAGAAGAAACCCGTACCTCAAAACTAAGAACTGGGTTCTTACACCATAATTGACCCTATTCATCTTTATGTCCTATGAAAAACATTTTAAAACTTGGTATGAGAACAAAAATATCATTAAGGGATACATAAATAATAAAAACTGTTAGTTTTTTCAAAACAACAAGTAAAACATGAATACTTTATCATAAAGTAATAATTTTCACCTTAAAGAAGTAGAAAAAACACTTCACCGAATATAAGATCATTTCTTACCCTTTTTGTAACCAAAAGATTACCATATATCCCATAGAAAGAAATATATATTATATAAGGTAACTTGGGACATAAACATTCCTAAATGGAATAACCATTCGGCCGACTTCCACACATATCACTAAATGGAATAGCCATATGGACGACTTCCATACCCAATGCATTGGATATTATAACGTAACCACCCACCCTTGATTTATCATGGAACCACCCGTAATTTGGTTTATCACATAACCACCCATCATTGGTTTATCATGTAACCACCCGTCAAATTTCCAAGTACCATTATATAATCATAAAACATAAAATATTAAAAATATCAACATTTCACTAATAACATTTCATTTGTAATCATAAGAAATTGTTTCAATATATTGAAATAATCAATCCATTTCAAAAACCATTTTCAATACGAAATCACCCAAAAAGGGAATAACAGATTTGTTTCCTTTTATAAACATAAATTCTTATAGAGGAATCCAAATAACGATTACGGCAGTGCAAAGGTCATTGTCACCACAAATGTTAAAAACATTACTTTTGTCATTTAGTAAAATGATTCATATATAAAAGATTCCATTTGAATGAAAGTAAAAGTAAAAAGAGTTTATTATACACCGTGTAAAATAAGGAGGTTTATATTATCAAAAAAATTCCTCAATGAAAGGAGATTGAGACAAAGTCCCTTACCTTGAGTCTGGATCATCACGTATGTTCCTTGTTCTTCCTGAATAATAAAATTAAGTTAATTTATTCTTGATTCAGAACCTTTTTCAAGTTTATTATTCCTTTTATACCACTTATTACCTTTCTATAACAATTATATAATTATTCAAGTTCATATCGGTCATTTTGTCGAAGTTCAGTAATTGAGTTAAAAATGAACTTGTTATAATTACAAATTGTCCATGTGGTCAAAAGTAAATTATCTACAGAATGATATTCATGATTTATATATCATATATATTATATATATTCATTATATATATATATATATATTTATAATATTTCATAGAATTTTTATATAATAAATGAAATGCACCGTTCATGGAGACGGTAGGCCGTACGTACGCATGAATGCTACTTTAATTTATTTTTCATATTTAAAGTATTGAAAACTAAATGATACATAGGTATATTATAATTCCAGTATTATATATATGTTATATATGTTACATAAATTCATTAATTTCATCCTTTATACGTTCCATGTATAGCATGAATGAGTCATATCACTTTGAGGGGGCAGTAGTCTGCACTTCCTCAAATGAAATTATCATATTTATACAAAATGAAAAGCATAAAGGTATAACGAAACATACTTTACATACATTTTTAATACATCAAAATTGAAGAATACTTATTACAACATATAAAAAAACCACGAAAGGACTGTATAGGTATAGTGTATTTAGAAACTGGGAAACATAAACAACTGGTTCATAAAGCATCTACTTTGCCTTCCATTTATTTCATCATATCTAGAGTCCCTTTTTGGCATATTCTACTTAATAACCTTCTTCCTGACCTGGGGAAATAAAACATACAAAAGGGTAAGCTCAAATGCTCAGTAAGGGTAAACAAAATAAATATCAATCACATCATATACATAAGCACATAACTTTTGGAAATCATAACCTGCAAAAGAGATCATAATTTCATATCATGGGATAAATCATAGTAGTGAAATGAAATTCCAATAATCATAACTTAAAACATGAAACCTTGTGGCATACACACATAATCATAGAGAATCATTTCTTATTAGTCAAGACTCATTACCAAGACTATCTTAGTGGACAAAGTCCCTTTCTGAACCGAGTTCACTCCTCGTTTCAGTCCTGTTTCACTGAACTGGTATAACCTATCGTTCCAGCCATGTCTATCTCATGAGATATAAAATATTTACCCAATGCATTGGAGGGAGATATAGGTCCCACCCACCTCATAATGATACCATTCTTATGTGTGCCACAAAATCATAAATCATACATTATTGCATAACCCATGTAATACAAATGGGAATCTTAAACATCATGACATCATAAAACAAAAGGAATTCATAAAAATAATTCCATCACAACATAATCAAATAAATGTAATAATAGGGAGAAAAACATAACCCTTTATTATCTTAGATGGAAAATAATTTTGATAAAACACTTGAACTCCATTCTTGAGGAAAATATCTTTTCTTCTTCAAAAACATTTTTCCTTTCTTAACATGTCATACAACTTTAAACTAAAAGAAGTTGATTAAAAATAAACTTGAAAACTTGTAAAGGAAGATTCTTGGAAATAATGTTTTAAAAATCCATTCATGTCGTATAAGTTAAAAAAACATTCTTCTCGTACTTTTGTCAGAAAAGTCAAAAAGTACCTTGTACGAAAAAAGAAAAAAGATTCCTTTCATATCTTTTACTAAAAACTCACCGAAGGGTAAAATAGGATTTAAAAAATTGTTGGTGAATGGAAATAATATTACATATTTAGAAAACATGGATGTGGATGATAAAATACACCCCAATAAATACTAAAGTATAAACAACCTCGGATAAAAATGAGATTGTGATATTTCCCTTACCTTAGGTCTGTTTTGCTTCGTAAGTGTCCGAAACTCCTGTATAATTATTTAAATAATGTTATTGACTTATTCTAGAATCATACTTATTTTTATGATATCATATATGGTCATATTCTTAGCTTCTTAGTAGTAATATTTCATTGCTACTTGTTATTCGAGTGTTTATAACTTTTTGTTCTTATGCGTGTCTTGTTGAATAAATTCTTATTCTTATCTTTAGGTTATAGATACCTCATTTACATAATGGTATTAGTATATCATATTCATTCATTCAATTCATTTATATAATCATTATGAAATGAAGATCATGTAGAACGAGTCGCATCACATCGTGGAGACGGTATTCCGTACGTACGCACGAGTGATGATATCGTTCCTATGATCGTGGAATTGTATTGGAGTGTATGTATACTATTTAAGAATCAGTATTACTTTATAATATTCATATATAGTCATTATTTACACCATTATACCCATCCAAGTAAGGTGGTGGTGGAAAATAGATTACACCACGGCGTGGAGACGGTATTCCGTACGTACGCACGCGCGGTGATTTCTTTTTCCGTAGGATGGATAGATGGTGAAGTAGGGTTGTTTCATACTTATAATAACATATCAGTATATGAGTGATACTGATTTTATTACTTCATAATGAAAAAACTAAAGAAGAATAAGTGGAAGAAGAAATAAAGATGAAAGAATCGGTAACGAACATTACCTCTTCTTTGAAGTGCTTCTTTGAGACCTTCTTTTAGGGCACAAAAATTGGACTTTGAAGAAGACCAGGACCTCTAGGATGTCTTTATGGAAGTTTAGAGGAGGAATTTTCAGGGGTTGGCCGAGCTTGAAGGCTCAAAGTGGTGTGATCAAGAGGGGGAGGAGGCGCCCTTTTATAAGGGAGGAGAGGGGCACCTTTGAGAAAACTAAAAATATTATTTTATTATAAAGTCATGTTCAGTTTTAAATAGCTCCAAATTGATATATTTCAAAGATAAGGTGGGTATGGGTCTAAATAATCTCATCCAATAGAATTTAGACAAGTTTAGGTTCCTATTTTAACATTATCATTTAGATTTAACATTAAGTTAAATAATTTTACTTTTACCGTGTCTTCTTGTGTTCTTATACTATAAGGTTAATAAACTTACTATAAGCAGCCAAACGAACCCCAATTTGTTTATTATTAATATATGTAACCTTATATAAGTCATTTGGCAGAACCTTAGATTTTTTTGAATAATATAACAATCACTAATATAATATTTGTTTTAAAAACTATTTTATGTCAATTTTGACACTATTTAGTAATTTATTTTTGTGAAAATCATAATAGAATGATTAGTTCAAAAAAAATTAATTAAATTAATACTAACATTTCATATTAACCTAGAAAATTAGTGTAATTCCTAAAAAGTCTCAAATTACATTTATTTTTGTGTTTATAACATCAATTATGTCAATATTTCATTAATAAGATAATTACTGTATCATCATTGTGTCATAAATAAATTAAATTATTTAATGTCTAAAAATTACAAATAAAATATCATTATGTAGGAAATATTTTTATATTTCTAATTAATATTTATAGTCTAATTTATCTTATGTATAACCTTATATTAAAAATTATTTACTTATTAAACTTTGATTTTAACTATTTTAACCCTTCTTTAAATAAATTAATAATAAATGTCCTAATCTAATCCAAGTGGGCCTAAATGGTCATATTTTATTCCTAAGGTTGTTTGTGGTCGAATTAAACTTGTCCAATAGAATTAGGACATGTGTTAGGGTAATAATAATATCATTTTTACCCTTAATTACCCTATTTACTTTTAACCGTGGTAAATAAAAGTAAAAAGTTACTATTCACCAAAAATTATTTTCATCTCATTGAACCAAATTTTAGTCCTTGATATTAACCATTTCTCTCGGATTTTCGAAATTCCACTCACAGAAGTGGTAAAATTATGTTTTATGAAAAATTCAGTTTTTTTTTAACTACCACTTAGTGGTTTCACTATTCATCAAAAATTGAAAGTTTTCAGAAAAATACCAAAATTTCACCCGAGGCTAATTTCGATATTCCGAATACAAAAATTAAGTCCATTTTGAAAAATAAAATTTATAAAATTTCAAAAAGTGGTTATTACTATTCATAACGGCTAGTTTTAATAATATTTTAATTGCATATCGTTGTTTAGTGAAACTCGGTATTGCGTACGACGCAAGCTATCGAGGAAGGTCGCGATTTCGTGTAAAGCAAGACAAGAAAGTGTTGTGTAGAAAAAGATTCCTTTGATGATTTATATAACATAAAAGTCTCGGATGTTACATTCTACCCCCCTTAAAATGAATTTCACCCTCAAAATTCGTCACTTTGTAACAAACAGATGAGGATACCTCTCCCTAATCATATCCTCAAGCTCCCATGTAGCTTCTTCTAATTGGTGGTTCCTCCATAAAACTTTCACCAATCGAGTGGTCTTGTTTCGTAGGACTTTTTCGCTACGATCCAGAATCTCTATCGGTTGTTCTTCATAAGAAAGATCTTGCTCCAGCGGTACAACTTCTGAGCCGAGTACATGTGAAGGATCATGTATGTACTTTCTCAGGAGAGATACATGGAACACATCGTGAACTTGAGAGAGATTCGGTGGAAGCGCCAATCGGTAAGCTACCTTCCCAACACGATCCAGTATTTCGAAAGGACCGATATATCTAGGGCTCAACTTCCCCTTCTTTCCAAATCTCATAACTCTCTTCCAGGGAGATATTCGTAAGAACACTTTATCACCCACATAAAACTCTAGGTCTTTTCTTCGGTTGTCAGCATAACTTTTCTGTCGACTCTGAGCTGCTCTTATGTGTTGTTGAATAGATCTGACCTTTTCTGCCATTTCATCAACGAGATCAGGTCCTAATAGTTTTCTTTCCCCAACTTCATCCCAGCAAGTTGGAGTCCTGCATTTCTTTCCATAGAGAGCTTCATAAGGATCCATCTGAATACTGGAGTGAAAGCTATTATTATAAGAAAATTCCACCAAAGGTAGGTGTTGATCCCAACCACCTTTGAAATCCATAGAGCAAGCTCTCAACATATCTTCTAGAGTTTTAATTGTTCTATCAGACTGACTGTCTGTCTGAGGATGATAAGCAGTGATGAAACTCAACTCTCTATCCAGAGTATGCTGAAGACTTCGCCAGAACTTCGAGGTAAATCTTGGATCCCGATCAGATATAATAGAAAGTGGTAGTCCATGAAATCTTACGACTTCCTTTATATATATCCTGGCAAGCTGATCCAGAGAGAAATCCTCTCTAATAGCAATGAAGTGTGCAGACTTGGTAAGATGATCAACTATGACCCAGATAGCATTATTACCTTTGGATGTTTTAGGAAGTCCTGTGACAAAGTCCATAGTGATGTTTTCCCATTTCCATTCGGGTATGGGTAATGGTTGTAACATCCCCTTAGACTTCTGTCTCTCAGCTTTAACTTGCTGACAAATCAAACATAGAGAGACATATTCCGCAACATCTCTTTTCATGCCATCCCACCAGAAGTACCCTTTCAGGTCCCTATACATCTTCGTGCTTCCAGGATGAATAGAGAATGAAGAACTATGAGCCTCATCCAGCAGCTCCTTCTTTAATTCGAGGATGGGAGGAACACAAACCCGATTCCTGAACTTTATTATCCCATCACAATCAAGGTTGAATTTAGGAACATTTCTCACCTTCTTTTGTAACTCGACATCTTCTTTCTATGCCTCTTTAATCCTCACATGTATAGATGGTTGAACATTCATTTGAGAAAGATAAGATTTTTCCCCTTCCATTATAATTCCAAGATCCATCCTTTGTAAATCCATAAATATTGGATCTTTTGTGATCCTCATCATGGATAAACTAGCACGGTCTTGTCGACTTAATGCATCTGCCACCTTGTTTGCTTGCCCAGGGTGGTAATGGATTGAGCATTCATAATCCTTAATCAGCTCCAACCATCTTCTTTGGCGCATATTCAGCTCCTTTTGTGTGAAAATATACTTTAAACTTTTATGATCAGTATAAATATCACACCTTTCACCATAAAGGTAATGCCTCCAAATCTTTAATGCAAATATTACCGAAGCTAACTCCAAATCATGAGTTGGGTAATTTTGCTCATGTATTTTTAGCTGTCGTGAGGCATAAGCTGTCACCATATCATTTTTCATAAGAACACACCCCAATACCTTCTTGGATGCATCACTGTAGATCACAAACCTTTATCCACTACAAGGTAGTGTGAGCACAGGTGCACTGGATAACCTTCTTTTCAACTCCTTGAAATTCTCTTCACATTCCTCAGTCCAGACAAACTTAACTCCTTTCCGAGTCAACTTGGTGAGTGGATTATATAATCATGAAAAATCTTTCACAAAATGTCGATAATATCCAGCCAAACCAAGGAAACTTCGGATCTCGGTTACTGTTGTTGGTCTCGACCATCTTTTGATAACCTCTGTTTTTGCTGGATCCACAAATATCCCCTCTTTTGAGATTATTTGACCCAAAAAATGCAACTTTTTGAATCCAAAATTCACACTTGGTAAATTTGGCATAAAGCTTCTCCTTTCTCAGGGTCTTCAATATAATTCTCAAGTGATCTTCATGTTCTTCCTTGCTCTTTGAATAGACAAGAATATCATCTATAAAGACTACCACAAACTGATCAAGATAGTCTCTAAAGACTCTATTCATTAGATCCATGAAGATAGCAGGGGAATTAGTAAGACCAAATGGCATCACTATAAATTCATAGTGTCCATACCTTGTACGGAAAGCCGTCTTTGGTATATCCTCCCTTTTGACCCTTAATTGATGATACCCTGAATGAAGATCAATCTTGGAAAAGTATTGAGCTCCGCGTAGTTGGTCAAATAGGTCATCAATGCGCGGGAGAGGATATTTGTTCTTGATAGTGATCTTGTTAAGTTCTCGATAATCAATGCAGAGTCTCATTGATCCATCTTTCTTCTTAACAAATAGAACAGGTGCTCTCCAAGGTGACGCACTAGGGCATATGAATCCCTTATCAAGATTCTCTTGGAGTTTCTTCTTCAATTCCTGCAACTCAATTGGGGCCATTCTATAAGGTGTATTTGAAATAGGCAAAGCACCCGGTACAAGTTCTATTGAAAACTCAACTTCACGATTTGGTGGAAGACCCGGTAATTCCTCCGGAAAGACATCATCAAACTCCCGTACAATGGGAATATTCTTAATCGTGAGTTTCTCACCAACCATTTGAGATAAATAACCTTCATTTAGTGGAATCAAGACCCATAAGATAGAAGGAATTTCCACTAGAAGGTTATGTTCATCCTTGCATTTATAGAAGATCATATATTGATCTGGAATATAAAATGTGACTTCCCTTCTTTGGAAATTGATATGAGATCCATATAAAGAAAGCCAATCCATGCCAAGAATCACATCAAATTCCACTATAGGAAGGATCACAAGATTTGCAGGAAGCACTTTCCCACAAACTTCGATCGGAGAAGAATTATAAACTTTTGATGCGACTGTTGTGCCATTAGGTGTTGTCACAGCTAACTCAACATCTAATTGTTGAGGTAATATGGTGATACCCTTAGAAAATTCTTCAGAAATAAAAGAGTGGGTGGATCCAGAATCAAATAAAACATTTTCTACTTTAGAGTGGATGGTAAGTGTACCTTTCACCACATCGTTATCGTAGTCCACATCACTGATAGAAATTGCATGTGAATTTCCTTTGTCTTTAGCCTTAAGAGTTTGTTGATGTCAACCATCATCATCAACCCTTGGATTAGGACATTTATTGGCATAATGTCCCATATCCTTGCACTTGAAACATTGAAGTGTAGTAGGTTCATTCTTTGTATCCCTTCCTTTGTTTGCATCATTAGACATCTTCTTCCCATCATCGCGGCATTCAAATTCCCGATGACCTTCCTTTCCACATTTGAAACATTTACTTGTCCCTTTAAGACAACTCCCTCCATGTTTCTTTCCACACTTTGAGCATAAGGGAAAGCTCATCTTCTTTTTAGTGTGCTCTTTAGATTTTCCTTTGAATTCCATTTTCCTCTTCTTATCAAACCCATATGATTGATGAGTTACTCCAATCTCCATCTCGACTTTGAGAGCACATCGAACGATTTCCTCATAGCTATTGAAGTCCCTTATGGATAACTCCATTCGAAGACTTGGTTTTAATCCACTAAAGAATCGACCGATCTTACTCTCATGTTGGATAATAATACCAGAAGCGTACCTTGCAAGTCTTGTAAAATTTTCTTCACAGGTACCAACAGATTCATCATCCTTTTTCTTTAGTTCAAGAAACTCTTTCTCCATCTTTTTTCGGAGAATAAGAGGAAAGTACTTATTGAAAAATAAGTTCTTGAACTTTTCCCATTCCATGGACTCAATTTCATCTCTTTGACTTGTATTCTTAATAAGATTCCACCATTGATCAGCATCTCCTTCCAAATGATACACTGCTAGGATGACTTTATCATGTTCAGAACATTGAAGAACTGAAAATATCTTTTCAGTAGTACTAATCCATTGTTCAGCAACTAATGGATCAGTAGACCCGTTGAAAGAAGGTGGACGCTGCCTCATGAAGGATTCAATAGAATGTTGCTCATTCCTTTGCTCGTTTGGAAGTCATGCATGATTCATAGCTTGAGAAAGTTGTGTGAGCATGGATACAAGATTTTGCATTCCAGCTCCCATAATGTTTGGTTGCTCAGGGGGACAATCATTTCATTGCCCGTCGCATTCCGCATTAACACGGTTCCTTCGGGTACCATCCATTGACTAAAATCAAGAAGAATAGTGTGAGCAACACTAATTATAATAGGAAAACCACATACTCAAGAATAAAACATCACACTTAAGGTCTTATCCTAGGTTATTCATGACCATTTATAGAACACTAAGATTGTGTTCTATGCTTAGACTTATCCTTAGGGTTCTTACTAAGGCTTTCACATCCTAGTTTTTAAAGGTTGACAATACCTTTCCTCTGATACCAACTATAACGACCCATACTTTACATACATTGTTAATACTTCAAAATTGAAGCATACTTATTACAACATATAACAAAACCATGAAAGGACCGTATAGGTATAGTGTCTTTAGAAACTGGGAAACATAAACAACTGGTTCATAAAGCATCTACTTTGCCTCCCATTTATTTCATCATATCTAGAGTCCCTTTTTGGCATATTCTACTTAATAACCTTCTTCCTAACCTGGGTAAATAAAACATACAAAAGGGTGAGCTCAAATGCTTAGTAAGGGTAAACAAAAGAAATATCAATCACATCATATACATAGGCACATAACTTTTGGAAATCATAACCTGCAAAAGAGATCATAATTTCATATCATGGGATAAATCATAGTAGTGAAATTAAATTCCAATAATCATAACTTAAAACATGAAACTTTGTGGCATACACACATAATCATAGAGAATCATTTCTTATTAGTCAAGACTCATTACCAAGACTATCTTAGTGGACAAAGTCCCTTTCTGAACCGAGTTCACTCCTCGTTTCAGTCCTGTTTCACTAAACCGGTATAACCTACCATTCGCGCCATGTCTATCTCATGAGATATAAAATCTTTACCCAATGCATTGGAGGGAGATATAGGTCCCACCCATCTCATAATGATACCATTCTTATGTGTGCCACAAAATCATAAATCATACATCATTGCATAACCCATGTAATACAAATGGGAATCTTAAACATCATGACATCATAAAACAAAAGGAATTCATAAAAATAATTCCATCACAACATAATCAAATCAACGTAATAATAGGGAGAAAAATAGAACCCTTTATTATCTTAGATGGAAAATAATTTTGATAAAACACTTGAACTCCATTCTTGAGGAAAATATCCTTTCTTCTTCAATTTTTTTTTCCTTTCTTAACATTTCATAAAACTTTAAACTAGAACAAGTTGATTAAAAATAATCTTGAAAAATTGTAAAGGAAGCTTCTTGGAAATAATGTTTTAAAAATCCATTCATGCTGTATAAGCTAAAAAAACATTCTTCTCGTACTTTTGTCGGAAAAGTCAAAAAGTACCTCGTACGAAAAACGACAAAAGATTCCTTTCATATCTTTTACTAAAAACTCACCGAAGGGTAAAATAGGATTTAAACAATTATATGTGAATGGAAATAATATTACATATTGAGGAAACATGGATGTGGATGATAAAATACACCCCAGTAAATACTAAAGTATAAACAACCTTAGATAAAAATGAGATTGTGATATTTCCCTTACCTTAGGTCCGTTTTGCTTCGTAAGTGTCCGAACCTCCTGTATAATGATTTAAATAATGTTATTGACTTATTCCAGAATCATACTTATTTTTATGATATCATATATGGTCATATTCTTAGCTTCTTAGTAGTAATATTTCATTGCTACTTGTTATTCGAGTGTTTATAACTTTTTGTTCTTATGCGTGTCTTGTCGAATAAATTCTTATTCTTATCTTTAGGTTATAGATACCTCATTTCCAGAATGTTATTAGTATATCATATTCATTCATTCAATTCATTTATATAATCATTATGAAATGAAGATCATGTAGAACGAGTCGCATCACATCGTGGAGACGGTATTCCGTACATACGCACGAGTGATGATATCGTTCCTATGATCGTGGAATTTTATTGGAGTGTATGTATACTATTTTAGAATCATTATTACTTTATAATAGTCATATATAGTAATTATTTACACCATTATACCCATCCAAGTAAGGTGGTGGTGTAAAATAGATTACACCACGGCGTGGAGACGGTATTCCGTACGTACGCATGCACGATGATTTCTTTTTCCGTAGGATGGATAGATGGTGAAATAGGGTTGTTTCATACATATAATAACATATCAGTATATGAGTGATACTGATGTTATTACTTCATAATGAAACAACTAAAGAAGAATAAGTGGAAGAAGAAATAAAGATGAAAGAATCGGTAACGGACATTACCTCTTCTTTGAATTGCTTCTTTGAGACCTTCTTTTAGGGCACAAAAATTGGACTTTGAAGAAGACCAGGACCTATAGGATGTCTCTAGGGAAGTGGAGAGGAGGAATTGGCAGGGGTTGGCGGAGCTTGAAGGCTCAAAGTTGTGTGAGCAAGAGGGGGGGGAGGTGCCCTTTTATAAGGGAGGAGAGGGGCACCTTTGGGAAAACTAAAAATATTATTTTATTATAAAGTCATGTTCGGTTTTAAATAGCTCCAAATTGATATATTTCGAAGATAAGGTGGGTATGGGTCGAAATACTCTCATCCAATAGAATTTAGACAAGTTTAGGTTCCTATTTTAACCTTATCATTTAGATTTAACATTAAGTTAAATAATTTTACTTTTACCGTGTCTTCTTGTGTTCTTATACTATAGGGTTAATAAACTTAATATAAGAAGCCAAACGAACCCCAAGTTGTTTATTATTAATATATATAACCTTATCTAAGTAATTTGGCCGAACCTTATATTTTTAGGAATAAAATAACAATTACTAATATAATATTTGTTTTAAAAACTACTTTATGTCAATTTTGACACTATTTAGTAATTGATTTTTGTGAAAATCATAACAGAAAGATTAGTTCAAAAAAAAATTAATTAAATCAATACTAAAATTTAATATTAACCTAGAAAATTAGTGGAATTGATAAACAGTCTCAAATTACATTTATTTTGGTGTTTATAACATCAATTATGTCAATATTTCATTAATAAGATAATTACTGTATCATCATTGTGTCATAAATAAATTAAATTATTTAATGTCTAAAAATTAAAAATAAAATATAATTATGTTGGAAATAGTTTTATCTTTATAATGAATATTTATAGTCTAATTTATCTTATGTATAACCTTATATTAAAAATTATTTACTTATTAAACTTTGATTTTAACTATTTTAACCCTTCTTTAAATAAATTAATAATAAATGTCCTAATCTAATCCAAGTGGGCCTAAATGGTCATATTTTATTCCTAAGGTTGTTTTTGGTCGAATTAAACTTGTCCAATAGAATTAGGACATGTGTTAGGGTAATAATAATATCATTTTTACCCTTAATTAGTCTATTTACTTTTAACCGTGGTAAATAAAAGTAAAAAGTTACTATTCAAAAAAAATTATTTTCATCTCATTGAACCACATTTTAGTCCTTGATATTAACCGTGTCTCTCGGATTTTCGAAATTCCACTCACAGAAGCGGTAAAATTAAGTTTTATGAAAAATTCAGTTTTTTTTAACTACCACTTAGTGGTTTCACTATTCATCAAAAATTGAAAGTTTTCAGAAAAATACAAAAATTTCACCCTAGGCTAATTTCGATATTTCGAATCCAAAAATGAAGTCCATTTTGAAAAATAAAATATATAAAATTTCAAAAAGTGGTTATTACTATTCATAACGGCTAGTTTTAATAATATTTTAATAGCATATCATTGTTTAGTGAAACTCGGTATTGCGTACGACGCAAGCTATCAAGGAAGGTCACGATTTCGTGTAAAGAAAGCCAAGCAAGTGTTGTGTAGAAAAAGATTCCTTTGATGATTTATATAACATAAAAGTCTCGGGTGTTACAAAAGGTATGTTTTGAATGATAATTAAATAATAATAGAGATAAAATAATTATCATATATATCATATATATCATATATAATTTCAGTGTCATCATAATGTCCACCATTATAGGTGGTAGGGGAAAATCGAACAATCATCGTTTCATGAGGCAGCAGTTCGCCGTACACAGAAACAATATGTTCATATCCATTAGATGGATGTGTGTGAAAGTGAAGTTATAATACTTATCATAAAAACAACCTAGTATATTGATTATACTTTTTTGTTATCTAAACAAATAATATTAAGATCATAGGTAGTGGAGACGGAAAAATAATGGAAAGGAACTTGAGAGAAGACATTACCTCAAATCGGGTAACTTCTTTTGATTTGAGCCAAACGACTTTCTCGAATTGCCTTATGCCTAGAGGAAGGATTATAGGAGGAAGTTAAGAATGTTGGGAGATTATTTGAGTAGATTTTGGATGATTCAAGGGGCTTTATAGGTGTGATTAATGGGTTAGAGGTGGTGCCCTTTTATAAGAGGGAAGAGGGGCACTTTATGAATGTTTTGAAATATTATTTTATTATTAATTGATTTTCGAATTCTAATAACACAAAAGTGATATATTTATAATATAATATGATTATGAGTCTAAATAATCTCAACCAATGGGTTTTATACATGTTTATGTCGTAAAATTAAACTTATCTTTTAGCTTTAGCCCTTAGTTAAATAGATTAACTCTTACCATGTCTTCTTGTATTTTCATAATATATGGTTACTGTAGTTACTATAAAATTATAAGGGACCCAAAATGGATCATTAATAATATTTTTAACATCATATATGTAATTTTTCCAAATAATAGGTTTTTAGGACTATTATATCATTTAATAAAATTTTAATTGATTTAAAAAATCATTTATGAAAATTTTTATACTATTCATATCATGACTTTTTAAAATTCCATAATAACTTTATTAATTAGAAAAAACGTCATTAATTAAAATATAACAAGTCAAAATCATCTATAAAATTAATTTATGTCATAAAAAGTTTCAATATAAATTTATTTTGATATTTATAATCTCATTTATTTAAATATTTCATTAATAAGGTAATCACAACATCACCATTATGTCATAAATAAATTTATTTATTTGATGTCTAAAAATTATAAATAAAATACCATGATTTAGTAAATATTTTTATATTTATAATGACTATTTATAGTAGAATATATCACTTACATAACCCAATATAATTTTTTTTAAATAAAAGATACATGTGTAGGTTATATATTCCTTAACTTTAAATTAAAAGTAATTAAATATCATTTTCACACACAAGTAGATCCATGGGGTCCTAAAATAAAACCATTTATGACCATTTTAGGAAATATCTCATAAAATAGGGTTAGGACATATGTTAGGGTAATTTAATATTATTATAATATTACTTTTCACACTTTTTTATCATATTTACTCTTTAACCATGATAAATAAAATATTTACTATAGTTACAATTCATAATGTCTAAAAATAAAAGGTACATATTTACAGAGTTTTTAACTCATGATTCCAAATATAGAATCTATTTTTCCAAATTCAAAACACAATAGTTTCAGAAATTAATTTAAAATTAATTTCCATCGTTAAAACCAAAAAGCATGTTTTTAAGAAGTAAAAACTGCCAAAAGATTGACATGTGTTTATGTCCAATTTCAAAGTGAAATTACTTCCAATGACCAAAATTGGATTAAATGATAAAAATATAATCTAATTAGAATTTAAAACCAATTAAAAGAACAATATAATCATATAAATAGATTAGATGAAAATACATTTTTTACTTAAAATGTATTATTTTTCACTATTCATTAAAAAATGAAGTTTATCATAAAAATACCAAAAATTTACCCAAAGTAATTTTTTATATCCATATTATAAATAAGAGGTTTATTTTTTCAAATGGAACATATAAAAGTGACAAAAACTATATTTAAAAAAGGTTCTTCATCAAAAGGTGGTAAAACTACATTAGTAAAATATTAGAGTATTTATGCTTAAAATTGGATTCATTATCATTTTAAGCCTCTAAATTTTATTGGATAAATGTAAAAACATTTAACAAACATGTTTAATCATAATATGGTTAGTTCTATTCATTCCCACCAATACAACGGCTGGGCATTAACTACCATAATAATATTATATTACTATTTTTTAGTATATTTCAATGTTGTGTGCAACGTAAGATTTCGGAGAAACCCCTTGTTTTGTGTAGAGTAAACAATCAGAAAAAACTACCATTTTATCTTAAAATTAGTATCCTATTCATAAGTATTAATATAAATTAAAAATTATTATTCTATAAATACCTGAGTTGTTACAGTAAGAACCATTCAAAATGGTCCCATTATTACTCACCTATTTTTTATAGATGATTCTATATCATTCATACATGTTATATAAAAGGAATTTCATAAGTTTTCTGATATTATTGACTATTATCATGAATCATCTTGATAAACGGTAAATTTTCAGAAGTCAAAAACTTATTTCAACAAGGGAGTTATAAAGGAATCAAATAATGACCTTTGTTATTTGATTGGTGTTAAGAAAGTGGATAAGAAAAGTAAATATTTGGGTCATCCAAAAATTATCGATAGGTAAAATGGAGGCATTCAACTCAATCACCAAAAAAACCTAGAATTTAATACATGGTTGGATGATTAAGAATTTTCTTAAGGATATTGAATAATTGTTTTTCAAACCAGTGACCCAAGCTATTCCAAAATTTGTCATGCCTTTATTTAAATTACTCAAAGGATTTTATAATCTAATTTATTAATTATTTTCAAATTTTTGGTGGGGACAAGTTAATGGGGAAATGAAGAAACATTAGGTTGTGTGGGAAAAATTATGTCCTCCTAAATAAACTAGGGGCTTGGGGTTTATGAACTTGGGGATATTTAATTCTACACTTTATGTATAATAATAATAGAGATTGATTTTGTTTCCTAGATCCTTTTGTGCTCGAGTCTTATAGGATAAATATTTTCCAAAAAAATATGTGTTACATTATCACCTTGTTTCATGGAATAGTTTTCTTTGGTTCAATATTTAGGGTGCCAAGTCTTTGGTTATTTGTGTTCTTTATTAGCATATTTCAGATTATTTTAGTTAAAATTTGGCAAGGTCCATGGTTGAGTGATTGCATGCATAATTCTTTACCTATTCATATTTGTATGAATTATTTAATGGTTTGGAAAATTATTAAGGTTTATTTATATAGTTTTTAGATGGATAAGATTAATTCTATATTTAACAATAGAGGTAGAAGTTCTATAGTAAGTATTTTTTTTCTAGAAGGTGGTGATATAATTTTCTACAAATTTGAAAAGGATGGGAATTTTTCAGTGCATTTAGGTTATTGGTTTTCTATGGATAAGTCTTTAATGATTCATATCCAAATATTTAATACTTTTTATGGAATGGATTTGGCACCTAAAATTAAACATTTTTGGTGGAATCTTTATAAAGAGTTGTTGCCTACTTTGGATTTTCTAGGAAAACATCATGTAGTTTTAGGGTGCATGTGCCCACTTAGTGGTAAGTTCCCATAGATGTGTCTGCACGCATTGTTTCAATGTTGAAAGGTGAATCCTTTATGGGATATTTGGGATATGTATATGGGAATACTAAAATCTCATATTTTGAATAAAGGAGAATATTTGGATAAATGGTGTTTACCTTTATCAGTAAGAATTTTTTAGAAGGTATATATATATATATATATATTTGGTTTATCTGGATGAAAAGGAATGAGTTATTATATAATCATAAAGTTTTACTAAATTTTTATTATATATAAAGAGTGAATATATTTCAGGATTTTTGGAGGAACCAAAAGTAGGACCCTGTGTGAAGATCACACTACTGTTTTCTCTTTCATTGGTATCCACCTATGGATGGTATAATCACGATTAATGTTGATGTGGACATATATGAGGATGATAGGGTTGAAGTTTGCATCATTGGTAAATTTTATTTTTGATAGGTTTTGGTGTCTTCAAATAAATATTTTATAGAAAGATAGATCCCACTTATCACTGAGGTAAAATAAGTTTGTCTTCGCTTGAAGTTTTAAAGGGATTAAGGTTGGAAAAATATCATCATGGAATTAGAATATATTCAATTTATTTCCATGATTAATTATAAGGATTGTATTTTCTATTATTTGGGACTTATTTTATAGGTTATTTTATTTTTAGATTCATGTTTTTATGGGTGTTCTTTATCCTTTGTCAAAAGATATGGAAATATGGTTTCCTGTTTTTTTTTGCAGAATTTTGGGGCTCATTGAATGATTTTGTTTAGTTTGGTTCTATTACCCCTTTGACCATTCCTTATGTACTCAAGTATTTAGAATTTTAATATTATTTTCTTAATATTCCAAAAAAATTATGATAATATCCTCATGATACTTGTGATTTAAGGTTAAATACTTCATTTTCATATATTTTGAAATTTTAGTGCTTAGTTGTTAAAATTAGCTGAATTGAAATATTTTGGTCACAAATTTATTTATACCAGGGATTAAGCAATTCAAACATAGGGATAGGGTGACTTAATCACTAATCTACACATGAATAAATAATTGTAAACTCAAATTTGTTTTTTTTCATGCAATAATTTAAATTTAAATTTATTGTTTTTTATTTAAAGTGTATGAATATAAGTGGTTTAGTAAAGAAGAAACAATAAAAAAACTAGGAGTAATGTTCAATATGATAATGAGTGGATAATTTAGGGTTGTGATTAATCACATGATGTATGAAAAATAGATTTCTAATAGAAGGTAATTGAAAAAATCATCATCTCCCTAAACTCCACTCTTATAGTAGATAGAGACGTACTACCTAAGTTAAGAGTCCCTGTGAGGTTTCTCTTATCCTTGTAAAATATTGGTTAAGCGCATTTTTTATGAATATATTGTCACATAAGTCTTATAGATTTAATTCATTAGTCTTACATGACCATTACTTCAGTTCATGAAATTGGATTCAATTATCATTTTATAACCCTATACATTGGATCATCTAATTAATGTTCAATAGATTAAAATCATTAATAAAAAGGAAATGAGAAACACAAAATCCAAGTTCCAAATTTTATACATCACAATAATCGATCAATCTTCTTTATATACACATCAAATTATAAGCATAGAATGGTAATATAGTCTAAATCATATAAAAATAAGAGATTCCCCTCATAAAGTGACACTCGAACTTCTCCTTTCCTAGGGATCTTGTTGATTCTCTTTACCAATGGTGGATGGTCTAGAATGGTAGGATGAGTGGATATGAGAATTTAGGTTGATCAAGTATAGGTGAATATTTAGGAATGATATGTAAGTACATAGTATGGAGTGGAATGGTAGAGAGTGTGTTGGATGGGAGGCATCTTCAAGTAAAATAATATAATATTGTCTAGGAGAATCATTAACTTCCCTTAAATTCTCATTTTATTGAGATGGATCTATGTATCATGATCTCATTTAACTCCCATTAGGTTCGAAGAGGTTCTAAATTCCTCTTCTTTTTGAGGGAAACAACTTCAATCACCAAAATATATTTCTACTTATAATCAGTTTCCACCTAGAATTTTCATAGTCGATTACCCAATTTGGGAAAAACAAAATTTATGATTTATTTCTCATTTAATACTTTAATTACATGAATAATTGAGATGAAATTAATGGTTTAGACTTTCCTCATTGGAATTTGGTCTAGTAGGGTAGTTGGGGTTAAGATTACATTGGATTGAGAGGATTTTTTTGAGAAGAATGAGTTAATTTTGGTTCACATCTGAACATTGGTTAACCCTTAAGAGTACATTGAACAATGTGGCATGTCATTGGGATGAACAAATATTATGTTTATGAGTTGTGAATTAATCTCCAACGATACTCTTATATAGTTATTTTTTGTATGGTTACTCTTATGTGTAGTTCATCTATATAAATTATTCATACATAGTGGTTGAGTGATTGGTTTACTCATACGTAGCATACAAAACCAACAATTAATCATACACAACACTCATCCTCTCCTATTTACTCTTTCACAACATATGACTATCCTAATTTAATCCTATAAAACCTTCCATAATTTTTATTTATTAATATCTGAGCTTCCCCTTTTACTTGTAATCCCATACAATGCCTGAAAAATCATTTCACAAATAAAATTTTACATTTTAGTGCCTCAAACACAATATTCAAAAATAATATTTTTAAGAATGATCACATATAAATTATTTTAAACCATAAAATTTCTAAAAATTATTTCTTTTTAAAAAATAAAAAATAAAAACCTATTATATAAATTCTAACTAAAATTAAAACTAAGAAATATAAATAAATATATATATATATATATAATATTATTGAAAACTAACAAAAAAGTTAAGATAACCATTATAATTTTATGTTGATTTTATTGGTTTATTCATTATCTTGTGCCTTAATTTTTATGTATAAATTTTAAATAATGTTTTTGATTTCAAACAAGTGTGTAGAGGCATAGACATCCTCTTAGAATAATTACAAATCAAGAGGGCTTTGAAGAAACATTCATTGAAGGTTATACCTTAGGAGAGAAAAAAAATGAAATGTCATAGGATACAACACCAATGCTTAAAATATCATTCAAACAATATGGAAACATCAAAATACAACATATAGACAAGAGGATGTTGTTTCCTATGACATAAATCAGGTAATAAAAAACATGGTAATGTGATTTACACCACTAATGTTGTTAATAATTTTTAGGATTCGATCGACATTATATCAAAAAATGATAAAGTTTCTCTAATGGTACATACATGGATGACACATATAGAAAATCCTAACCAATGTATTGAATGTCATGACACTCTATATATAGAGAAAATGAATATCCATTCCAACAAAGGTAGTGATACAACCATTTCACAGTCAGTGAAGTCAATGTAGACAATGAAACATATTAATAGAACTTATGATACCAACACATGGAATGATAAAAAAAATGTGAAATATTATTTAACATTAAATATTTTCAAGAAAAATATGAATCATCACTCAAAATACCAAACTTAGGAGTAAATAAGTTTCTATGGTCGTTGATAGAGATGATGTTCCACATGGAATCCATGAAATCCCTAGGTGATGATAAAAGGAAATATGTATATGACCATATTACTAAAATAATAAATGGAGTAACAAATTTCTGCATGGAATGTGATATAGGAATGAAAATAATAATAAGATCAAGGGAACTTATTCTCACACATTCCCAAGGATTTTTAATGAATGAAGAGTAGTTAGAGGCTTCACTGTCCTTGTAGAGATATCTCATGAGTAACTTATTTCTACCTGGAAGTGATTCCAACACCAAAATCAAGATGTTTTTGGGTATATAATATATAATAAGGATTTAGAACAATATTTCAATTATAAATTATTAGAGTATATTTTCCATCTAAAACTGGATTAGGCTTTCTTTCTTTTTACATTTTCATTTTGGTATTTTGGTATTTTTCCGTCTATTTTTACTCCATTTTCATCGCGGTATAACTTTTTTGTGGTTAGTATAAGAGAGAAACCAGTGTAGTTTCTGAATTTGATTATATGTATACTTATTTATTATTATATTTTCTCTGATGATTCACTGTGATTGGTGATGGGGGTCAGTGATAGTTGTGTACCATTACTCTACATAGTTTGATCATTCATGATTCCCCTTTATTAGTTATATAGAATGTGATTTGGGATGTGTATTAATATAGAGGTAGTAGTATATGAGAGTGGTTATGTGAGATGGGTAACACTACCTAGAATTGGTTTCATAAATAATACATACCTTGAGAGAATATTTTTTAGGTAGCTAATCCTATGGTATTGTTATAAACTCCTTGAGTGTGTAAACTAGTTCAGAAAAGAATATGAGATAATATTTTTAGTGAAATAAATGCAGTGATATTCACATTATAATTATATATATTACTAATATAACATGGATTCCATTGATAATGGATATATTTAGGGAAATATTTTTAGAACTATGATAAAATGAACTAAAAAACTCCCAAGTATGAAGGCATAATTTCTTCCTAACACTCATTTTCATATGCATCTACATGCATTTTTCTTTTATTTTTTGAAATAATTCCCTCACAACCACTATCCACCTTACTTTATTTAAATAAAAACATAAAAACATAATAAATTTATAGAATAATCACTATGTGATTTGGGATTCCTTCTGCGACAATGTTGAGGTTAGCCACTATATTGTACTCTTTAAAGTTTAATAAATTTAATGGTAGTGGATCTATAATAGGAAACTTTGCACTTTTAACACCATTTCTAGGAAATCCAAAAGTGACCATATAGTTGTTCTCATAGTGTGTTTTCCTTTTTTTATAGATTAATTTTAATATAACATGTTAAAATAGAAAATTGATTTTGTGAGAATATTCTCAGTGTGTTTTTTGATTACTATAAAGGATATAGACACTAACCATGATACTATAGATATCAAGAATAAAGATATCAAAAATAAAAAAAGGTAAATAAGAACCATACTGGACCAAGAATTATGTTAATCTGATCTTAAAGAATTTTTATTACATAAAAAAATCACAGAAAAAGATGAATAATACACTTGAATAATCTAGTTAAAGGAAACTAGAATAACCCACAATTTCCAGACCATTAATATTTGAATCTATATATTTCTATTCTTACAATGAATTTAATGATATCAGGTGGTATTTAGAGGAAGACTTCCCATTGTTTGATTCTATCACAAACTACTTCTGAAATACCTTCAAAATGAAAAAGGAGAAACATACTAAAACACATGGGGGGATATATCTTCAATGAAATTATTTTATTGAACTCAATTTTCTAATTAATCTTCTATATTTAAATTATATATTTAACAGTAATAATTCTATACATGGAGAAATTTTTAAAAGAAGACACATAAGAGGTGGAAATTATTGCCTGGTTTCCCAAAAATTATGAATAGGGAGTTGGTATAAAGATGAAATCCCATATAAAGATCACTAATCATTACAAAGAAGAGGAACCACTACATAGTAGGAAATAAGTAATCAATGGACACCAAATATCCTCAAGATAGAGAACAATAGAAAAGGTACATTCTTCTCTCACCACTGTGCAAGTTGTTTTTCAATAAACAAGGGGTGTATAGACTATATAATGCACATGGGGAATCCAATTCATCATGAATATCACTATAAGAACAATAATGTGGTGGTTCAAATTTCACAAGCTACACCTTCTATCTAATTTTATACAAACCACTACCATTGTGTCACTATAAATAGTGAAAATGTAGCACCTATTGGGGTGTTTACCCAAGATTTTTTTTCTATTTTAATTTTATTTTGTGTAAATAAATTACTTATATTGTGTTATTTTTCTTGTAATTTTTTAAAATACCAATTTTATAGTATCCTAACTCATATTTCCATTAAAAAATAACATAGTTGTATTTATCGTATGCACTTTCCATTCACTATATTCATTCAGAGTTCTTAATTACTAAAATTTAATTATACATAAATAGAAAAGTATAGGGGAGGGATATAAAATTATAATAAGAATTATTTTTTTATTTATTTTTTAGTTTGGTAGTTTTTTTTTAAATGGAAAAAAATATTGATCTCAATAGAGTGCCCAAGGATTCTTGGTTACATAAGTGAAGTTTAATGGAGTGTTTTAACTTAAACATCTAAACATAAGATGATTATTGATATGATTTTTCATTTTGTGATTTAAATTTTTGAACCAAAATGGATTTCATTGAATATGGAAATTCATACCATAAGCACTGGCCATTTCCATATTTGAAAATTTTTAGAGGTTTCTAAACTCTTTTTTCACATTATTAAAATTCATAGTTTCTTGAGAGAAATTGATCCATATCAGGATAATTATAATTTTAAGTCACTTTATTTCAAATATTTTTATAAAATTGATATTATGTTTCAAAATTAATGAGATAATACTTTAAAATCCATTTGAAATATCACTATTTTATAGGAAAATATTACAAAGAAAATTTATTTTAAGAACCCTTAAATCCATTAATTGCCTAATAGATAGCCACTTAGAAGACTTATATCCTTACTTATCCTAATATTGAGCGTTTTGTATGATATTTTTTGGGAACAAGTGTAGGGGAAAGTAATATTACATGGGATTTAAGGGAGGAAAGATTCCTTGATATAAGGATGTGATGGTGCAAGATCATTTATTGGGAAAGAGAGTTTACAACATTACCCTCTCTCTTTAAGAAAAATAAAGGAAGGGAAAATATCTATATAACAATAAAACAAAAAATATATAGAGAAAATATGATGTATCATTCACTATTATCATTTCTATGTGAACCTCCATGAAAAACTGGAAAGTATGGTGATGGAAGCATCATATGAAGGGGAATTAGTTAGATTTTTACCAGTGAGTGACCCACTTGTAAATCATGCATTATGTTTAAAGAGACAAAACTCCTTATTTTGACTATGTTTTTCACAATTGACCCACCCACCTTCACCCACAAAATAACCTTTCCTAGCCCTCAATATTGACATAGGTTTGTAATTCCTTGGTAGATAAACAAGATTGAAAGGAATCCTATGGTTATGTGTGTATGATTTTTAGTATGAGAATAAATTTTCAAAACCACACTATGAGTGATAAGGAAAAACATATCCAAGAAGGTAAGTGAAAGTTCACTTTTGTGAAATTTTAAGGATGAGATAACTATGATGGGAAGAAATGAAAATCATGGAGTTAATATCATATAGGATTCATGATTAATATAAGGATAGTTTAATTTAAAATATATATCACACTAAACTATTGAAATTGAACTTTACTTGGTTATATTATTTCACTGAAATTCATTGAAAGTATTGTTCAAGAGTGCAATAGTTCAAGTGTGAGAAATGAGATTGAATAAAAAATGTACATATTTTTCATTTATGAAATTCAATGTTAATATCCATGTGATACTCATAATTTAAGGGTAAATACTTTATTTTTTCATACTTGGAAATTTTAGTTCTTAATTCTTGAACTCAGACTTTTATATAAATTTTATTATTTTATTCAATATTTTGTGCCTTAATTTTGATGGATGAATTTTAAAGAATATTTTTGATTTTGAATAAGTTTGAAGAGGTGGAGTGAGTCACTTAGAATCATTAAAAATTAAGAGGTTTATGAATAAATAAACTTGATGTAAGTAGTGAAAACATTAGGACTGTTAGGTCCACTAGGCTAGATACCCTGAGAGGGGGGGTGAATCTGGGTATGACAGATTAAAACAACTGCCCCTTTTAATCTTGTTTTGCTATTAGAAAAAACCCTCTTCTCTCTCCTTCCCTATAAAGAGTATGAATAAAACTTAAAGCATGCATAGGACACAATGATTTTTACTTGGTTCACCCTCACTGGGCTACATCCAAGGAGAATACACCGGCATGTGCCAATGTACCAATTCCACTATAAGTGAACTGCTGTTTACAAGTTCAAGGAGGACTCACTGTCCCTCCTGGCTTACAACCATTCACAATATGAAAGCTCACTACTCTCTCAACTGAAGTGTGATCACTACTTCTTTAGAGGATCCACTCATAGTTTATTGACCTGTAGGTCTCTTCATTATCTGTAATGAAATATGCATCCTTAACTGTTGATAGATGCTCTGTTGACATCTAACTTTCACCCGCAGATGAATCTCTCTTTGCACCAGGTGTACCGGGAAACCCCAATTTTTACACGCAACCTTCATAGGGACTTGCGCATAATTCCATGCTTTTGCACGAAATTCACTTTTCGTACAACACCCCTTTTACATGCAACAATACTTTTACGAGCAATAAATTATTTTATGCATAACAGCTTTTACGCGCAGCCTCTACACTACCTTGTGCGGAATTCTTCACTTTTGCACAAAATTCAATTTTCACGCAGCAGTCTTCTTTTCACGCAACTCACTTGTGCACTCCGATTTTGCGCACCATAGCTTAGATAATCTCTATGTCTTGATCTTCTCAAAATGGAGGGGGGTTACTTCATATTTATAGACAAAATCGACCCTGTGTGAAAAACCCTTCTTGAGCGCATAATTCTCTTCGAGTGCGAAAAACACATCTTCCGCGCCACACCATTTTTCATGCACTACTCCAATATTTCACACACATCATGCCTTTTCCACTTTTGGAGCTTCGGACCTCAAAACACCTCTTGCGTGAAAAAATTCATCCCACTATTTCACACATCACTTTCCTTTTTCATGCACCGCACAAATATTTTGCACAATACTTTATTTTTCCGCGCACTGCGCTGATATTTCGCACACCACACTGATTTTTCGTGCGCCACTATATTTTTCACACACCACGCTCCTTTTTTCACGCATCACATTTTTTTTCACGCACCACTCCAATTTTTCACGCACCTCCCTTTACCAAAAACACATCTCTCCATTTTCTGATTTTTAGGACCAAAAATTTGGAAAACACTTGAAAATGGTGCCACCTTGTATCTGCTATTTTTGTACCACCTCCAAATCGTCAATTCCTTTGTCGATGTTCTTCAATCAATCATTGATTGTTGAAATCATCCCTTGAACCTGAAAAATAACCATGTAAACCCCCTTTGTCAACACACTCATACATCTTGGTCTGCTTTTTTAACAAACACAACACATAGGTCTGCTTTGTCAACAAACACAATCACCTCAAAAATGCTTCAATGATGCCTTGAGGTATTTTTAACCAACAAGGATGTTACCCACACCAAACCTTAAGAGATAGAAAAATCAATATCATAAGATACAATACTAATGTATAAAAATTTATCTAAACAAGGCTAAAATATCATAACACAAGACAATGATAACAAGTTATCACTATCTATGAACCAAATAAAAGAAGATATAACATGGTAGCACTATCTAGATCATTAACATGGGTATTAATCTTTAAGGATTCAATTTACAACATATCAAAGAACAATGAAGTCTCTCCAACATTTCATGCATGGATGATGCACACAAAAAATATTTACCAATGGATTGAGCATCAAGAAACTTTGTACATGGAGAAAATAAATAGTCATTACAACTTTGGAATCATTGTAACTGTTTCATTATCAATTAAGTAAATATATGAATCAACAAATACTAATGAAACCTAAAATGCCAATTTTTTAGTGATCAACACACAACATAATCTAAAATCTAAATGTTTTGAAAATACTAGAACACTAAACTTCCAACATTAATTTTAATAATAATTTTATTAGTAAATAAATAGATATGAACTTTGATAGACACAAGGATCCATGTGGAAGACAAGAAATATCAAGGGTCCCTTCAAGGGATCTCTATACGTAGTTATATAACTAAATTAATAAATGAAGTAAATGTTGTACCCCTCTCTCTTGGATTTCAATGATCACAATCACTCTTATTTTGTTCTAACTTGTTTTCAAGTGTTTTTGTTGATAGGAAAAAGGTTGCCAAGGAGTTGGGCCAAGAAGGACTGAAAGTAGACTCTCTGAGTCTACCGGCCACCCGGTGGATTCCCACCGGCCAGCCGGTGGTCTCTGGCAGTAGCAATGGTTTCTGTCCAGAGACACCGGTCAGCCAGTGTGAGCTCCCCAGCCAGCCGGTATTGTCACCAGCCAGCCGGTGGATGACCACCGGCCAGCCGGTAGAACCTGGGCAGAGAGCTTGCTCTCTGTCTGGAGCACCGGCCAGCCGGTGGCTCAGGACCGGTCAACAGGTGGACCACCGGCCAGCTGGTGAGACACCACCGGCCAGCCGGTGTGCCCAGTCAAACTAGCCGTTGGGCTTTGACCAGACTTGTACTTTTGACTCCCAACGGCTCCGAAGGCCTCTCCAACGGCTCCGAAGACCCCCAACGGCCATTTGGGTGTTCCTCTCCTATAAATAGAGGACTAGGAAGCCCCTGAAACATATAGTAGCCCACGGGAACATTTTTCGATCATTTGGCGAACCTCCGGCGCATTCCTTCAAGGATCCCCACCTGCTCCAACTCACTTTCACAACCAAGGAGCACCACCATAGAAGCTTGGGAGCGCTCTTCATCATCACCAATGAATCCATTGGCGCCCAAGACTTCTCCTATTTATGGTTTTTATTGTTTTACCATTTTGAGCATTATTTTGAGTTTGTGCATACAAACCCTTCTTTCTCTCATCCTCCCTTTGTTTGGGTTTTCACACCACCTTCAAGGTGTGAAGAGGTTAGTCAAGTCTTCCCTGTAAAAGACTTGAGTCATAGGTGAGCTAGCCTTCACCTGTAAGAAGGCTAGTGGGTTTCTTGCTACAACCAATAAAAAGGAAGCTGTAATAGGTTTCTAGGCTGCCTTAAAGTCTAGTGGGTTTCTTGCTACAACCATTAAAAAGCAAGCTGTCGTATAAATCTCTCAACGGTTGAGTTGGGAGCGGAGACGTAGGCTTGGGATTTAGGCCGAACTCCGTTATCAATTTTGTGTCTTGCCTCTTTTATTTCCGCTACGCTTTAACTTTTTCTTAAATTGTTAAACTTTTTTAAAAGGCAATTCACCCCCCCCCCTCTTGCCATCACTCTCCGACCCAACAATTGGTATTAGAGGGAGTGTTTGTGTAATACCTTAACCGGTTTCAAATTCAAGATCCATTGTGATGGCTTCATCTTCTTTCGCCCCCGAAGGTTATTCATTGGGTCGTGCTCCTTTTTTTGATGGAACCGACTATACCTATTGGAAAACCCGCATGTCTACTTTTCTTAGAAGTATAGGTTATCCTATTTATAGAATTGTCATGCATGGTTACTCTCTCTCTTTTCCCGATGAATCCAAATGGACTCAAGCCGATATTAAAAATTTCGAGCTTGATGGCAAAGCCATGAACGCTCTTCATTGCAGCCTTGATCGTAATGAATTCAATCGAGTTTCCATATGCACTTCATCTCATGAAATCTGGAAACTTTTGGAGGTTACCCATGAGGGGACCAACAAAGTTATGGATACTCGATTGGATATGTACCGTCAAGATTTTGAGTCTTTTATCATGCATCCATCTGAAAATATTACTGATATGTTTACTCACTTTACTGATGTTTGTAATGGGAGAAAGTCTCTTGGAGATGATATTTCTGCAGAGATGATGGTCAAGAAGATCCTTTGGATCTTACCAAGTTCATGGGCACCGAAAGTCACGGCAATTCAAGAAGCGAAGAATTTAAAAGAAATTCCAGTCGAAGAGCTCATCGGATCCCTCATGACCTACGAGATCACCATGAGGAGGCAAGCTGAAAAGGAAGGCAAACTCATCAAAACTCCAAAGAACATCACCTTCAAAGTTCAAAAAGAAGAAAGCTCCTCCTCCTCAAAAGACAACGGTAACAAATGTCTAATGGCATTTCATGAGGTAACCTCTTCCGACTCCTCTTCTTGTTCTTACAATTCTTTCAATCATTTATCTTACGAGGATCTCCAACATGCGAGAGATCAATTGGAGGAAGGTTTTCACGAACTTTCTTCCAAATTTATTGCTTTAAAAAAGAAATTCAAAATTCTTTCTTTCGAAAAGGATCAACTTCTCAAAGAGAAGGAAGACTTGTCCCTCAAGATCCAAAACCTTCCCGATGTTGATTCTATGGAATCAACAATCAAGGACTTAAGGAAATCCCTAGCTAAGTTCACCGAAGGTGAACATAACCTTTCGAAGATACTTGGTTCCCAATGCATATCCATAACCACCCAAGGGCTTGGCTATTCCAAGAAAGCTTCCTCTTCCCATGCTCCTACTATTTTTGTAAGGGGGAGCTCCCAATATAAATTTTGCAACTATTGCAAAAAAATCGGGCACTTAATTTACGAGTGAGACTGCAAAAATGCCCGGTATAGAAGGCCCAAAACCATTTCCTTTAACGATGAATTTCATAGGAGAAGACCCGCCACAAGACAAGTTTGGATTGAAAAATACCTTTTAGCGAGTCTCTCCGGACCAAAATTTGTCTCGGTTCTAAAATCCTCTCCCCGGTGATTTGTTGTTTTTATTTAGGGAGAGTTAGGATCGTTTAAGCCTTTTTGCGTCTTTCAATTCAAAACTTTCAATTCAAAACTTTCAATTAAAAACTTTCAATTTAAAACTTTCAATTCAAATTTCAAAAATTTCAATTGGTTTAAAATCTCTATCTTGTTTTTCAATCCTTTCCTTCAATAAAATTTTATGCCCCGTGCTATTTTGATAATCACAAAGGGGGAGATTTCGTTGGTTGTTTGGGGGAGAAATATTTCTCTCATGCTTTGCTTTACTTTTCAATTTATCCTTTAAAGCATGCCTTTCATTTCAGTCTTTTACATTGCTTGTTTTGGTGATTGTGATCATCAAAATAGGGGGAGATTGTTGTACCCCTCCCTCTTGGATTTCAATGATCACAATCACTCTTATTTTGTTCTAACTTATTTTCAAGTGTTTTTGTTGATAGGAAAAAGGTTGCCAAGGAGTTGGGCCAAGAAGGACTGAAAGTAGACTCTCTGAGTCTACCGACCAACCGGTGGATTCCCACCGGCCAGCCGGTGGTCTCTGGCAGTAGCAATGGTTTCTGTCCAGAGACACCGGTCAGCCGGTGTGAGCTCCCCGGCCAGCCGGTATTGTCACCATCCAGCCGGTGGCTGACCACCGGCCAACCGGTAGAACCTGGGCAGAGAGCTTGCTCTCTGTCTGGAGCACCGGCCAGCCGGTGGCTCAAGACCGGTCAGCTGGTGGACCACCGGCCAGCTGGTGAGACACCACCGGCCAGTCGGTGTGCCCAGTCAAACTAGCCGTTGGGCTTTGACCAGACTTGTACTTTTGACTCCCAACGGCTCCGAAGGCCTCTCCAACGGATCCGAAGACCCCCAACGGCCATTTGGGTGTTCCTCTCCTATAAATAGAGGACTAGGAAGCCCCGAAAACATATAGTAGCCCACGGGAACATTTTTCGATCATTTGGCGAACCTCCGGCGCATTCCTTCAAGGATCCCCACCTGCTCTAACTCACTTCCACAACCAAGGAGCACCACCATAGAAGCTTGGGAGCGCTCTTCATCATCACTAATCAATGCATTGGAACCCAAGACTTCTCTACTTTACGGTTTTTATTGTTTTATCATTTTGAGCATTATTTTGAGTTTGTGCATACAAACCCTTCTTTCTCTCATCCTCCCTTTATTTGGGTTTTCACACCACCTTCAAGGTGTGAAGAGGTTAGTCATGTCTTCCCTGTAAAAGACTTGAGTCATAGGTGAGCTAGCCTTCACCTGTAAGAAGGCTAGTGGGTTTCTTGCTACAACCAATAAAAAGCAAGCTGTAATAGGTTTCTAGGCTGCCTTAAAGTCTAGTGGGTTTCTTGCTACAACCATTAAAAATCAAGCTGTCGTATAAATCTCTCAACGGTTGAGTTGGGAGCGGAGACGTAGGCTTGGGATTTAGGCTGAACTCCGTTATCAATTTTGTGTCTTGCCTCTTTTATTTCCGCTGCGCTTTAACTTTTTCTTAAATTGTTAAACTTTTTTAAAAGGCAATTCACCCTCCCCCCCTCTTGACATCACTCTCCGACCCAGCCGGTGGCTGACCACCGGCCAGCCGGTAGAACCTGGGCAGAGAGCTTGCTCTCTGTCTGGAGCACCGGCCAGCCGGTGGCTCAGGACCGGTCAGCCCGTGGACCACCGGCCAGCTGGTGAGACACCACTGGCCAGCCGGTGTGCCCAGTCAAACTAGCTATTGGGCTTTGACCAGACTTGTACTTTTGAGTCCCAACGGCTCCGAAGGCCTCTCCAACGGCTCCAAAGACCCCCAACGGCCATTTGGGTGTTCCTCTCCTATAAATAGAGGACTAGGAAGCCCCAGAAACATATAGTAGCCCATGGGAACATTTTTCAATCATTTGGCGAACCTCCGGCGCATTCCATCAAGGATCCTCACCTGCTCCAACTCACTTCCACAACCAAGGAGCACCACCATAGAAGCTTGGGAGCGCTCTTCATCATCACCAATCAATCCATTGGCGCCCAAGACTTCTCCTCTTTACGGTTTTTATTGTTTTATCATTTTGAGCATTATTTTGAGTTTGTGAATACAAACCCTTATTTCTCTCATCCTCCCTTTGTTTGGGTTTTCACACCACCTTCAAGGTGTGAAGAGGTTATTCAAGTCTTCCCTGTAAAAGACTTGAGTCATAGGTGAGCTAGCCTTCACCTGTAAGAAGGCTAGTGAGTTTCTTGCTACAACCAATAAAAAGAAAGCTGTAATAGGTTTCTAGGCTGCCTTAAAGTCTAGTGGGTTTCTTGCTACAACCATTAAAAAGCAAGCTGTCGTATAAATCTCTCAACGGTTGAGTTGGGAGCGGAGACGTAGGCTTGGGATTTAGGCCGAACTCCGTTATCAATTTTGTGTCTTGCCTCTTTTATTTCCGCTTCGCTTTAACTTTTTCTTAAATTGTTAAACTTTTTTAAAAGGCAATTCACCCCCCCTCTTTCCATCACTCTCCGACCCAACAGTAAATACATGTCCACATGGAATATTATATAGTAAAGGATAATATTGAGATAATAGGAAATGATTCCCATACTTTCCTAAGGATTGGAGATTAATAGAAACTTGAGGATTTACTATCCACATGGAAACATCTCAGAAAGAACTAATGTTCACATGATAGTGATCCCAACACCTAGATCATTATTTTTGTGGGTATATATTTCGGGATGGCGTTAGGGAATAAAATTTACCTTCCAGGGTATTATGTTAGAGTTATTAACTATGGGTAGATTTTTTTTCTTTCTTGTTTCATTTTAATTATGTTATTTTAGTGTTTTATCCCTTTATTTTTACTCCATTTTCTTGGAGGAATAAATTTGTGTAGTTAGTATGAGGGAAAAAATGGTTTAGTTATTGAGTTTGATTATATATATTTCATTTTTTATTATTTTATTTTCTTAATCCAAGGATTCACTATGATTGGTGGTAGGGGTCAGTGGTAGTTGTCTATCATTACTCTTCATAGTGGATTCTTCGCTATATTGTCTGTTCATTTAAGATTTACCTTCATTAGCTATCTACTATATGATTTTTGAACTATGTAGCAATGGAGGGAGTATTCCATGAGATCGATTATGTTATATGGGACCCAATACCAATAATTGGCTTCTATAATAGTATATGACTTGAGAGAGGTTGTTTTAGGTAGTTGATCCTAGAGTACTGTTATTCACTCCTTGAGGTTGTAAAACAATTCCCATGAGAAGATGAAATCAGTGTGTAAGTAAAATAAATACACTAACCTTCAAATTGAAATAATGGATATGACAACCGTAGTAGGTATTTTATTGATAAGAGACAAATTTAGGGAAATTTTTTGAGAACTATGATAGATTGAACTAGAAAAACCATAAAGACTTATCCATAATTTCTTCTTAAGAGTAATTTGTATCTATACCTGCATAATTTTTTATTTTTTTCATCATACCATCACAATCTATATTTAAACTTACTTTATTTAAATAAAAACATACAAATATAATAAAGTGAATTGATAATTATTATTCTATTTTAGCTTCCTTGTGAGACAATCCCAAGGTCAACCACTCTATTTAAATCTTAGGAGTTCTATATATTTTAATGTAAAAGAATCTATGATAGATCACTATATATATATTTTTATAATTATAGTTAGTAGTATCTCATTTTCCTCATAATTTAATCATCCCACCTCCATCTTTCACTAGGAGTACATTTCCAATGTTCTTCAATTTTCCATATAGTGGTGGTATGGTTATTTGGGTTTTATCAAATGATGAAAATGAAGGGACTTTTAGGGAAAAACCATCATCCAAACACAGTGTAAATGAAACTCTAAAACCTATTTTTTTATATAATATCCATACATTTATTTTAATTTAATAAATATTAATAAAGAAAATACCTTTATTATTTTGAATATGGCATCTCCTTCTTCATTGTGGATAATGAAGATCACTAAGAATAAACAAAAGGAATATTATCTTCTAGGGTATCCATGTATTTTTCTGAATACATTCATAAGTTGGTATGGAAATTATGAGTATCATATTACTCCTTTTATGCTTACAAATAACCCCACGTTCTTCATGGAACTCATGAATAGTATCTTCTATAAGAACCTTGACACATTTGTCATTGTTTTTGTAGATGATATTTTTATACATTCTAAGATGAAAAAAATCCAACTTTATATTGTCTTAATAATGTTTAGGGAATATATATTATATGGAAAATTATCTATGTGGTATATTTATATTCAATAAACTAAATTCTGGGGTCATTTTATGTGAATCCTGAGAAGATTTAAGCGGTGATATTTTACGAAAATCCTAAAAATTTGTTTGATGTCAAAAGAATTTTGGTTCTAGTTGGATATTAAAAATTATTTTTTAAGACTAATCAATTATATCATATGTCTTAACATGATTGAACCTAAATGGGGTGAAATTTTAATGAAGTGAAAAGTGATAGAAGTTCTTTGAAGAGTTTAAAGTAAATCTATCATATTATCTTATCCCAATTCTTCCTAAGCATGTTGAAGGATATAAAATATACCATGATTCCATGAGTATGGATTTAATGTGAGTTTTAATGCATCATGATCATGTAGTGGCATATATATCTCTCTATTGTCACCCTAATTAGAAGACCTACCCCACTTAGGACTTGGAGCTAGCAATAATGATGCATGAATTATAGACTTGGAATAAATGTCTCTTTAGGTAGAATTTAATGGTGTAAAAACACAATAAAAATATGAAATATAAATTTTTAGAAAAGGGATAAATCATATATAGATACTCTGGGTAGTGTATCTTCATAAATTTTATTTCAATCTATCTTATATCCCTGGTAAAGGGAACATGATTTCCAATTATCTAAGTAGAAATTTATCAATTAAGTCTATGAAAGAGTCTGGGGAGGAATAAAATTTGATGAGACACTTAAATTAAATGAATCCAAGCATAATAAAATAATATGGTCATGTATTTTGTATAGTTTACAAGTCACAACTTTCGCAGATGGTTTAATTCAATAAGAGCAAGTATATGATTCAAATTTTCAGTTTATAAGTGAAATTATAAATGGTGGCGAAACCTTAAGTGATCAGTCTCAATATCTCGATGGGGTTCTATTTTTTTAGGTAGAGGATAGTGGTTCCATTTTATTTAAGATTAAAAGTTATAAAATGGGGTCATCATTCAATCTAGGATATACACACTGGTTTCACTAAATTGTTTTATTGCCTTAGGAATCTATAATGATGGTTAGAGATAAGGAAAGTGATTATTAAATTCGTATATCATTTACTTATTTTAAAAAGAGTGTAGGCTAGGAACCAAAGTCCCATGTAGTTACTAAAATTTTTCCAATTTTATTTTGGGAATGGGATGACATCTCTATCAACTTCATCATTATTATAACTCAATCAACTCATGGGAATATTTATCTATGGGTGATCATTGACCACCTAAAAAATCATCCAATTTTATTTCTAACAGAGAGAGTATAATGAGTGAATAAATTGAAAGACTCTAGGTGTAATGATGGTTAATTTTCATGGACTTATATCTACCATTGTTTCTAATTGATATCCTTACTTTACATCGTATTTCTAAAAAGGTAATCAAGATGTGATGGGAACCCAATTGAAATTGATCATGGTATATAATTTATAAATAGATGGTCAAACAAATTGAGAAATTCATATTCATAAAGATATGATTTATGCCTGAATTCTTGATTTGATAGGTTCATGGAAGAACCACTTGGTTTTTATTGAGTTTTTATATAAAAATAGTTATCTATAATTGATCAAAATGGATCCATTTGAGTCTCTATATGGCTTTCCATGTGTGACCCATCTTTATTGGGATAAAGTGAGTGAATACTATTTATTAGGGCCAAGTCTTGTTTATTATATGGCATATAAGTTTTGTTTATTTGTAAAATATTATAGATGAATTAAATTCATTCACAATAATACATTGATTGATAATGTTATAGATTATAAAATAGTAGATCAAGAGTTATTTTATTTTAAAAATCCTGAACCAAAATTAGTTGGTTATGATAATGTTAGATACATGTGTGATTCACATAAATTAAGAGGTCATGATGGATATTTATTTACATATTGTAGAACTACCATTTCTTTAAACTCTATAAAACAAACCATTTATGTGACTTTATCTAATCATGTTGAATTGATTACAATTCATGAATTGAGTTGATAAATAATTTTTATGGGATCGATTATTCATCATAATAGAAGTATTTTTTATTATATATGAATAATTATATTCCCACCATATTATATAAAGATAATGCTGATTTTATAACACAATTAAAGTGTGAATATATTAAAATAGATAAAACAAAACATATCTCACCAAAGTTCTTTTCACCCATGAACTTCAAAAGAATGGAGAGATTGATATCCAATAAATAAGGTGCTGTGAAAATCTTATAGGTTTATTCAAAAAGGGATTTCCAACTAAAAAATTTTAGAAATTTATTTATAAAATTATAATATGAAGACTAAAAATTCTATCATAATATTATGAGGGGAAGTTGGTAACGTTGTACTCTTTTTCCATTAATCAGATTTCCTGATAAGGTTTTTAATGAGGTAGTAAGGCATGCAATTCAATTATCCTAGAGTCACTTATTTTTCATATAGGTAAATTTTTAAATTTAATATTATATAAGGTTCTATTAAATTATTACATCCTAATGGGAGTGTTATCAAACATTATCTATGGATGTCATAATTATGGTAACACCCCATTCTCATCGTTGTATTATGATGGTTTTGGGTACATCAGAAACCATATGATTCTATCACCAATAATGTTTTTTCCTTATATCTATTGAAAAATCCATAAGAATATGAAGATTAATCATCATGTATAATGAATATGTCTAATGAAACTATATGAAAGAATACAAGAACTATAGAGAGGATATTTTCACATTAAATTTATAATTAACTTAAAACTAGAATTACCTCAGTATTGAGATTCTTTCTTCAATGAAGATGTTGATCATTGAAACTTTGTTTTATTTATACTATCTTTTCATTGAGAGAATATAAAGTAGAATCCCTCTAATGGTGATCCATACATGCTTCTCAATCTCCAAACAATGTTGATGGAACATTGAGTAATAACAAATATAATCTAATCATATTGTATTATTCTACTTGATCATAGTGCATTCCTATGGGATTGAAGGATTACATATCTCTCTCTCTAAAAGAAAGGAATATGTGGATGAATTCTCTTGGTGTCAAGAGAAACCCTAGAGGAGTTCTTTATTAAGATCTATTTCTATAGAGAGGATTAATTGTACACAACGATGTCTCAATTGATGAACCCTAGAAAATGATATAACTAGGTATTTATAGAGATATGTTAAGTGTTGGTAATTTTACATAGTCCCTTAACCAATTACTTAATCCTTATCAAACCCCATGTCTAATATTATTCTTATTATTCTTATTATTTCATTGATAGGTGCAATGAATACAGATAAAATAAATACCATTTCTTAAATAAATAAATATTTATTTATTTAAATGATATTTAATATATTATTTTAAATGGAAAAGTAACTCTATACTTATCCCCTCCTCGCCATTTACCAAACCTCGTATAATAAATATTATTGATTTTATAAATAAATACATATTAGATTCATAGTCTTTCAAATAAATATTTATTTTAATATTCATGTAACTAAATATTTATTTAACAATGCCAATGAGCAAGTGGTGAAGGCTTCTGCTTGGCATCCAAAAGACCTAGGATCAAATGCAGGTAGGGATGATTTTTTGGGTACTATAGCAGCACTGTAGCAGGTACTGTAGTAGTACTGTAGCAACGATGAAACAGTAGTGGTTGAGGCACTATAACAAGTACTATTGCAGCCTGGGTACTGTAGGAGTACTATTCAATGATGGTCCCTTTGGGACATAAAATGGGCTTTTGGGACTTGTATTCAGAACACTTGGTCTTGGGCCTTCAGGATATGTAATGGGTCTCCCTCTACCCAGTTTAAAAGAGGTCTTTTATTTAAATAATAAATGAGGCTTCAGCCCCAAGATTTAAAAAAAATTATTTAACAATAAATATTATTTATTATCTTGTGAATAAAACAAGAGATAAATAAATATTATATCTGAATGACATGTGAATATAAATTTGTTTAAATATTCAACTCAACTATAATTAATGGTTAAATAATTGTGATCAAAAATAATATCCTGAATAAATATTATTATTCAGTCTTGATGATAATATTCATTCCAATAATTAAATTCAAATATAATTTAACTTAGATCAATGGAAACACTATGTGTGTGACCATCCATGCCTCTTCCCCTATGTCATTAAAAAAACTTTCTTAATATTAGCATCTAAAAACACATAAAGGCACCCATAGAGGAAGAAGTTAATGTTGTAATAACAATAACCATATATGAACACTCACTGTGTAATATAATACCTTTGTTTTGATATCTCTAACTCAAGCAAGTTGTGTACTTATGTCATCAACCTATGTTCTAGATTTCTCTTTCTTAAACTTCCTAAAATGAACCCATTAATCACCATTAAAATGAAATTTTAGTTTGATAACATCATTATAATAAAAGTTCTGAAGATATTATCACTCTTAGACAGGAAGGGAAAAATCATTTCTTGACTTATTCATTATGAACACATCATTCGGGATGCACCCAACATATCCTACTTCCCAGAAACATACATCATCATGGTTTTGGTCAATACATAAAAGTACATGAGTCATAATATGCATTAATAATAATATTAAATTTTAAGGATCATTACACACATTTGAAAACATGAATATACAATGAAACGTAAATATGTGGAATTCATAATTGTGGGTCTATTAGCATAATATCCCATCTTAAATATTACCAAGTGAAAAATTCATGAGTTGAAGTTTCATCCCCTTACAAGCATCAAACACATAATAGTTTAATATAACATGTTTTCTATCATAGAATGTTATCCTGACTGTATAACATGAGTTTCAGAATTAATCATAGCATTCCATGGTTATCATCATAGTAGAGAACTGCTATGAAATCATCAATGTGATAGATACTCTAGGAAATTATCACAATAATTTTATATATAATAATAATCAATAAATGATAATAAATTTATCAATAGTCATGGTTTTTAATATATAAGTAATATAAAATAAAAATTATTTAGTTATATGGAACAAACTCCAATAGATTCCCACTTTCACTAGATACAACTGCTAATAAATGTTAGTCCAATATCTCACACATGATATTCATGTTTATGATAATTTAAGGCTTTAGTCAACAGGTCCACCATGATATATTTTATGAAAACTATACTTACTATGACTTCACCCCTCTGAGAAAAATCCATCAAGAGATAATTCTGAGATTTTATGTTCTTTATCCACTTATGTGACCTTGACCCCTTGGAAAGAGACATTACTACAATATTATCATAATAAAACATGACGAGATATTTACTATTATAAACCAAATGAATATCTTAGAATAATTTTATTATCTAAACTACTTATTTAGCTACATTATAAGCTATGATATACTTGGACTCTACTGTATAATCAACGACCATGTATTTCTTTGAGATCTTCTAGCTCACAACTCCTTTATTGAGGGTGAATATATATATATATATATATATATATATATATATATATATCCTAATTTCAATTTCAAATCATCTTGATCTATTTTAAAACTAGGATATGTATATAACATGATAACTAGATCCTTATCTCCACCATAAACTAGAAACATATCCTTAGTATGCCTCATATACTTAAGGATGGTATTGAATACCATCCAATAGAAGATTCATGAGTTATTTTAATATTTTCCTACCATGTCCAAGACCTCAAAAAATTCAAGCCTAGTTCATAGCATGGAATACATGATTTAACCTATCACTGACATGTATGGGATCCTTATCATCCTATATTTCCCCTCTGATGTCTGATGACACATTTTATTAATGAGATGTATTCTATGTGACATTGGAAATAACCCACTCTTGTATTTTTCCATTATGAATATCTCAGTATATTTCCAATGCATATACCTTGACTTAGTTTAAGAAGCCTTTTGGATCTATCATGATATATCTTTATCCCAATGATGTATGTCTCTTCACTTAAGTCTTTTATAGAGAATAATGTGTTCAAGTACATCTTAATAGATTGTAAGATTGATATCTTGTTTCCAATTAGTAATACGTCATCAACATATGCTATTAAGAAAATGATTGCATTCTCATTAAACCATTTATGTATAAAAGTATCACATAAATTCTTTGTGAAACCAAACTCCCTTATGGATTCATCAAAGTAAATGTTCTATGATTTCGATGCAAGATTCAACCCATAAATGGATATTTGAAACTTACATACCTTATTGGAATCCTTTGGATTCACGAACCCTTATGGTTGTTACATATAGACATCTTTCACAAGGTTACCATTAAGGAATACTATTTTGACATCCATTTTACAAATCTCATAATCATTGTAAGCTATTATGGAAAATATAATTCTAATATATTTTAGTATAGATATTGGTGAAAATGTTTAACCATAATCAATGAATTAACACTGTTTAGACCATTTTTCAACCAGTCATTCCTTGTAGGTATTAAATAATCCATACGTGTCAATTTTATTCCTAAATACCCATTTTCAACCAATGGTTTTTACATCCACCTGTGGATTCACCAAAATACAAACTTGGTTTTGGTACGGGGAATCCATTTTGGAAATGATGGATTCTTACCATTTGGAATATTCTGTGCTAATTTCTACTTACTTATAAGGCAAAGACTCATTATTATCAACTAATACTAATTCAACTTCCTTAGTGAATAAAAAACAACATCTTGTTGGTTCTCTAACCTCTCTATCACTTCTAAACATTAGTTTTGTCTCTATAACGTCCTCTTCCACATATATTTATAGAATTTGTTCTTGTACTAAATCTTATGTATATTGATTTTTGACTTAATAAAAGTCTATCTTACACCCACTATATATTTTTTAGATGCGATCCCTCTCAAGAAATATGGAATGTCTTAACACTATTAACTTTTTACTCAAAGGGTCATACGAGTAATATTCCCTTATTTCTTTGGAATATTATATAAATATACACTTTGTGCCTCATGGTGAAAGTTTTTTACCTAAAGATTCCATAAAAAATATTTTACAACCCCATGCATGAAAATTATACATCATAGGTTTCCTTATACACCAAATTTCAAATATAATACTATTTGTCTCTTTAGTTGGAACTTGGTTTAGTGTGTATGGTTTTGTCTATAACATGTATCACCCAAAGAATAATAAAATACTTTTATAAATCACTGTTGATATCACCATGTACATTAAGGTACAATTACTCCTTTCACTTATTACATTCCATTTTGGTGTACAAGGAGGAGTGAGTTATGATAATTTCCCAAACTCCCATAGATAATCAATGAATTCTTGGCTAAGATATTCTCCACCATAGTCTAAAAATATTTTATTTATCTTTTTACCAAGTTAGTTCTCAAATTAATTATTTTATTCCTTGAATTTATTAAAGGAATATTACTTATATCTCATTAAGTAGACATATCCATATCTATTAAAGTAATCAGTAAAAGTTATGATGTATGAATATATACCTCTTAATTCAATCAGAAAAGATCTACACACATCTGTATGAACCAATTTAAGATGCTCTGTATACATTTCACCTATTCCACTGAATGGGGACTTTTTCATTTTAACTTGTAAACATGCGTGAAATATAATAAGTGGTTTTAGTTCAAAATAATATAAATATCCATTATGATATAATTTAGTCAAGTGCTTTTCATTTACATGACCTATCTAAGGATTTCACAGTTATGTATGATATGTGTCTTTCTAACCAAATTAATTATCAACCACCAACACATGGTTCTATATTCTAACACATAAATATCATTATTTAGATGTGATAAACCATATCATATGTTATCTTTGTAAAAGAATCAATTTTATTTTTAAATTTGAAAAAATACATCCATATTATCATTGGATATAAAAATAATGTTTTTGGTAATTATTAACACATAATAATAGTTATTTAAAACCCCGTTAAATACAATTAGCAACTTTATATAGTAGTATCCAATAACACAATAGTAAGTATAGTTCCATTAGCTTCTCATAGATCCACCACAACTTGGAAAACTCTTCTAATTCTACTTGTTTCCTATATTTGAATACAAATGTGATCATCATATACTATATCTAATATCCAATTTATATAAATAGAAATATTTCAATAAATAATGAATATACCTTAAACTTCATATTGTTTCTTTTTCATGGTAAAGTTCTTCTCCCAATAGAAATTCTTTCCACATGAAAAATTGATGATATCTTACTCCCTTTCTTTCCCTTTAATCCTCCTCTTATTAGTTAGAAATTGAGAATAGTACTTAGAATTAGAGTTTTTATTATGTACTTTCACCATTACCTTTCTCTTGTTCACCAAAATAAAATAAGGCTTTTCATGTTTCTTGTACTTATCTACCCGGTGAATTAGAGTGAGGATATCTAGTAGATACTTCTCAATGTTGTTCATATTAAAATTTACAACAAAGACAAAGAAGATTTGAGGGAGCATAGAAATAATGAGATAGGTGCACAATTAAATATGTAGTTTAAACCATAGAATGGATAGTATCTCAATGAATCTAATCATATCGACTTTGTGATTTCAAACTGGAATACCTTCTCCAAAATTATATATAAAAAGTTCCTTGGAGATCTCAACCCACTCATATCTAGCTCTCTCTTGATAAAGATCACAGTGACACATGAGTATTCTATAAGCATACATGTATTCATGAAACCTATGTATTATATTAGAAATTAAAAATAAAATAAAATAATAGACATATAGAGAATAATCTAGGCGTTTCAAGTAAACAAAAATATCTTCTTCACTCACCCCCTTGGTAGGTGGATCAAAAACCAGAGATTCTATCAGGTACAACTCCCATTCATTTCATAGCATAATACACAAGCACATATACCACTCTTGTAAGTTACTTAAAGTTAATATATTGTCTTTATTTGGTATAGATCACAAGGATATCGATGTTGATGAACTTTCCATTTTTCCCCAACAAAGTAAAAGTATATTTTAAGTAATTTATCTTGATTAAAAAAATACATGAGATGAAATAAATTTAATTTTATTAGTCTCCCCCAATTTAATCAAATCAAAATAAAAATTACCATTTTATTCAGAATTTATTATCATGTTGAAATTATAGTCACAAGGATCCATATTTACCTTCTCATAACCTAAGTGGGGGCCTATTCAATTACTAAAAGGTATTTAGGTAGGTGATCTTACTAATTGCTAACTCGAGGATCCTTGATCCATTGAGTGGACTCCCCAATCCTGAAATCCCGACTCATATCTCCTTAACTCTTTCCTCCAAATATCATCAAGTCTAAATAGGGATACTTATCTTGATGTCTATTTAGTTAAGTTGAAACAACAACTTCCTAATAACTCCTTGATGAAAGTAAGTGTTCTGATGAGGTGCAGACCAATAATTAGTTCAGTGGATCCATTCTTAGTTAAGTAATAGAAGGATTTATGAATTAATATTTTCTTGAGGGATTTTTTATCTTTCTTTATTTTATTTGTTTGCATGTCTTATTAATATTCTGTGGATTTTACATAATTAATTAACCATGTTATGATAAAATAATTTATTATAATCTAATTAATTTTAATTCCATCTTATATGCTTGTTAATTCATTTATTTATGTAATCATGATAAATAATCCATAAAATTAACCATGCATTGAAAAAATAAATAAATAAAACGACTTAATCATGAGCCTTCTAATGGTTGATTTATTAAGAAGATGATAAATCAACCTATGAATTTGGAGAGTGGGGATGTTTGAGTTAGGCTTTGCTTGAGTTTCAACATTCCACTATCAACCTTTGTATCTTCTTGGTTGATTTGATGTCGACTAGGGTCCTCAACTACCACCTATCTATATAGATCTACCTTCTATAAATTTTTACTCACATGAAGGTAAGTACAACCATAAGAATGGTTATGCAGTTCACATAAAATAAATAATGTACACCTAGGTCCAATATAATAAAAGTGGGAGGGATGAACCATAGACCATCATTTTAATTTGATAATAATAAAACCCTTTCAATTAAAATAAAATAAACCGAACACATACATTGGTTGATCAATCCCACTATTAGTAATATAAATGTAATGAATATTTATTTTAAACAATGAGATAACATTCATTTAAATATTTCTTTATTAACATAAATTACCCAAATTAATAAATTAATTATCTTATTAATTAATTAATTAATTTTTCTTAATTTACATCCAAATAGTCCTATATATATTTATCCATTTTAATTTTAAACAAGTTAAACAAATTAATTTTATTTATGATTAATTAAGTACACAATATGTACTGAGAGGCAACACAATGTGTACTCATCTGAACTACCCAACATAGTCTTAGCTGTGTACTATGCACTCACAAAACATGTGGAGTAAATGATATGTCATGTAATTACATCACCTTTATTATAAATTAATTATATATAAACACGTGTTAAATTTCATGGCATGTATTATTAATTCACATGGAATACACAGCATGTAACGACTATACATGACATGTAGTTATGAATTTTACATGGAAATTAATGAAGTGTTTAATATTATTTAAAACCTATTAGATAGCATAAAATTTCAATTAACAAAACAAAAACATGTGCTAATTATATTTAATAATTTAATTAATTATATTTCTATATAAATTAAACTGGTATGCAATATACAACGTGTACAACTGGATATGCATCGTGTACAACTTTTCACGATACACACATAGGGACTTAGTGTGAATATTGTATATATATTTATGGTTTACATGGAGTGTATGTTAGTTACACATTTTTTAGTCCCATTTAGTCCATGTTCCTAGATTTTAAGTTCATACATGTCAGGTAATAAATACATGATGTGTATTTGACCACATAGTTTTTATAAAATTTACGGGGCTAACTGTGTATAACCACATGGAATGTTAAAAAATTACATGATGTGTATTCCCTAAATCCATGTGGAAACTAGTTATAGTTAACATGGAGCATGTAATGAAACCACATGTTCATCGCATGATGAATTGTGTATTTCTTGGATGTGTCTTGGTGCAATGAATATGGGTACACAACATGTATATTTGGTTACACATAATATATTCCCATGTTATTTGGATAGAATACTAAACACCTTTAGATGTGTTCTTCAGATGTTATTCATGGGTTCTTAACATATTATTGTTTATATGAATGTGAATTAAGAAGATATTTTGACTTTAAGATTGAGTAATTAAAAACTATAAATAAAAAACTAATGATAAATGAACAAATTGATTAACAATTAATAAGCAATTATAAATTTGAATGTGACTGCTCTAATACAACATGGAGGCTCTGAATGATGTGGAAGTCAGTCAAGTATATACTGCATAATGGTTTTCATCATACCTAATGAAAAATCCATAAGAACATGATGTAGAATTGTTATGTCTAACAAATATGTCCAATAAAACTAGAAGAAAGAATTCTGGAACACTAGAGAGGTTCTTTTCACATTAAATTTATAATTAATTTAATAAATATAATTACCTCAGTCTTAAGATTATTTATTCAATGAATATGTTGATCATTTGAAATCCATAGGAGTTACAAAGTCATTTATTTGAGAGTATCCAAAGTATAACCCCTCTAGTGATGATCCACATATGTACCTCTATCTCTAAACAACATCAATGGAATGTCGAGTGCTAGCGCGGATGATCCGATCATCATACAATGTTCAACTTGATCACAATACAATACTTCAATATTGAAGGATTCTCTCTCTTGTTCACTTGTTCTTGATAGGAAAGAAGATGTGGAGGAATTCTCTTAGTTGTGAGATAAGACCTAGAGAAGTTATTCTTTTAGAAATAATTCTTTAGAGAGGATTTATTATGCACAATTATGTTTCAATTGACTAACCCTATAAAATAATATGACTAGGTATTTATATATCTAGGTTATGTATTTGTTATTTCATAGACACCATTAACCAATTACTTGATCCTTAGATAACCCCATGTCTATTAATAATAATAATAAAAATATTATTTCTTTAATATGTGCAGTGCCTTCAGATAAAATAAATATCATTTCTTAAATAAGTAAATTAATATTTATTTAAATGTTATTTATTATATCATTTTCAATGGACTAATAAATTAGTCCATCTTTCCTACTCAACATTTACCTAATATTTAATAATAAATATTATTCATTTGATAAATAAATAAATATTATATTTATAATATTCGATATAAATATTTATTTTAATATCCATATAAATATATATTTATATAATAATAATTATTATTTATTACCTTGTGAATAAAACAAAAGATAAATACATATTCTATCTTTCAGTATTACAGATAAATATTTATTAAAATATTCAAATCAAATTTAATTAGCGACTAAATAATTATAATTAATTAAAAAACATAAATAAATATCATTATCCAGTATTGATAATAATATTCATTTCGACTATTCAATTAAAATTTAATTTAATTGAGATTGATGAAAACACTAAGTGTGCGACCCTTTAGGCCTCCCCCTCAGTGGAAATAGACAGGCTTGTCTAAATTCCTATATCAACATCTAGAAACAAATAAAAACACCCATAGAGGAATAGGTTAATGTCATAATAATTGAAATAACATACAAATGATCATTGTGTAATATAATCTCTTTTTTATTAATATCTATCAATCAAGAAAGTTTCATATTTGATTCATCAATCTATGTAGTCAATTTCTCTTCCTTTTTCTTTCTAAAATGAACCCATCAATCACTATGGCCATGGAATTTTAGTTTGGAAATTTCATTCTAATTAAAGGACATGAGATATCATATTCCTTAAATAGGAATGGGGGAATTATTTTATTGACTTATTCATTAATGACACATCATCATGATGCGCCCAATATATCATACTTCCTGCAAACATATTTCATCACAGTTTTGGTCAATAAATAAAAGTACATGGGTTATGATACACATTAGTAATAATATTAAAGTATAAAGATCACTAAAAATATTCATAAACATATATATCCAATGATACATAAACATGTTGAATTCCTACTTATGGACCTGTTCTTATAATATACCCTATTGGAGATTACAAAATGAGAACATCATGAGATAATTCTTGACCACTTAAGAATATCCAATAAATGATATCCAAACATAATATGTGTCCCATAATAGAATGTTATCACAACTATAGAACATCAGTTGAATAATATTGTCATAGTAGAGAAAAACTATGACCTTATCAATGTAACATATACTTTGGGACATTATCACATTAATGTTATGCATAATAATAATTAATACATGATAATAAATTTATTAATATTAATTTATTTTTAATTTATTAATATTCATGAATTTGAATTTATAGATCTTATCCTTCATGTAGACATGAAAATGGTATCAAATAGATATTAACATACCTTCAAGGATATGTAGATCATGGGTTATATTATTTGAAATGTTCCGAACCAAAATTAGTTAGTCATGACGATGCTAGATACATGTCTGATCCACAAAAATGAAGTTCTTAGATTGGATATTTATTTATTTATGTTGGAAATTCAATTTCTTATAACTCTATAAAAAAGCTAATTCTACAAATTTATCTAATAATGTTGAATTAATTACAATTCATGAATCAAGACAAGAATACATCTAGATGAGATTGATTATTTATCATATCAAAAGTAATTTTGGATTAGATATAAATAATTATATTCCCACCAAATTATATGAAGATAATTCTACTTGTATATCATGATTAAAGAGTGAATATATTAAAGGAGATAGAATAAAAATTAGAACAAAAAAATCTTTTTTCTACCAGGAACCTCAAAATAATAGTGAGATTGATATAAAAAATAAGGTATTGTGATAATATTATAGATTAATTCACAAAGTAATTTATAACTGTAAAATTTTAGAAATTAATTTATAAAATTATAATGTAGAGACTGAAAGTTCTATCATGACTTTATGAGGGGAAATTGGGAACACTGTACTCTTTTTCCTCCATTATGTTTTTCCCACTCGGTTATCCAAATAAGATTTTTAATGAGGCAGCATGGTATGAAATTAAATTATCTTATCTTCAATTTTTTTTCACAAAGGTATTTTTAAGTGAAGATTATATAAGGTTATATGAAATTATGGAATCCAATGGGGAAATGTTATCAAACATTATTTGGGTATGTAATAATTATGGTAACTCCACCTTCCCAGGAAACTCTTTATGTGCTTAACCCAATACATACCGACTCTTGGTTTCCAACCATTAGATTAGACATAGAGAATAGGGATTGATCTAATCCATTGATGGAATTTTAAATGAACCTTATAAATATATGAATTATATAGTTAATTTTTCACTTTTCCCTACATTTTGTTCTCCATTTATTTTTGTCATTATTTACTATATTATACCCACTTACATTGATTTAATTTTAACTTCGTATCTCTTTTAATTTGACAAACATTACATTATAATTTCAAAAACCACTCATACTCTCAATTTCAATTCAACCCATTTTACAAAAACTACAATGTTTATTTATTTTCATATATGGATATTATTAAATTTTTATTTTAATGATGGACATGTGATTTATTTTAGATGAGAAAATAATTTTATTAAAAATTAATAGATTATATTGTGTGTGTTCGAAAAAAAAACACTACAAGGAAAATAAGTTTTATTAATAATTTTTTTTGAATACATGGTGGTTTTAACTATTTCTCATTGATTCATAGTGGTTCTATAAACTATATATCCTTTTTGAGATTCCTATTAATTAGTGTTTAATTAGGATTAAAGGTGCTACCGAGAACCCTCATTGAAGTGGGTTTGGTTGGGCCTCATGGTTGATTGTGGGGGTGTTTATATTTTGAATGATCATGAACATTAGGTTACCATTTTCCCTCTTACTAGAAACTCCCAATGGCTCCCTCATCCATAGTAGGGTACAAAACAAATTTCCAAAGGTTTGCAGTTATCTGGGTTTTCAGGACCAATGAATATTAGGGACTCACATTAGTCTAGAGGATGGGAGGTTGGGCTCATCACATCCATTTAGGGGGAATTGTTGCATACTACATGTAACACCCCAAGCTCCCACGATACGCTTCTCATTCAATAATGCAATAGCTTGCATTGTACGCAACTTCGAGTTCTAACGCACTGCGACTAATCAAAGTAGCCGTTATGAATAGTAATAACCACTTTTTAAAATTATTGAAATCTTATATTTCAATATGAAATTAATTTTTGTATTCGTAATATCAAAATTATCCTAAGTTGAATTTTTTGTAATTTTCTGAGAACTTACAATTTTTTATGAATTGTGAAAAATACTTAAAACAACGTTTTTAATCAAAATAATTTATAGTGATAAGTTATACTATTGAGTGGTTTTAAAGTATAATTAGAATATATTTTTACCATTTTATCCAATGGTGTTCATTAGAATTAATTTAACATTGAAATTGGACATAAACAATTGCCAATATTTTGATATAAATTGTTTCTTAAAAACACGCTATTTGTTGTGACAGTGGGAATTAATTATAAAATAAATTAATGCAACTTATATTTTTGGAATTTTTTAAAATAGACATCATTTTTGAAATAGGAATATAAATTATAGCTTAGGGTGAAATTTTGGCATTGTTCTGAAAAACTTCAATTTTTGATGAATAGTGAAACCACTAAGTGGTAGTTAAATAACTGATTTTTCGTTTAAATGAAATATTACCACTTCTGTGATTTGATTTTCAAAAATCCGACATACATGATTGTCATTAAGAAGCAAAATTTGGTTCAATGAGATTAAAATAATTTTTTGGTGAATAGTAACTTTTAAGTTCTTAATCGCGATTAGAGGTAATTAGTGTAGTTTAAGGTAAAAATAATGTTTTAATAATATGAGATGAACTTGACACTTGTCCTACTTCTATTGGATGAGTCATGACCGACCAAGACAACCCATGGGACAACTTGGGGACCCCATGGAGCCACTTTGGTTGGAAAATGACATTAATATATATTTATTTAATGTTAAAATTAAATTGACACAAACATGAGTTGTTTTACTAAAACAGTTTTTAAGTGGGGTTACACAAGTCCAAATTTTGACTATAAATATTCCTTAGAAAGATAAAAATATTTCCTACATCATAGTATTTTTTTTTATAATTTTTATACATTAAATAAATTAAATTATTTATAACATCATTATGATGCAGCGATGACCTCATTATTTAACGATTTTAATAAAATGAAAAGATAATGTAAACTCTAAGGCTTAAACTTGTCCAAAGACTATTGGATGGGTAGATTTCGAACCCTTATCACCTTAGCCACGAATTATATAAGTTTGGGACCTTTAGAATTCGAAAATAATTGTATAATAATGTAACATTTCAATCCTTCCAAAAGAGCCCCTCCTCTCCACTTATAAAAGGCCCCCACCTCTCCCACCTCATTTACACTTTCAAGCCATTTAGCTCGGCCAACCTCTGCCCAAATACTCTCCCAACTTCCCCCTATTACTCCTAGAAGCCTCAATTTGGGCATAACTCTTCCCAAGGAATCCTTTGGCTCAAATCAAAAAGAGTTACCCGATTTTGAGGTAATGTCTTCTCTAATGTTGTTTTGTTTTATTTTTCTTCTCCAACCCACTAAAATCTTTTATTAATTTCTTTTGTAACAACAACAATATACTAAATATAATAGGATGTTGTTATAAGAAGGATTCGAGCTACACTTACACACACCTACATCTAATGGTTAAAGAACATACGGTTTCTGTGGATGGCGAATTTCTGCCTCACGAAACGATGATTGTTCAACACTCATATAACACCTTCAAAGGTGGCCATTAAGATTTCACTATATTTATATATGATATAAAATATGTTTATGTTTTACTTATGCTTCTGTATTTCTCATTTATGGCATACTTTATGATTTCCATTATGGGTAAAACGCGATAATTTCATTTTAGGAAGTGTGGACTACCGCCCCCTCAAAGTGATTTGAATTGTTAATGACATATGTGGGATGTATAAAGGATGGATTAAATGGTATTATACACTATATTATACTGTAATTATATTATAAATTTATATCATTATGATTTCATTCCATTAAATACGAAATAGAAATGAAAGTAGCGTTCATGCGTACATACGGCTTACCGTCTCCATGAACGGTGCATTTCATTTCTTACCTCTAAATGTTAGGTGACATTATTAATGAATGTATATACTGTATATATATGATATATATGATATCTACATCATGAATATAATTCTGGATATAATGGATATTTCACCACATGAACAACTTGTAATTATAAGAAGTTTATTTTTGACTCAAGTACCAAAGATTGACAAAACGACCGTTATTAACTTAAATAATTACATAATGTTCATAACATGGTAATAACGGATATAAAAGGAATAATGAACATGAAAAAAGGATCTTAAGTAATTATAAATTAACTCTAGTTTATTATTCAGGAGGTTAAAGAACTGTCGAGTCAGGACAAGACGCAAGGTAAGGGAACTTCTTAACCCAATTTCTATTCTTTGGGTCAATCTCCTACTTTCAAATTATGTCATGATATTATTATGTTATATCTTGTATTTGTAATTTATTTATGTGTACTTATAGTGAATAAACATAATAGATATATTTTATTTAAAAATGATCTTTGTAAGGGAACTTCTTAACCCAATTTCTATTCTTTGGGTTAATCTCCTACTTTCAAATTATGTCATGATATTATTATGTCCTATCTTGTATTTTTACATTATTTATGTGTAATTATAGTGAATACACATAATAGACCTAATTTATAAAAAAAATGATCTTTTTAAGGACTTCGTCTCAATCCCCTTTCATTGAGGCATATTTGGTTTTATACACAACTTTCTTTTATACGGTGTATAAACCCCTTTGACTTTTACGTTTATTCAAAAGGAATCTTTTTTATATGAAGCGTTTTGCTAAATGACAAAAGGGAATGTTTTTATTTCCGTACTTATGCGGCGACAACAACTTCTCCGCCGCCATGACCATTATTTGAGTTTCGGCTTCCTCTACAAGCCATCTTTTTTTAATGATAAATAAATACAAAGTTTTAACTTTCTTTTATTTTGGTATTGAAAATGGTTTTGAAAGCATTTTTATTATATCAATGTGTTGTATTGATATCTTGTGATTGAAATGTGGAAATATTATGTTTCCTTTATGCATGTTTTATGTGATACGATTATGTTATGATTTATGATATGTTTAAACCTATTCATATGAGGAATGTATTGGACTTAATAAGTGACGGGTGGAGCCTACTATAGCTCCTCGATGCATCGGTAGGTCTCATGAGACAACTAGATGTGGAATTGGACGAGGCCCTTTCCCAATTTGATTTATGGTTTTGGCCGAGGCCTTAATCATTTTAGACATCTTGGCCGAGGCCTTGACAAAATGTTTCAGAATGTATGGCATTATACATTCCCTCATTATGAAAGTGGTTATTGATATTGCATGTGATTATTTGACCAGTAGAATATCCATGTGAATAAGTAAATGGCATTATCTCATTTTACTTTTTCCATATTATGTTGAATTTCATGTTTAAAAGGCTTTTGTTTTAGTTATACATTGCCTTAAATGTTGATGTTTATTTATGAAAGCTTCTGAAATATTGTTATCCTTACTGAGCATCTGAGCTCACCCCTTTCAATGTTTTAATATTTTCCAGGATGTGAAGAAGTATTTTATGAATGACCTGCAGGGATAGTCAGAAGAGGATATGAGTGTGGACTATGAAGACTTTGTTATTAGTTTTTCATTTTATGATGTAATGTAACACTTATGAATGTATCTAGTGTTTCCAAGGCTACTAAACTAATCGGTCTTTCGAGACTTGATCTTTTGTGATCATGCCAATGTTACGAAGTAACGCACCGACTCTGGGTTGCTGGGGTCGGGGCGTTACAGTTGGTATCAGAGGCAGTTTAGTACTAACCTTGGAAGCTAGATTTAGATAAACTCTGATTAGAGCACATAGCCCGAAGATAGACTTTGAGGATTAGTATAGAAGAACTTCCTAGAATTTTGGTATTGTAGAGATGTTGTGAGTTTTCTGAGCAATACATCCCTGTCTGGATACGAGTAGGTAGAGGCGGCTCTGGAACAGATGTACCTAGGGGTAAAACCCGAAAACACCGCTTTGAGCTAGACTCGAACGGGAACTAGTGCACGACAACGGGCCTTGCTGCACTCTTGGTTACGACACTCCCGGGGGATATGCTTAGGATAATTCTCATTTTCTTTACAAACCACTATGAAGGGTTATGAGTATATACTTACTCAAAGGAAACATTTCTTTTTATGATTATGGATTATATCCATAAATAGTTCAATTTATGTGAAGTATTTTACGAATATGGAATTATGTATTTTATTTCATAAACTAATATAGTTTATGCCATTATTTAGAAATGGCGCCTAGTGGAAGGAATGGAAACCATATCAATGCACGAACTCCGTGTAGGGATTTCCCTCCTGCTCAAGATAATTATTGTGGATGTGGAGATACAACTGGTGCTGATCAACTTATTACCATACTGGGACAACTCACTCAGGTTATGAATAATAACCTTACTCGTATGGAGCACCCTGATCCGCAACGTGGAGGATCAATGCTAGACCGTTTCATGAGGCAAAAACCACCAACCTTCAATGGGAGTACAAATCCTATAGTAGCTGAGCAATGGATAAATTCCTTAGAGAAAATATTCCATGCCTTGGGGAGTAGTGAAAGGGAGAAGGTTGTCATGGCAGTTTACCGCCTCACTGGAGATGCCGATCAGTGGTGGTCGCTGATTCCAAACACAAAGGAAGATGATGAATTAACAAACATGGAATGGAAGGAGTTAAAAGAGCTTTTCTTAGAAAAATACTTTCCTCATGACCATCGAGCAGATATGGAAAGGCAATTTCTGAGTCTGAGGCAGAAGGAGGATGAGAATGTCGCAAAGTATGAGGCCAACTTTACAAGGTTAGCGAGGTATGCTGCAGATTATATACGTAACCCAAGGAGTAAGATTGATCATTTCTTTGATGGGTTAAAACCATTTCTCCATCGAGATTTAGTATCACAATCCTTCTCATCATACGAAGATATTTTCTCGTGTGCTATCAAGACAGAAAAGGAATTCTCTAAGTCTTATGACAACAAAGTAAAGCAAGAAAGAAGAGAACGGTGGAACAAGAGACAGATAAAGGGAAAAAAGGAAAGAAGTATTTTCCATTATGTGATAATTGTGGGAAGAATCACCCTGGTACTTGCCTAAAAGGAATGGGAGTTTGTTATAAATGTGGAGAAAAGGGTCACCAGGATCGTGATTGCAAGGGAAAGAAAGAGGCTATCAAAGTTGAATGCTACAATTGTAGGGAAATGGGGTATTATGCAAATGAATGTCCTAAGCGTCAAGAAAAATTAACTCAGAAAAGGCCAAGGGATCAAGGCCAATCTTATGCTGGGACTACAGTTGAAGAGGAATAATTAATGTATTGGTTCTTTTGGACTCAAGGATTATATTCTGGTTATAAGAATAATGTGATATATATAAAGATTATACTGCAGTAATTTTTGATTTCAGTAAGGTTTTAATATGATTAGGGTAATCATACTTTTAGTATGTGACAATAAGAGAAACTTTTCTTTGTTTGGGGAATCTGATGTTACAATTGATTTTGGAATTTAGAGACCTTTTAGAGAAAGTCTGGACGGAGGTATTTTGGATAACTATTAAGGTTGGAATGGATTAAGTTGAACCATGGATAGTATTGTTTAAGGTTAAAGCATTTCTGAATATTATTTTTGGACTATTATAATACTATAGTTTTAGGAAAAGGACAACCTGCAGGGTGGGGAATAACCCATCGCGTCGGACAAAGCTGCAGGAATCGAACCCACAACCATAGTGGGACAAGCCTTTATTTCCTACCACTAGCCTACAGGAAGTCCCTGGTTATTACAAAATAGTTTTACTAATCTAAATGGTATGTGTTAATATTTGGAACCTTATACAATTAGGATAAAAAGAATATTTTTGAGTTCCGTTACCATTTGGAGTAAAAGATGGGTTTGTGGTAAAAATTTATTAACGAATGAAAGTAGACATAACAAGTATGTATATTCCCTTACGTTCTTAGTAAATCTCCTAAATAAATTCCTCAACATTATAAAAGGTAACCTAAAACAAAAATGTTGTCGGTTATCTTTTCCTACTGGGGAATCAATGATCGTTTAACCAATCACAAGTTTGTGATTTTCTTGTAGTTAAACTTTCTCCTAATCCTGTTTTCTATAACTCTCCTTCATACCTTGATGGTTTGTTTCTCCTCCATATCCATATTTTCATATAATCCTAGAATGGGCTATCTCGGGTGACCTTTGTACTTATCTTGCTTTCTTTTAATGTTATATATTTATTAACCTTATTTCCGATGTGGGTTTTCCTCAAAGGTATTTTCTCTTTTCAACCTTTTATTTTAAAAGAAAAATTTCAAATTGCGAGGACGCAATTTATTAAAGGAGGGGAGAATGTAACACCCCAAGCTTCCACGATACGCTTCTCATTCAATAATGCAATAGCTTGCATTGTACGCAACTTCGAGTTCTAACGCACTGCGACTAATCAAAGTAGCCGTTATGAATAGTAATAACCACTTTTTAAAATTATTGAAATCTTATATTTCAATATGGACTTCATTTTTGTATTCTTAATATCAAAAGTATCCTAAGTTGAATTTTTTGTAATTTTCTGAGAACTTACAATTTTTTATGAATTGTGAAAAATACTTCAAACAACTTTTTTAATCAAAATAATTTATAGTGATAAGTTATACTATTGAGTGGTTTTAAAGTATAATTAGAATATATTTTTACCATTTTATCCAATGGTGGTCATTAGAATTAATTTAACATTGAAATTGGACATAAACAATTGCTAATCTTTTGATATAAATTGTTTCTTAAAAACACGCTATTTGTTGTGACAGCGGGAATTAATTATAAAATAAATTAATGCAACTTATATTTTTGGAATTTTGTAAAATAGACATCATTTTTTAAATAGGAATATCAATTATAGCTTAGGGTGAAATTTTGGCATTGTTCTGAAAAACTTCAATTTTTGATGAATAGTGAAACCACTAAGTGGTAGTTAAATAACTGATTTTTCATTTAAATGAAATATTACCACTTCTGTGATTTGATTTTCAAAAATCCGACATACATGATTGTCATTAAGAAGAAAAATGTGATTCAATGAGATTAAAATAATTTTTTGGTGAATAGTAACTTTTAAGTTCTTAATCGCGATTAGAGGTAATTAGTGTAGTTTAAGGTAAAAATAATGTTTTAATAATATGAGATGAACTTGACACTTGTCCTACTCCTATTGGATGAGTCATGACCGACCAAGACAACCCATGGGTCAACTTGGGGACCCCATGGAGCCACTTTGGTTGGAAAATGACATTAATATATATTTATTTAATGTTAAAATTAAATTGACACAAACATGAGTTGTTTTACTAAAATAGTTTTTAAGTGGGGTTACAAAAGTCCAAATTTTGACTATAAATATTCCTTATAAAGATAAAAATATTTCCTACATCATAGTATTTTTTTATAATTTTTATACATTAAATAAATTAAATTATTTATAACATCATTATGACGCAGCGATGACCTCATTATTTAACGATTTCAATAAAATGAACAGATAATGTAAAATCCAAGGCTTACACTTGTACAAAGACTATTGGATGGGTATATTGCGAACCCTTATCACCTTAGCCACGAATTATATAAGTTTGGGACCTTTAGAATCCGAAAATCATTGTATAATAATGTAACATTTCAATCCTTCCAAAAGAGCCCCTCCTCTCCACTTATAAAAGGCCCCCACCTCTCCCACCTCATTTATACTTTCAAGCCATTTGGCTCGGCCAACCTCTGCCCAAATACTCTCCCAACTTCCCCCTCTTACTCCTAGAAGCCACACTTTGGGCAGAACTCTTCCCAAGGAAGCCTTTGGCTCAAATCAAAAAGAGTTACCCGATTTTGAGGTAATGTCTTCTCTAATGTTGTTTTGTTTTATTTTTCTTCTCCAACCCACTAAACTCTTTTATTCATTTCTTTTGTAACAACACCAGTATCCTCAATATACTAGGATGTTTTTATAAGAAGTATTCGAGCTACACTTACACACACCTACATCTAATGGTTAAAGAACATACGGTTTCTGTGGATGGCGAATTTCTGCCTCACGAAACGATGATTGTTCAACAATCATATAACACCTTCAAAGGTGGCCATTAAGATGTAACTATATTTATATATGATATAAAATATGTTTATGTTTTACTTATGCTTCTGTATTTCTCATTTATGGAATACTTTATGATTTCCATTATGGGTAAAACGCGATAATTTCATTTTAGGAAGTGCGGACTACCGCCCCCTCAAAGTGATTTGAATCGTTAATTCCATATGTGGGATGTATAAAGGATGGATTAAATGGTATTATACACTATATTATACTGTAATTATATTATAAATTTATATCATTATGATTTCATTCCATTAAATACGAAATAGAAATGAAAGTAGCGTTCATGCGTACGTACGGCTTACCGTCTCCATGAACGGTGCATTTCATTTCTTACCTCTAAATGTTACGTGACATTATGAATGAATGTATATACTGTATATATATGATATATATGATATCTACATCATGAATATAATTCTGGATATAATGGATATTTCACCACATGAACAACTTGTAATTATAAGAAGTTTATTTTTGACTCAAGTACCAAAGATCGACAAAACAACCTTTATTAACTTAAATAATTACATAATGTTCATAACATGGTAATAAGGGATATAAAAGGAATAATGAACATGAAAAAAGGATCTTAATTAAATAGAAATTAACTCTAGTTTATTATTCAGGAGGTTAAAGAACGGTCGAGTCAGGACAAGACGCAAGGTAAGGGAACTTCTTAACCCAATTTCTATTCTTTGGGTTAATCTCCTAATTTCAAATTATGTCATGATATTATTATGTCCTATCTTGTATTTGTAATTTATTTATGTGTAATTATAGTGAATACACATAATAGATATATTTTATTTAAAAATGATCTTTGTAAGGGAACTTCTTAACCCAATTTCTATTCTTTGGGTTAATCTCCTACTTTCAAATTATGTCATGATATTATTATGTCCTATCTTGTATTTTTACATTATTTATGTGTAATTATAGTGAATACACATAATAGACCTACTTTATAAAAAAATGATATTTTTAAGGACTTCGTCTCAATCCCCTTTCATTGAGGCATATTTGGTTTTATACACAACTTTCTTTTATACGGTGTATAAACCCCTTTGAATTTTACGTTTATTCAAAAGGAATCTTTTTTATATGAAGCGTTTTGCTAAATGACAAAAGGGAATGTTTTTCTTTCCGTACTTATGCGGCGACAACGACTTCTCCACCGCCATGACCATTATTTGAGTTTCGGCTTCCTCTACAAGCCATCTTTTTTTTAATGATAAATAAATACAAAGTTTTAACTTTCTTTTATTTTGGTATTGAAAATGGTTTTGAAAGCGTTTTTATTATATCAATGTTTTGTATTGATATCTTGTGATTGAAATGTGGAAATGTTATGTTTCCTTTATGCATTTTTTATGTGATACGATTATGTTATGGTTTATGATATGTTTAAACCTATTCATATGAGGAATGTATTGGACTTAATAAGTGACGGGTGAAGCCCGCTATAGCTCCTCGATGCATCGGTAGGTCTCATGAGACAACTAGATGTGGAATTGGATGAGGCCCTTTCCCAATTTGATTTATGGTTTTGGACTAGGCCTTAATCATTTTAGACGTCTTGGTCGAGGCCTTGACAAAATGTTTCAGAATGTCTGGCATTATACATTCCCTCATTATGAAAGTGGTTATTGATATTGCATGTGATTATTCGACAAGTATAATATCCATGTGAATAAGTAAATGGAATTATCTCATTTTACTTTTGCCATATTATGTTGAATTTCATGTTTAAAAGGATTTTGTTTTAGTTATACATTGCCTTAAATGTTGATGTTTATTTATGAAAGCTTCTGCAATATTGTTATCCTTACTGAGCATCTGAGCTCACCCCTTTCAATGTTTTAATATTTTCCAGGATGTGAAGAAGTATTTTATGAATGACCTGCAGGGATAGTCATAAGAGGATATTAGTGTGGACTATGAAGACTTTGTTATTAGTTTTTCACTTTATGATGTAATGTAACACTTATGAATGTATATAGTGTTTCCAAGTCTACTAAACTAATCGGTCTTTCGAGACTTGATCTTTTGTGATCATTCCAATGTTACGAAGTAACGCACCGACTCTGGGTTGCTGGGGTCGGGGCGTTACACTACATGACTCTCTTATATATTTAAGATATGTTTTTGAATCTCTTCATAATATCAATACATGACTAGTTACCCTAAAAAATGATCATGGGTTAATTCTATTTCATGTGAAAAAGACTCGGGTTTCTTTAGTGAATCCATCGGTATTTATCTAAGATTATCCATAATTTTATATTAATGGGAAACTTCTTATGAACTGAAGTTGTATAACTAAGTTCTTCAGAATTCACTGCCACATAATGAGGTAGTTAATATTTTGAGGAGGGGATTGAGCCATTGTGACGAATCCTATGTATCCTATTTATTATAGGAATCATAACCCACATATTTTGTTGGAACGATGAAGTTTTAACATCATATATAAATTAATTATATAGGTGCTTTAGGACACCAATTTTTAAAGATTGATTCCTGAAGGGACATCCTACATATCTCGATTATGAAGAGAATATGAGTTGTCATAGTTCAGTTTATCAGGGATTGCAATATGAGGTTTCCTTCATCATTATAGAGACTCATGGTGAAGATGAAATTTTTATTGTAGTTACCTAATCCCACCTGAGCTATGCTTGGTGTGATAAACTAGGGATGAAAAGTGATCATTTTTTATTGCTCATGATGTGGGACTTATGTGCTGGGACCGCCCTAAGGGGATTTATTATAAAGATCAGGCCTCAAGGAGATGTCCTCATATCCTGGTTATGGTAGGAATGAAATTCATTGTAGTTCATTTTATTACTTAGTACACTAATGGATGAGATAGAGTGATAAGATAATGGGAATTATTGGGTCCCGGTGACTGAGATTTCATAGTCATAAGAGGAGTTACACCAAAAGGGGTGTTTATTTGAGCTTGTGCCTTAGGAATACATCCTACATATCCTGGTTATTATAGAAATCAAAGTTCTCATAGTTCAACTAATCGGGGATTTAACACAGAGGTTTTCCTAAAGTTTTTGGAGTTTTATGGTGTAGATGTTATCACTATTGGAACTCCCTAAGCCCACATGATCCATGATCGTTGTGAGAAAAAAGGGATGGAAATTAATCAATGTCATTACTTTGTGAATAAGGGAATTAAATGCTGGAATTTACTGGACGATAAATATGGATCTCAAACCTCAGGGAGAGGTCTCCTATATATCCTGAATATGGTAGGAATGAGAGTTGTTGTAGTTCCATTTATCGAGGCTTACACATTGAGGATTACCTATTGATTGGGGATTACACACCGAGGACAGATAATGTTATCAAGTCCTAGGACGCCCTTATGACCTGACCTTCTTTTATATAGGGTGTCACATGACTCAATTTACTTGTCTAGAGGACATAACAAGATCTAAATGGTTTGTTCTGGAGGACATCACATAACTCAGATGACATGTCCAGGGGGTGTCACATGATACACTGTCTTTCCCAGGTATCATTGTAAGAGTTGGATGATACAAATGGATGGTGTTGTGAGAGTCAGTGTTACATGTCTTGGGGGGTGTCACATGTCTTGGCTGACACCCCTAGAAGACATCATGAGATTTGGCCAACATTCCTAGAGGGAAGCATGAGTCTCAAATGACTTTATGAGAGGGTATCACGAGAGTTTAGTTGACATGGACATATGAAACCATGAGACTTGGATAACATGATATGGAACTATTAAATAAGTTAGGATATGTACCTTAAGAACATTGTGAGTCTTGGGATATTGGCATAGAGGGTTTCACGAGACTAAGGTGGTGTGCCCATAGGGACTATGTGACTTTCTCTAACATGTCTGGAATATTTCTCATGACCCAAATAGCATGATAAAGGAGAATAAAAAGATATAGGTGACATGTACCAATGCTGTATCATGTCTTAGATGACCCATGTGAAGAACATGAGGGTCAATGAACATGTTTTTCTCTTAGGAAACCAAAGGGGGGAGTGCGAGGTTTCCTGGACATATCTAAGGTGCTTTGCATAACAAGGATATAAATCCAAATGGATTTTTCAAGATGAGGTAGGAATGCTTCCAAGGTCTCATAGTGTCTTGTGGATTTCTAGGGCTACATCACATGATGTTTAGTGACCATGAGAGGCTCTTACCTCCTCCCCTTTATTTCCTTTGTTTTCATTCTACAATTGATCGAGGGTCTTTTGAATTTTCTCAGATGTTTTCAAGGACAGTCATCCTTTCCATCAGTGATCCATCACATGATCATTATAACTGATAAGGGGTTCCATATTTTGGAAATATTTCCTCCCATTTTCAAATGATTTTTTATTGTATATTCAGGTGCTTACTGCTGAAAAATCATGCAGTATGAGGGAGATCTCCCGACCACCATTGCATGACCGTTAGTTGTTCAGAGCGCCTTCACAAGAGAAGGAGGAAATGTAAAAGGGGGCTTCATGGGACCTGCTACAGGCTATACACTGCACTTGGTTCCTTTGCATGACCTTATTATGGTCATGCGATCTAAAGTCTCTTGAAGGCTCATGCAATCCGTGAGAATTTTCCACTTTCTCCTTCATTTGATTTTTGGGAGAAAATAATACCCATATTTAGGTATTTCTTCCTCCATGATTTTGTCGATGCTCATTTGGTGGGTGTTAACAAATTTCCCCCCTCATGAGTGATTTCTATGGGGACAAGGGATCAGTTCTAAGGAAAGTAAATTCTCACCTGAGTTTTGGTGGTGTCACGAATCAGTGACTTGAGTGGCATTTAGTTACTCAGTGGAACTTGGTATTTTGAAAAATTCCCTATATATAAGAGGGGGCACAGATAAATTCATTATATTGGTTACTAATTATCAAGATTTATCTAATATTACCTCCTTAACATGCTTCCATCACAAGACCATTCTACAAGACTCAATCACGAGACCCCATTGCGAGCCTTAGTCACAAGATCTATCCCGCAAGACCACTTTTACTCAGGTGATCATTTTAAAAATTTGACAAATATATCTCAATAACTATTTGAAATTAATCCATGTGAATTGTGATTGTATTGAAGAATTTTTGGGTTTGTTGACTCGGTCATATGATCGATCAAGTATCATGAAATTCACAAGACCTTGTCCAGGACATGAAATTACGAGTCTCCAAGAGGTCAAGAATTTGTGTGATGCCCTACGAGATTTATACAAACTATGAGACCTCTTGGAGATAGAATATTCATGAGCCTTTTGGGTGATTCAAAAATTCCATATTGATTCATGTGATGCATATGATGGTTCTGGTATTTTATGTCTTTGTTTTTGAAAAGATTTTATTCTATCTGACTAACATATACCACTTACTTATTTTCAAATGGCTTATGGTACTCATAAATATTCTTTCAAGCTTTAAAAGAAGGAGGAAAAGGCAATGATAGCTCATCATTATTCTATAGTGGAAAGATTATATCCTTCTCAGCGCCATTCTATTGGGTAAGAACAAATGATCCTGATAACATTGATGGGATTAAATTTCTCATACTATCCCCTATTATACTTTTTTCCTCTTTATTGGTTTGGACATACCAATGATGATCCCATTCCTCTTCTGAAGTCATCACTTATACCCAATTATTAGATTCAAACGACCCATAACACTTTTTGGGAGAATATTTACTAGGGGGACCATGAAGCTAGGAATATATTGACATTCATACCCAAAAACTTCAATGGGACTGATCACATGCCAGATGAAGATGTCTATATATATCACTCAAAAATGAATAAATATGCTTCCAATCATAAATTTAGGCGTGTTACCAACTGATACATCCATTCACAAGGTAGCTATGGCATAGACTAGGGATGACCCTTCTAGGTCCAGTACATTGATTCTAAATTCACTTAGGATATGAAGAAAATTTGAATGTATGAATATTTTTGGATGTCCCATTCATCTGCCTATTTATACTAGGGTCTAATGATAGAGTTTTTACATCATTGGATCTTGGATACGAAAAATTTACAACTTTCGTATGGTGAGGTGGGAATTAGTCTTTGGGATGTAGAGTAGATTTTTGGTGCACCTATTTTAGGTGGCATGTATAGAGAGTTCTTTCCTCCACGATCTACTTAGGACAATGTAACTAGGAATCCTCCTTTGACTTGGGAGATAATTAAGCTAACTGATAAGGCCCTTCTCATTGGGGTGCTTCTTAAAGTGCATATCCTTTTTAAAACATGGGAGAAATTCTTTATCAAGAAGACTGGTCTTAAGCCAAAAGCTAAATGGCCAAAATAATGTCTTACGAAGGATTCACGTGGTGTGATAAGTGCTTATAGGACCATGGTTGAGGAAAGAAAGTTTAAAGAATGGGAATGGGAGTCTATCCCTAGTACCAATCAATTTATTCAACTATATTGTTTCCTGTCCATATACCCAAGTGGATATTTTCTTCCAATGAAGGAAAAAGATGGATTTAGAGTTTCTACTTTCACAATGGTGACCTCTTTGGAAGGGGTGGAGAGTGGGGAGAATATCGAGCTAGCCATCCCTATATTGGCCAAAATATGTCACCTTTTGTATCATGTTTATAAGGGAAATTTCCTATATAGGATCGTGGGACCCTTTCAAGTATTATGGGGTTGGATAGGATCTCACCTGTGTAGTTATGAATATCTGGACATTCAAGATATTCCCAATATTCCCTTCATACTATACTTGTAGTATATCTACGGGTTGAGACCCATCCCACTTAAATTTTGGGATATTAATGATTATATAATCCTCTATTATAATTTATTCTTTATACCATACATGTTAGTACCGATAGGTGACATTGTTTACATCGATGAGGCTAGTCTTGATGTACAGTCTTATGTTGTGTCACTTTGCGATGGATTTATTTCTACCTATATTGATAGGGAACTTATCTACGAGTGGTATACACCCTTTAGTTTTAGCCTCCAGTTACTGTGTGTTCAATTAAGATGTACCCACTCTATTTGTGTTTGATCTGAGGAGAATCCAATGGTAGATCACCAATTTTGGCTGATGTTTACCAGAGAGGAGACTAGTGATAGAACAAACCTTACTCCATGTAATGTAGTGATCGATTTATCTCGTTAATATGTAGAGATTTGGATTCAATCATATCCCATCAGATAGTTATCCATATTGGTAAGCGATGCTTTCCAAAAATTGGCTATGGATCATAATCCCAAGCCTAGAAAGAATCTGGTGTCTAGAGTTCCAGTAGGCTTGGAAGCACCTCGTAAGGAAATTAGACACCTACCACTACTAAAAAAAGTACCAACTGACACAGCTACAACAAGTGTAGTTCCATAAGGCAATATTGTACCATATTTATTGTTTCCCATTTAATCTTTTCAATGGGAGAATTATAAGGTGAATAACTCAGAGGTGGTGCTTTGGGGTATATTATGACAAGAAGAGGCACTTTTGGAAGGCTTTGCCTATATCACTTCCCCACCTGGTCTTACCTTTAAAGAACGTCCTGAGGAGGCCATGCCCTTTTTTGAGACCTTGATGTAGATTTGATGAGCACCAAGGGTCAGATGTTTTATTGAAACATTTTATATGTTAACACAATTGGAGGCTGCTGAAGATCATATTACACTTCCATCCCCTGAGTATACTCCCCATGGTACGACCATGGGAGATGAATTTGGTGGTGACCAAGAAACCAATGATAAAGGGTCCTCGAGCTTACATGCTCAAATGAGGGTGGTGATTTACACTTCTAACACAACATTTTTAGTTTCATAATCTTCTTGAGGACCTTCCTTAGATAAGAATAATAATAATAATAAAAGGAAGTGATCTATGTAGTTAGATCCTTATCCTTTATAATCCTCAAGTAAGTGTGAAATTTTACTCTCCATTTATCTTGGATTATTATAGTAGTATATTCTAATTTTTCAAAAATGTGTAGGTCCCCATAAATATCACTTATAAAATCATGTGTCCACTTCTGGAGATATGAGTGAGTGTTTTGTTTCTCCAGTAGACCCTTTGCTATCGATCCCAAATTATCAAGAAGAGGAGGTAGCTGAGGTGCACATTCAATCATGTATGTTGCCTGTTTCATACATTTTAGAGATTTCACCCTTTGATTCAGTGTGTTTGGATGCAATTTTGTAGGATTTTGATATAGGTGTCTATTCTTCTATCATATTAGCTCTAATGAAAGTGATTTTTGAAGAGGGTGAATACCACTTTATGACTGGACACTTTGTTTGTCTGTTTTATATCACTTGATATTATTACTTTTCTCCTACAGTGCTTAAGGAGGGTGAGGGGAATAATTCTTATGAAAAAGCACTAGAAGGTTCATGAATCCACTCATTAGAAGAAGTAGTTTCTTCTTCTCCTAAGGATGAGGTTGGGGTAGTGGATGTCACCAGTGATGCGACTGATAAATTTATGTTTCTATCCTCGATCAAATTCTCCAACTAACTGGTGATACCATATTATTAATCTTATAACTAGTGATTAAATGTGCCTTTTACTACAATGTATTTACCCAAAAGTTTGGGGTATTTAGTTCCTGCTCCCCTTGGGGTTCCTCTAACTATATCTACCAAGGAGAAGGCTGGTTATCTTCCCTCATCATCAAAGATCTTGAGTACAAATATTTCCCTGAGTGACCTGGTTTCATTATATATCCCCGTTCCCAAAATGGGTTTAGGTGAAGGTCTGAGATCTACTTCATTATATCAATCGAAGAGGCAACACATGTGAAGGGAGGTACGATCCTTAGTTTTGGATACCCCCTTGGAGGATTTAAAGGATCATTTGGGTTACCTTCAGTTTATGTTCCCTACCCTTGGTTATGAGAGTTTTGATTATTCCACTACTCATGCTTAGGTAAAATAAGTAGTCACTCTGAGAGAACAGAAGAGGGCCCTCAATTTGAGGGCTGTAGTTGCTGAGGCCTCCTCTTTGGTGAAGCAGAATTATGACGAGGCTATGAAGAAAGCCACCCAACATGAAATAAAGGAAACCACTCATTAGGAAATAGTCAATGATGGGATGATTGAAATTATCCATTTTCAGTTTGAAATTAGTCTTATTTATTCTGAGATCAGCCTTATTCAATAAGAGTTATCCCAATTTTAACATGGACTCCAAATATCAGAATAGGTTGTGATAGAGAAAAATAGAATTCTTGACATGGTAGAGAAGGCATGAATTTAATCCATTTCTAGGTAAGATGGGTTGCAATAGGTTGTGAAGGCATAAAATGAGTCCACTGATCAACTAAAAAAATCTATGGATTCCATATAGTAGATACTTATAGATATTAAGGTCTCATCTGAGAAAATACTGTGATGGAATCATAAACTTTAAATATTGATTGAGATCGTATCTTCATGGGAGAGACTTTAGTATGTGTATATTCCTCTTGTTGAATGCTTTTTTGTCAATGAATATACCTACTAAACTTTATATGTGTGTTTCTAGTTTACTTTCATTTGTGATATGCAAGTCATATCGTTTCTCTGATATTATGATAATCGATAATGCTACCCATCCTTTGTATAACATTAAGTAAACCTGAATGTCTGGATCTGGATATCTAAATCATAAAATATACCTTTCAATAAGTACTCATTAATTCCCACAAACATGAGGTTATTTACTAATGATATATTCCAGTTATCTTGAGACCACTTGATTTGCAGAAGGATTTCTTGGGTAGGATACATGTATCAAAGGGATAATTCTATATCTTTCAAAAAATATGATAGGCATGGCTAGATTCATTTGACTGTGCTAAGTCCATAAAGTGGGCCTTATAATATTTTTAGGCTAAATAACTTATATACTATAGATTACTATCTTTTAGATCGGACCTAATATCACTTTAGTTTAGGGTATTTTATCTCAAACCTTTATTTGATGTAGTTTAGGGTCTTTTAGATCATACCTTTATGTGTTGTAGTTTATGGTATTTTAGCTCAAACCTTGATGTGATGTATTTTAGGGTCTTTTATCTCTGACCTTTATGTGTTTTAGTTTATGGTCTTTTAGCTTGGACCTTTATGTGTTGTAGTTTAGGGTCTTTTAGATCATACCTTAATGTGCTGTATTTTAGGGTCTTTTAAATTGGACCTTGATGTACTATAGTTTAGGGTATTTTATCTCGGACATTGATGTGATATATTTTATGGTATTTTAGCTCAAACCCGATATTGATGAAAATGAAATATGGTGCAGACATGCTAGGAATAACCTAAAATATACTGAGGTGATAATTTCTTCTATGGTGTTGTTATGGCTCACAAGGATTGGATTTCCTTTCGTGCAAGGAGGATATGACTTTATTTGGTGGGTTAAATCCCTTATTCATCGATATAATGGACAAGAAAAACTGATCTTTGCTATTTTCCAAGGGTCATGCAAGATTCGTATAAGTAATATGGGTTGAGGGATAAATACTAGGGATGCTAGGTCTTCCTAGATAGTTGGAGCGTGGGTGGTATAAATAATAACCCAAAAGTTTGAATCTATGAAAATGGGATAGAGTAGGAATACCGAGGATAACCCGCAACACTCTATGGTTCTTCCATGGAATTGTTGTGTCTCACAAGGATTAGAAATCCCTTTATATTGGACTAACATGTCACTAGTTAGTGGGTCTCAAGACCTTATACATCAATAGCATGTCCAAATTGAGAGATATCTTTTCTTTTCTATGGGCTATGGAATATTTTCAAATACTCAAGAGTCTGACCGATGAAGTTGGATATGGAAAGAAAACTATCCAAGAAGGGCTCTAGAACCCTAGGTAAATTTAGTGTTAGGACCAAGATGATGAAGAAGGTGTTTTGTATTTAAAGGTGTTGAAGGTTTCAATTGTTGTCTTTTTTTGTCAAGGTTTGTTTTTGAAATCAATTCAATTTTTTTTGAAAACAATTGTTTTGAGATTTTGTTTTTAAAATAATCGGTTTCACAGGAGAATGTATCATGTTGGAAGTTACTGGTCATCGGTTTCACATTAGAACTGGCGAGAAAGAAGTGACTGTTTTTTAGATAATTAAAGTCTCTATGAATAAGGTTCGAAGCAATTATGATGAATCTTTACTAATTTTTATTTCATATAAATCATGATTTGTATTGAGAAATTGTGATTAAAGATTTATAGAAGAAATAGGGAGTGAAGAAGATGCTTCCAATCAGAAAATAATTGTATTCGGATTTATTTTATCCAGATGGAAGAGAAAAAGAAGTGGTATCGACTGTTTTTCAAAACAATCGTATCCAGTTTTAAGAGGCAGTGACGATTGCAGAAGTTGTACTGATAAGAAGATAAAGAGACGATATCTATTGTCTTTAAAAACAATTAGATACAGAGTGGAAGTAAAAGATCTGGTGTCAATTTGTAATCAGGTGGTGCCGGTGGAATAGGTGATGCCAATTGAATAGGTGGTGCCGATGGAAGATGATGCTGATGAAAAGTGGTTCCATTGAAAAATGGTGTGGATTAGAAAGGGGTGTTTATATAAGAGTAAGAGATTATGCTAATTATTTTTCAAAATGATCATATCTGGGTGAAAGTGAAAGATTAGACATGGTATCGATCAAAGATCCTCATTATCAGGCTGTAATTGATTAGATCTGGGTAAAAGAGAAGATATGATACCAATCAAAGAGGAATCATATTCAAATTGTATTTTATTGTATCTGGTTAGATCATCATTTTAAAATTGTATCGTATCTGAGAAGATAATTGTTTTCAGATTGCATTTGATTGTAACCAGAATGATTCTAACCAGAATAATTGTAACAAAAAATGATCATATCCAGAATGATCTTAACCAGAATGATCGTAAATAGAAATGATTGTATTCAGAAGGATCATATCCAGACCTTTTGTATTCATAAAATATCATTCTTGGGTTGAGATGAAAATAATGAAGCAGGAATGAATGAAAATTTACAATACATTCCAATTGATATCAGACGATACTAAAGTTGATCCTCAATGAATTCAAAGTCATGAAGGAATTCATGACACAAGCACATGTTGGTGAATTATGTATGGTTTCTCAAGTGGGTCAAGAGAAAAGAAAAGGGAAGAATATTTATAAGTGATTTTTCAATGGGGAGATGAACTTTCGAATACAAGATTTTGATTCAAATCGGTTCTGAGAATCATATTCCGCAATCAGCATGAGAAATCAGACTCATTTGATCAGAACCATATATTACTAACAATTGAAATTAGTCTTAGAAATTGAAATTGGAGTCTTAAGAAGAATAGGTGAATATTGATGAAGTTTCTAGCATAATTTAGAAGCATTGACGAAGTCAGAATTGCTCTGAGATTTCAGGTGAAATTCAAATGTGGGTGAATTTGTGTGAGTGGGAAACATTTTCGGATTACTTCCTAAACTCATTTTGGGTCACCTATAAAAGGAAAACGAGTAAATTATACTTTTTGACGATGGGTACTATTCACCATAGAAGAGGGAGAGAAGGTATGAGTTTTTTAGTGAGAGAAATTGATACTGTTTTTTATTGAATACATTTTTATGGGGATTGTATTCAATTGGGTTTGGTATCAGGATGAATTAATCAGAATAAGATTTTATGTATTGGGTATCACTATATTGAATATTTTTGGACTAAGGATGTATCGTACTAAGTTTCATCATACTCAGGTATTAAATGGTGTCGATTCTACTCTATCATATTCTATCAAAAAATCGGACTGAGAGTATTGTTTTGTATGAATCAAACTTGGAGGAATTGAACCCATAAAAGATCGGACTTAGTGTTTCATAACAAAGTCTAGGTGGTTCTTACCTTTCTTCTAGGTAATGAATTGATGAATTTTTTTACAATTTGAATACATTTTTTGAATTGAAAATAAGCTCAAGTAACATGAGTTCTTACAAAAGAATTATATTACACTATTGTGCTTAGAGGATACACATTCACTAGTTAATTGTTTCATGGTGCTACATGAGTGAAAGGGTAAATCATACTCGTTGTAATCCAAGGATTGATTTCTTGTGGATTTTATAGTGTTGTGTCATTTAAAAACCATACCAAAGACATAACTATTTTTATTGCATAGTGAACCTTGTAAATCTTTATGTTCCTTTGGATGTATATTTATTTGTCTCTCAACAGGGAATTGAAATCCTTAATAGGAGGCGACGAGTTTTCAATTGAAAAGAAACATAAAAGAAAAATAGTGTCACTCATTCACCCCCTCCCCCTTTCAGTCATACAATACTCTAACTGAGCACTTTTAATTGGCATCAGAGTAAAGTTCCCTTCATTATTCTTTTCTGATGGAGAACATGAACTATGTGAATAGTAAATTTATTTCGGTCTTTGATGGAAATAACTATCATATCTAGAAAGATGTAATGCTACCATATATTATGTCTATCAGTTATGATGTTCTTGAAGCTGCAATAGTTGGGTTTCCTCCCATTGATGACAGTGCTCCACTTACACCTGTTGACATGATGTTTCTTGAGAATGATGGAAGAGACAAGAATATAATATTATCATCACTTTCTAAAAGTGAATTCTTTATATTGAAATGTGTTTCCATAGATAAATATATATGGGTCAAATTGAAAAACATATACAAAGGAAATAAAATAGTTAAGAAGGAAAAGTTACAAATATAAAGATTGAAGTATGAATATTTGAAGATGGGTGAGCATGAATCTATTGGGGAATTATTTACTAGGGTGAATGACATTGTGAGTACTATCATATGTCTTGGAGAAAAACTGAAAGACTCTATAGTTGTTGAAAATATCTTTAGAATACTACCTGACAAATTCGATGCAAAAGATTTTTCATTAGAAGATAGATATCTTGAAACATTATCTCTTGATGATTTACATTGCACTCTTATCACCTATGAAATAAGAAGAGATAATTCTATAAAGATAAAAAAAATTGATAGAGAAATTTATTTCAAGGCTATTAAGAAAGAAATGTCAAAGAAGATTGTTACTGAAGATGAAGATGGTGATTTTGATTCTGAAAATGAGGTATGTAAAAATCTCAATGAAATCCTATCCTTGTTTTCTAACAATGTGTAAAGAGGTATAGATAAATAAAAATGGAATCTTCCCTTAAAATTTTTTGAATGTGGAGGTTTTGGTCACTTTGCGGATAATTTTCCTCGAATAAATAAAGAAGAGGATAGTGATATTGAAGAAATAAATACAAAAAGATCTTGGAAGAAAAAGGAGACAAAGTAAAAGAAAAGAAATTATTCAAATCAAAAATAAGAATTTTCTTGTCCAAAGATGATGAAGAATAAGAGAGTGATATTTAATCTGAAAAATCCATTGAGTATGGTAATTAAAATACTTTCATTACTGTTTCCAACACTTTCCGCTGGGGTGCGCGCGTCCGTCACGCAGGGGAGGACGCGCGGATGTTGCCCCGCATTCCCGCTTTCCAAAGGCAGGTGACATTCGCTCCTTATTTAGGGACGTATGCTCCTTGATCAAAACTAGGATGATGGGATGTCGGTTATTCCTTCCATGGATTTCTCCTCGGAGCTCGTCACCTAGTCCAGGTCTCCCTCATAGATTTAAAATGTGTTCGTGAATCTCATTCCCGGCGCCATATCTTCATGGATGCCGATTAATTACACAACTTCTGGGAGGACATTCCATGGGGTCCTGCCATGGTAGCAACCTTTGGTCGGAGTAGATGACAACATGAGGCATGTCGGGGCATCTTTGGGTGCATGGACATTGGGTAACCTATATTCTTCCTCATAAGAGGGAATCTCAAGGGTACGGAACCCAAGGAATCCCACATCGGATTTGGGGAATCATATGCCATAGGCATGTCTATGATGTTTTCCTCAGCTTCCCATGTTTAACATGGGGTAGGGCGCAAGTTTAATGTCTTTTGGAGATAGTTATGCCAAGGGTGTGTCTCTGAGGTTTTCCTCAGCGTCCCATGTTTAACATGGGGTATGTCACAAGTTTAACGTCTTTCAGAGACGGTTACGCCAAGGGCGTGTCTTCTGAGGTTTTCCTCAGCTTCCCATGTTTAACACGGGGTATGCCGCGAGTTTAACGTCTTGTGGAGACGGTTACACCAATGGCGTTTCTTCTGAGGTTTTACTCAGCTTCCCATGTTTAACACGGGGTATACCGCGAGTTTAACGTCTTGAGGATATGGTTACACCAAGGGTGTGTCTTATAAGTTTTTCCTCAGCTTCCCATTTTTAACACGGGGTATTCCATGAGTTTAACGTCTTGCGGAGACAAAATGAGAGTGATCAGAAAGCCCCATAGAGACAGATCAGATTGGTACATCCCAAGGAGGGAACACCTGGAAGATGAATAGATTAGAACGCCCAATGAAGACAGATCCAAGGCGGCGCGCCCCATGTAGGGGAGATGTCACACCGTAATGGTTGATCTAAACACTACTGTGGGTGGATCAGGGAGAGTGCACCCCAAAATGGAGGACACTAGGGTTTACCATTGGATGGGATTGAGCCTCATGGAGGTTTCCTATGTACCCTGTGTAGAGGACAGGGATCAAAACCCACGTAGTTCGAAGGGGTGATGGTCCGAGGTGTACACAAAGTCTAGCGACCCAGAGACATGATGGGGCTTACACATGGTTAGCTGTCCGTGTGCCACAAGGAGTGGCGCTAGGATGAATGACATGATCTCACCGGGATGTGGCAGATCGGGTAAGAATCAGAATGGGTGGTGTATGGATTAATGAAATGGATGGGGAATTAAATGGGACCATCACAAGGGTGACGGTGTAGTTGGACTTGAGCCTCGAAGAGGCTTCCTACATATCACCATGGTAGGGAATCAAAGTCCATGTAGTTTGGGATGGTATGGGGCTTACGCAAGGGTGCTGCCCGTGTGCCGCTATGGAGCGACAATGGTGGATGGGGCTTATGCTAGGGCGGACCATGGTGGTATGTGGATTACACTCTGAGGCAGCCCATAGTGGTTGATATGGGGCTTACGCTCTGAGACGGCCCATGGTTGTATGGGGATTACGCTCTGAGGCGGACCAAGGTGGTATGGGGATTACGCTCTGAGGCGGCCCATGGTTGTATGGGGATTATGCTCTGAGGTGACCCAAGGTGGTATGGGTCTTATGCTCTGAGGCGGCCCATGGTGGTATGGGGCTTACTCTTTGATGCGACCCAAGGTGGTATGAGGCTTACACTCTAAGGCGGCCCAAAGTGGTATGTGGCTTACACTCTGAGGTGGCCCATGGTTGTATGGGGCTTACACTATGAGGCGGACCATAATGGTTGGTGAACCGACGTGAAGTGGTCGGAATGACCGGGTGGTGGGCTTCAACCTCGTGGAGGCTTCCTACGTATCCCCGTGGTAGGGAATCAAAGTCCACATAGTTTGGGATGGATGGAGCTTACGCAAGGGTGCTGCCCAAAGTGGTATGGGGCTTACACTCTGAGGTGGCCCATGGTGGTATGGGGATTACACTCTGAGGTGGACCACAGTGGTTGATATGGGGCTTACGCTCTGAGACGACCCATGGTTGTATGGGGATTACGCTCTAAGGCGGCCTAAGGTGGTATTGGGCTTACGCTATGAGGCGGCCCATGGTTGTATGGGGCTTACGCTCTAAGGTGGCCCAAAGTGGTATGGGGATTACACTTTGAGGTGGCCCATGGTGGTATGGGGATTACACTCTGAGGTGGCCCATAATGGTTGGTGAACTGACGTGAAGAGGTCGGAATGGCCGGGTGGTGGGCTGGAACCTCATGGAGGCTTCCTACGTATCCTCGTGGAAGGGAATCAAAGTCCACATAGTTCGGGATGGATGGGGCTTACGCAAGGGTGCTTCCCGTGTGCCGCTATGAAGTGACAATGGTGGATGGGGCCTATGCAAGGGTGCTGACCACAATGTCTTCCTCATGTCTAGCCATGAGGGCATCCCAACTCACTTGTGGGTTGAGGTAATCACCTATGCACTAGAGCACAAGAGGGATAACGCCAAGGGCATTGGAATCGTTCTGAACAAAGAGATATGAAAAGTGTGAGTCACATGCCCGACATTCGGAACGCGGTGAGGGTGTCGTGGTGATGGAGGATAACTGTTGACCGTGGCGGAAACGCATCATCCATATCATGTTAGCCAGAAATGAGGAAAAACAAATGAGGGTCGGCTGCTGACTATGTTCGAAACACAGTACCTGACTCAAAGTGTTGTCCAAAGTCTTCCGGGGCATTGGCCCAGGACGACAGGCGGACCATAGGTCAATCATCCATATTTTTACTGCAGGTGGACCATAGGTCAATCATCCATACTGTTACAGCAGGCGGACCATGGGTCAATCATCCATACTCTTACAGTAGGCAGACCAAAGGTTTATCATCCATATTGTTATAGCAGGTAGACCACAGGTCAATCATCCATACTGTTAGGGGGTCGCTTCAGACATGGAAGTGGATGATGATCCGAATGAAGGACACGCAAAGCGTGAGGCAGAGTGATGGAATGTTTGAATAGATTCCAATGCTCTTGAAGGTATACCACTGTGATCATGGCATAATGCATCTTATACTTGGATCATAAGGCATATCTTGTTTGGAGAAAGAGGTATCCTATGTTTGGAACATAGGGATTACTATAGTATGAATTCATGTAGATAGGACTGTTGGCATCTCATGATTAGAGCATAATCCATCTCTCATATTGAGTAAGATGCATCCTATCACTTGTTAGATAGGAAGTACTACAGTTTATAGTCATGTAGATAGGACTATTGGCATCTCATTCTTGGAGCATAAGGCATCTCTCATATTGAGTAAGAGGCATCCTATCACTTGTTAGATAGGGAGTACTACAATTTATAGTCATGTAGATAGGACTGTTGGCATCAGGCGCCTAGAATGGATGGTGTTGGGTCTTACGCAAGGGTGGCCCTTTCAGGTTCAACCTGGCATAGGAGCCAAGTGATAGGGTTTGGAGGAGTTTCCTGAGGAATGGTTCGACTCAAGGCACTCAGGAAATTGATGATGAGAATCTCGACTCACGACACGTGAAAGGGACCAAGAGGAATATATCAACTAAAGGTATTTCATGGTATTCAGAGGAGTATCTCAAATCATGTTATTCCATAGGTGGAAAGAGGCTATGCGTAAGGGTGCAATGGAATATCCTGACGTCCCAGGCCAAAAATTTCACGGTGCAACTCCATTTTTAATGGAGCGGGGGTGCAGGGGCGCAACCCCCGCAGTATGGACCAGCGGGTATAGGCCTGGACACTGCTGCGTAGGGCAGGCATGCGTGCAATTGAGGCTGTTGCACAGAAAACACCGGGTCAGCACAAAATAGGGGAGCTGGGCGCGCAATAGGGGCGGTGGGCGCGCAATACGGGAGCCGGGCACACAATACCGGAGCCGGGCGTGCAATACCGGATGCGGGCGCGCAATACCGGATGCAGGCCCACAATAAGAGGTGGCGCGCACAATGCCGGATGCGGGCGTGCAATAGGGAAGGAATTTGCGGGCAATAGGGATGGCTTGCGCGCAAAAGGAAGTAGTGCGCGCAATAGGGAAGGCTTGCGCGCATAGGACCGGTGCTGCACTGGCATGCGAAAAATCGGGCTCACCTGCACTATTGCACGTAAAAATTATGTGTTGCGTGGAAAACTGGGCAGGTTGGCCCTTTTCCATGCAAAACTAATGTTTTTCACGCCAAAGGGGGGCTTTTCGCTCGGGCGCGGAAACTCCGGACTTACGTGCATCAGAGCGGCGACCAACCTCCGGGGTCCCCCCCCCCCCCCAAGGGGGGGGGGTGCGCTTGTATTTATAGGAGGAAACTCGGGAGTCGGTGTGCGTAAAATTCCGCGCGTGCAAAGGGTTTTCCGTGCGCCAGGTGGGGCGCGTAAAATTGCACGCGCGCCAGGCGGTGCGCGTAAAATTTCGCACGCGCAAGGATGGCACGTAACATTCTGCACACGCAACTATGGGCGCATAATATTCCATGCGCGCAAATGGTTTTCCGCTTGAAACTCCTTTTTTACACGCAAATCCATACTTCACCCCAAAACTGTCCTGGATGGCCATTCCCAGCAGCCCGACTTCAACTATCCATAACTTCTGATCCATAACTCCGTTTGGGCTCCATGACCAGTCAAATCGAAGCTTGAGGAGCGAGCTACGCTCCGAGATCATTTTTGAGAACTTTTGGAAAATTTTGGGGATGCGTTTTCTGGGGTCAAAACTTACATCAGTAAATATTGAAGAATTCAGAAGCATTAGTTCTGAAGAAGTAGAAACTCAGCTTGAAGTGCATTTGAAAGAAGAGTTGAAAGAATGTATGAGAAAGATCAAAAGGCTTGAATAGAAAAAAATGGAAGATGAGTGCTCAAGAAACCAAGAATGTTTTTCTAGTGAGAAAGAAAAGCTATTTAAAGAGATTGATGATTTTAATAATTATTTTGAAGATGAAAAGAACCATAATGTGAATTTGGAAGTAAATCTAAAGGAAAAGGAAGAAGAGTTGGAACTTTTACAACAAAAACTCTTTGAAGATGAAAAGAAAAGTTTAGGTTTCCAAAACTCTATAAATGAATTTGGTGAGTATTTTCATAATGAGAAACTTGATAAGGTTCAAAAAAAGGTACCTTTAAAGGGTGAGAAGAAGAATGGAACTGTTTCTGAAAAGAAGAATGTTGGAAAAGTTATGTATGTGGTCAAAGTAAAGAATTAAAAATTTAAAAAATATCTTGAGTCTAAAAAGGTTTTATCTGGATCTAAAAAAGTTTCAAATACTTCTAATCCTATCAAGGATGAATAGAAAAAGAAGAATCCAATTTAAAGTGAAAAGAACATGGTTGATAAATGTTTTCAAAATTAAGATCAGTATGGAGGATTTAAAGGAAAATACTCTTTCTATGGGTATTGCTGGTATTGTGGGGGATTCAGGAACACATCAAGTATGTGTTGGTTCAATCAACAACATTACTATTATACCAGAGGTTATGAAACTAATAGATTGAGAGGGATTCAATATCCTTAAATAAATAAAAATGAGAAGGTTTCCTTGAAGAAATATAAAAAGAATAAAGCGAAGATTGAAAATAGGTTCCAACCCTTGGAAACTATTTGTAAATGATGTGAAAAACTTGGACACCTTGCAAAAGGATGTCTTGTTTTGTCACTTACTTAGCAAAAGATTCTTAATTCTCAAAATCCAAAGATGAAGAATGAAAATAATAGATAAAAGGTTCTTATTGTTGAAACTGCATTAAAATACATGAAAGGAGAAAGACCATGCATACATGATAGTTTGCGTTCTTATCACATGACAGGAGACATGAAAATTTTGAAGGATATGAAAGATTGTAAAGAAAGAACAATTACATTTGGTAATGATGAATTGTTGAAAATAAAAGGTGTTGGTTCATCCATTATTGAAAAAGAAAAGATGAAATATAAGAAAACATTGTATGTTGATGGGCTGAAACACAACCTGCTAAGTGTCTCGTAATTTTTTGATGAGGGTAACAAGGTTATCTTCAAGAAATATGGATTTTTTGTAAAGAGTGAAGAATATTGAAAGATTTTTACAAGAGGATAATGTACGAAAGGAAATTTGTTTTAGGTTGGTGATTCACAAAACTATTGTTACATGAGTATGTTGGAAGAGAATCAGTTGTGGCATAAAAGGCTTGGACATATGTGTCAGAGAAACATGAGTAAGTTTTTTAAAAGATATAGTGTTTGAGACATTCCTGATTTTCCAAGAAGAAGAGATTTGTGTTGTACTATCTTTCAGAAAGGAAAAATTACAAATTCTGTGCATAAGAAAGTTGATATTTGTTCAAAACAACCCCTATAGCTGATCCATTCCGATATATGTGGACCAATGAGAAAACAATAAACACATGGATATGAATACTTCATTACTTTTATTGATGATTTTACTCACATTACTTGTGTTATGTATATGAAAAAAAAATCAGACATTTTGAAAATGTTTAAAAGTATTAGACGAAAAGATGAGAAAGAATGTGAGTATTCTATGAAGAAGTTGAGAACTGATAATAGTGGTGAATACAGAAGTAAAGAGTTTGAAGAATATCTTGAGAATTATAGAATTAGGCATGAGTATAGCTCTCCATACACTCCCAAACAAAATGGGGTTTCTGAAAGAAATAATAGAATCCTGGTGGAGATGGGAACAACCATACTACTTGAGCATGACCTTTCTCATTAGTTTTGGAGGAAATCCATGAGTAATATTATTTATATTCAGAACCATTGTTTATATAGGCCCCAATCAGGTATGACACCATATGATTTTTTTTATAGAAAAACTAACAGTTTGAAGAACGTTATATTTTTTTTGGAGTCCTTGAATTATAAAGAATAAAGGTGTAAACTATGGTTATTTTGAGCAGAAATGTGAGGATTGAATCATTCTTGGATATTCTCTAGAAGGAAGAGGGTATATATGCTTCAACAAATAAACAACAAGAATTTTTGATTTAGTTGATGTAAAAGTGATTAAAGTATCTGAGAAAGAGAAACCTGTTCAGGAAGACAATGAAGTTAAGCAAGTTGAAGAAGATAATTCTGATAAGGATACATACAATTTTAATCCTAATAAAGGTGAATAATCAGACTCAGCTATTTCCAGTGATGAGGAAGACAACAAAAAATATTATCCAAGGCTGAGGAAACATGTGGAAGCACAAAATATAATTGGTGATCAAAATAATAAGGTTCAAACAAGAATAAAAACCAATTCAATTACACATACTTATTTGTATTCAAAAGTAAAACTAAATGATGTGAAAGAAGATTTTGAGAATTTGGAATGGGTTCAATCCATGAATGAAGAATTGGATTAGCTTAAAAAGAATAATACATGGGAACTCATACCCAAGTATGAAAAAAACATCATTTTCCAAAAATGGGTTTTCCAGAACATGATGAATGAAAAAGGTGAAGTTATAAGAAACAAAGAAAGATTGATTTGAAAAGGGTATTAACAGATTGAGGGTATTGATTTTGATGAAACCTTTTCTCTAGTGGAAATACTTGAAACAATCAGAATCTTTCTTGTTATTTCCCCACAATGAGGCTACAAGATCTTTCAAATGGACGTTAAATCTGCATCCCTAAATGGTGATCTTAAAGAAGAGGTTTATATCGAACAACCTTGTGTCTTTGTTATTAGAAAATATGAAGGTTATGTGTGAAGATTGAAAAAGGAATTGTATGGCCTAAAACAAGCTCTGAGGGAATGGTATTCCAAATTGGATACATTCTTAAGAAATATGAATTTTAACAAAGGAAGAGTGCATAAAAATATTTACATCAAAAAATGTCAAAAGTATTCCTCATTGTAATTGTTTATGTTGATGATATTATCTTTTCTGGGAATGCTGAATGAATATGTGAAATATTTACTGAACAAATGAAGAATGTATTTAAAATTTCCATTCTAGGAGAAATGAAATACTTTCTTGGGTTAAAAATCTAGCAAAATAAAGAATACATTTTCCTCTCCCAATAAAAGTATGCAAAAGAACTTCTCAAGAGGTTTGACATGGAAAACTCAAAACCTGTTTCCACACCCATTTCAATGGGAACAAATCTGAGTAAAGATGGAGAAGGAAAATAAATTGATCAAAAAGAGTATCAGAAGATGATTGGAAGTCTATTGTATTTGACTGCCTCAAGACCTGACATTGTGTATGTTTTTACCTTATGTGCAAGATTTCAAATTGATCCAAAAGAATCACATTTAATTTCTAGAAAAATAATTCTCAGATACATAAAAAGAACAAAAAAAATTGGAATCAAATATGATAGCTCAAATTGTATTGAATTGTTTTGGTATTCAGATGCAGATTGGGCAGGAAATGTTGATGATATAAGATCCACACCTAGCGGTGTATTCTTTCTGAGAAATAATTACATTCATTGGAATTCAAAGAAAAAAAATTAATTAACTCTAAGTATAGATGAAGCTGAGTATGCTGCTGCTACTCAAGCCACTACTCAACTTATGTGGATGAAAACACAATTGGAATATTAACTTGTTGAAGTGAAGTTACCCTTGCTATTGGGTTGTGACAATCAAAGTAAAATCAATCTCACCAAGAATCCTGTGCAACATTCTTATTCAAAACATATTGATATCAAATATAATTTCATTAAAGAACATGTGGAGAAGAATGAATTGAAGTTGGAGTATGTTCCAATATCGAAAAAAGTTGCTAATATTTTCACAAAACCTTTATCGAATAAATCATTCTAAAAAATGAGGTTGAACATGGGTGTCCAACCTTTTTCTCTTCAAGGTTGAGGAACATGTATCTTTCCCCTATCTCATATTACCTTTGGATTGTTTTTTCAATGGGGAGAATTGTTCTTTTCATAAATCTATTGCACAAAAGATAGACTTGTGGGTAAGATGTGAATTCAGTATTGTTTAGTGTGTGAACTATTCTAACTGTTTGTTGGAGTGGTTGTAGGAAAAGCAATTGAATTGATTTCCAGGGAGAATGAAGAAAAGAAATAGAATCACTAATTCAAGATAAGTATGGTTTTTCTATTAAGTATAGTTTTTTGGAGTGGTTGTAGGAAAATTAATTGAATTATTTTCTAGGGAGAATGAAGAAAAGATAGAGAATCACTACTTATGGATAAGTATGAGTTTTCTATTAATGATTATTATTTCCTAAAATTAGCACTACGGAAAAAATGGGTAATAGCGACGGGGTATTTGCGACGGGAATTATTCCCGTCACAAATACCTTTTGCAAAGGAGTATTTGTGACGGGAAACTATTCCCGTCACAAATACCTTTTGCAAAGGAGTATTTGTGACGGGAAACTATTCCCGTCACAAATAGTTTGGCACGAAATGCGCGCCAAACCGCGCGAGGGTTATTTGCGACGGGGTTCTATCCCCGTCGCAAATAACCGGCGGCGGTTAAAGCCTATTCGCGACGGGTCTGCAGTCCCGTCGCAAATACCCCGGCGGCAGGGGTTATTTGCGACATGCCCCGTCGCAAATAACCGTTTTAATACCGCCCATAATTAAATACGGTCAGGGTTATTTGCGATGGGTTTTCCGTCGCAAAAAAGCCCGTCGTAATTAATCTAACCTATAAATACTGCCAACCATTACAATTTTCTTACTCTCAGCTCTCAACCGTTCCTATTTTTTCGCTCTGATTCTCTTACGACTTTCAATTGTAAATTTTTTTTTCCGACTTCGAAGATTCAGTTGGTGGTGTTATACAATTCCAGCAGCTCGACATTGACATCAAGTTTAAGGTTTTTATCTGAATTTTAATTTAATATTTATTTTATTTATTTTATTAATTTAGTTTAAATTTTGAGAATTTTTTTTTCTGATTTTTAATTAGAAATAATTATGAATAAGTATTAATAATTAACAGTAATTAGAGACAATTAAACACTTATTAATTTAAAATAGTTAGCTATAATTACAATTAATTAGCAGTAATTATGAAAAATTAAAATTAAATTGAATTAATTAATATTAATTAGAAATAATTAACATTAATTAGTAATAATTTATAATAATTACCAATAATTAGTAATAATTACTAATAATTAGTAATAATTACTAATAATTCCCAATATTCAATAATTTGCAATATTTGTCAATATTTGTCAATATTTGTCAATATTTTTTCCAATAATTACCAATATTTACCAAGATTTCTAAATAATTGTCAATATTTACCAATAATTAGGAATAATTACCAATAATTAGGAATAATTACCAATAATTAGGAATAATTACCAATAATTAGGAATAATTACCAATAATTAGGAATAATTACCAATAATTAGGAATAATTACCAATAATTAGGAATAATTACCAATAATTAGGAATAATTACCAATAATTAGGAATAATTACCAATAATTAGGAATAATTACCAATAATTAGGAATAATTACAAATAATTACCAATAATTTCCAATAATAAGTAATAATTCCTAATGATTACCAATAATTAATAATAATTACCAATAATTACCAATAATTACCAATAATTACCAATAATTACCAATAATTAGTAATAATTTCAATAATTAGTAATAATTACCAATAATTAGTAATAATTATCAATAATTAGTAATAATTAGTAATAATTACCAATAATTAGTAATAATTACCAATAATTCGTAATAATTACCAATAATTCGTAATAATTACCAATAATTAGTAATAATTAGTAATAATTAGTAATAATTAGTAATAATTAGTAATAATTACCAATAATTAGTAATAATTATTAATAATTAGTAACAATTAGTAATAATTTCCAATAATTAGTAATAATTTCCAATAATTAGTAATAATTACCAATAATTAGTAATAATTTCCAATAATTAGTAATAATTTCCAATAATTAGTAATAATTTCCAATAATTAGTAATAATTTCCAATAATTAGTAATAATTTCCAATAATTAGTAATAATTTCCAATAATTAGTAATAATTACCAATAATTAGTAATAATTAGTAATAATTTCAAATAATTAGTAATAATTTCCAATAATTAGTAATAATTTCCAATAATTAGTAATAATTTCCAATAATTAGTAATAATTTCCAATAATTAGTAATAATTTCACATAATTAGGAATAATTAGTTATAATTACCAATAATTATGAATAATTAGTAATAATTAGTAATAATTACCAATAATTAGTAATAATTACCAATAATTCGTAATAATTACCAATAATTCGTAATAATTACCAATAATTAGTAATAATTAGTAATAATTAGTAATAATTAGTAATAATTAGTAATAATTACCAATAATTATCAATAATTAGTAATAATTACCAATAATTACCAATAATTAGTAATAATTACCAATAATTACCAATAATTAGTAATAATTACCAATAATTACCAATCATTAGTAATAATTAGTTATAATTATCACTAATTAATAATAATTCGTAATAATTATCACTAATTACCAATAATTAGTAATAATTAGAAATAATTACCAATAATTAGTAATAATTACCAATAATTACCAATAATTAACAATAATTACCAATAATTAGTAATAATTAGTAATAATTATCACTAATTAGTAATAATTCGTAATAATTATCACTAATTACCAATAATTAGTAATAATTTGTAACAATTAGTAATAATTACCAATAATTACCAATAATTACCAATAATTATCAATAATTAGTAATAATTACCAATAATTAGTAATAATTACCAATAATTAGTAATAATTCGTAATAATTAGGAATAATTACCAATAATTAGGAATAATTCGTAATAATTCGTAATAATTAGTAATAATTACCAATAATTAGTAATAATTATCAATAATTAGTAATAATTTCAATAATTACCAATAATTAGTAATAATTACCAATAATTAGTAATAATTACTAATAATTACCAATAATTACCAATAATTAGTAATAATTACCAATAATTAGTAATAATTACCAATAATTAGTAATAATTACCAATAATTAGTAGTAATTACCAATAATTAATAATTAGTAATAATTACCAATAATTAGTAATAATTACCAATAATTAGTAATAATTAGTAATAATTAGTAATAATTATCAATAATTAGGAATAATTAGTAATAATTACCAATAATTATCAATAATTAGTAATAATTAGCAATAATTACCAATAATTACCAATAATTAGTAATAATTACTAATAATTAGTAATAATTACCAATAATTATCTATAATTAGTAATAATTACCAATAATTACCAATAATTAGTAATAATTAGTACTAATTATCACTAAATACCAATAATTAGTAATAATTAGTAATAATTACCAATAATTAGTAATAATTAGTAATAATTACCAATAATTAGTAATAATTAGTAATAATTACCAATAATTACCAATAATTAGTAATAATTACCAATAATTAGTAATAATTACCAATAATTACCAATAATTAGTAATAATTACCAATAATTACCCATAATTAGTAATAATTACCAATAATTACCAATAATTAGTAATAATTAGTACTAATTATCACTAATTACCAATAATTAGTAATAATTAGTAATAATTACCAATAATTAGTAATAATTAAAATAATTACCAATAATTACCAATAATTAGTAACAATTAATAATAATTACCAATAATTAGTAATAAATAGGAGTAATTACCAATAATTAGGAATAATTACCAATAATTAGGAATAATTAGCAATAATTACTAATAATTACCAATAATTAGTAATAATTACCAATAATTACCAATATTTACCAATATTTACCAATATTTACCAATATTTACCAATATTTACCAATAATTATCAATATTTACCAATATTTACCAATATTTACCAATATTTACCAATATTTACCAATAATTACCAATAATTACCAATATTTACCAATAATTAGGAATAATAACATTATTAAATTATTAGTATATATTATTATTAATATTAAAATAATATAATTTTCTATATTATATAAAATTCTCCTTTCATCTGTGTGTTTTCTGTCTTCACATGTAATATTTGCATTCTTTTTCAAAATTATCAACCTACTCACCAATGGAGTGGTGAAAGTGAATGCAAATATTACATGTGGAGACAGAATGTTAAACACATGGATGAAAAAAGAATTGTATATAATATAGAAAATTATATTATTTTAATATTAATAATAAAATATACTAATAATGTAATAATGTTATTATTATATAATTAATATTTATAAAAAAATAATATTAGTATTATTAGAATAATAAAAATTTTATATAATATTAAAATTATCAATATTTGTAATAGGTTTTGCTTTATTCTCAACATATTCAATTCTTAAAGGGTCAATTTTTAGGTCTATCTCAATAAAAAGTTTGCGTCAGTCATGTCTGATGTAAACTCTATAATTATCTGCTTGAGTGTTTTTCTAACAAATTATTCAAAACCAGTAATGCTTTTATATTTTATAGAAAAATATGGAACAGCGAGGTCATCAACAGTCATTATTAGATGACCGCATATGGATAAATCAATGTAGAAATCCAAACGGTTCTGGTTTAAATCCAGTATATATAGAGGGTGTGGAGATGTTTTTATCATTTGTGGCATCAAATCCAGAATTTGTTTCAGAAGGCAAAATAAAATTCCCTTGTAGAAAATGTTCATTGAGAACGTTTGACACGTTTGACAAAGTGGGGGGACATCTCTTGCGTTTTAGTTTTCAACCAGATTATGTTTTTTGGTATCAACATGGTGAACGCAGTTCCAGAGTAGGTGATACCAACTTGATTCTGGATCCATCCCGGTTTCAATATTTAGTACATGATGTTGCAGGTTCATCTGTTCAACATACAGAAACTTCGGCTGATATAGCTTCAAATCCTGAGTTGGAACCGTCTGAATTTTATGAGTTGTTGAGGTCTGCTGAGGATGCATTATATCCTGGCTGCAAGATGAGAAAATTATAAGCAGTTGCAAAATTTATGGCTATCAAATCAGATAACGGAATGTCAAACACCTGTTTTGACCAGATATTTTCTTTTCTTAAAACACTATTACCCAAATGAAATGTTTTGCCTGCAAATTACTAGGAAAGTAAGAGGCTGGTTTGAAATTTGGGACTTACTTGTCAGAAGATTAATGCATGTTCAAATGACTGCATTTTATATTCTGGGGAAAATGAGTCATTGGATAGTTGTCCCACATGTAGGAAACTGAGATATAAAGAAGGGAAACATGGGAAGTCTGGTTTGATTCCTGTAAAACAGTTGAGATATTTTCCGCTTACATCCAGACTTCAGCGTTTATTCATGTCTAAGAATACAGCAACAATGATGTCATGGCATAAAGAGAATATTTCAACCGATAAAAGCTTGAATCATCCATCCGATGGTGATTCATGGAAACATTTTGATAGAGTGCATCCATCCATTGATTTAGAAGATAGAAATGTTCGACTGGGCCTTTCCACTAATGGTTTCTGTCTGTTTGGATCTTATGGTAGTCAATATTCATGTTGGCCTGTTTTTTTAACTCCATACAATTTACCTCCATGGATGTTGATGAATGAGCCATATATATTTTTGACTTTACTAATTCCAGGACATCCGAAGAAGAACATTGATGTTTATTTGAAACCATTGATTGATGAGTTAAGTTTATTATGGAGTACTGGTGTCAGTACATATGATGTTGCTACGAAACAGAATTTCTACTGAGAGCAGCATTGATGTGGACAATTAGTGACTTCCTGGCTTATGGGATGTTATCTGGCTGGAGTACACATGGTCATAATTCATGTCCTTACTGTATGGGAGAGAACAAAGAATTTATGATCATTTATAGAAAGAAACCTTGTTATTTTGACTATCATCGCATATTTCTTCCATCTGATCATCCTTTTCGTAGAAATAGATCTCATTTCAGAAAAGGAAGAGTTGAAAGGGATGAACCTCCAAAAATTCTATCAGGTTCGGAGTTAAAATCAGTTGTATTTTCATTACCTCCCATCACTTTTGGTCCCACAATAAACCAACAGAAAATTTTTAGTTTTGGGAAAGAACACAATTGGATTAAATGTAGAATATTTTGGGATTTTCCATATTGGTCTAATTTGTTGGTCCACCACATGTTGGATGTCATGCATATTGAGAAGAACTGTTTTGATAATTTGTTTCATACAGTTTTGGATACGCCAGGAAAGAGAAAAGACAATGTAAATGCACGTTTAGATCTTGCCCAAATTTGCAGGCGTCCAGAACTGGAACTGTTTGAGAATGTCAGAACAGAAAGGTTACTAAAACCAAAAGCAGCTTATACACTGTCTAAAGAAAACCATTTATTATTTTGTTAGTGGATTGCAGATTTGAGACTTCCAGATGGCTGTGTTTCCAATTTGGGTAGATGTGTAAAGAATGATCATATTACCGGATTAAAAAGTCATGATTGTCATGTTATAATGGATAGACTTATACCCATTGGTTTAAGAGTTATGTTGAATTCTGTGATTTGGGATTCCATAACAAACATGTCTCATTTTTTTCGGGAAATTTGTGTGGCTACAACAGATTATGATGCTCTATGCAAACTTGAAGAAGATGTTGTTGTAATTATATGTAAACTGGAAAAAATATTTCCGCCATCTTTCTTCGACTCAATGGAACATTTGATGTTACATTTGCTATATGAAGCCAAATGTGGGGGTCCAGTACAGTTTCAATGGATGTAACCATTTGAAAGATGCATGCAAAAATTGAAAAGAAAAGTACATAACAAAGCATCTGTTGAAGGATCTATTGCATAAGCTTATTTGCAAGAGGAAATATCTTTTTTCTGCTCCCATTATTTTGAATCTGGGTATCCTTAAAAACACAACCGAATGAGATGGAACGAGAGGAATATTGATGAAATCGACAATCAATTATCTGTTTTCAACCAGCCAGAGCTTTGTTTTGGTGGATTTTATGAATGCTGGCTTTCAGATGATGAACATCACATAACTCATACGTATGTTCTGTTCAACTGTGAAGAGATGACATCAGTTGTACTGTAAGTGTTTATATCACTTATTCTATAATTTATGTTACAGTAAATAACTTTGTTTTTTATAGGTTGTATGATAATCATATCAAGAAACAAATTCCACAAATTACAACAGCTGCTCTTGAAGAACGCCGACAGAAAAATTTCTATCAGTGGTTTCAAAAACTGGTAATATAAATTCTTTATCTTTTAGAAACTCATTCAATGTATAGTTTATTATATTGATAATTATTTCACAAATTTTCAGGTGTCTCGACATGCTGATAAAATTGACAAACGGCTGTGTATATTTAGTAACCCACCTTCCAAATTTGTTAAAACTTATAATGCATATGTGGTGAATGGATTTCCATTTCACACACATGTATATGGAGAATCAAAAAAAAACAATGAACAGTGGAGTTAGATTGAGAGGATCTCATCATAGAGAAAATGAAGTTGACTTTTATGGCATACTTGATGAAATCATTGAACTCTGTTATCTTGGACAACATTACATAACCATGTTCAAATGTCGGTGGTTGGATACAGATAGAGGTATGCGTTTTCATCCAACTCATGGAATCATTGATATTAAATGTAAAAGTGTTCTCGTAGTAAATGAACCATTCTTATTATCTCAATAGGCACATCAAGTTTATTTCGCAAAGTACTATGCTACATCAAGAGACTTGACTGATTGGTGGAGTATAATAAAAATCAAAATTCGAGACAATCAGTTTAGTCAAAGTGAATGTGCTTTCACTGATGTGCAAAGAATTGATGTTTTTCAAGAGAGTACTCAAAATCAATCTTTTTTACAAAGAGACATGAGTATCGATAATGACACCCCACATTTAAGAGTCGGTGATGAAGATGATGTTAATGATGTCACATATGAATTTGAAATGGTAAGAGATGAAGCAACTGGAACTCGAATGGATATATATGATGTTGAGGAGGAATATGAAGATGACATTGACATATATGAAGATGATGATGAAGATCAACACTGATAGAATTCCATGGTAGTTATATACAATCATAACTAATATATATGTATATATAATAGTAATTATCAATTATTTGCTAACAACATTATCATTTTCTGTTTTAGATGGATGACTACACATTTCATGAGTTAGCGGATGCTGACCTGTCTTTCGATGCGGATGAGTTGCTGGAAAATGACCCTCAGCCTGCAGGCGCTCCAGGGAGTACGCAGAGGGGGCGCGGTCTTGCACGATTGATGATTCCTAACCCCGTCCCCGAGCGACGTCCACGTCTTGGGTTTGATCCATGCACACGGAGGTGTGATAACCTGTGTGATAACCTGTGGATTTGACTAAGATTTCATTAATCTATTCACATAATAAATGTTTATTATTTTTACAGTTTTCCGCATATAGCAGTCGGGCAGGGCAGTGCTATTTTGCGCAACTATTTATCTCAGCCTTGGACCACATGGGAGTAGATTCCCATTGATGTGCAGCAGGCCATGTTCGGCCATTGGTTGGTACGTACGTAAATAAATAGTTTTTATTTTGAAAATTATTATTTCATTTCTAACTTGATATTTTGATTTATTTGTAGGGTTTATGGTATCCGATCGAGGATACCAAGCGTGACGCCATCCACGAGGCATGGGAGGTGGCCATGCGTGATCACTTTCGTCAGTTTTTGCACAATTTAAGAAAAGATGCCATGAAGAAAGCAGGAGTGTCAGTTTTTGACGAGTCATGTAGAGCACACCGACCAAAGTACATTGCATCCCATGTATGGGATGGATTATGTGCGCACTGGTTGAGTGATGCCTTTTAGAGGAGATCATCGGTGGGGAGGCAGAATCGGGGGAGACATGAGGTGACTCATCGAGCTGGGAGTCGTACTTTCAGTACTCATAGACACCATCTGGTACGCACATTATTTATAAATATTTTATATAACTATAAATATTAACAGTTTATTTTTTATTTTTATAGGCTTTAGAGCACCCCGATATTATGGAGTACGACGTATATCTGAGGATGTATAGTGATCCTGCTACTGGGGAGCTCAGAGGTGATCATCAGCGTCACATCGTGGTCAGTATTATTTGTTTTCAAGTTTAAAAATTAACTGCATATAATATATTCACAATTTTAATTTTAAATTGCAACTGCAGGAGTCATATGAGGCCGCAGCGTTACAGACCCGGCATGAGAGTTAGGCCGAGTCATCAAATCATACCACTGGCCGTCAGTTTGATGAGGCGGCATGGATGCATGCCACCCAGTATGCCTTCGAGAAGGGAGGGGTAGTTGGTATCAGCTCTCGACTGACTCCTGGAGATTATTATGGCAGTGCTGCGATGTCGGCGTCCAGCTCGAGAGGAGCTCGTGCATCTTCTTCTGCTACACAGTATGAGGATCAGTTGTGATCTCAGACTGCACTAATAGAGAGTCTCCGACAGGAGCAGGAGCAGATGCGTCAGCAGCAGCAGCAGCATGAGGAGGAGCGTCGATGCCAGCAGCTGTTGTACGAGGAGCAGATGAGTCGGTGGCAGCAGCAGCACCAGGAGCAGATGGAGTACATGCGCCGACTCACTCAAGCTTTAGGGATGGAGTTTCCTCCACCAGCATCTGCAGATCCCCCCCTCCCCCCTCCCCCTCCTTCAGATTAGAGTTTGTTTTTATGTTATAAAGTTTGTTAAATCAAAATATGATTTTTTTTCTATTCGTAGTTTCAGTCTCATTATAAAATATTAATAATATTATATTTTGAAATAACAAAATTAATATGAATAATAATATTATTTATATTTTATAATATTAAATTATATATATATATATTAAAATTTTATAATTTTATAATTTAATTATATTTTTTTGTAATATTAGAATTATTTTAATATTTGAATGTAAAATAATTCTATTATTTTTATATTAATTAAAATAATTTATTAATATTTTTTTATTTATGTATTATAATTCTAATATTATTATATTAATTAAAATCATTTATTAATATTCTATTATTTTTTATTTTTGAATTATAATTCTATTATTATTATATTAATTAAAATAATTTATTAATAATTTATTATTTTTATTTGTGAATTATAATTATATTATTATATTAATTAAAATTATTTATTACTATTTTATTATTTTTTATTTTTGAATGATAATTATATTATTATTATATTAATTAAAATAATTTATTAATAATTTATTAATAATTTATTATTTTTATTTGTGAATTATAATTCTATTATTATATTAATTAAAATCATTTATTAATATTTTTTTATTTTTGAATTATAATAGGATTATTATTATATTAATTAAAATAATTTATTAATTTCTTTTTTTTTATTTTTTTATAGTATTTGCGACGGGATACTATGCCCGTCGCAAATAGTATTATTATTATATTCATTAAAATAATTTATTAATATTTTTTATTTTTTTTAAAAAGAAATTGCGACGGGCCCGTCGCAAATACTATTTTAAAAAGTTTTTTTACAAATATACGGACTGATATTTACGACGGTAAGGATCTCCATCGCAAATAATACCTTTAGCGACGTGCCCGTCGCAAATAATTGTGGTTGCGACGCTGTTTTCCGCAACGGGCTATTTGCGATGGGGGCCCGTCGCAAAAGCCTATTAGCGACGGGATCCCGATGCAAATGCCTCATCGCAAATGCCATTATTTCCAGTAGTGTAGTTAGCTCACATAGGCTTAGAATTTTTGATACTTAATAAATTACTTGAGGTTACAAAGTTCAGTGATTTATGAAACTTGGATGAAAAAAATTCAAAGCGGGAGATTGTTAGGACCAAGCTGATGAAGAAGGTGTTTTGTATTTGAAGGTGTGTTGAAGGTTTCAAGTGTTGTATTTTGTTGTTAATGTTTTTTTTGAAATCAGTTCACTTTGTTTTTATTTTTTTTAGTTTTTTTTCAAAATAATTGGTTTCACAGGAGAATGTATCATGTTGGAAGTTACTGGTCATCAGTTTGACATGGGAACTGATGAGAAAGAAGTGGCTGTTTTGTTAGAGAATTGGAGTCTCTATGACTACGATTCAAAGAAATTGTGATGATTCTTTTTTTATTTGTATTTTATATAAATCATGAGTTGTATTGAGAAATTGTGATTCAATATTGATAGAAGAAATAGGGAGTGAAAGAGATACTTCCAATCAGAAAATAATTTTATTCAGATTTATCGTATCCAGATGGTAGAGAAAAAGAACTGGTATCGATTGTTTTTCAAAAAAACTGTATCTAGTTTCAAGAGGAGGTTCCAATTGAAGAATTAATAACAATAATAATAAAAATAGACAGTGTCAATTGTATTTTAAAACAATTTTATATTGAGTGGAAGTAAATGATATGGTGCTAATTTTTAATAAGGTCGTGTCGATGGAATAGGTGATGCCGATTGAATAGGTGGTGTTGATGGAAGATGGTGCCGATGGAAAGTGGTTCTGTTGAAAAGTGGTGTCGATTGGAAAGGGGTGTTGATATAAGAGTAAGAGATGGTGTTGATTGTTTTTTAAAGTAACCATATCAGTGTGAAAGTGAAATAATATACATGGTACTGATCAAAGATCATCATTATCAAATTGTAATTGATTAGATTTGGGTGAAAGAGAAGATATGATACTGATCAAAGAGGAATTGTATTTAGATTTTATTGTATCTTATTTGGGTAGATCATCGTTTTTGGATTTTATCATATCTGGGAAGATAATTGTTTTCAGATTGTGTTGGATCATAATTAGAATGATTGTAACAAAAATGATTGTAACTAGAAATCATTGTATCCAAAATGATCATATCCAGAATGATCATAACCATAATGATCATAACCGGAAATGATCGTATTTAGGAGGATCGTATCCAGACCTTTTGTATTCCTAAAAGATCATTCTTGGGTTGAGATGAAATGATAAAAGTAGGAATGAATGGAAAGTTACAATATATTCTAATTGATATCAGATGATGCTAAAGATGATCCTCAATGAATTCAAAGTCATGAATGAATTCATGATACACAAACATGTTGGTCAATGTAGTTTATCTAGTGGGTCAAGAGAAAATAAAAGGGAAGGTGATTTCTAAATGATTTTTCAAGGGGGAGATAAACTTTCAAATATAATATTTTTATTCAAATCGGTTCTGAGAATCAAATTCAGTAATCGACATGAGGAATTAGACTCAGTTTATCATACCCATGTATTCATAACAATTGAAATCAGTATCAATAATTGAAATGGGAGTCTGAAGAATAATAGGAGAAGATTGTGGATGTTTTGAGAAGAATTGATAAGCATTGAAGAAGTCAAAATTGCTCTGAGATTTCAGGTGAAATTTAAATGTGGGTGAATTTGTGAGAGGGGGAAAGATTTTGGGATTACTGCCTAAACTCATTTTGGGTCACCTATAAAAGGGAAACAAGTACATTATACTTTCTAACAATGGGTACTGTTCACTGTAGAAGAGAGATAATCTTTGAGTTTTTCAGTGAGAGAAAGTGATGCCGTTTTTGTTTTGTATTGAATACATTTCGAAGGGGATTGTATTCATCTGGGTTTGGTATCAGGCTGAATTAATTAGAATGGGATTTTCTGTACTGGGTATCACTATATTGAAGATTTCCATACTAAGGAAGTATCGTACTGAGTTTCATCATACTCAGGGATTGAAGTGGTGCTGATTTTACTCTATTATATTCTACCAGAAAATATGACTAAGAGTATGGTTTTGTAATAATCATAATTGAAGGAATCAGACCCAGAAAAGATTAGACTCAGTGTTTCATAACAAATTCCAGGTGGTTCTTACCTTTCATATGGGTAAGTAATTGATAAATTTTATTACAATTTGAATACATTTGTTGAATTTAAAAGAAGAGAAGGGAACATAAGTTGTAGAAAACAATTGTATTACCCTATTGTGCTAAGAGGATGCACATTCACTAGTTTTATTGTTTCATGGTGCTACACGAGTGAAAGTGTACATCATAATTGTTGTAATCAAAGGATTTATTTCTAGTGGATTTTATGGTATTAGATAATTTCTAAACCATAAAAAGGACGTAGCTATTCTTATTGAATAATAAAACTTGTAAATCTTTGTGTTCCTTTGGATGTGTGTTGATTTGTTTCTCAATAGGAAATTTAAATCCTTAACAAGAGGAGAAGGTTGTTTCAATTGAAAAGAAACATTAAAGAAAAAGAGTATCACTGATTTACCCCCTCCCCCTCTCAGTGAAACAATACTCTGACTGGGAACTTTCATTCAGTTCCTAATTATGAAGCTCGATCTCTACACCATGTGGTTTTGAATTATGAAGTGTGGGACATCAAAGGTTAGGTAATGGAGTGTTGAATTCTGGCCTCGAGAAAGAGTACAAAACATAGTGATGTAACATTGATGATGTTGAATCCACTTAGATAGTTTGGTATAAGGATTATAAATCATGGTTCAAAGTGATCAGGTCATGAGAATGATATGGGATAGTCATATAGGGAGAGTTATAGACTATAATAAGGCATTGAGTTCTTCCTTGGTGACATCAGGCTCCCAGGGATTGGAAATCCCTCCTTACAAATCCAAGATGTTTCCTGTTTGTGGGTTTATTCCCTTTTTTGCATCGATATCATCGCCAAACCAAGAGAACTATTTTCCTTTATAAGGGTTGTGTAAGGTTTGAGACAACCCAAAGCACTCAAATCATGAAGTGTGATTTATAGATAATGTAATATACAATAAGGGTTCAAGCAACCTAAATGTTGTGTCACTACTTAGCGAACATACTCTCATGGTGAGGAGATGTGGAAATAATTTCTCTAACTTTTTCACATACTATGGAGTCCAATTACCATAGATTGGATTTTATTAGGGCTAAAATGTAGAACCTATGATATTTATTACTTATTTATCTTCCCCCTAATTTTTTCCTAAACTATGGAGATGAAGATTTTAGTGAGTGAAGACTTGAATTTTTCTCATTCTCCCCTTGTGGGTTTTCAACCTAAAACTTTTTGTGTCTCTTTTGCTGATAGTTTAATGACTTTTGATTTAGACCATCATAGGCTATATCTTAAGTTTGTACAACTTTTACCAAAGTTTAGAGTATTTAATGTCGTGGCACACATAGAATTGAGATAGAATATGTTTCACAAGATCCTAATCAGGATACCCAAGGTTAAGAGCACTCCAAAAAACTTATAATAGGGAGATAGAAATGTTGTAAATCCTAGATTGATTTTCTAAAGTCATGATTAATGATATAGAGAATTCATATGGGGAGATATTCACATCATGCTAAGGTGTCGAGTTTTACCTCAATGATTTTAGGTTCACAATAATTATAAATCCATTTATATTGGGATAATATGTCACCATTTGGTGGGTCTCAATCCCTTATGTGTCAATATCAAAGATGAACTGATAGATCATTCTTATTTTCCAAGGGCTATAAAAGGCTTTCAGTAACTTTAGGTAATCTAGACATGATATGTGGTGTATGGATTGAGGTGGTTTTAAAAGATGGCATAAGAACCCCATACTATTGTTGACCAAGGTAAGTCTCTTTTAGTCCTTTGATAAGGAATAAAAAAATGAGTGATGGTCTGCAGAGTTTATCATCACGTAGTGGGGATGTTTTCCATGCAATTTAGTATCATGCGATAAGGACATTGTTCATGGAGTTTATCATCATGTGGCAAGAATGAATTTTTTGTGTAGCTTTAATGTCATAAGTGTAACATCCCGGGTAAATAAAGAATATGAAATTTTCATATTTATTAATATTTGTCAATAAAATGTTAATATTAATTTAAAGGGAATGCTATGCTCGATGGCGTACCCAATACGCAACAACAAGTTTCATTGAAATCTTACGTTGCTCACTAATAATATAATAATATTATTTTAAATGGTAGTTAACGCCTAGCCGTTGTAATGGAGAGAATGAACAGAACTAACTTAAAAATGATTATATATGTTTGTTAAATATTTTAACAATTACCCAATAAATGATAGAGGCTTAAAATGGGAATGAATCCAATTTTATGCATAAATATTCTAATATTCTTTAAAAGGTAGATTAACCACCTTTTGATGGAGAATCCTTTTTAAAACTACCTTTTATCAATTTTATATTTTATATTTGATAAAATAAAATCCTTATTTAGAATTGGGACATTGAAATTTACCTTGGATAAATTTTTGGTATTTTTTCTGACAATGTTCATTTTTTAATGAATAATGAAAAATACTGCATTTTACTTCAAAAATGATTTTTCATCTAATTTAATTATATGGTTAGATTATCTTTTTAATTTTTTTTAAAGTTTAATTAGAATATATTTTTACCATTTAATCCAATGGTGGTCATAATAATTAATTTCACTTTAAAATTGGACATAAACAATTATCAATCTTTTGATAGATATTGTTTCTTAAAAACACGCTATTTTTTTTGACAACAGGAATTATTTTTAAATTAATTACTGAAATTTTTGTGTATGGAATTTGGTAAAATGGATTCCATATTTGGAATCATAAGGTCCAAATTACGTAACTAAGACTCTTTTGTTTTTGGACATTATGAATAGTAACGACAACAATTATCTTTAATTATCATGATTAATTAGTAATCGGGTGGTTAAGGGTAATAAAATAATATCATAATAATATAAAATAACCCCCACATATGTCCAAATCCTTTTGGTTGTGTCATGACCTACCATGGGATGCCTTGTGCCAACTTAGGGACCCCACATAATCACTTTTGTGTGATAGTGACCTTTTATTATATTATTTTTAAAGGAAAATATAACCAAACTATGTAACACCAAAGTAAAAAAAATTTAATTTTGTTTACATAAATTATCTCTTAGACTATAAATAGTCATTATAAAGATAAAAATATTTCCTACATCATGATATTTTTTTATAATTTTTATACTTCAAATAAATAAAATTATTTATGACATAATGATGATGCAGTGTTTGCCTCATTAATGAACAATTTAAATAAAATGAAAAGATAAGGTAAAATCTAAGACTTACACTTGTCTAAAACCTATTTTATGGGTGGATTTAGAACCATTATCACCTTATACTCTAAATATATCATTGTGGGACACTTAAAATCTGAAAACCATTTTATAATAAAATAAAATTTCATGACTTTCCAAAAGTGACCCTCCTCCCTCTTTTAAAAGGACCCCACCTCTAACCCCTTACCCACACCTCTCAAGACCTTGGATCATCCAAACTCTTCTCATATTATCTCTCCACACCTCTCTATTACTCCTAGAAGCCTTACATTGGGCAGAAGTCTTCCCAAGGAAGCCATTGACTCAAATAAAAAAGACTTACCCGATTTAAAGGTAATATCTTCTCTCTAGTTTCTTCCTTTTATTTTCCTTCTTCACTAACCAATATCTTCTTATTATTTGATCCCATAATAACACAAGTATCCTAAATATACTAGTATTTTTTTATGAAAAGCATTCTACCTACACTTACACACACCTTCGTCTAATGGTTAAAGAACATACTGTTTCTGTGGGTGACGAATTACTGCCTCACGAAACGATGATTGTTCAATATCCGTTTAACACCTTTAATGGTGGCCATTAAGATGTCAATATATTTATATATGTTATATATTATGTTTATGTTTTCCTTATGATTCTGTATTTCTCATTTATAGCATACCTTTATGGTTTCCATTATGGGTAAACGCGATAATTTCATTTGAGGAAGTACGGACTACCGCCCCTCAAAGTGATATGACTCGTTCATACCATATATGGTATGTATAAAGGATAGGTTTAATGATATTATATATGATAAAATACTGTAATTATAATACTACTATGTATCATTATGTTTTAATTCCATTAAATATGAAATAGAAATGGAAGTAGCGTTCATGCGTAGGTACGACTTACCGTCTCTATGAACGGTGCATTTCATTTCTTACCTCTAAATGTTATTTAATATTATAAATAAATGTATATACTGGATATATATGATATATATGATATCCAAATCATGAATATCATTATGGATATAATTAACCTTTGACCACAAGAACAACATGTAATTATAAGAAGTCCATTTTTGACTTAAGTACCAAATATCGACAAAATGAACATTATTAACTTAAATGATTACATAATGTTTATAACATGGAAATAAGTGATATAAAAGGAATAATAAAATTGAAAAATGTTCTTAAGAAATTATAACTTAACGTTAGTTTATTATTCAGGAGATTAAGGAACGATCGAGTCAAGTCGGACACGAGGTAAGGGATCCTACCTCTTTCTTTCTTTTCATGTATTCTCTTTTATGTCATTTATTTTAAGATACATGTTATTATGTTGGGGATGTTATTATATATTCATCCTACTATAATTTTAATTTTAATTTTATGAGAGACCCCCTATTTCTCTCATCAATTCATTTTAAGAATGTTTAAGTGGCGCCATTAGGCTGCCGAATTTTTGTAAGGGATTTCTTATCTCACTTTTAGTTTCATGAGATTTCCATTTTTCACCACTTATTTGTTGCATGTGGTGTATTTTGTACTTCCATTTCCTATATATTATCATGATTATATTTATATTCATGGTATTATGTGATTCATTTGGTGTTTATTATCTTTTGGTCATACGACTCGATTGATTACAACGAGGTAAGGGGCTTTTATCTCACTTTTTATTCCCATGAGATTCATGCTACATTTTCCACTATTTCCTTTTTTGTGGTGTATTTAATTACCATGATTGTATTTTTTTGTGTAATATAATTTAATTTATGGGTATTTACATCTTCATTGTATGATCCTTCTTTCATGGGGTGTGCGTTTCGAAAGTTACCCAAATCGGTAAAGGAACCTTTCACCCTCCTCTTTTTAAAAGGCTTCTCTTTGTTAAGAATTTTGATTTACATATTATTATGTTGGGATATGTTATTATATATACTTATTTATATAAATTTTATGTCCAAGTGATGAGATACCATTTTTATCTCTCATTAACTCATTTTCTAAATTTTAAAGTGACGCCGTTAGGCTGTCAAATTTCTGTAAGGGAACTTCTTAACCCAATTTTAATTCTTTGGGTTAGACCTATACTACTTGATTATGCAATGCTATGAATATGTGTGGATGACCTATGATTTTTTTACACTTAATATCCACTTATATTTCTTGTATTTATATTTTTCACACATAATTATGTAATTGATTTATCCTTAATATAAGGATACCATCTTTGTAAGGGACTTCGTCTCAATATCCTTTCATTGAGGCATATTTTGTTTTAATACAAGACTTTATTTTATAATCTGTATAAACACCTTTTACTTTTCATTTCATTCAAAGGGAATATTTTTCTATGAAGCGTTTTACTAAACGACAAAAAGGAATTTTTCTTTTAATGTACGCGGTGACAATGACCTTTCCGCCACCGCGAGTATTATTTGATCTTTGGATTCCTCAACAAGCAGTAATGTTTTTAAAAGAAAATAAATACCATATACCCTATTATGTATTTTGGTATTGAAATTGGTTTTTATAATGGATTTATTATAGAAATATATTTAAGTGATATATTGTGATTGAAATGTGGAAATGTTTTCTTTCCTTTATATTTGTTTTATGTCTTATGATTTTATAATAGTACTTGGACATTTGACATGTGGTTACATGATAAACCAAATGAAGAGTGGTGCTGTGAATACCAGTATAGGTGGTTACGTTATAACCTCCAATGCATTGGGTATTGAAGTCGACCGTATATATATTCCATTTAGTGACATGTGTGGAAGTCGACCATATGGTTATTCCATTTAAGTATGTTTATGTTCCAAGTTACCTTTATTTGATATGTGTTCTTTATATGGGTAATCTTTTGGTTACAAAAGGGTAAGTAGTGATATTTTATTTAGTGAAGATTATTTACTAATTTATAAAGGTGAAAAGTATTACTTATGTTAAAGTATTCATGGTTTTCTTGTTGTTTTAAAAAACTAATATTTTTTTCCTTTATGTATTCCTTTCTGAGATTTTTATGCTCATACCAAGTTTTTGAAATTTTTTTCATAGGACATAAAGTGGAATAGGGCCAAGGATGGGATCAAGGAAAGTCATGCTGTCTAAAACATGGAACTGGACCTCACTCTTTTTTTTAAGAGTTTTTATTTTAATAAAAAATGAAAACTAAGTAGAAGTGTCTACTTTGTAACTTTTGAGATGTAATAGTTATGGCCTAATTCTATAAAACTCTAAACGTGAAAAGATCATTAATGTGAATTATTCATTTAATTCAAGATTAAGTAATGTTTTAAGGCTGAGGCCTTATATTTGGTATCAGAGGTTGGTTTAGAAAACTTTAGGGATTAGGAGTTTTCATTAGAAACATGGTTAGTCCCTATGTCTATTATTTCAGTTAAATCCTTGTTTTATAACTTTTTTAGATCAAGTAAAGTCAGTTAAAAATGGAAGGAGGAGGATCTCAAATGACATTCCTCTTTATTCCTGAGGACATGCTTGCAATAATTATTGCAAAGTCATGTTCGGATGATTGTGAAACTTTTTATAGCATACAACTCACTTGCAAGAAGTTGTTTGACATATCAAACACCTCCACTATACCTCATTATCATCGTGGATCATGGGTTGTATTTAGACAAATCCTATTTTCACAATATTCTGATATTTTCAAGAAAGGTAAATATTATCAAGGCATTTTCAAATATTTTACCTTATCACAAGATTTTGAAGCATATTATGATTTTTAAAAAGGTGCTAAATAAGGAGACCCTTGCGCAACCTATTTATATTTGATTTTACAATATAGTCTCTTAGCACATACCTATGGTATTTTAAAAGGACCATTAACTGAAAGTTTCAACTCAAATTCGGTCTGACTATTTTATAGAAATCTTGTTTTATCAGATGTTTTGAAATTATATGTCATACATGATTATTTTCCAAAACTATTTTTCTATGAACACCCATATGACCCATGTTGTACAAGGTGTATTTGGATGGAGGAAGCAAATGATTTTTAAGGATCTATAAATCATTTTTGAAATGCATGGACCTTCTACCTACGCGAAAAAGATGACGATGAAACCAAATGGACACCATGATCAAGGTATGATGTTCTTCATTTTGGGGATCGTTTTATTTTATCTTATGGTGGTAAAATAAGATTTCATGAATTAAGAAGTTGAGATCACAATGAATTTGTATGAAAATGAGAGGTATAAGGAAACCATTGAGGTTAAAACATGTTAGGGTTATTTTTTAGTTTTATAAAAAGGACAATTCGTAGGATGGGTGACAACCCATTGCATCTAGTAAGGTCACAGGAATCGAACCCACAACTTAAGGTTGACAAGGGCACATCGCCTACCATTGGCATACTTGAAGTCCGTGGTTAGTATGACTTATTAATTTAGTAAAATGATTTTATGGAACAATAATAAGTTGATTTTGGGAATTTATGTTTTATAAAATGAATATACTTAGTATAGGAAAATGATTTGGTAATTAAGTGATAATGGTTGTAGTGAAAGATGTTCTCTCTTTTGAAGAAACACTATATCCCTAAGGAAGATAGAATACTATGGGATTTTAATTGTGGAATAATGGTTGAAATTTTAGTTGGGAAGAATCTATGATTTTATTGTGGACATATGATGATTTGGTTTATTTATGAAAATTATTAACCTACCATGGAGAATATGTGATTAGGTTTTTTACTTTTCAATATGATACTTTGTGAGTAACTGATGTTATTTGGAGATAAATGTTAAGATTTATCTTGGAAGACTATGTAATTAAATCCTTATTAGATTTGGGTTTCAATATTAGTTTGGATTAATTTTAAATAATTTTATGTACAGTAGTTTATTGAATGGTCTTTGTTGAACTTTGGGTTTTGTTTGAAAAAGTTTAGAGATTAAGAGTAGCTTTTCTTTTTGTAAAAGATTATCATTTTTGGGTATTATCTGATCTCGTACTAACCATTTTGGTTTTGGTTAAGGTCTAAATACATGGGAAATATATATTTATCTTTTTTGGATTAGGTGATTCTCAAGAATTTGATTATAGCGCTCTTAATGTGAACAAGCCATCCTAAATACTCATCTTTTAGAGAAAATATGAGTTTGTGTAAGAAATCTAGTAAGAGATGAAAGTCTACATGACAAGTAAGTATGTTTCCTTATGTTTTAGTTGAGCTCATAAATAAATTCCTCAATGGAAAGTAACTTAAAACAAAAATGTTGTCTGTTAACATTTCCTACTGGGAAATCAAATACCATTTAACCCATCACAAGTTTGTGATTTTCTGGTGCTTAACTTTCTCCTAAACATGTTTTCTATCACTCTCCATCAGAACTAGACCCTTTGTTTTCTATTCCATATCCATGTTTTTTATAGAATCCTCATATCGGTTGTCTCAGGTGACCTTTGTACATTTCTTTATTTCTTTTAAAGTGATAGTTTAATTTACTCCTTTTCCGATGTGGGGCTTTCAATGAAGTTTCCGAGCGCAATTTTTAAATTGCGAGGACGCAATTTCCAAAAGTGGGGAAGGATGTAACATCCCAGGTAAATAAAGAATATGACATTTCCATATTTATTAATATTTTTTAATAAAATGTTAATATTACTTTAGTGGTAATGCTATGTTCGATGGCGTACCCAACACACAACAACGAGTTTCTTTGAAATCTTACGTTGCACACTGATAATATAATAATATTATTTTAAATGGTAGTTAATGCTTAGCCGTTGTAATGGCGGGAATGAACAGAACTAACTAAAAATGATTATATATGTTTGTTAAATATTTTAACAATTACCCAATAAATGATAGAGTCTTAAAATGCGAATGAATCCAATTTTAAGCATAAATATTCTAATATTCTTTAAAAGGTAGATTAACCACCTTTTGATGATGAACCTATTTAAAAACTACTTTTTATCAATTTTATATGTTATATTTGACAAAATAAAATCCTTATTTAGAATTTGGACATTGAAATTTACCTTGGATAAATTTTTCGTATTTTTCTGACAATGTTCATTTTTTAATGAATAGTGAAAAATACTGCATTTTACTTCAAAAATGCTTTTTCATATAATTTAATTATGTGGTTAGATTATATTTTTAATTGGTTTTAAAGTTTAATTAGAATATATTTTTACCATTTAATACAATTGTGGTCATTATAATTAATTTCACTTTAAAATTGGACATAAAAAATAATCAATCTTTTGATAGATATTGTTTCTTAAAAACACGCTATTTGTTTTGACAATGAGAATTATTTTTAAATTAATTACTAAAATATCTGTGTTAGGAATTTGTTAAAATGGATTCCATATTTGGAATCATAAGTTCAAAATTATGTTATTAAGACTCTTTTTTTGAACATTATGAATAGTAATGACATCAATTATCTTTAATTATCATGATTAATTAGTAATCGAGTGGTTAATGGTAATAAAATAATATCATAATAATATAAAATGACCCCAACATGCGTCAAAATCTTTTTTGTTGTGTCATGTCCTACCATGGGATGCCTTGTGCCAACTTAGGGACCCCACAGAATCACTTTTGTCTGATAGTGACCTTTTATCATATTATTTTTAAAGAAAGGAAAATATAACCAAACTATGTAACACCAAAGTAATAAAAATTTAATTTTGTTTAAATAAATGATATATTAGACTATAAACAGTCATTATAAAGATAAAAATACTTCCTACATCATGATAATTTTTTTTATAATTTTTAGACATCAAATAAATAAAATTATTTATGACACAATGATGATGTAGTGTTTACCTCATTAATGAACGATTTAAATAAAATGAAAAGATAAGGTAAAGTCTAAGACGTAAAATTGTCTAAAACCTATTTTGTGGGTGTATTTATAACCCTTATCACCTTATCCTCGAAATATATCATTGTGGGACCTTTAAAATCTGAAAACCATTTTATAATAAAGTAACATTTCAAGACTTTCCAAAAGTGACCCTCCTCCCTTTTATAAAAGGCCCCCACCTCTACCCCCTTACCCACACCTCTCAAGCCCTTAGATCATCCAAAATATACTAATATTATCTCTCCACATCCCTCTCTTACTCCAAGAAGCCTCACATTGGGCAGAAGTCTTCCCAAGGAATCCTTTGACTCAAATCAAAAAGAGTTACCTAATTTAGAGGTAATGTCTTCTCTCGAGTTTCTTCCTTTTATTTTGCTTATTCAATCACCAATATCTTCTTCTTATTTGATCCCATAATAAAAATAGTATCCTAAATATACTAGTATGTTTTTATTAAAAGTATTATACCTACACTTACACACACCTCCGTCTAATGGTAAAAGAACAAACTATTTCTGTGGGTGGCGAATTACTGCCTCACGAAACGATGATTGTTCAATCTACTTTTAACACCTTTCATGGTGTCCATTAAGATATAACTGTATTTATATATGTTATATATTATGTTTATGTTTTCCTTATAATTTTTTATTTCTCATTTATAGCATACCTTTATGGCTTCCATTATGGTCAAACACGATAATTTCATTTTAGGAAGTGTGGACTACCGCCCCCTCAAAGTTATATGACTCGTTAATACCATATGTGGTAAATATAAAGGATAGGTTTAATGATATTATATATTATAAAATACTGGAATTATAATACTAATATTTATCATTATGTTTTAATTCCATTAAATATGAAATAGAAATGGAAGTAGCGTTCATGCGTACGTACAACTTACCATCTCTATGAACGGTGCATTTCATTTCTTACATCTAAATGTTATGTACTATTATAAATACATGTATATGCTGGATATATATGATATATATGATATCCAAATCATTAATATCATTCTGGATATAATAAACCTTTGAACACATGAACAACATGTAATTATAAGAAGTCCATTTTTGACTTAAGTACCAAATATCGACAAAACAAACATTATTAACTAAAATGATTACATAATGTTTATAAAATAAAAATAAGTGATATAAAAGGAATAATAAACTTTAAAAAGGTTCTTAAGTAAGTATAAATTAACTTTAGTTTATTATTCAGGTGATTAAATAACAATCGAGTCAAGTCGGACACGAGGTAAGGGATCCTACCTCTCTCTTTCTTTGCATTTATTCTCCTTTATGTCATTTATTTTAAGATCCATGTTCTTATGTTGGGGATGTTATTTTATATTCATCCTACTATAATTTTCATGTTCATATGATGAGATACCCCCTATTTCTTTCATCAATTCATTTTAATAATGTTTAAGTGGCGCCGTTAGGATGTCGAATTTTTGTAAGGGATTTCTTACCTCACTTTTAATTCTGTGAAATTTACATTGTTCACCACTTATTTTTTGCATGTGGTGTATTGTGTACTTTAATTTCATATATATTATCATGATTCTATTTATGTTCATGATATTATGTGATTCATTTGGTTTTTATTATCTTTTGGTCATACGACTCGATTGATTACAATGAGGTAATGGGTCACTTTTTATTCCCGTGAGATTCATGCTACATTTGACACTATTTCCTTTTGTGTGGTGTATGTACTACCCATTATTGTATTCTTTGTGTAATATAAATTAATTTATGGGTATTTACAACTTCATTGTATGATCCTTCTTTCATGGGGTGTACGTTTCGAAAGTTACCCAAATCGGTAAGGGAACCTTTCACCCTCCTCTTTTTAAAAGGCTTCTCTTTGTTAGGTATTTTGATTTACATATTCTTATTTTGGGATATTTTATTATATATCCTTATTTCTATAAATTTTATTTACAAGTGATGAGATACCCTTTTTATCTCTCATCAACTCATTTTCTGAATTTTAAAGTGACATTGTTAGGCTATCAAATTTCTGTAAGGGGACTTCTTAACCCAATTTCAATTCTTTGGGTTAAACCTCTACTCTTTGATTATATCATTGTATGAATATGTGTTGATGACCTCTGATTTTTTTACACTTAATATCCACTTATATTGGGTGTATTTATATTTTTCACACATAATTATGTAATTGATTTATCCTTAATCTAAGGATACCGTCTTTGTAAGGGACTTCATCTCAATCTCCTTTCATTGTGGAATATTTTGTTTTAATACAAGAATTTATTTTATATGCTGTATAAACACTTTGACTTTTAATTTCATTCAAAGGGAATCTTTTTCTACGAATCGTTTTACTAAATGACAAAAAAGGAATGTTTCTTTTAACGTACGCGGTGACAACGACATTTTCGCCACCGTGAGGATTATTTGATCTTTGGATTCCTCAAAAATCTGTAATGTTTTTAAAAGAAAATGAATACCATATACCCTATTATGTATTTTGGTATTGAAAATGGTTTTGATAATGGTTTTTTTATAGCAATATATTTAAGTGATATATTGTGATTGAAATGTGGAAATGTTTTCATTCCTTTATATTTGTTTTATGTCTTATGATTTTATAATGGTACTTGGACATTTGACGGGTGGTTACATGATAAACCAAATGACGAGTGGTGCCGTGAATACCAGTACTGGTGGTTACGTTATAAACTCCAATGCATTGGGTATGGAAGTCGGCCATATGGCTATTCCATTTAGTGACATGTGTGGAAGTCGAATGTATGGTTATTCCATTTAAGTATTTTTATGTTCCAAGTTAACTTTATATGATATGTGTTCTTTATATGATTAATATTTGGGTTACAAAATGGTAAGTAGTGATCTTTTATTTAGTGAAGAGTATTTACTACTTCATAAAGGTGAAAAGTATTACTAATGTTAAAGTATTCATGGTTTTCTTGTTTTTTTGAAAAACTAAAAGTTTCCTTATTTGTGTATTCTTTACTGAGCTTTTTATGCTCATCCCAAGTTTTTGAAATGTTTTTCACAGGACATAAAGGGTAATAGGGTCAAGGATGAGATTAAGGAAAGTCATGCTATCTAAAACATGGAACTGGACCTGCCTCTTTTTTTAAGAGTTTTTATTTTAAGAAAAAAATGGAAACTGAGTAGAAGTGTCTACTTTGTAACTTTTGAGATGTAATAGTTATGGTATAATTATCTAAAACTCTAAACCTGAAGAGATCCTCAATGTGAATTATTCATTTAATTCAAGATTAAGTAATGTTTCAAGGTCAGGGCCTTATAATAAGACCAAGATGTTTTCCTTGTATTTTAATGTCATGAGTTAAGGATGTACTTCTGTGCAGTTTAATGTCATGTGATAAGGATGTATTCCTATGCAGTTTAACGTTATACGATAAGGACACTTTCTTTTTTAGTTTAATTTCATGTGTTAATGAAACATTTCTATACAGATTAACATCATGTAGCAAGGATGGAGATGAACCAATGTGAATGGATGAAAATTTTGTGGTTGGTCCCAAGGGTGGAAGTTCAGGTTCCACTATGTATATCATGAAAATGAGAATCAAACCACATGTAGTTTTAAAGAGTTGTGCAGTTTAACTTCATGCAGTGAGGATGTGGATACCTTGATGTGAAATGATGATATCATAGATGGGACCATGAATGGAATTATGGGTGTCACTACATAACCCATAGTGATGGGAATCATGCCACACATAGTTCTTAATGAAGTTACCTGTGTAGGTCTAACTAGTACATGAAGAGAGGGCATATTTATATTGATTTTTTGTGACTAGGTCCGATTCTAGAAATCTGGACATCACTACATATCTTTTGAGGAAAGGAATCAAGTAATATATAGTTCTTGAGTGGGAAATAATCTACATAGGTCTGAATTATACTTAGATGTGGGAATTATTTCCATTAATTGTTGTAGCTAGACTCAGGATTGAAGACCCATGAATCACTACATATCCTGTGATGATAGGAATCAATCCACCCATAGTTCTTAAAAAACCATGCATTTTAACATCATGAAATAAGGATGAAGATGTACCAATGTGAAAAAGTGGTGATGGTGTAGCTATGAACAAGGATGGAAGTCTAGGAATTTCCACATATCTCATGAAGATGGGAATTAAGCCACACATCGTTCTTGAAGAGTCGTGCGGTATAACATCATGCAGCATGGATGTGGGCTCCTTGATTTGAAGAGGGATATAGTGAATGGAGGTGTGGTAAAATACCAAAACCAACTGTAGTGGCCCTATCTGGATAGGTCCACATGTGTTTGTAGTTTCATGTCGTGCAGGGGACTTCAACTATGGAGTTTAATGCCATGTAGTGAGGACTCATGGTAAGCCTTATATGGAATTGAATTCAGGACTGAGATGGTTATGTAGAAAGCTGTTATTCCTTATTTGTGAGGGAAATAACTTACTGAGACTCCTACTACTAGATGAGATATACTCGATGTGAGAAACAAGTAAATTCAAGGGTTCCTCTCACAATGAAGAGGCATTTAAGAGTAGGGAATGGGAATTTTGTATTAAGTGGTGGCTAGAACAAGATATTGGATCGAGGCATCCCTATACATCTCATTGTAAATGATAATCAAGCCACACATAGTTCTAAGAAACTGATGAAGTTTAATGTCATGAGTTAAGGACATGGGTGACTCAACATGAATGAAGATGGATGTTATGGATTCATGCAGTTTTTTGTCATGAGGTAAGGATATGAGATGCCGTGTAGTTTAACATCTTGTTTCTAGGATGTCTCTATATAGTTTAACATCATGTAGATAGAATTATCTATATACAGTTTAACATCATGTTTCCAAGATGAATTATGGGACTTATACAGATGTGGATGCCCATTTGATGATGGATATAAAAAGTATTTCTTGAGAAACCTTGCATCTGTGGGTGTTGTGACATGGTCCCCATCCATGGTGGCCAATGAGTGGGATCCATTACGATAGACCATATGTATGAAATAATCCCCTTTCCACTTGGGTTCTAGTATTTAAGGCTTCTTTCCTAGTATCATTGGGGTTATGAGATCCAACACAAGTTCTCCTTAGTGGACTAAACAGAGTTGAACCCTTTTATTAAAGGCACGTGTGATTCGATTCTGATGGACCACTAGGCTGTGTAGTGCATGAAACCTATTCTCATATAGCCATTCTAATTTGTTTATCTGATTTTTTGATTGTTCATTATCTATGATTTTTCTAAAAATGGATATTCAGAGTGATGGTAGCTAGAATTATATGGTTAACACTACCTTGGTCTCATACACCAATGAGAATGGCATTGCATATATGGCAGTACGTGTGGTGGTACGGTAGGACCATAAAACATGGATGAGTTTTTATGTCCAAGAATTCTTAACCTTGTTCACCATCTTCTAGATTATATTTTATAGAGTCTTATTAAAGGCCTCTATCTGTCCATTTTCCACTTCATGATAGTGATATGAGTGATTGGACTCGATATTGTACTTTTGGTATAGCTTCTTCAACTCATTGGAACATAATTTGGTGTTGTTGTCAATAAATATTGTGCAAGGGACCCCAAACCTGGTGATGATATGGGACTTCATGAAGTTGATGATATTATTCTTCCCAACTTCCTTGAGGGGTATTTCCTAAGACCATTTAGAAAAGAAGTTGGTATAAGTAAGGATGTACATGAACTACTTATCTTTGGATAGGGGATATGGCCCTAAAACATCCATTCCCCAAACGAAAAATGGCCAGGAATATTTATCTATATATAAAAATTACAAGGTCTTATGGATGAATTTTTCATTAATCTGGTGTGGATGAAAATTCTTGTTAAATTACACAAAGTCATGTATCATGGTTTTCTATTAATATCGCAACATCTTGACTTAGTGGGAGATCCTAGTTCTAAAATGATGAGCGCCATAGGATCCTGCATGGAATTCTTCCATTATGGAGAAAGTTTCTCTTTATTCTATGTATTTGAGGAGGATTCCATCAAATCCATGTATGTAGAAGATTTTTTTCTCATTTAGACCATCTTTCATAGTAAATTTCGTTGTTTGGAATCGAATCTATTCTCTCCCGGCTTGGTCTGTTAGGAGAATCCCATTTTGGAGATAACCAATTATGGGCTCCATCCATCCATGAGTGGACAATGGTTCATACTCTATAGAGAGGTGTTGAACTAATTGATTTAATCCATATCACAAATGAATATTAAAGATAAAATTATAAAATGTGTAATGAAAAAGATTTATTTCTCTTGATCGGGGTTGGATAGGATTTTGGCTAGAATTGGCCAATGTTTTGGTACAAACATTCTGTGATTGGGGAACATGATGTAGTGTGGGCTCAAAAGGCAATTCTACCTTCAATCCCCTGACTTAGCCAGTAATAGGGGGAAGTTCCTCCTTTTTGATAGCATATTCACCATTGATCCACTTTATCACCAATTCATAGTACCCTTTGATATTTAGGTAGGTTATGTGTATCTGTAGGTCTAGTTACAATCCTGCAAGGAGGGATTGGTATTCCGCCTCATTACTTGTGAAGCCTTCAGATAGTTAGAAAAAGTAGGGAAAAACTGATTTGTCTGGAGAGACAAATACAATCCCTAGAGCAAACTGACTGAGCTTTAGTTTTTCCATAATTGTGCCAACATGGCTTTGAGAGGAACCATTAAAGTACATATCTCATGTCCAGGGAGTGTGATGGGAGTAGAAGAGCTCCTCATCCAGAAGCTCAGTGTCTTTTGGTGTATTTTTTGGGGAAGGATGTGCTGTGTGGAAATCATCCAGGGCTTTCCCATTCACTAAATTATTTGATATGAACTAAATGTAATATTTTTTTTAGAATTACCACCTCTTGATCCTAGTGCCCAATCAACATAGGATGGACACAGATGTACTTGAGCATATCAATATGAGATACCAGGTGGACTTCATAGTGTTGCAAGTAATGCATCAGATTTTCACTACAAATATGAGTACAAGTAAGTTCTTCTCAAAATTATAATATCTAGTTTCAGTACCAATACTAATTTGGATGAGGAAGTAGAGACTATTTTCACTTCTTGTATTATTTTTCTTGTCAAGGAAGGTTCCCAGTGATCACTCCATAGAGGCCACATATAAGATGAGTGGCCTCCCTTACACTGGAGGAATCAAAACCGGTGGGTGTAGTAAGTACTTCTTGAGACTTTTGATGGATTTTTTTATAGTAATCATCCCATTGATAGGTTATTCCCTTCTTCATTATCCTGGTGAAGGGGGGAACTTTTCTATCCATGTTGACTATGAATCACCTAATGTAGGTGATTTTCCCTTGGAGTCTCCTCAGTTCTTTAGGATTTATAGGGGTGATATTGCTAAAATAGAACTAGTATTATTTGGATCAACCCCAATTCCATGGTGGCATACCACAAATCCAAGGAAATTTCTTAATGTTACCCCGAAAGCACATTTTAGTATATTCATCTTTAAACTATGCAATTACGTCTTTTCAAAGATTTTTAGAAGATTGGTGAAGTGATCACATCAATATTGGTATTTAACAACCGGTTCATTGACATAACACTTGACTATACTTCCTAGGAATGACTTAAATATGTGATGCATGGTGTGCTGGTATGTAGCACCAAAATTATTTAATCCTAAGGGAATGAATTGATAGAATAAGATCCCTTGAGTCACTTTGATGGTATTGACTTATTAATATTTAGGGGTCATCTTGATCTGATTGTACCCCAATTACCCATCCATGAAAGAAAGGGCTTGGAATCCAGAAGTCGCATCAATCAAGAGTTCTATGATTGGAAATGGGAAATAGTCCTTCGGTTAAATCCAATTAAGTTCTCTAAAATAAATACAGTCCCTAATCTACATGTTCTTTTTCTTGGTGGGGATGATGCTGGAAAGACATCTTGGGTATTTTACTTCTCATAAAAAGTTAGATTTGATAAATTTTTCATTTTGTTCCTCTAAATTGGTGGCATGAGAGGGGTGCATCATCTTGGATATATGTTTGAAGTCTCAATGCTCATCGAGTAGTCTGAGATGGTGCATAGCCACATATGGATTCACTCTGGTAATTTCTATATATTTCTAGGTGAACAAATATTGATGCTTCTTTAGAAATGAAATGTACATCTCTTGCTCTTTTAGGGGCATGGTGGAACTAATCATACTAGGTTTAGAGTCTTCTTCCATTCCCATATTTATTTGTATGATCTCATCTATGATGGTGGAGATACATTTCTCGAATGCGAGAGGGGCATTGCTAAGGACATCCTCACCCTCTTCCATTTTTGAGTATGTGGAGACATTTTCAGGTGAAGATGGAAATATGGGTGCTTATCTATCACTATTAGGGTGAGGGTGGATATTAGAAGAGACATCACCATCACTTTATATTTGAGTCATCACAGAGATATGTCAGAGTTGATAATATTTTACTCTATCATTGATGATAAGAGGGGATTGGACCTCTAGGACTAGATCTTATACTTCAACTAGATTTATGGGGAGTACATAGTCACTGCTGAGAATAATCCAGGGATTCACATGGGTAGTTCCAAATCTATTAGGGGATGCAACCTATATATCATCACCCTCCATTGGTTTCTTTTCTCCATTCTAGTAGAAATCCTTTTAGCATATATGGCTCCACAAGTCTCGAAGGGGGCATTGTCACCATATAGTATGTTGAATTTTCTATCAATGGGGTACTTCAAACATTGATGAATGATGAAGGTACCGTGAACTGGATATGTAGCTAGGGCATCCCAAATAGGACATTATATGTGATGTATTGCTAAATAACTAAGAACTCAGTTTCAGGTCAGAGTTCCCCAAATTGGGCTTCGAGTTTTATCTTCTTGATAGGTATTTTCTCACTCTTATCATACCCTTGAATGGTCATATTTGTGGTAGATGGCTCTCCTTTGACATATCACAAATATCGTATGGTTTAAATCATGATGAGATTGATCCCATAACCATTATCAATCAGGTCCCTTTGGAAATCAAAATTATTGAGTCTTCCTGAAACATATAGGGGCCCGATGTTCCCTTGGATGACCTCTCCCTGATATTAGTCAATGAATAAGATAAAGACATGAAATTATGAAGACATGGTCTCCACTTGATAGACCTCAGCTGTAGTGAATTCTGTCTCAAAATCTAATGGGCTTTGAAAGGTGTCAAAATGTGCCTCCATGATTTATTTAGAAAGATGGAGCACATCAAGAATTCAGAGTTTGTCGAAGACAACGGCCAACTATTTTAGAATATCGTACTTTTGTGCCAGAGGTCAAAACTTCTTGATATGGGGTTGCTCCTGGGAATGTAGTTTAGGAGCCAAGGAATTTAAGGTGGAAATTCTTGGGGCTTGTGAAAAGGTCAAGGGAATATCTACTTCCAGTGGTGTAGGTCGCACCAACCTTCCCTGTTTCTTGGATTGATTGGACTGAACGCCTGCTAGGCGGTCACACAAGACAATCAGATGAGAGCAACTGATAGAGGGCTTTGGGACACCTCCCTACCACTTTTGGGACTTTTGGAGTGCTTGAACATGATTCTTAGATGCATATATGTCCTCTATGGGGATATGACCAGAATATTGGGTCTGACCACATCCACGTTGTCCCCTGTATCCTCAGTTTCAGCACATGTGGCCTCCCATTCTTTTGTTATGTGCGGGAAATTCATATTCGGGGGAATATTCATCGTTAGATAAGGGGTATTCCAATTGTATCACATTGAAAAAACCAAAGATGATCTCTTAGTCTGACGAGGATCCCATTTGGTGGGGTATAGCCCATACTGTAGATGTTGTAGGGAAGAAATCTACAAGAGTTAGGGCTAGGATTGGAGCAGACACTACAACAAAACGGGGAAAGGGTAGCACCTCATTTTATTAGCGCTAAACAGAAAGTGATGATAAAGGGGGGCAGGGGGCTTTATCAGTGCTAGCTAAAAGAGATGATAAATCTACCCTTTATCAGTGCTAAAAAAACACTGATAAAGGTGTACCCTTTATCAGTGCTTTTTTAGGACTGATAAAGGGTAGATTTATCAGTTCTAGTTTTAGCACTGATAAAAGTTTTTAATAATAATTTATATACAATTATTATATTTATATTCAAAAATAATGTTTATTTGTATATATTAAATAAAAAACTCATGTTTATAATTAATATATATTTTTTAATAATTCAAATATATATATATATATATATATAATATTTTTTAAAAAGTATAAGATTGTAATTAAAAATATTCATGTTTCTAATAAATTTGGTCAATTAATATATTGATCATGCATGCATATATGTTATGTATCATTATGAATGTTCATTTATACATCACACTCTTATTATTATTCATGTTGTCCATTGATGACTCATTTTTTTATTATGTATATTTTACTAGGTATATATGATTAATTCATGTTACCCATATATATATACTATATTATGTTCTCAATACTTATAAAATTACATTAAATATATTTAAAGAAGAAATATATTTATTATATTTATAATTATTAAATTTTAAATATATATAAATACCTTTTAAATATATTTATTTGTAATTATAATTATAACTATATATATATTTAAATAATTATAAAATTACAATAAATATTTATATTATAATTATATATTTATATATATTTATAAATATATATAAAATTTTCAAATATATTTATTTATAGTTATAATTATAATTATAAATAAATAAGTAAATAAATATAATTATAAAATTATAATAAATATATTTATTATATTACTTATAAAGTTATAAATAAATAATTAAATAAATATATTTATAAACATATACAAATATTTATAAATAAATATAAATATTTATAATTATAAATCCTAAATAAATATAGATATATTTAAATACTTAAAAAATTATAATAAATATATTAATTATATATATATACCAATATTTTTAAATAAATTAAAATATTTATAAATATAATTCTAAATAAATGTATAAATATTTAAATAATTAAAATATTATAATAAATATATTAATTATATATATTTATAAAATTATAAAAATATTTTTTATAATTATATATATATATATAATTACAATTATAAATAATTTATTTATTATAAATTTTAATTACAACTAAATATATATATATTTATTAGTTATAAATATATATAATTAATATATTTATTTAAATAATTATTAATTCATAAAAAAAATATATTTATTATTTTCATATATAATCTTACATATAATTAAATAAATATATATAAATATTAAGAAATAAATACAAATAGTAATATTTATATATATAAATAAATAAAGATATATTTAAATAATTATAAAATTATAATCAATATATTACATATAAATATTATTAAAATTATAAATATTAAAAATATTAATTTGTTATAATTTTATAATTATTTAAATAAATATATATATATTCATTTATAATTATAATTATAAATAAATATATATTCATATAAATAATTATAAAATGAGAAGAAATATAGTTATATACATCTATAATCTTATAAATATATATAATTAATATATTTATTATATACATTTCTAAGATTATAAATATAATAAGTATATTTATTATAAGTTTATAATTATTTAAATTATAATTTTATAAATATAAATATATATTTATCATGTATATAATTTTTTAAATATATGTAATAATATAAATAAATTATTAACATTATATCTTTATCAGTGCCTTTTTAGTGCTGATAAAGGTATGTTTTATCAGTGCTTTCTATTTTAGCAATGATAAAACATACCATTATGAGCACTTTTTAGTTAGTGATGATAAAAGGTTCACTAAATTTTATAAAGACACCCTAACTTTCTCCTCCTTCCTCGCACCCCTCAAGCTCTTGCGGAAGTTAATCGCCCCCGCTGCTGCCTCCTCCTCCCCTCCCACCGCAAACCCACCTACCCCACCCGCCTCTCCTCCACTGTGCGCCTTTTCTCCTATGTCTAAATTCCCTCCACTACACGCCTCTCCTCCGCCACTGCGATTCCCTCCTACGAGTGCCTCTGCCCTATCACGTGCCTCTCCTCTACTGAAAATACACCTCTACCACGTGATGAACCACACCTTCGCTGTGAGTTTTATCCTTTTCCTCATCCATTTTTCATGTTTTTACAGTTTTATATTGATGGTTATGTTGTTAATTATACGGGATAAGTGCCCTACTGAAAATCATGGCCGTTGGTCGTCCTCGTTTGCACACTAAATGAATTTCATGTTGGTTGTCCTTGTTTTTAAAGGGTTTTTCTCATGCTAGATTGGGTGATATGTTAGGTAAACCAATTCTGGTTCATGAACAAAAGGTATCAATTCTTATTTGGTTTCCAGATTCCATGTGTTAGGATATGATTTAGGTTCCATGGGAACAAATATTCTAATTTATAGTGAAGTTGGCTTCCTTTATGTTGACAAGTTAGCTCAAGATACACCAATGTCCATGGAAATCCTTGGGGGTAGTTAAGTGGTCTAAGATAAAGGTGAAAAAAATCCCTAGAATCCCCATGCGAATAATGATTTAAGTGAAATCATGTAAGGTCAACACATGAGTTTCATTTAAAAAATAAATTTTACACATATCCTTTATCCCAAATCGATTTGTTTTTTGGTGATTACTTTATTACACAAAATATTCCATGCACTCACCTAATGAGAAACACTAGTGCCCACCCACTGTTGGAGTTTGTGGCCTAGAACCAACTACTTTGTACTCTATTCATTAATAAATACCTTATCACATCTTGATTGTTCTTATGTGTGACAATGCATGTGATAATGTCCTTAGGATAGCTGTTGCATTAAAGGGTCATAGTGGATCCCTACTATGACGAGAACCTGGAAGTGCCATAACACTATTCTTGAATATATGTTCTATGTATAGATAATGTTATTTGAGGGACACAAATAATACATGACATTAGGGGTGAGGACTCATAAAACTTTGAGGTACCTTCTCATGGTGTGCTCCCTTGGTAATATCCAAGAGGATATTATGAGAACAAGACCCGCCCACATGAAATCCACATTTCATAGTGTCGTTGGATGTTTCTATCTATGGACATGTGTATTAGTCCTTAGACTTTAAGATTACTATTAATGGGTATTACAACTCACACACTTAGATGTATTGATGAAAACTGTGACGATAGACTGTTCGCAGTGAGGTAGGATATGTTGGGTGCGTCATGAGTAATACTACATTAATAGATAATGCGAGAAATGATTTGTCCCTTCTGTCCCAAAATGGAAGAAGATATCTCAAGCCCTTTGATGGAATTGATATAGCCTAAATAAATCCATGGCCATGGTAAGGAATGGGTGAGTTCAATTCTGAAAAGTCAAAGAAAGAATAATCGAGCACATGGGTTAATGGCACTAGCATTTCACCCTCTTGATTTGAGATATCGAGACAAAGGGATTACATTACATGGTAAGCATTTGTAGGAGTTGACACATCATTGCGACATTAACTTCATTCTCTATGGGTTCATTGGTGTGTTTCTAGATACTAACCATGGATTTTAGGCAGGCTCCACCTAATTCCACTGAGAAAAAGGCCCAGATGGTCACACACTAAGTGTGTCTAAGTATCTCAGTTAAATATTATTTTAACAATTTGAATAAAGATTATTCATGATTGTGGTTTAATAATTATTCAAGGATTATGGATCACATTTATTTCAACACTAGTTATTTGAGAGAATATATTATGGAAAAAATAATATATTTATTAGAGAGTAATGTAGTGATATTTATTTGAGAAATAAATAGCAATTATTCAAGGTCTAATAAATGTGGTGGAGGAAATAAATAAAATGGACAAACAAAAGTACATGCCGTGTATATTAATATACACACCATGTAATTTTTATATGGATTTGTGAGAAATAATATTATTTATTTAATTAAATAATATTAGGTTTAATTATCTGGGTGCATGTCATGTAATAATAATAGTCAACTATTATTATTAGATATGAGGTCTTACTAAGAATTAAATGAAATGAATAAATGATTTTGGGTTATTAATTCCTTTTATTATTCTAAGTAATTAAAATCCCAATTATATAATTCTCATTAGCCTAGAAATTTTTGGTGGTTGTGCACAATGGATCTAAAAATCTCTCAAGCTAAGAGAAGATTATTTTTCCACCAAGAACGCTCTCAAGTTATGAGAGAGATCCTTCTACACCGGATCAAGGAGAACGCTTTGGAAGAGGCTCTCTATGTGATTAAAGGAAGAAATCACAAGCGAAGGCTCTTCCATGCTAGAACCTAGAGACCCCATCAGTGAAATCTAGAGATACGTGGATAACATGGGGATCACTGCTAGAGGAATCCTACACTTGGATTCTATGACACAATGACTGATCACATCTGATTGTGATCAGAAACATCAAGAGAGAGGGAATTCCATCAAGGTAATTCTCATCTTTTAATTAAATTAATTATAGCCAACATGTGAACATCTTATCTATGGTTTTGGGACTGCCTTAATTTCTTTCGTTCTTCATTCTATTCCAAATATCTGATGTTTTTTTATTGTGATGGATCTTGGATTGATCTTTGTTAAGAGAAAAATTAAAGTAGGGTACACCCACCAAAACGCTTCCGTTGCACTCAAAAATATTAGAGCAGTCATATCATTGATTATAATTATTTAGTTTTTTTGATGATTTACTCATTTACTCATTTAGTTGTTTCAATTCAAGTTAATTGTTCTGCAAATCTAAATCTCAAGAGTTTTTTCTCCTATTTCATTTCTCGTTCACCTTACAGAAATGATCTTTTATTTTAATTTTGATTAAAATAAAATAGAGGATCTCATCCGGAGGTGAAAAATCTTCCTGGCCATATAACACCAGAATACATGGTGGGTATTCAGAATTACACATCGTGTAGTCAAGATTCAATGCATCGGACTGGTCTGCCAAACCAAGCCATGTTTTGGAGTCTTTATAAGTCTTAAATGACTCTGTGTGTTGACCGGGAATAGGTGGAACGTGGTTTATGGATTACACTCAGTGTAGTCCATTGGAAACAGTGTGTAGTACCTTTGATTTAGGGTGGGACCATGTACCCGTACATGGATTTCCCGACTGGAAACCGTGTAATGAGGATACTACACGGTGTGTGTCCTGCTAAACACACTATGTACTCTGAAGATTTCCAAAGTACATCCACACTTCATGTCCCCGGGTGTGTACTTTGGATGGACGGTGAATGATATTACACGCTGTGTACTTAGAACTACACACCGTGTACTTATCCAAATTACATAGATTTATTAAAATTTATTATTATATTATACAAACCCTTGATACGTGTACCATAGTGTGGGCATAAAGTTGAGACACAACACGTGATATGTGTTTTATATATATGTGTTTATTTTAACATCTGTGTGATGTTCATTTCTACTCATTGGGTAGTTATGAATGAGAATTAACCAGGTTGAATCCAAGGTACAAGTTACATACAAAGATAATTTTAATGAATTTATTAGTTTAAAATTATGATGGATGGGAATCTCAAGTAAATTCAGAAAAGGGTTTAAGATAAAAGGATTGATTAATTAAATACAATTAATTGATTCGAGCATGATTTATCTTAAACAAGAATGATTAAAGAATTTAATTCTAGTTTTATTTATGCATAAATATTGTTGCATGTATGGATGATCTTGATCTAGACTAATACCTTCGTATGTGAATGGTTTCTTTTAATTAATTTATTTAAATTAAATTTGTTGGCCTGCGAGCATTCTTCTCATTAATATATAGGGCCTACATGCCCAAGGTTTCTTTTATATAAAACCCCATTTTACCCCTCACCTACGATTGATATAAAATCATATGTAATGGATGGAGCTCCCAAGCTAGTGGAGGCGGCTCAAGTTAGGATCCAAGGTGAAACTAATCCAAGGAGATACAAAGGTGGACAGGTAGAAAGCTGTAAACATGAACCCGAAAGGTTCAAGGTGTTTCTCCCCTAGGTCTTAGTTTAGTTTATCAACCTCTAGATAAACAAAACAATAGAACAATCTCATGATCAAACCATTTATTTTATTTATGTTAGTTACATGGTTTATTTATTGTGTGTGTGTTGTCATGATCACACAATTAATGAATTAAGCAAGCATGGAAGATGGAACTAAAATAAGATCGGATTATGCATAAATATTATCTTAGACATGGTTAATCACTTAAGTATATCCCAATTAATATTAAAAATAATGTAATCAAAGATAATAAAATGGAAATTTACATATAAGTATAAAATCCCTCAAATATATATTAATTTGGTATAACCTTCCTTAATCTTGGTTAGAATCAAACCATAGTTCAAAGTGCTTTACTAACCCTAGTTGGGGTGCTTTCAATTATCAGAGAATTCTAATTCATGTTTTTGGGTTGAATTTACTTGGTTCACATCAAGGGTTTACTACCACAATAGGACTTCGTGTGACCAAGAGGTAAAGGCTGAGGAAATCCAAAATAAAAGGGTTTCTCGATTGGGGAGTCCACTCAGAAGATCAAGGAACTGCAAGTTAATGCAGTTGGAATTTAAAATGTCTACCTAAAACCCTTGAAGTTTCTTGACCAACCCTAGTTGGGGTGATACGAAGGGAAATATGGATCCTTTCCACTTGAATATTAAGGCAAAAAAATATTCTGAAGTCAATGGTGAGGGCTATTGGGTTTCAATAAAATAGTGGGAGACTAATAAGTATTAATTTATTTATTTGTCTTAATTTTATCACGATAAAGTATTAAAATCTTTTCTCATATTAATTTTTAAAAACAACAATAAAAATTACTTTAAACATATCATTGTGAACCATACTCAAGATGGAAAACCTTCTCACCGACACCAATTTACAGGAATGGAAGAGGTGTTTATGCGTCATCCTTCGCCATGAGAGGAAATTGTATGTGCTAGAGTATCCTATTCCAGTTTCACCTAGAAAAGAGTCCAGTGATGAGGAACTATCTCTATATATGAAACATATAGATGATTCCACAAATGTCCAATGTTTTATGCTATCTACCATTTCTAATGATCTCTTGAGGCAACATGAAAACATGGACGCGTATAGCATGATGTCTCACCTTAAGGATCTATATCAAGAGAAGGTGAGACATGAGAGATATGAGATCTTCAACAATTTGTTTACAACTAATATTGGAGAGTCTGCACCAGTTGGGTCTCATATAGTCAAGATTATTGGCTACATTGAACGCCTAGACATCTTAGGGATTAAGTTTTCAGATGATTTGCGTACAGATCTCATCCTATCATCACTTCCCAAGACCTTCTCTAGATTTATTTTCAACTACAACATTAGAAACAATGAGAAGAGTCTATTAGAAGTTCTAACCTTAATTATCTAGTTAGATAAGGATGTGGGGCGTGACAAACCCGCAGTATTTATGGTGAATAAGAAAAGGAAGGACAAGGTAAAGGGGCCAAGGATTCATAAACAGTCTGAATCCCCTAAGCACCATCCCTCCAAGAAGGGGAAGATCAAGAGGCAGGGAAAGGAATGGGAGGCAATATGTTTTTCATGTGGCAATCCAGGACAATGGAAGAGAAACTACACCCAGAAGGATGGTGACTCTAAAGTTGTGTTCACTATCGAGTGTAATATTTCCGTTTCTACACATTGGGTATTAGATACAACTTGTGGGGATCACATATATATTCAAATGAAGGAACCAAGTAGATTTCGAAAGATTTCCATAGGAGAGTTGGATCATCGAGCTACCAATGGCATGAGGCTGGCTACATTGTCCATTAGCGATTACCATCTATCATTCATAACTAGGATGCTTTTGGTTTTACATAACTGTTATTATGTTCCTAGTGTTACTAAGAATATAATTTTTTTATCATGTTTGGATATGGATGGATTAATTTTCATGTTTGGAAATAAGGGTTGTTTCTTTTATAAGAACAACATATGTTATGGTATGACACATTTAAATAATAGTTTGTATGTATTAAATTATGAAAACCAAGTGTTGGAAATCGATAATGAAACAAACTCACCTGACTCATACATCACCCAGTTGTGGCATCACCGTCTTGGTCATGTAAACGAGAAGCGCTTGACAAAGATCTACCAAGATGACTATTCAGACTCTACTAATCTAAAACCACTTGATATATTTCATGCTTGTTTACAAGGGAAAATGACCAATCCGAATTTTGGTGGACAGGGTGAAAGGGACACAAGGCTTCTAGGATTGGTACACACGGATGTATGTGGACCATTTCCTGTAGAATCTAGAGGTGGATATTCTTACTTCATTACTTTTACTGATGATTTGATTAGATATGGATATGTATACTTAATGAGGTATAAGTCAGATTCCTTAAAGAAATTTAAGGAATTCAAGAATGATTTAGAGAATCAACTTGGTAAGAAGATAAAGAAACTTCGATCGGATCGAGGTGGGGAATATCTAAACCAAGAGTTCATCGAACTTTTACGGGAGTCTGGGATTCTATCTCAACTCACACCTCCTTATACACCACAGTGGAATGGTGTTAGAGAAATGATAAAATGAACCTTGTTGGACATGGTGAGGTCGATGATGAGTCATGTAGATCTTCCATTATCCTTTTGGGGATATGCATTACAAACTACAACATACACATTAAACCAAGTAACAACTAAGGAAACAAATGAAATTCCCTCTAAGTTATGGAATGGAAAGAAACCTATTCTGTCACACACATGTGTATGGGGATGCAAGGAATTTTTTAAGGCCTTATCAAGCAACAAACTAGAACCCCATGTCACAAAGTGTATCTTTATAGGATATCCCAAGGAAACAAAAAAATATTACCTATATAACCCTTCATGCAAGAAAGTAATTGTCACTAGACAATACGTATTTATTAAGAGGGAGGACATACTCAAAAAGGATAGTGGGAGAAAGATTGAATTCAATGAAGTTAATGCTCAAGTTACACATGAGTTGGTATAGGAACAAGTTCCACAGGTCCCCATGGAAGAGGTTCAAGAAACCCAAGTACTACATAGGAGATCAAGAGAGGTAAGGGAACTAGAGAGATTTGGTTTCCTAGTCACTGAGGATGGTGAATCATTATTATTGGATAATGATGAACCTCTATCCTACAAGGATGCAGTAGAGATCTCAGAAACTACAAGATGTCTAGAAGCTATGAAATATGAGATGGATTCCATGTATCAGAATCAAGTCTGGGTTCTGGTCAATGATACAGTTGATGTAAATCTTGTTGGATGTAAATGGGTATTCAAGAGAAATTTGTACATGGAAGGTCAATTTAGAACCTATAAAGCAATGATAGTGGCTAAAGGATTCAGACAACATCAAGTAATTGACTATGATGAAATAATCTTTCCAGTTTTCATATTTAAATCCATAAGAATCATACTTTCCATAAAAGATTACCATGACTACGAGATTTGGAAGATGGATGTCAAAACAACATTCTTTAACAAGAACCTTTAGGAATATGTCTATATGACACAAGAAGAAGGGTTTATGACACCAGGTGAAGCCAAAAGGGTTTTCAAGTTGAAAAAAAATCCATTTATGGATTAAATCAAGAATCCAGGTCATGGAACATTCGATTTGATGAATCCATAAAGGCATTTTGTTTCATTAAGAATGAATGTGAGCCATATGTTTATAAGCAGTATAATGGGAATGCGGTCGTTATCCTAGTAGTATATGTTGATGACATATTACTTATTGGAAATAATGTACCAGTCTTACAGCCATTTAAGGTCTGGTTGAACAAGTGTTTCTCCATGAAGGACTTAGGTTAAGAAACCAACATTCTAGGGATCAAGATCATCCGTGATAGATTTAAGAGGTTTTTTGGACTAATTCAAAGTGGATAGATTGACCAGATACTAAGGAGATTTATTATAGAACAATTCAATATATGATTGGTTCCAGTGTCACGTGGACTACATATTTTTAAGAGAATGTGTCCTAAAACATAACAGGAGAATGATATTATGAGTAATATCCCATATGCTTTGGCTATAGGATCCATCATGTATTCCATGTTATGTACCAGGATTGATGTTGCCTATGGACTGAGCATGGTAGGAAGATATCAAGAAGATCCATAAGAACAACATTGGATTGCTGTAAAGACTATACTTAAGTATCTGAGAAGAACTAAAGATTTATTCTTGGTGTATGGAAGATATGAGGATTGATTCACGCTCAAATTTACCCAAGAGAAGAAGGTAGAATGATCCTTGTAGTCTATCTTGGGTTGCAGATTCCTCAGAGTCCAAAGAAGCAATATATAGACACACACATTATATGGACTTTTTTTGGCTATGAATTGGCCAAATTGGGTTTATTTTAGTTGGGTTTAAAGGATAACTAACAGATTTAAGTGAATTCAATTTAAAATAATGATTTGATCCTAGGTTATCGCTCGGGGTGGATTGGATGAAATTCTTTTTCAACTATTTCAATTTCTTATATTTGAGATGGGTTAATTTAAGAAGATAAAACAACATCATCACTTACTTGTTTAACAACTACACACTTTAATACTAATCACCTATACACTTGAAGGATCAAAGTTTTGATCACTTCAAGGTAAAGGTTCGTATTAGCACTTGAAGTGTGTGGCCTTAAATTCAATAAGGACGATGGAGTTTAAAAATCATCAAATAAAAATCTCAATTAAAAGAAGTGATTAGAAATTAATGGGGTGATAAATAACATACAATCTATCCCCTTTATACTCCCTTGTATCAACCCATAAGTGGGTTAGATTTCTATTGATGCTATGGTTTCAATGAAAGCGGTAAGTAGACTCATGAGGGAGGAGTTGAAGAAGTAAAGAAACAATAAAAAGAAAATGATCACTCCACCGTTGTGTGAATAATTTCACAAGGTTTGGTGTGAATAAATTCACACCATGAGGCAACGGTATCAAAATGAGATATATAATAACAGAATAATAGTATAATAATAACTTTTATTAAGAAACTAGTATGAATAAAAACAACTTACATGTGAAAGACAAACTTGAGACAACAAAATCACAACATAACATTACAATGAAAGAAAGCTCAAAAGATGAAAAAATCCTCCTCCACCACTAACTTAAATATTCATTTCAAGAGTCTTGGGTAGATCTCCCAACAGTACAAAGGATATCAATTGAGTATGGTAGGCCTAGGGTGGTGTAAAGTAAGGGAGAGAAGACTTTTCCACCCTTGACCCGAAGTTGCAGCCATCTTTCTTTCACCGAACAGAGGTGCCTGGAAGACCTTTTATATGGCCGAATTAGAGTGGTACATATAATAAGAAAATGGATACCCTGATGTCTTCTAAACTCTAGTAAAATTTTGTCCCATTTGGAGTTGTGGATGCTGAGATACGATTAAATTGGTAGGCTATTTTTTGGGCCACCGAATCTGGCCTAGAATTTTATCGCCAAATTGAGCCACATTAATAACCACCATGGAAGAATAATTATCATTGTATCTTGAAGAATTATTTGTTCCTATATATTTATTATATCATCCCATGAAATTTGGGATTCATTGGGCCTGTATGTTGGGCCCCACATTCTCATCAGTGGGATGGTGTCCAATCTGCCTTCTCTAGAATTGTTTACATGAAATCCCATTTTGGTGGTCTTCCAATGTGAATATTCCAAGACTCCATAAGTATGAATTGTTCCCAATATAATTAGAAACCTAAAAAGTAAATATTAAAATAAAATCAAGATCATTGGGTACTTTAAATGATGTTAAAAAATGTACCACACAATAGTGCATTTTAAGCCGGAATTATAATCATAACGTGAAATAATGTTCAAAGTATAAAATGCACTAAAATGGTGTTTATGAATAATAAATCACATGAATATTATATATATTAACAATGAATATTAGTCTCATTTAGTGGATAATTACACCCCCCAACTTGAGTTTTTCTAGTCCCGAGAAAAATATATCTCAACAATATGAAATTCGAATTCCCTTTTCCAAAAACATTTTAATACACAATGATCACCAAAAACCATTATACCAAAAAATCATGAAACCCATAAAAAAAATTTAATACATGATAGTTTCATAAAAAAATCCCAATCCCAAGCCCATTCCTTTGTTCTAATTCATCGCCATATTTCATCCAATATCAATTAAGAGTGATGATGTGTTGTACATTTCATTAGACATGGGGGTTCATCTTTATTCAAGAGGGAAATGATGGAAGTGATAGGTGGAATCACATTTCAATATTAAAATGAGTATTGAAAAAATTTTATTGTATTTTTTTTGTTTTTTCAATTTTTCCATGGTAATTGAAATTGCACTCAAAAGAGTCAACCCCTGTAGCAAGACTTTGCTGATGACTCCCAGGCTCAAAGACCTTAGGGAACCAAGTGAAGCCCACATACTTGGGAATCATCTCAAGTTAAATAAGTCAAATAAAATTCAAATTACCAAAAATAGTGATAAAATTACTAACTCTGGGTCAGACAACAATGGAGTCACGATCCCCAAGTGCCGAAAGCCACACATTAGGTCATTTCATTGCTCTATGTGCAAATTTATTATTTTTTTAATTTTTTTTATTGAATACTCATATTAAAACTAAAATGATCACCAAACCTATGCTATTTATTTTGGGGACCCCATAAACTCAAACTAATACCCCACTATCCAAAGGACTTGCGTTGTGATTCTTTTTTCATTTGGATGAAAATATAAACAATAAAATATCACATTAGGCAGCCATACTTTCTAAAATCTATGCTCATGAAATATACATGGATTAAAATCAGAATCAGGAAATCCTAAATTATTTGATATTCAGTCTCAAAGTGTACAGTGTCTATTATCATGTTCAAGGTTAAAAAAAATCTTTCCATTAAGGCACACTATTTTTTTCAAATCATTCATTTTTTTGACCCAAAAGCATTTTTTTTATTTTATCTCCCCCCTAACTTAAAATAAAATTGTCCCTAATGTTTAAAGAAAAGAAAATTTAGAAGGGGGTAGAGGTAGAGAATGAGAGTTCAAAAAGGAAATTGAAAACAAGGATCATGGAATGAAGTCACCTAGTGGTTTAAGTTTAAATTCTTATTGCTCCCTTTTAATCCCTTGATATCGATGCCACTCTGAGAATTCCCTAGTGGAAAAAAGGGAAAAAAACAAAAAAAAAACAATATATATATATATATATATTTATATAATAAAGATATTAAAATATAAGTATATATATATATAAATTATAGAATAAGGAAGCACAATAAGTTGTAGGTCAGTGGTAAGCGCGCGCCCCTGTCTCCCTTCGGTCCCGGGTTCAAGTCCTCGCGTCTTCGCCGGTTGTGACGGGGTTTGAACCACGACCTATGACATGCCCTTTTTTTAATTATTAATATATTTTTATTTTTTTTGTATTTTTATTTTAACCTACAAACACATAAAAATAAAACAAACTGATGATACATTGTATTCTTTTTAAATTTCTGGGTAAGCTATTACTCAAGGATCACACCACGTGACATGAATGAATATGGAGCTCCCCTTTCATACCCATCCATAATCATAATAGAAGAACAAGTCAACAGTCTATATATATTTTTTATATCAAAATGATTAATTAATCCTATTTAAAAAATAAAGATGATTAAAAAAGATTGGAAACATTAAAACCACAGGTTGCCTCCCATCGTTAACTCAACATGGATCCTAAATCTATCAATTTTTTTGGTTCATAGGTTGGATCAGTTAACCCAACCTCTATTTCCTTTTTATTGAATGATTCAATGAATGTTTTTAACCTATGAACATTGACCTTGAAAATGTGACCACTAGTGGGATCTTCAATCTCTACTTCCCCATGGGGGTACACATGATGCACTATGAAATGATCTAGACCTTAACTTTCCTACGTGTAAATGAATTTTTGAACTATAAAAGAGCATGAATTTTCCTGGTTCAAAATATTTGACTTTGATATTCCAAGATTGGTAGGATTGAACTCTAACTTTATTTATCCTTGAATTTTCATAAGCCTCCATCCTTAGTTCCTCAAGTTCATTGAGATCTAATTTCCTTTTTTTTCTAGCTAATGAGAGGTCATAATTTATTTTCTTAATTTCCCAAAAATACTTATGCTCAATTTCAATAGGTAAATGACATGATTTTCTATAAACCAACTTATATGGTGACATTCCTAGGTTGGTTTTGTATGCTGTACGATATACCTAAAGAGCATTAAAGATTTTCTCAGAACAATCTTTCCTAGAAGGAATTACCTTTTTTTCAAGAATATTTTTAATCTCCATATTTTCTAACTCATCTTGAACATTGGTTTGAGGATGGTACATAGTGAAAACTTTATGAGAAATCCAATACTTATACTTGAGTGAAGAGAATGGACGGTTGCAGAAATGGGTTCCTCAATCACTGATTATAGCCCTAGGAATTCCAAATCAAGAAAATATGTGCTCTTTTAGAAATTGGATCAAAACATGATAATCATTAGACTTTTTGGGAATGGATTCAACCCATTTTGAGACATAATCAACAGCTAATAGGATGTAGAGGTATCCCCTAGAGTTTGAGAAGGGACCCATGAAATCGATTCCCCAGCAGTCAAAGATTTCAATCACTAAGATGGGAGTGAGTGGCATTTGATTCATTTTTGTGATTGACCCAACTTGTTGACACTTAGGAAAACTTTGACAAAATGTGTATGAGTCCCTTGAGAGGGTGGGTGAGAATAGACCACACTGAAGAACCTTAGAAGAAGTTTTCTTAGAGGAAAAGTGACCTCCACATGCCTCACTATAACAAAATTTAAGGATGGACTCTTGTTCATATTCTGGGACACACCTCCTAATGACTTGGTCAGGGCAGAACTTATAGAGGTATGGATCATCAAACACATAGTTCCTATAATCAAAAAGGAATTTCCTTCGAGCTTGAGTCTCTAAGAATTTTGGAATTACTCCTGTAACTAAGAAATTGGCTATGTCAGCATACCAAGGGCAGTCACTCATAGAGTATAGGTGTTCATCAGGAAATGAATCAGACACAGAAAGGTGATTTTAGTTATCTTTAAATTCCATCCTAGAGAGGTTATCAACTAAAACATTTTCAACACCCTTTTATCCTTGATTGTGAGGTAAAATTCTTGTAAGATAAGGACCCAACTAATTAGTCTAGCCTTATAATCTTGTTTTTGGAAAAGTTATTTTAGGGATGAATGGTCAGTGAAGACAATGATGGGTGATCATAAGAGATAGGACCTGAATTTCTCTAAAACAAATACAATAGTAAGAAACTATTTTTCCGTGGCGGTGTAGTTGATTTGGGCATCATTTAAGGATTTTCTTGCATAATAAATTACAAAAGGAGTTTTATTACAACGTTTTCCTAACACAGATCCTACAGAAAAGTCACTAACATCACACATAAGTTTTAAAGGAAGGTTCCAATTTGGAGATTTCATAATGGGACAAGAGGTGAGAGAGAATTTGAGGGTTGAGAATGAACCCTCATAGCTTTCTGTCCAAACAAACAGAGCATTTTTTACTAGTAGAGCACAAAGGGGACACGAGATTGAACTAAAGTCCTTGATGAATCTTCTATAGAAACCAACATTTCCTAAGAAAGACCTCACTTAATTAATAGTTTTGGGTGATGGAAGGTGACTAATAATTTCAACCTTTGCTTTATCAACTTTAATCCCCGTACCTGAGACTATATGGCCAAGGACTTATCCTTGTTTAACCATGAAATGGAATTTTTCCCAGTTTAGGACCAGATTCATTTCTTCAAATCTGGACAAAACTATCTCCACATTCCTAAGACATCCGTAAAATGTATCCCTAAAAACAGAGAATTCATCCATTAAGACCTCAAGAAAATCCCCTACCATGTCTGAGAATATTCCCATCATGCACCATTGGAAGGTTCCAAGGGCATTGCATAACCAGAAGGGCATGCGTTTGAAGGAAAAGGTGCCGAATGGAAATGTGAATGTAGTCTTTCCTTGATCCTCTAGGGAGACCTCAATTTGATTATACCTCGAGTACCCATCTAAGAAACAATAGAAGGCATGACCTGCCACTCTCTCAAGGACTTGGTCAATGAATGGTAAGGGGAAATGGTCCTTCTTGGTGAATGCGTTTAGCTTCCTATAGTCAATACAGACCCTCCATCCACTGCTCACCCTAGTTGGAAGAATCTCTCCATCCTTATTGGTTATCACTATGATTCCCACCTTCTTGGGTACCACTTGGATTGGGATAACCCACTCACTCTCAGCTGTGGGATATATGATACTAGCTTTTAACAATTTCAAAAGTTCTTTTCTCACTACTTCCATGAGATTAGGATTGATTCGCCGATGAGGTTGACAATATGGATTTGAATCAAATTACAGAACAATCCTATGAGTCCCAATAAGTGGGCTAATCCCATGAATATCAGACAGGGTCCAACCAATGGATTTCTTATGTTTCCTAAGGACATCTAAAAGCACCCAATCATGATTGGATTCAAGATAAGAAGAAATGACAATTGGATGAATTTGATTGTTCCCTAGGAAGGCATACTTGAGTTCAGTGAGAATTTCCTTCAATTCAAGATCAGGTTGGTTCAGAATTTCAGCAGAAGATTGGGACAATGGATCAAGATCAATTTTGTTTCCTAGAGTTTTAGATAGGATTGATTCCCCACATGTAGAAGGTTCAGCTACTAGATTAACTTGATTAGATTTAGGGGAGGAAGTTGGAGTGGTCTCCATAAAAGTGGTTTCCAGAAAGGTTTCACTGATTGTTGGACCTAAGACTTCATCATAAGAGAAATTTAAAAATGATTCAAGCCAAGGAGATAAACTTCCTTCATGTGAACAAAGGAAGTAAATCTCATCCTGACTTAAATATCCACAAAATATTCTTTGATTTTCTATGGATTCATTATCAATGATTACTATAATGTTTACTTCATGAATTTCCTCATCATCCCCTATTTGTGAGCTTTCATTATAGATGTTCAAGTATAGACTCTTGTTTCCAAAGGTGATGTTCATGTTCCCATTTCGGACTCAGATATCAGAGTTGATTGTTTCAAGGAAGGGACGACCAAGGATGATTGGGGTGTGTTCCTTATTTCCTAAGTTGGGATGGTTGTCAAGGACAATGAATTCATCAGGGTAGATGAAGTTTTCAACCTTTACCAGAACGTCCTTTAAAATCCCCATGACATATGTGGGTTGGAGCACTTCTAGGCCTAATTGACAGTACACAACATAAGGGATGAGATTGACACTAGCACCTAGGTCACATAAGGCTAAGGGTGTAATTTTGGCCCGAAAGCCTGACAGGCCCAGCCCGAAAGCCTGAGCCTGGCAAAGCCCGCATCAGGCCAGGCCGGGCTCGGGCTGTAGGTTCCGTGGGTTGGGCCTGGGCCTTCCCAAGAAGGCCCACGGGCCAGGTCGTGCCGGCTTGAAAAAGCTCGGCCTGCTGGCCCGTGCGAAGCCCAGCCTGCACGAAGCCCGCTGTGCTGTAAAAAATATAATGGGGAATCTGCGGGTAGGGGGATTCGATCCCCCTACCACAAGCTCCCAAGGCTGCGCCTGGACCAGTTGGTCCAGGCGCTACGCCGACAAAATAATCACCACCATATATATATATAGATATATATATATATATATATATCTGTGTATATATATATCTGTATATATATATATCTGTATATATATATATATATATGTATATGTATCTATATATATCTATATATATCTATATATATACATATATACATACATACATATACATATATATATATATATATCTATATATATATACATGTATCTATATATATGTATCTTTATCTATATATGTATCTTTATATATATGTGTGTGTGTATGTATATATATTTCTATATATATATGCATATATCTTTATATATTAACAAAAAATAATATTATATATATACATATTATTATTATATATAATTATAATGTGTGTATAAATATATATATATACAATGATATATAATAATATATATAATAGTGTATCTATATAAACAAATCCATTAATAATATATATCAATTAAGTGTGGTTTTTAAAAATCCATTAATAATATATATATATGTATATGTATATGTATATGATTTAATATAATATATATATAAACAAATCTATGAATATATATATATATATATATATATATCAATGATTTAATATTATATACATATAATAACTTGTTGTATATTAATAAAAAAATAACACACTCACCTAACGGTGTTCGTGCAAGTTCCTCAACTTCATTAATTTCTTATTAAGTATGTTGCAACATGCATATATTATATATACTATACATATATAAATCTATTTAGAAAAAAAATTAACTTATCCACTACGACACACCCCCAACCCCTGATTATTATTTTTATAATTTCTCAATATATATATATATATCAATCATTTAGCATTATATATATATAATAACTTATTCTATATTAATAAAAAAAATAACACACTCACCCAATGATATTCGCGCACACCCCCAACCTCACTAATTTTTTTAAATTTGATGAAACTTGCATATTATATATGTGTATATATAAAAAACAAATCTACTAATATATATATATATCAATGATATGATAATATATATATATATATATATAAACAAAGCCATTAATATTATATATAAAGCTATTAATAATATATATCAATTAAGTGTGGCTTTTAAAAATCCATTAATAATATATGTGTGTGTGTGTCAATGATTTAATATTATATAATAACTTATTTTATATTAACAAAAAAATAACACACTCACCTAATAATGTTCGTGCACGTCCCCCAACCTCATTAGTTTTTTTAAATATGTTGCAACTTGCATATATTATATATAAATTTATTTAGAAAAAAAATTAACCCGCCCACTGCAGCGCACCCCCCACCCCCTAATTTTTTTTACAATTTTCTCATATTATATATATATATAATAACTTATTATATATTAACAAAAAAATAACTATTCACCAAATGATATTCTCACACCCCCAACCACATTAATTTTTTAAAATATAATAAAACTTGCATATATTATATATACTATATATTCATATATAAATCTATTTAGAAAAAAATTAACTCACCCATTGTTGTGCACCCACTAGGGGTGTAATTTTAGTTCAGACAGGGCCGAGTTGGGTCTGCCCTGCAAAAAAATTTAAAAAAGTTTAAGAAATTGTTTTAAATTAAACAAACGCTTAAAAATACTTTTCTTAAATAAGTTAAAAAAATAAAGGTAAAAAAATGTTTTAAATAAATGATAAAAAATGTTTAAATAACAACACTTTAAACCAATCACCCACTGCTGCGCACCCCCCAATAACTCATTAATTTTTTTTTAATTTGTACATAATATATATAAATTCATAGACATGTATAAATCTATTTAGAAAAAAATAACATATCTACCCACTGTAAAATATTTTTACATAAAATTTGTTAAATATTTAAAAAAATACATGTAAAAAATATGCGTTCAAAAAAACTTTTTAAAATAAATGTCTAAAAATAAATATAATTTTTTTAAACAAGTGTTAAAAAATGGTTTAAATAAATGATTAAATAAAAATGTTTAAAAAAGTTTTTAAAACAAACATTTAAATTAATTTAAAAAAAAACAGTTAAAAAATACTATTTACATTAAAATATGAAAAAAAGTTAATTTTTTTAAATAAATACTTGTAAAAAGCATGCATTTAAAAAAATTCAAAAATGTTTTAAATTAATCATTTAGAAATAAATGTAAAAAAACGTTTTAAATAGATGTTAAAAAATGGTTTAAATAAAAAATATTAACAAAGGCTTAAAAAATTATAAATAAGTTAAAAAAAATAAATGTAAAAATGTTTTAAATAAATTTTAGAAAAACTTTTAAATAAAAAGTCTTTAAACTCACCCATGGCAGCTGCGCACCCCTCATTATTTTTTTTTCAATTTTCAAATAATATATATATATATATATATATATATTTACAATATATAAATCTATTTAGACAAAAAACACATCCACCCACTGTAAAATGTTAATAAAAAATAAAATAAACGTTTTTACAAAAAACATGCATTTAAAAATAACTGTAAATAAACATTTTAAATAAATGTTTAAATAAAAAAAATTTAAAAGACAATTATTTTGAAAATATTAAAAGCCCACCATGGCCCGACTCGAAAAAGACCGGCTCGGCCTGAAAATGCCCGGCCCGACCCGATGGTTTGGGCCAGTCCGAGGCCGAGCTAGGGCCGCCTCATGGGGTTGTTCGGGCCGGCCCGGCCCGGCCCGAATAGTGGTCAGTGGCCCAACTCTTTGCATGGTAGGCCCGACTAAAATTAAACCCCTACATAAGGCCTTGACTACTTTGCTCTCTCCTAGTTCAACATTGATGTAAGGGAAACCCGGGTCTTTCAACTTAGGAGGAATGGTCCCTTGAATGGTGGTACTCACATTAGCTGCCAAAAGGACTTGGTTTTTATGTGAAATTTTTCTTTTAAAAGTGAACAAGTCTTTAAGGTACTTTGAGTATGAAGGTATGGTTTGGATTTCATTGAGAATGGGAATGTTCAACTTGACTTGTGAGAAGATTTCCCTCAATGTTTCACTCAATTTAGGATTGGTTTTCCCCCTCATGTGTTGAGGAAATGGTGCAGGTTGTGGGGTTGTTTGTTAGAGAGTTGTTTCTTCCACATTTTTATCAGTTTCCTCAGTTTGATCTTGTGGTTAATTTGAATTTTCATTAGAGTTTGAAGCTTCACATGGTTTTTGAATTAGTTGTTCAGGTTTCTCAATTGATTTACCACTTTTTAAAATATTCACAGCCTTTAGTTGTTCATGAGTTTTTTGAGTACAACTTGACTCTCCCCTTAAATTTGAGGATGGTACCACCTGAGTAGGCATGGGTGCCTTTCCAGTTTTGATGGTTTGAAGTTATTGTTTAAGGGAATATACTTCCGAGTTCATCCTTTCCATTTTTTTGCATAGTTGTTCTAGTAGGTTTTGTGGAACAGTTTGGGTTGGTGCTTGAGAAGATTGGTTTATCCCAGGGGGATATTTTAGAGGTGGGATGGTTTATTGAAAATGGACCAGTGGTTGTTGGTATTAGATAGGTTGGGTTTGGAACTCGTTATGGGTTTCATAGTTCTGATGGGAGTAAGGATCTTGTCCTTGTGGTTGGCTAGGTTGTTGGTTATATTTCCAATGGAATCCTGGGTGGTCATTATACCTTAGGTTGAAGTTGTTTTGGTATTGAGGCTTTTGAAAGTTCAAAGCATTTACTTCTACTGTGGGTCCTCCTAAAAGAACATCCTTGATGGATGAAATAGTTGGGATGTTTTCTGTCTTATGGTCATATTTGTCACAAATTGTGCAAATAGGTTCTACGGTTTGGATTTCATGGACTTTCCTATGGTCAATCTCTTCAACCTTCCTAGAGAGTGATGAGAGTTTAGATTTAAGGATTTCCTCTTATCTAAGTGTATGAATTCTAGTAGTTCTTTGTGGATTTTCAGAATAAGGTGAAGTTCCCCATGTTTGGTTTTGTTCAGCAGGGCTTTCCAGATACTAGTAAGCATCATTTGGGGCTTTGTTTTTAAATTTTCCATTACACATCATGTCAATGAATTTTTTGTTCCCCGGACCCAACCATTCATAGAAAATTCTCACTTGTTCAGGAATAGAAAAAACATGGTGTGGAACCATGTTTAGAGTGTCCTTGATTCTCTCCCATTTTTTATATAATGACTCTCCCTCTTTTTCAAAAAAGTTTTTCATACTCTTTTTAAGTGTAATTCTTTTGTGGTGGGGAAAGTATTTTTTGTAGAATTATCTTTGTAGTTGGTCCCAAGAGTTGATGAATGATGGTGTCAAATTGTTTAGCCAATTTTTATATCAATACTTTAATGAAAAAGGAAATATCCTCAACTTAGCTGATTCTAGTTGATGTGGGGGACACATGGTTTCTACAATGTCATTGAACTCCTTAACGCGAAGGTAGGGCATCTCGGACTCCATTCCATGGAATGTGGGAAGGTGGTTTAGGACATTGGGTTTAAAGATGTAGTTGGAATATCCTAGGGAATTGTGTCAAATGCATGAGGGGGAATTGGTCCAGGCAGGTGTGAGGTAGTCATTCTTGGTTTGATGGACCGCATTCCCCAAGTTTGGGGTTGCCTCATTTGGATTTCCATTTTGGTTTCCACCTGGGTTTATGAGTTAGTTTCTTTGAAGCCATTCCATTAAAATGGGCTCAATTTTTGACTCTTGAGTATTATGAAGATTAGGATCTAATATAAATAGTTCCCTTGGTGTACTTGACTCCCCAACCCCAGTACTATTCACCCTAACTAGATGGTTTGATTGATCATGAGTGTAGGCAGACATGCGCCAAAAAAAACGAGAAAGGGAAAAGATAAGATATCTTGGGTGAGAATAGAAGAAATGGAGGAGAATAGAATGGGTGTTGAGATGACTTACTTGGGTCCCTGAAAAAGGTTCCAAAATTTGATTCATGCTCAAATTTACCCAAGAGAAGAAGGTAGAACGATCCTTGTAGTCTAGCTTGGGTTATCGATTCCTCAGAGACCTAAGATGCAATCTATAGACACACGCAGTCTATGGACTATTTTAGGATATGAAGTGTCCAACTTGGGTTGATTTTAGATGGGTTTAAAGGATAACTAACCGATTTAAGTGAATTCAATTTAAAATAATGAGTTTATCCTATGTTATCACTCAGGGTGGATTGGATGAAATTCTTTTTCAACTATTTCAATTTCTTATATTTGAGATGGGTTAATTTAAAAAGATCAAAAAACATCCTCACTTAATGGTTTAATACCAAAAATATTTAATACTAATAACCTATACACTTTAAGGATCAAAGTTTTGAGCACTTTAAGGTAAAGGTTCATATTAACACTTGAAGTGTGTGGCCTTAAATTCAACAAGGATGATGGAGTTTAAAAATCATCAAATAAAAATTCAATTGAAAGAAGTGGTTAGAAATTAATGGGGTGATAAATAAAATCCAATACATCCTATTTCTACTCCCTTGTATCAACGTATAAGTGGGTTATCCCTCCATTGATTCTATGTTTTCAATGGAAGCAATAAGTTGACTCATGAGGGAGGAGTTGAAGAAGTAAAGAAAACAATAAAAAGAAAATGATCACTCCACCGTTGTGTGAATAATTTCACAAGGTTTGGTGTGAATAAATTCACACCATGAGGCAAAAGTATCAAAGTGAGACAGATAATTACAAAATAATAGTATAAGAAGAACTTTTATTAAGAAACTAGGATGAATTAAAACAACTTACAAGTGGAAGACAAACTTGAGAAAACAAAATCACAGCATAACATTACAATGAAAGAAAGCTCAAAAGATGATAAAATAATCCACCAAAACTACATTAAATAAGCATTTAAAGAGGATTGGGTATCTCTAACAACAGTACAAAGGATCCCACTTGAGTATGGTAGGCCTAGGGTGGTGGAAAGTAAGGGAGAGGAGACTTTTCCACCCTTGACCCGAAGTTGCATCCAGCTTGCTTCCACCAAACAGAGGCGCCTGAAAGACCTTCTATATAGCCGAATTAGAGTTGTCCATATAAGAATAAAATGGATAAACATATGTTTACTAACCTCATTTAAAATTTGGGACCATTTGGAGTTTTGGATTCCGAGATATGATTAAATTGGTATATTGTTTTCTAGGCCGCAGAATCTGGCCCAGAATCTTATCTCCAAATTGGGTCACCTTAATAACCACCATAGAAGCCAAATTATCACTTTATCATGAATAATTATTTGTTCCTATATATGTATTCTATCATACCACTAATTTTGGGATTCATTGGGCCTATATTTTGGGCCCCACATTATCATCAGTGGGCTGGTGTCCAATATGCCTTCTCCAGAATTGTTTGCATGAAATCCCATTTTGGTGGTCTTCCAATGTGAGTCTTACAACATTCCACAAGTATGAATTTTTCCCAATATAATTAGAAACATAAAAATTAAATATGAAAATAAAATAAAGATCATTGGGTATTTTAAATAATGTTCCAAAATGTACCACATAATAGTGCATTTTAAGAAGAAATTACAATCATAATGTGAAATGATGTTCAAAGTGTAAAGTGAACTAAAATGGTGTTTATGAATAATAAATCACATGAATATTATATATATTAAAAATTAATATTACCCTCATTTAGTGGCTAATCAAGGATCTTGTCATCAGAGGGTATGATGATGTTGGTTTTCATACATATCTGAACGATCTGAAGTCACAATCAGGATATGCTTTCTGTCTCAAAAGAGGATCTGGGAGCTAGAATAGTTCAAAGAAGCTAGTTGCCTCTAATTATACAGTGGATTCTTAATATATAGTAACTTATGATGCATCCAAGGAAGCTGTATGGATTCATAACTTTTTCCAGGATCTTGATGTGGTGACTAGTAGTAAAGATCATATCACATTATATTGTGATAATACTATAGTGGTGGATCTTGAAAAAGAACCCAGTTCAAATCAACATACAAAGCAAATTCTCTGAAATTATCATCTCTTTAGGGATTTATATAAAAGGGGTGATGTTTCAGTGAGTAGGGTGTCCACGGAAGAGAACGTGGTAGACCCCATGACTAAAGGCTTATCTTAGCAGAAGCAAGAATATCATGTGAGAGCTAGATAGTTAAAGGTTGTTATCAGTTGGCTGTAGTCCAAGTGGGAGTCTATTGGAGTTGGTGGTATAGAACTAACTAATTTTTACTATATTCATTAATAAATACCTTATCACATCTTGATTTTTCTTCTGCGTGACAATGAATGTGATAATGTTCTAAGGATAGCTGTTTCATTAAAGGGTCATAGTGGATCCCTGCTATGATGAGAACCCGGAAGTGCCATTAAACTATTCTTGAATATATGTTCTATAGAAGAATGATATTAATTGAGGTACACAAATAATATAGTCCATTAGGTTTGGGGACTCATAAAACTTTGAGCCACCTTCTCATAGTGTGCACCCTTGGTAATATCCAGGAGGATATTATGAGAATGAGACCATCCAATAGGAAATCCACATTTCATAGTGTCATTGGATGTTCCTATATACGGACGTGTGTATTGGTCCTTAGACTTTAAAATTATTATTAATGGGTATTAAAACTCACTCACTTAGATGTACTGAAGAAAACTATGAAGACACACTGTTCGCAGTGAGGTAGGATATGTTTGGTGCATCATGAGTAATACTGCATTAATAGATAATGAGAGAAAGGATTTTTCTATTATATTACAAAATGAAAGTAGATATCTCAATACCTTTTATAGAATTAATATAGCCTAAATAAATCTATGGCCATGGTAAGGAATGGTCGAGTTCAATTCTAGAATGTCAAAGAAAGAATAATCAAGCACATGGTTGATGACACTAGCATGCAACCTGCTTGATTTGAGATATCGAGACAAAGGGATTATATTACATGGTAAGCATTTGTAGGAGGTAACACATCATTGAGGTGTTAACTTCTTTCTCTATGGGTGCCTTGATGGGTTGCTAGAAGCTAACCTTGGAATTTAGGTAGGCTCTGCCTAATGCCACTAAGAAAGAGGCCTAGGGGGTCACACACTAAGTGTGTCCAAGTATCTCAGTTAAATATTAATTTTATAAGTTAAATAAATATTATTCCCAATTGTTGTTTAATAATTATTCAAGGATGCATGATCTCATTTATTTCGACACTGGTTATTTGAGAGATTATAATGTGGGAGAAATAATATATATATTATCAAGTAATGCTGTGATATTTATTTGAGAAATAAATATCCATTATTAGAGGTATAATAAATATAGTTGAGAAAATAAATAAAATGGAAAAGCAAATGTACACCCCATGTATATTAATATACATTCCATGTAATTTTTCTAGGTATTTGTGAGAAATAATATTATTTATTTAATTAAAAAATATTAGGTGTAATCCTCTGGGTACATGTCAAGTAATAATAATAGTCAACTACTATTATTAGACATTGGGTCTTACTAATAATTAAATGAAATTAATAAATACTTTTGGGTAATTAATTCATTTTATTATTCTAATTAATTAAAATCCCAATTATATAATTCTCATTAGACTAGAAATTTTTAGTGGTTGTGAACAAAATATCTAAAAATCTCTCAACCTAAGAGAGAATTATTTTTCCACCAAGAACACTCTCATGTTACAAGAGAGATCCTCCTCCACTAGATCAAGGAGAGCACTTTAGAGGCAGCTCTCAGCGCGATCGAAGGTAGACATCGCAAGCGAAATATCTTCCATGATATCACCTGGAGATCCCTTCGATGACGTCCAGAGATACGTGGAGCATGTGTGGATCACTACTAGAGGAAGCCTACACTTGGCTTCTTTGATGCAATGGCTGATCACATCAGATTATTACCGGAAACATCAACAAAGAGAGAATTACATCAAGGCAATTATTATCTTTTAATTAAATTAATTATAACCAAAATATAATGATCCTCTCTATGGTTCTAAGACTCCATTCCTTTCTTTAATTCTTCATTATATTCCAAAGATCTGATGTTTTATTATCGTGGTGGATCTCAGATTGATCGTTGTTAATGGAAAAATTAAAGTTGGGTACACCCACCAATGTGCTTCCGCTGAGCCTAGAACCTACACCCACATCAGCTTTCTTTCCCAGAACTAGCCTGAAATAGACTAGTCTATCATTAATCTATCCCACTCAGTATTACTAACCCTTATTGTCACATTAGTGCACTCTTCTTCTCTCAGAACTCTCATTGGTGCTGCAGTTGAGCGTCTATATACCTCATGAAATTTTTAACTCATATGATTCTATTATGAGGGTTGGAACATTTTTTTAGTAAATGAATGAATTTCCTATTTAATTTTTTTTGACTTACCCAGGTTCCTCCTTTATATTTTTATTTATTTTCTCCAAATTACTATAAATCTTCCCTTTGCATGAAATACACAAAAAATTATAAATTAGTCAAGAAAAAATTATTGAATAATATGATCAATGAATGAAATATAAACAATTTAATGGATGAATTATATCTATTAAATCCCCCAAGATTAGAACATTGCATGCCCCAAAGCACAAAATCTCAACTCATTCAAAAAATAACAACCATTATCAATTATTAAAATTCCATTATAAATAATATAAATCAATTATCCGTGAGAGAATAAATTTTCTTATAGCATATAAAAGATTTATCTTTAAATCCTCACTATTCAATGAAACTAAATTCAAAAAATATTTAACATTTCCCATTATGAAAATGGTAAAACTAATCATAATTTCTATTTACATATATTAATTCACTCATTAAATATTATATTTTTATTAAAAAAACCTTGGAAATTAGGGGGTGGATGTGGTGGAGGCCTAAGGAATCACCAATTATGATGAGGTAAAAATCACATGGAAATGAACTAGTACCTTGGTAAAGAATAATAATTTCACTCGACCTCCCTTTTATTGATAAGATGTATATCATTAAATTACCCTCTCTCCAAGTGTGACAAACCATGATGCACACTAATCAATGGCTATCCTACACTTCTTGATATATTATGTGAGGTCACATAGGGTGATAGAATTCCCTCTATGGAAGCCAACTAGAAAAGTGGATTCAGACTCCAATATATAATTCTCGATATTGTAAATCCTAAAAAACATGACATAACTGAACATTGCCTTTTTATGTAGCCTAATAGAGATTCATTGTCCATTGTAAGATTGGAATCCAAAGATCACTTATCCCTTGTCGTCCTACACAAAGACCACAATCATTAAAAGCATAAAAGATCCTTCCACATTCAGTTTCAGACCTATACTAGGTGTCCTATATCCAACCCATCACCCTTGGTTAGGATTACCTCCTCCCTAAGGTTCATGTTCAATCCTCAAGTGCATCCTTTTAAATGAGGCCGATGACACCCTTCTTGGGGTGATAACACCATGGTTTTCCATAATTGATTTCAGGAAAACTTTAATATGTGTTTGAGAGATAGGCCTTCCTTCTATCACACTATTCCTTTCCTCCCAAAGAACCCAACAAACCATAGAATAAACCTTGTCACATATTTTCATCTTTGTACAATGCTACCCAGCCCCCCAAAACAAGGTCGTAATAAACTCTTAAGGTGGGTCCCCATTCAATATATTCTCTATGCTCTACCAGAAACTTCCCAAAATGGTATTCTCCCATTATCCTTTAATGTGTAGATTCCAAGATGATTGATATCCAAGGAAGTAAGAACACATACAATGTAACGCCTGAAAAATACCCTTCTTCTAAACATTATCATCTGTTTGGTATCACCACATTCCTCAACTGCCAATCCAAGAACCTTTTCTTCTTATGTATCTATTTGCATCATATATTTTTCATGCACTCATTATATTCACGGTTATAATGAATCATCAACTAGTAATATTTCCCACTGAAGCGTTTGGCTAATGAATCAAAAAAATAGGTGTCATGCACATCCACTTTTTTGATGTTCTAGTAAAGGATCTTATACTATTAACCAAGTGCTGTGTTTATGAATCTGGGATGCATGTTGTATTCTATGAAGGAGATATTATTGACTTGGAACCATAAAAATGAGAGTTCATCACCAGACTATTTATGATTCTAGTAACTGATATCACCTCAACCCAACACACAACACCCCTTCACCTTCAGAAAATTCATCTTCTCAATCATGATACGTGAAAGGATTGACACCATCTTGTTTTGAAAAATCTATAAACTATATTCATATCTATATCTATTCTATATAAATCTCACATATAAAGAGTTCACTTTTATAATGTCCTATTCTAGACTCACATGCATTCTCTTCATTTCTTAAAAACACTCCTTAAAGCAATACCCCTTCCTTTATAAAATTAATTATTCTATTCGAATAATCATAGTATAATTCCCCCATAGTTATCACCCTAGATGAATGCCTTTATGTTTTTTTCAATATCATTCATGGTTTCCTTAGGTTCCCTGATTACTGAGAGGATTTTCATTATAATTGATTTAAGTAAAATATTCAACAGTTTTATCCTTACCCCAAATGATAAAAAGTAGATATTCTAGTTGGAAATGTTTCCATTGATATTAATAATGACTCATTCAAATAAAACCATCCTTACTTTTCTATTTAAAATGGGTTTTCCAATATACTCTATTGGCATGTTTCACCATTGACTTCCAAGAATATCTTGTATGGCTGTAGAACACTTTCTTGGTAAATTTTTTACATGTAAAAAATTATTTTCCCTTGATTATTAATTGCATACTATAGTTTTTATAGGAATATATAATAATATTTAATCCATTTATGAAACTTTTCCTACCATGAACAATGAATAAAATGTTGTTAGAGGTCAGGAAATGAGAAATAATTTTGTCTGTAAACCTATTTTATTATGGAATGATCTTCCTATCTATAGTGCCACATTTGATGCTCATGCTTAGAGATGCTTATTTCTCTATAACCCCTGTTGGATCATATTGGATTATAATATTGAATGGGATTTAAATGGGGATAGATATAGGAGATCACAATGTGGATCTCATAAATCTACTGGAGATAGCTTCCTCATGACATGACCCTAACTTATCACACTATGACACCTTTAAATTATAGTTCAATTATTAACTCAAAATCTAATATGAATCATTAATTATTCCTTCATTTACCCCAATACTTTGGTGATATGTGTTTCATCTTCATAGACCCTTCATCCCCTATTTTTTTAATTTATCTATTGGCATCAAGAGATCAATCTATGGTGATCCATGACAAGTTTCTCTTCTTTTATCCATGGTTTCCTCTATGTTCATTATCTAGAGGAGGAAGATGCAATGAAATTGGTTGGTTTAAGGAATATTGGGACGAGTGGTTGATAGAAATTTTTGGGTTCTAGGTTGTTAAGGATTCTCTTACATGATCTTGGATGGGTGATTATCTATTTCACTGTACATGCACAATGGTTAATAAAATATTCTATTGAGTTAGTGTTTTAGAAAATTTTATTTATTTTGTGTAAATTGTGGAAGTTTCATGATTTTCTTGATTTGTTTGGATATTAAGGATTAAGTTACCCATAATGCCTCAACTCAAACCATCGATTTCGATAAGAAGAGCCATAAGACCTCATGTGCACCTTCCCATCAATGGATTAAGGTTATATCATCAATCCTTCAATGATAAAAGGTCTAGTGAGATGATTCAATAACACTTACCCATTGAATTATTTTTGTTAATGGTATATACATATTTGATTAATAAATTATGATAACATGCTATATTCTACACCAAACTATAAAGAAAGGAGGAATTTATCATAAGATCATCAAGGAAAACATATATCCAATATATATCTATACTCATTTAACAAAGAAGAAGAGATAAATGGAATGGATCTAAGAAGAACTTATCACTCAAAAGCCACCAGATTGGTCAAAGGTTAATGGATAAAGGGGAGATGTATGGGAGTGATTTAGACACTAAGAGGTAGATCTATAATTTGAAATAGGTACATGAGGGTCAGATTTGGGTGTAGGAGGTGAAAAAAAACACGTACAATTAAAACCCACAAGGTGTATTAATTGCACCCCTGGGAAGGGCACACTTACTAGTCTGCTACAGGAGGATTCAATTGTGAAATAAGAACAAGCCACTTCTTCTAGTGATGAGTGAAATTGGGAAATTATTTGTGTTAAAGGAATGACACTTGAGCAATTTTTGATTATGTAATGGGTTCATGCTTATAGATTTTCTTAGGTGTATTTATAAAGGAAGGATCCAATAGTACTTCATGTGAGAGACAATTGTTCTTGGGTTGTAAAACCAATTGATTTGGTGTGATCCAATGATCATTGGGATAGTGTAGTTTTTGTAGTAAATTGGAACATGAGTGTTTCATGGTTGCGAGTGTGGTCACTGACTATGGAACATATCCATTGGGACTATGGTGTTGTGGTGAAGGATAATTGATATAACAGGACAATGAAAGCATGGATAAGGGATATCTAATAGTGGGGAGAAAAATATAAAATGCTTATGGAAATTATTATTATTAAACAAACATTTAGAATAATGTGATGGAATAATACAACAATGATTTATTTGTGATGAATTGAGGTGTTTTCTATGTATCTTTTATAAAGTGTTTCACTTGGGATCTATGTATTTGTGAAAATGCATAAGTGAATATTTTAAAATTATTCAAGTGTTTTGAAATGTTTCTTAGAGGTTGGTCACTAATTTTAAATGATTAATATTGTTGGGTCATGAAGCTACCTTGAATGTTAAAAAAAGGAATTTTGTTTTGGTGAAAGACTGTTTGGAACATATTGATTTATTTTTAAAATGGTGTATTATTTAAAGAGTAATTTTTATAAATGGTTGGTTTTTAATGGGAATTTAAGTGTGATTTTTTAAATAGTTTTAAAAGGATATTTGAATTGTTGTTTTTTAATAATATTTTAAGTTTAGATTTTTATAGAATTAGGAAAACTATTTCATTATATCAATATTTTTTGTATTTATTTTGTTAAATACTTATATCATCGAATCAAATAGGATGGATATGAATAAATAATGTATGGATTCAAATCATTTTATAAGAGAGTATGAAGATGGAGTGAAAGGGTTCATCAAGTTTGAAAAAGATCATGCATACAACCCTTCTTAAATCCTTTGTTCATGTTTACACTGTTGTTATTAAATATAAGTTAGTCTAGAGGAGTTGGAAGAACACTTGATCTGTCACATAATAGATCGAACTTATAAATGTTGGAATAAACATGGGGAAAAATTGAATGTAGATAGTTTCTAGGATAACAATTCATTTTATGGATCATATGATATTATTAAAAGCATGGACAATGAAGAAGACTGTATTGAGGACATGATTATAGATGTTAATGATGATAAAGATCGTATTTAGGAAATGATAAGGACAATTGAAGATAACTTCATGATTGCCCAAATTTTTTTGATCAACTAAAGAGTTGTGCAAAGTTGCCTTTGTATGGTGGTTTCACTAAATATACAACATTGTCAGCCATACTAAATCTGTATAATTTGAAAGAAGGAAATAGATGGAGTGATGCCAGTTTTACAGAATTAATTTCTCTCCTGAATGACATTATCCTAAAAGATAATAAGCTATCGAGCCGAACATATGATGCCAAATGAATTCTACGTTCGATGGGTATGATCTCTGAATGAATAGACACCTACCCGAAGACTGTATACTATTTCACAAAGACCAGAAATCACTTAGATAATGCCCAAAGTGTGGGGCTTCTTGATATAAGAAATATGAATCTGGTCCAATGAAAGTTGTATGGTACTTTAAAATCATTACAAGGTTTAGGCGCCTATATGGAAGTGAAGAGACTATAGGGAAATTAACATGGCATGCAGGCAAAAGAAATAAAGTTGGGGAATTACGTCACTCGGCAGACTCTCCTCAGTGGAAGAGAATATATCCTGAGTATCCTGATTTTGAAAATGAGTTGAGAAACCTTTGCCTTTCATTATATACATATGGAGTGAATCCTTTTGTTTTTTAAAGTATCAATCAAAATAAATGGATGATAACATTGGTAAATTATAACTTTCCACCATGGTTATGCATGAAAAGAAAACACATCATGCTATATATTCTTATATCAGGACCAATACAACCGGGTAATGATATTGATGTTTATTTGGCTCCATTGATCAAGGATTTAGAATTATTATGGGATTTAGGTGTTACACTATATGATGATTATAGAAATTAAGATTTCATATTGAGGGACATGTTGTATGGGAGAATAAATGACTTTCGTGCTTATAAAAATTTATCAGGATATAGCATTAAAGGAAGTCATGGGTGTCCCATCTGTGAACAAGGTACATAGTCAATTAGGTTGAAAAATTTATCGAAAACCACGTTTCTAGGACATTATATATTTATACCCTGATGACATAAGTACTGATCTTGGACGGCATCATTCAATGGAAGTTTTGAAGAATGCACAACACCGTCTCCACTAATAGGTGATCAACTATTTGAGAAAGTAAAAGTCGTGGACACTGCTTTTGGTAAACCAGTTTTGAAAAACCTTATGAAAACTATTTGGAAGAAGAGATCATTTTTTTTAATTACCATACTATAATTTTCTGTACATCAGAAACTTTCTTGATGTTATGGATGTTGAAAAAAAATGTATGTGACAGTGTCATCGACATGTTGCTAAATGCAACTGAAAAAACCAAGGATGGAATTGAGTCTAGGTTTGACATGGTTGACATGGGGATATGAGAAGAGTTGGCACCAGTGAAGGGTGAAAAATAAATTTTTATTTTTCTAGCTTCTTACAATCTTTCCAGGAATAATAGATATCTTTTCTGTAACTTCTTGAATGACATAAAGGTTTTAGAGGGGTATTCATCGAATATAAAGAACATAGTGTCAATGATCAATTTAAAGTTAAAGGGTCTAAAATCACATGACTACCATGTTTTTATGAAATATCTAATTATTATAGATTTACATTTCATTTTTCCCAAGAATGTCTATTATACATTAATGAAGCTCTGTTTCTTCTTCAAAGTTATAGGTAGCAATGTTATAGACCCGACGAAATTTCTAAGTATGGAAAGAGAAAGTACCATCATATTATATGAATTGGAAATGTTCTTCCTGCTGATATTCTTTGATATGATGGTTCATTTGGTGAGAGATATTCAACTATGTGGTCCTATACACTATTGATGGATGTACCCCATTGAACATTATATAAAGATTTTGAAAGGGTATGTCAAAAACTGAAGTCGGCTAGAGGGTTGTATTGATGAGTGATATATTGTTGGGGAATCCATTGAATTCTATACCGAATACCTATCTGATGTGGAAATAATTAGTCTACTGAAATCTCATCACACTAGGTGGTTTACGGGTGAAGTAATTTCTAGAAGATAGGTTGTCACAATCAATATTATAGATCGGGAGTAGGCCCAACTTTATGTTTTGCATAATAGTTTGGAGGTTGACCCATATTTCGAAACCCACAAAGAAATTATTAGGCATTTGAATCTATCAAGGACTAAAAATGGATAGCAAATACACATAATTGATAGTTTATAGAATGGTTTCCGGACCATATATTTAAGGATTTAGATGAAAATCATGACTCAATTTCATAGAAAAATTGATGGCTAGCTAGAGGACCAAGTATGTATGTATTATCTTAGAATTATTATGTAATTAATATCTATACATTCTATACTAATGAACATGGTTAAGACAGTACCATGAAAAATAGCGGATTTACACTTGTGGATGAAGCGATGCATGTTTCTGGTGCTAAGGATAGAAATATTATTTATGCGAATATGTCATAATTTGGCATCTTCAAACAAATATGGGAGTTGGATTATACAAAATTCCAAGTGTCAATTTTTCAATGAAAGTGGGTTAATAATAAGAGTTATATTAAAATAAATGAGTTGGGATTCATTAATGTTGATTTAAGTAAGTAAGGTTATAAATAAGAACCATTTATAATGGCATCATAGGCAGTAAAAGTATTTTATGTTACAGATCCCACAAACCAAAAGTGGTCAATTGTTCTATTATCGACCAAAACCACTGAAGGGTCAGATGAAAATTCAATAGGGTATGACCCTTTCATTGGGACATCACAATAATTTTGCAACAATCCCAGTGTAGAAGACATTTTTTATGTCAAAGGAGACCACAATGAAAATATTTGGATAGTCGATAGAGGGGTCAAATCCATTCAGCCTTTAGAAAAAGAGAGTTCAATAATCATATTATATATATTTTTGTAATATACATCATGTTACCTTATGTAATTATTTATTATCTATTGATTTTATGTAATCTAAATTAAATGTTATACCACTTATGAAGATAATGACTTCTACATGTGATGATTCTTTCAATCCCAAGGGACAATAGGTCTCTCAATCTGCTGATGCTTGCAGTGTAGAGGAAAAAAGGTCTCTCAACCTGCTACTGCTTACAGGGAAGAGGACCAATAGGTTTCTAAACCTATTTCTACCACTGCTCCCAGTGCAGAGTTACAACCACCATCTGCACATGCTAATGCTAGCACTCCAGAGGAACATATTGATGATGTTGAAACCGAGGAAATGGTAGGCAACAAAACACTGGCAGTGCAGAAAAAACTGGAGCACCATAATTTGATGGTGTTAGAAAAAATACTTAAGGTAAAACTAAAAGGAATAAAATATGAGGTCGTATGGAATAAGCGAGGCCAACATGTTAACCCCAACAAGGCCATGTTCAGTAGTTACATTAGAATCATCACTCGACAACATGTTCTGATTGATGTATAGTCATGGAACCATGTTGTCACCAGGATTAAGACACTAATGTGGGGAGATATTATGGTAAAATTATGATATTTTTTTTAATTTACTAAAAAATAAAATAATAAAACATTAAATTACTCTTCATCATCCCTTATAGAGTGCATTTATAGTGGATGGATCACACTATTACTTTGTATTAAGGGTTTCTGGAAGGATTCATAGAGGCTTTCACACAATTTTAACAAGATGTTATCTTAAATATGATGAAGGGGAAATAAACCCACACCACCTCTTATTTATGCACACATGATAACCCAAATAGTGTAGGATGCGTTTACTAGCCATTGTGTCGAGCAGTATTTTCAGGTACATTATGTTTAGTAATACATTGTTTAATGATATGTGTATTCATTACTTTGATTAAAATTTTTTATTTTTGAAATAACTATTGATTTCTAAAAATAAGGAACAATCAGAAAAAACAGTGCACCGCTATCGTAAAGTAAGAATGGGGTATGCTTCACTTGAAAAAAATTGGTACATAATTTAAATCTTCTGTAATAGTTTTTTATGACATAAAATAGCACCATAACTATGTTCCTCTATTTATATTCAAATTGATTAATAAAAATTCAAATTCACTTTCATACCATGCCATGTGCTATGGAAGGAGGCACGTGTAAATAAATATGGGATACTAATAGATGAAAACACACAAAAAGTGTGGAAAAAATGTGTAATTATGACATAATAAATATATTTTTTTGATTTAAATCGATATTACATAACAATGATTACTTATTTTAATTTATTTTCTATTTTACATATTCATAGGAATCAAAAAAATCCAAACCAAATGCAAACATACTTTTGGTGGCCTTAAAGAAGGTAGAAAAGTATGGCTGCATCAGAGGTGCAGGTTTTGGGGTGACACCTCGAACATTTTTTGAGAAAAAAAAAGTGGAGGATAAAAGTGAAGAAATAAAAATGATGAGAGAAATAATAGATATCATTGAAGAACATTTTAAATTGTAAAGAGAGTTCATGGAAAATTTGATGGCAGGGATGAAGAGAAGAAACAACTCAAGAACAACCAGTGCATGAAGATCCCACACCGCCCCACTATCTTTGAGGCTAGCCATTACCCTAAAAAACTTGTCTTAGATGAGATAATCAATGTTCTAATAATTTTTTCTGTGAATTGTGAATTAGATAGAAACTGACACCTTTACTATAATGATATTGTATAGGGTGAAAATGACTGTGATTTATATCTATCAACACCCACCCATCGCCTTAGAGTGAGGGCTATGATGTTCAATATCCAGAACACCATGCTACACAATAGACAACTTCCAACAGGTCATGTCAAAGTGTTGATTAATGTATCCCATGATCCAAGCATCGACATACCTGCTCTAATTGATGATGAATATATTTATAAGGTTGAACAATATCTTTGAAAATTCATCACAAGGCCTTCACAACTTGTAAAAAAACATGTCGATAAGGAGGTATTCATTTCCAATTTTTTTTCAAGATAAAACTTTAACATTTAATTAAAAATAGTCTAAAACGATGAATGTTGTTATAGACGGACATAGGGAAGGGGGTGAAAAGAAATAATGGCTCAAAACCATCTCAAGGATCAACCAACCGATCGAAACAATCTACTGAAATCACTTTAAACCCACCCATTCTATATCCACATTTATTATCATTATAGGATCATGTGAATACAAAGTTGAAAGATGGTGGTACTCACACAATTATTTTTAATGAAAATATGTACAAACACTACTGGAAATGCTGTTTTTCCCAATGGGTGTTTACCAATGGTTTGCTAAAACCGTTGGGCTTGAAGGATTAAGAAAGCCTTTCCCAATGGTTCATTGAAACCGTTGGGAAAAGCCACCCCTTTTCCAACGGTTTGAAGAAACCGTTGGTAAAGGGGTGTGTTAATCACCTTTTTCCAACGGTTCTCTTGAACCGTTGGGAAAGGGTCACCCCTTTGCCAACGGTTTCCTCAAACCATTGGGAAAGGGGTCCTTAGCATCTCTTTCCCAATGGTTCTTAAAAACCATTGGGAATTATTTCCCCCAAATCCAGCTGCGGGGCTGCTCTCCCCCATTCGCACAGAAACCTAATTTCATCCGCTCCACCGCTCTCCTCTCGCGAAATCCCCTATCCGAAGAGGTGAAAACCATCTGAAATCAGGTATCTTTTCATTTATACACATATACTTCCTTATTTTTATTGTTATTGCTTTAGTATTTTAGTTTTAAGTTATCAATCCACCTCCAGCTCTCTGCTACTCTCCAAATCCCCCATCCGGATAGGTGAAAACCCATTTGAATCATCTCAAATCAAGTAATTTTTTCTTTATACACATATGGTACCTTGTTTTTATTGTTATTGATCTAATATTTTAGTTTTAGGTTTGGATTTTGATGTGATTTCATCGTGTAAAATAGGGAAATGAATAAATATTTTGTTAATTAATCAGTTTCCCCTGGAATATCAGTTGTGTTATATTGTCCATGCTAAATAAAGGGGTAATGTAATAAAAGACATTGAATAAATAAATTGTGGGAGTTGGGGTATGTTGCCTCTAGGAGAGGTTTTTTGTTGTGTTTCATTGTATGTTGTTGGCTGTTTTATGGGGATTGAGGTGACTAGTTGGGCTTTGTGATATGTGGGGTTGTAATGTGATGGTTAGTGGGCATGGATGTGTCATGTGAAGTTGTATGATAGTGATGATGTGTGGTGGTGTTGTGTCGTGTGGAGGTGTTGTGTGATGAAGTTGTGGTGTATAATGTGGTGAGGTGGTTTTGGTTGTGCGGTGGTTTGTGACGTGAAATATTTTTATTGTGATATGTGGTTGTTTTGGTGAGATGGTTGGTCGATGTAACATGGTGTCAATGGTTATTGTGAGATGGTGAGTTGTTGTGTGGTGGTTTTATTAGTTTCCTGGTTATCTATGGAATAAATTATGCTGTTAAAACAAAAAAACAAGATATTAAATAAATGAGATGGAATAGAAATGGATGTGTGGTAAATGGATTTAATTAATTTAACATTAAATGAATGGACAATGTAAGTGTGAATGAAGTGGCTTATAAATGAATGTGAGAAATGCTATGCGTCTTGTGTGGTGGTGGTGTGGTGTATGTGTTTTATGGTAGTAGTGAAGTGTGTGATTATGTAGTTAATGTGAACCCATAGGTTGAGTATTTTGTGCAATCTATATATCATGTATTTTTATGTTATTTCTACACATTCCAGGGGGGTGGTATGTCTAGGTGGTGGTGGTGGGGTTGTAGGGGAGGAGGGTGTGGGATGTTTGGGAGGGTGGGCGGGGCAATCCAGGGGGGGTACGGGGTGTCCAGGGGGGTACGGGGGTGGGCGGGCTGTCCACAAGGGTGGACGGGCTGTCCACTGGGGTGGCCGGGCTGTCAAGGAGGGGTGGGCGGGCTGTCCAGGGGGGGTGGGTGGGCTGGCCACGGGGGGTAGGGGTGTCCAGGGGGGTGGGCGGGCTATCCAAGTGGGTGGGGGGCTGTCTATAGGGAGAAGGGGTGTCGAGGGGGGTGGGTGGGCTGTCCATGGGGGTGGTTGGGCTGTCTAGGGGGTAGGGGGTGTCCACGGGGGTGGGCGGGGCTGTCCAGGGGGTGTGGGCTGTCCTGAGGGTCTGGGTGGGGTGTCCTGGTGGGGGAGGGGTGTGTGGGGTGTCTAGGTGGGGTGGTATGTCTAGGTGGTGGTGGTGGGGTTGCAGGGAAGGGGGGTGTGGGCTGTTTGGGAGGGTGGGTGGGGCTATCCAGGGGGGGTACGGGGTGTCCAGGGGGGTACGGGGGTGGGCGGGCTGTCCACAAGGGTGGACGGGCTGTCCACAGGGGTGGCCGGGCTGTCAAGGAGGGGTGGGAGGGATGTCCAGGTGGGTGGGTGGGCTGGCCACAGGGGGTAGGGGTGTCCAGGGGGGTGGGCGGGCTATCCAAGGGGGTGGGGGGCTGTCCATAGGGAGAAGGGGTGTCGAGGGGGGTGGGTGGGCTGTCCACAGGGGTGGTTGGGCTGTCTAGGGGGCAGGGGGCATCCACGGGGGTGGGTGGGTTGTCCACGGGGGTGGTCGGGGCTGTCCACGGGGGTGGGAAAGGCTGTCCACGGGGGTGGGCGGGGCTATTCAGGGGGTGTGGGCTGTCCTGGGGGTCTGGGTGGGGTGTCCTGGTGGGGGAGGGGTGTGTGGGGTGTCCAGGGGGGTTGGTATGTCTAGGTGGTGGTGGTGGGGTTGCAGGGGAGGGGCGTTTGGGCTGTTTGGGAGGGTGGGCGGGGCTATCCCGGGGGGGGGGGTACGGGGTGTCCAGGGGGGTACGGGGGTGGGAGGGCTGTCCACAAGGGTGGACGGGCTGTCCACGGGGGTGGCCGGGCTGTCAAGGAGGGGTGGGCGGGCTGTCCAGGGGGGGTGGGTGGGCTGGCCACAGGGGGTAGGGGTGTCCAGGGGGTGGGCGGGCTATCCAAGGGGGTGGGGGCTGTCCATAGGGAGAAGGGGTGTCAAGGGGGGTGGGTGGGCCGTCCACGGGGGTGGTTGGGCTGTCTAGGGGGTAGGGGGTGTCCATGGGGGTGGGTGGGTTGTCCACGGGGGTGGGTGGGGCTGTCCATGAGGGTACCCTACTAATATGGTTATGGGATGAGGCATGCTCTGATGTGATAACACATTAAGTTCTTGTTAGTTTTACATTTTTTCAATAACACATTAGTATGTTTTTTTCACATGTGTAGTTGATACCATGATTATTTTCTTCCTTTATCGTTTACTTAAATGTATTTTCTATTAAAGTTAAATCCTATTGAATTGTTTATGACAAAATGACTTATATGAATTTTTTTACAGAATGGACAGAAGTTGGATGTATGAAACCGATCGTATCTCAAGCGATTTTCAAAACAATTTGGAGAGATTTATAGATTTTGCATTTCACAATGCATCAGATAGTGGTCGCATACACTGCCCATGTTCCAATTGTGTTGGTAGACCTTGGTTGAGTCATGAAGAAGTCAGCTACCACATAACCAAAAATGGTTTTCAATCAAACTACTTTGTGTGGTATCACAATGGGGAGAAAATGAAATCTCAAATTGGTGATGATCGAAATGAAAGGACTGGAATGGGGAATTTGTTAGATGATCGGTTTCTGTTTATTCGTCATCATGAAAAAGAAAGGATTTCGACTCAAGAAGACGTCGATATGAGGAAAACTGATGCATCTAGTGAAAATGATGATATTGATAGGGTGAAAAAATTGAATGATGCTGCCACGACTCCAGTATATCAACAATGAGATAAAATGAAAAAGCTGGAATTTTTAATCCGATTGTTTCATAGAAAAACTATGTATGGGATTTCTAATACAGCAATCGATTACATTCTTACCCTCTTGAAGGATTTACTTCCAGATGATGCAGATATTCCCTCAAACCACTATATGGAATGGAAGTTAGTTAAAGAACTTGTATTTTCCAGAAACAAAATTAATGCTTGCCCGAAATATTGCAGTTTATTCTGGGAAGAAACCGCTAAATGAAATGAATGTATAAAATGTGGCACATCCCGCTGGAAGTCAAAATCTGATGGAACACCATCCTGCGTTCCACAGAAAGTAATGTGGCACTTTCCATTGATCCCCAGACTCTAGAATATTTTTATGTCTGATGACATATCAATAAAAATGAGATGGCATGATACCGAGAGAAAGAAGACTAATGATGAGTTGGTTCATCCTGCAGATGGATTTACATGGCAGAGATTTGATGCTCGACATCCTGATTTTGTAGCTGACGTGCGTAATGTGAGGCTGGGTCTTTCATGCGACGGTTTTAATCCGTTTGGGCAGATGCTTACTTCGCACAGCACATGGCCAGTTTTTATACACATTTATAATCTTCCCCCACGGTTGTGTATGAAAAAATCTTTCACTTTCATGAGTATACTCATATCTGGTCCTTCTGATCCCGGCATTGATATTGATGTATACATGCAACCTTTAATAAAAGAGTTGAAACTTCTTTGGGATGTGGGTGTGCGCACATACGATGCATGTTCGAAAGACATATTTCAGATGCGTGCTGCGCTTATGTGGACGATCAATGATTTTTCGGCTTATGCAATGATGTATGGATGGAGCACGAAGGGAAAACTGTCATGTCCAGTTTGTATGAAGAATACATGATCCAGAAGACTGAAACATCATTGTAGTTTAAGTTTTATGGGACATCGACGATTTTTGCCAAAGGATCATCCATATAGAATGAATCGTCGAAGATTTGATAATACTATAGAGACCGATGATCCACCTCAACGTATTTCTGGAACTGATGTGCTTAATGAATTGAAATATTTCAGTTTTTCGTTCGGGAAGGGTCAAATGAAATCTGGAAAGAGAAAGAATGTTTCCACAGAAACCTGTTACAATTGGAGGAAGAGGAGTATCTTTTTTGATTTGCCTTATTGGTCAACCAATTTGCTACGTTATTGCTTAGACGTAATGCATATTGAAAAGAATATATGTGAAATGTTGCTTTCAGTTCTTCTAAATGTCAAGGGGAGGACAAAAGATGATTTACGATCTCGACGTGACTTGGTGGATTGGGGCATCAGACCAGAATTGCATCTTGTGCGTATCATTGAAAAAAAATGGCAACTTCCATGTGCTTCTTATGTGATGACACCTACTGAAAAAAAACAATTTTTGGAAGTATTAGAGAATATTAGAGTTCCTGATGGCTATTCAAGCAACATATCTAAACGGGTCAACAGAAGAGAGTTAAAGCTAAAATCTTTGAAGACTCATGATTATCACGTTCTACTGCATGAGTTGCTTCCAATAGCAATCCGTCATCTTTTGTCCAATAATGTAAGGGTGGGTGTTATTCGGTTGTGCCATTTGTTTAGAGATCTTTGTGCTAAGAAGTTGTCCAAGTCTTTCTTGCAAAAAATGTTGACAGATGCCCCATTAATTTTGTGTGAGTTGGAGAAAATATTTCCCCCATCATTTTTCACATGCATGCTGCATCTGACTGTCCATATTCCAACTGAAATACTTCTCGGAGGACATGTTTCTTTTCGTTGGATGTATCCAACTGAAAGAAATATGTTCACATTAAAGTATTAGGTTCGAAACAAGAATCATCCTGAAGGTTCTATCGTGAACGGTTACTTAGCTCAAGAATGTATGGATTTCTGTTCAATGTATTTGTCTGATCTTACTACAAGAATGAACAGACCAATGAGAAATGAAGAAGAAAAATATGAGAAAATTGAACCCAGTTTTCCATCACTTCCTCAAACAGGAGGAATTCCTGGATCATATACATTGAAGACATTAAGCCATGAAGAGCGGGAGATGGCACATCGCAAAGTTTTGTTCAACTGTGATTTGTTCGATGACTATATCAGGTAACAAAATTGAATATGTATATCTTACATATATATCTGTTAAACTATTCATATTTTTTATCTATAGGGAACATAAAACAATGATAAATAGGAAGCATCGTTCTTTATCTTTGAGAAGGAGAGAGACTTTGCATAGCAAAGAGTTTTCTGCTTGGTTAAAATTGAAGTTAAAAATATTACTGTTTAAATTAATTATTTCAATATTTACTTAAGTTTAACTGTCATTTATATTGCAGGTATTGAGTTTGTCTACTGACTCTGTCTCTGAGGAAATAAGAGCTTTGGCTTTTGGTCCTAATACCGTGGTTCGTGACTGTAAATCAATTGTTATCAATGGTTACAGATTTATTGTCACTGAACGAGCGAAAAACATGAGAACACAACATGATGGAATTATGGTTACTGCCACAACAGATTGTTATGCCATTGCATCAGATAGTAGACTGCGACTTGAAAATGTGGGTTATTATGGAGTCGTTGAGAAAATAATAATATTGGATTATTACTCTCATGGACGAGTCACAATGATGAAATGCCATTGGTTTGATTCGATGACGAGAAATGGCACATTTATTGATGATTGAGGATTTCGAGTAATTAATATGACCCGGACTCTTGCAACCAAAGAACCATATGTGTTTGCATCAATGGCTAAACAAGTTTTTTATGTCAAAGATCAACTTCAACCTGAATTTGGTGTCATAGTTGAAGTAATTCCAAGACATATTTTTGATGATGCTGATGATGGAATTGACACTGTCCCTATTTCCATTGGAACCAATCCATTTATTTCTTTTGATGACTCCAATAGCTCAATTGTCAGAGTTGATTGTGAACCTGAAGTTGTGGTTGGAAATATATAGAATCATTCATCCATGTTCTCAATTCTTTTGGTTTACCTCGAGTTGGGTTGTTAAGGTTGGTAATATTCATATTTATTTAGTATTGATCACAAATATGTTTTAGCTGACTTGACCGTTATGTGAATTTTCAATGTTTATTGGTTGCTGTTTTATTTGAATTGCATTTTCTAATTTGGAATTGAACTATATTCAAACCAAATCAAACAATATTTCTAACTTGGTGAACATTACAACTTGTATGTTTTATTAAATTCATTCAAGATCTTCTAAAACAATTGATAGCTAAATTACCAATGAATCCCCTCATTCCCTCATATATTTAGTTTTTTGGTTTACACATTAATTTTATTTTTCTAATTAATTACATATTTGTTTTCAAATGCAGGAAATGCAGCCAATTGAAGAGAGACGAAGAAAAAAAATGGCGGAGAAGAATCGTCGGATGGAGGAGATGGGAATTCCACCATTAGTGCCTACAGTGAGTACTTTATTTCAAATATATATATATATATATATATATATATATATATATATATTTACAGAATATATAATGTCATGTGATTAATTTTTTTGTAGACTTTTTTGTAGGATCCACCATTACGTCGACAGTTATTCGACGAGGAGCCTAGTACTGGTCCTAGTACTCAGGCCGGTGGTACGAGGAGGGTTCGTACCAGAGGTGGACGTAGAGCTGCGCATGCCCGACTAGACCCTGCCCCTCCCACTGACATTTCAGCTTTCCCACATTCTGATCCCGGTGTGTCATTAGGGACACACGGGGTATTTAGGCCTCCCATGTTTTCGCTACCTTCTGTATCTTCTGCCCCATCATTTTCACATCCCATGATGATTCCCACTTCCCAGTCAGCATCAGGTCATACAGATGTTCCATCTTCTTTTCCTTATACTTCTATCTCTCCGATCTTTTATATTCCATCGTCTTCGACTCCTGTTCAACCATAGGGTGTTCCATCAGGTTCTGTGGATCCGACGCCACTCATTGATCAGACTAGCGCAAGTATATTTATAAAACCCTAACAAATTTATATAGCAATATTTATTTTCATTATAACATATTTTGATAAAATATTTGTTTTTCTTTCATGACAGATACATCTACTGACAGGAGGCGGGGGCGGGGCCGTACACGCATGCGTTCAGTGTAGAACCATCGCACACAGGTTATGGTGGAATATAATGAAGACAATCAGATGGTTGAGAAAACAGGGCAGCAATGTCGGAGTTTTCTGGCGACGCTTGCCAAATAGTCCGACATCATTCCCATCAGCCCGCTGTCATGGAGACATTTGCCACATGAGGTCAAAGATAGAGCTTGGGAAGAGATATGGGTAAAAAAATATGTTGTATTTAATGCCATGAATTATTTTTGTATTTATATGAATTAATATTTTGATTTCAGCTTCGATTTAATTTTCCTGATGGTGAGGGTGCACGACTGGAACGTCCAAAGGATTTAGGTGAGCTTTGGAGAGCCTACAAGCATGAGCTGTATATTGGCTGGCGTGCTAGAGTTGGCACTGAGTTAGAGGCGGTACCAGTCATGGATGATTGTCCTATAGATCAGAATCGTCAGATGATTACTCATTGGACGAGTACCCAGTTTAAGGTATGAATTACATTTGAGGTATTTAAATAATAACTTTCAAGTTTTTCATTAATATTATCCTTTTCATTATCGAATTTTATTTAGGAATCATCTAGAAAAAATAAAAAAAACATTGATGCAAAAAAACACCTCCATACACTAGGACGCACGACGATGCCAGATCATGTGAGGCAGCAGGTATGACAATTGTTTATAAGTTTTCTTTACGACTTACATTTTCTTTTGTTTCCTCAATTATTTAATCATTTTCTAAAGTTTTTATATAACTTTTGTTTTCAATGTCATTGTAGAGGCAAGTACAAAATATTGAAGGACGTGTGCCTTGAGCAAAACTGTTTTGCTCGAGTAGACGAAAAAAGGATGGAAGTGCTGTCAACGAAGCGACTCAGCAGCAGATTGTAAGTTTTAATCTATTGATTTTATATTTTAATATCTATTTTGTAACTTAATAATATATTTATATTTGTAACAGGACGCTTTAGAGGCCCTCGATGCCCAAGAAGCAGACAATTTTGGGCCATCTGATCACTTACATCAGGTGTTGGGAGAGGATCATTCTGGCAGAGTACACTGCCGACCTAGGATAACCCCGATGAGGTATTGGCCTGCCTCAGGTACGAGTTGTAGTGCCACCGAGCTGCAGCAAGTTAGGGCACAGGCAGAACAGGCTGAGAAAAGGGCCACAGAGATGGCATAACAGTCTGCTAGGGCAAACAGTGCATTTATGAAATTTATTGAAGTTCTACGTCCAACACTTCCAGAAGAGGCCAGCCCAGCGATTTATGAATACATGTCGTCGATACATTCTATATATGGTTCACCAGGTGGCAGTTCCAGTGGTGGTCAGGCCGATGCCCAGCTTGAAGATGATGATGGCGAGGAGTCTGATGCGGAAGAGGAGGGAGTTGAGGAGGGCGAGGAGGAGGGCGAAGGCGAGGAGGAAGGTGTTGTGGAGGGTGAGGATGATGAGGAGGATGATGATGAGGGTGATGATGATGATGATGATAGTGATGGTGATGCTGATGTGGGACATATTGATCCGTTACATTTTTGACTTATATTACTGAGATTTGATGTTTAATCTATTCTAGTTGTTGGTTTTATCTAGACTCGTAGTATAGTATTGGAGTTGAGTTATTTTTATATATTGTCTGTTTTTATGGATGTTGTTGTCTTTTTGTGGTTGTGTGTTTGTGAACTCCCTGGACAACCCCCCTCATTCTTGGACCCTGGACAACCCCCCCTCCCCCTTGGACCCCGAACACCCCCCAAACACACCGCGGACAGCCCCGCGGACAGCCCCCCGTACAGCCCCCAACCCTCCACCCTAGACCCCGGATAGCCCCCCGGACAGTCCCTCGGACAACCCCCCCACCCTCCCCCTTGGACCCCGGACAACCCCCCAAACACCCCCCGGACAACCCCCTGAACAACCCCGGACAACCCCCTGAACAACCCCTGAACAACCCCTGAACAACCCCCTGAACAACCCCCAGACAGCCCCCTGAACAACCCCTGACAGCCCCCTGAACAACCCCCAAACACCCCCCGGACAGACCCCGCACAGCCCCCCACCCTCCTCCTTGGTCCCCGGACAGCCCCCCAGACACCCATCGGACAGCCCCCCCGGACAGCCCCCGCGGACAGCCCCCTGAACAGCCCCCCGTACAGCCCCCAACCCTCCACCCTGGACCCCGGATAGCCCCCCGGATAGCCCCCCAGACAGCCCCCCGGACAGCCCCCCGGACAGCCCCCCACCCTCCCCCTTGGACCCCGGACAACCCCTCAAACACCCCCCGGACAGCCCCCTGAACAACCCCGGACAACCCCCTGAACAACCCCTGAACAACCCCTGAACAACCCCCTGAACAACCCCCGGACAGCCCCCTGAACAACCCCGGACAACCCCCAGAACAACTCCCAAACACCCCCCGGACAGACCCCGCACAGCCCCCCCACCCTCCTCCTTGGTCCCCGGACAACCCCCCAAACACCCACCGGACAGCCCCCCCAGATAGCCCCCCGGACAGCCCCTCCACCTTCCTTAATTTCATTAGCTCTGAAATGTTTCATAGCACGATCAACTAAAATCTAATCCATACTAAATATGATATAAAAATATTCTATATGAATTTCCATAAGATTTTAAGTGAAAACAAAAAGTGACATACGAAAAACTGACCAAATGCATTCGAAATGTGTTGATGCTTTAGGACAACGATCCATGGGTCATATGTGACGTGTATGAATCAACCCCGCCTCAATCCGAGGCGCGGTGCGGTCGGAACAACTCAAAGTGTATGTCTTTTGTTTCAAAAGGACATCATTTTAAGTGAAAAACATCAACTGGCATACGGAAAACCGGCCAAACGCATTCGGATTGTGTTGATACTTTAAGACAACGATCCATGGGTCATTTGAGAAGTGTACGAGTCAACCCCGCCTAAATCCGAGATGCGGTGTGGTCAGGACCACTCTAAGTGACTTTCTTTTGTTTAAAATGGACAGTATTTTAAGTACATACGGAAAACCGACCAAACGCATTCGGTTTCTCTTGAAACCTTAGGAGAACAATACATGGGTCATATTTGACGTGTACGAGTCAACGCCACCTCAATCTGAGGCGTGGTGTGGCCGACACCACTCAAAGTGTCTCTATTTTGTTTAAAATGGACTTCATTTTTAGTGAAAACAAAAAATGACATATGGAAAACCGACCAAACGCATTCGGTTTCTGTTGAAACTTTATGAGAACGATCCATGGGTCATATGTGACGTGTACGAGTCAACGCCACCTCAATCCGAGGCGCAGTGTCGCTGACACCACTCAAAGTGTCTCTATTTTGTTTAAAATGGACTTCATTTTTAGTGAAAACAAAAAATGACATACGGAAAACCGACCAAACGAATACAGTTTCTGTTGAAACCTTAGGAGAACGATCCATGGGTCATATGTGACGTGTACGAGTCAACGCCACCTCCATACGAGGCGCGGTGTGGCCAACACCACTCAAAGTGTCTATATTTTGTTTAAAATGGACTTCATTTTTAGTGAAAACAAAAAATGACATACGGAAAATCGACCAAACGCATTCGGTTTCTATTGAAACTTTAGGAGAACGATCCATGGGTCATATGTGACGTGTAAGAGTCAACGCCACCTCAATCTGAGGTGTGGTGTGGCCGATACCACTCAAAGTGTCTCTATTTTGTTTAAAATGGACTTCATTTTTAGTGAAAACAAAAAATGACATACGGAAAACCGACCGAACGCATTCGGTTTCTGTTGAAACTTTAGGAGAACGATCCATGGGTCATATGTGACGTGTACGAGTCAAATCCACCTCAATCCGAGGCGCGGTGTGGCCGACACCACTCAAAGTGTCTCTATTTTGTTTAAAATGGACTTCATTTTTAGTGAAAACAAAAAATGACATACGGAAAACCGACCAAACGCATTCGGTTTCTATTGAAACTTTAGGAGAACGTTCCATGGGTCATATGTGACGTGTACGAGTCAACGCCACCTCAATCCGAGGCGCGGTGTGGCCGACACCACTCAAAGTGTCTCTATTTTGTTTAAAATGGGCTTCATTTTTAGTGAAAACAAAAAATGACATACGGAAAACCGAACAAACGCATTCGGTTTCTGTTGAAACTTTAGGAGAATGATCCATGGGTCATATGTGACGTGTACGAGTCAACGCCACCTAAATATGAGGTGCGGTGTGGCCGACACCACTCAAAGTGTCTCTATTTTGTTTAAAATGGACAGTATTTTGGCCGTTTATGACACCAGAACTGCGTTGTCGATCACCGCGGGCACACGGCACATACGATTGATGTAACGTCTGCTCAAACACTTCAGAAATCACTGTCCCATATTTGTTGTCTGATTTCAGGCCATTCCGACTTCGTTCGGCCCGTTTGGACCCCCCTCACGCGCGTTTACGAAGCTCACGCATCACTTAAAACACGAATATTGAGCCGTACCGCGCAAACCGCACATCCAATTGATGTTCCGTCTACACGTACACATCACTAATAATAATTAGAATGTTTCACGGTGGTTTCAGGTCAATCCGAGGTTGTACGCTATGAATTTGACCATTTGACGCCCGTTTTGGCCGTTTATGACACCAGAACTGCGTTGTCGGTAACCGCGGGCACACGACACGTCCGATTGACGTTCCGTCTACTCGACCACTTCAGAAATCACTATCCCGTATTTTTCGTCTGATTTCAGGCCATTCCGACTTCGTTCGGCCCATTTGGACCCCGCTCACGCGCATTTACGAAGCGCGCGCATCACTTAAAAAACGAATATTGAGCCGTACCGCGCAAACCACAAGTCTGATTGACGTGCTGTCTGCACGTACATGTCAAGAAGAATAATTAGAATGTTTCACGGTGGTTTCAGGTCAATCCGAGGTCGTCCGCTATGAATTTGACCGTTTGACGCCCGTTTTGGCCGTTTATGACACCAGAACTGCGTTGTCGGTCACAGCGGGCACACGACACGTCCGATTGATGTGAAGTCTGCTCGACCGCTTCATAAACCACTCACCAGTATTTTTCGTCTGATTTCAGGCCATTCCGAAATCATTCGGCCCGTTTGGACCACCCTCACGCGCGTTTACGAAGCCCGCGCATCACTTAAAACACGAATATTGAGCCGTACCGCGCAAACCGCACGTCCGATTGACGTGCCGTCTGCGCGTACACATCACGAATAATAATTAGAATGTTTCACGGTGGTTTCAGCTCAATCCGAGGTCGTTCGCTATGAATTTGACCGTTTGACGCCCGTTTTGGCCGTTTATGACACCAGAACTGCGTTGTCGGTCACCGCGGGCACATGGCACGTCCAATTGATGTGCCGTCTGCTCGACCACTTCAGCAATCACTCAACCATATTTTTCGTCTAATTTCAGGTCATTCCGACATCATTCGGCCCGTTTGGACCCCCCTCACGCGCGTTTACGAAGCGCGTGCATCACTTAAAATACGAATATTGAGCCGTACCGCGCAAACCGCACGTCCGATTGACGTGCCGTCTGCACGTACACGTCACGAATAATAATTAGAATGTTTCAAGGTGGTTTCAGCTCAATATGAGGTCATCCTCTATGAATTTGACCGTTGGACGCCCGTTTTGGCCGTTTATGACACCAGAACTGCGTTATCGGTCACCGCGGGCACACGTCACGTCCGATTGATGTGCCGTCTGCTCGACCACTTCAGAAATCACTCACCCGTATTTTTCATCTGATTTCAGGCCATTCCGACTTCGTTCGGCCCGTTTGGACCCCCCTCACGCGCGTTTACGAAGCGCGCGCATCACTTAAAACATGAATATTGAGCCGTACCGTGCAAACCGCACGTCCGATTGGCATGCCGTCTGCGCGTACACGTCACGAATAATAATTATAATGTTTCACGGTGGTTTCAGGTCAATCCGAGGTCGTCCGCTATGAATTTGACCGTTTGACGCCTGTTTTGGCCGTTTATGACACCAGAACTGCGTTGTCGGTTACCGTGGGCACACGGCACGTCCGATTGACGTGCCGTCTACTCGACCACTTCATAAATCACTCAACCGTATTTGTCGTCTGATTTCCGGCCATTTCAAAATCGTTCAGCCCATTTGGACCACCCTCACACGCGTTTATGAAGCGCGCACATCACTTAAAACACGAATATTGAGCCATACCGCGCAAACCGCACGTCCGATTGACGTGCCGTCTGCTCGTACACATCACGAATAATAATTAGAATGTTGCACGGTGGTTTAAACTCAATCTGAGGTCTTCCGCTATGAATTTGACCGTTGGACACCTGTTTTGGCCGTTTATGACACCAGAACTGCGTTGTCGGTCACCGCGGGCACACGGCATGTCCGATTGACGTGCCGTCTACTCGACCACTTCAGAAATCACTGTCCCGTATTTTTCGTCTGATTTTAGGCCATTCGGACTTCGTTCGGCCTTTTTGGACCCCCCTCACGCGCGTTTACGAAGCGCGCACATCACTTAAAACACGAATATTGAGCCATACCGCGCAAACCGCACGTCCGATTGACGTGTCGTCTGCGCATACATGTCACGAATAATAATTAAAATGTTGCACGGTGGTTTCAGGTCAATCCGAGGTCGTCCGCTATGAATTTGACCGTTGGACGTCCGTTTTGGCCGTTTGTGACACCAGAACTGCGTTGTCGGTCAGCGCGGGCCCACGTCACGTCCGATTGATGTGCCGTATGCTTGACCACTTCATAAATCACTCACCTGTATTTGTCGTCTAATTTCAGGCCATTCGGAAATTGTTCGGCCCGTTTGGACCACCCTCACACGCGTTTACGAAGCGCGCACATCACTTAAAACACGAATATTGAGATGTACTGTGCAAACCGCACGTCCGATTGACGTTCCGTCTAGGAGTACACATCAATAATAATAATTATAATGTTTCGCGGTGGTTTCAGCTCAATCCGATGTCGTCCGCTATGAATTTGACCATTTGACGCCCGTTTTGGCCGTTTATGACACCAGAACTGCGTTGTCGGTCACCGCGGGCACATGGCATGTCCAATTGACGTTCCGTCTGCTCGAACACTTCAGAAATCACTCACCCGTATTTGTCGCCTGATTTCAGGTCATTCCGACTTCGTTCGGCCCATTTGGACCCCCCTCACGCGCGTTTACGAAGCGCGTGCATCACTTAAAATACGAATATTGAGCCGTACCGTGCAAACCGCACGTCCGATTGACGTGCCGTCTGCGTGTACACGTCACGAATAATAATTAGAATGTTGCATGGTGGTTTCAGCTCAATCTGAGGTCGTCCGCTATGAATTTGACCGTTGGACGCCTGTTTTGGCCGTTTGTGACACCAGAACTGCGTTGTCAGTCACCGCGGGCACATGGCACGTCTAATTGACGTGCCGTCTACTCATCCACTTCAAAAATCACCCACCCGTATTTTTCTTCTGATTTCAGGTAATTCCGACTTCGTTCGGCCCGTTTGGACCCCCCTCACGCGCGTTTACGAAGCGCGTGCATCACTTAAAATACAAATATTGAGCCGTACCATGCAAACCGCACGTCCGATTGACGTGACGTCTGTGCGTACACGTCACGAATAATAATTAGAATGTTGCACGGTGGTTTCAGCTCAATATGAGGTCGTCCGCTATGAATTTGACCGTTGGACGCCCGTTTTGGCCGTTTATGACACCAGAACTGTGTTGTCGGCCACTGCGGGCACACGGCACGTCTGATTGACGTGCCGTCTGCTCGACCACATCAGAAATCACTCACCCGTATTTGTCGTCTGATTTCATGCCATTCTGACTTCGTTCGGACCATTTGGACCCCCCCTCACGCGCGTTTACGAAGCACGCACATCACTTAAAACACGAATATTGAGCCGTACCGCACAAACCGCACGTCCGATTGGCATGCCATCTACGCGTACACGTCACGAATAATAATTTGAATGTTGCACAGTGTTTTCAGGTCAATCCGAGGTCGTCCGCTATGAATTTGACCGTTTGACGCCCGTTTTGGCCGTTTATGACACCAGAACGGCGTTGTCGGTCACCGTGGGCACACGACACGTCCGATTGATGTTACGTCTACTCGACCACATCATAAATCACTCACCCGTATTTTTTGTCTGATTTCAGGCCATTCCGAAATCGTTCGGCCCATTTGGACCACCCTCACGCGCGTTTACGAAGCGCGCACATCACTTAAAACACGAATATTGAGCCGTACCGCGCAAACCGCACGTCCGATTGACATTCTGTCTGCGCGTACACGTCACAAATAATAATGAGAATGTTTCACGGTGGTTTCAGCTCAATCCGAGGTCGTCCGCTATGAATTTGACCGTTTGACGCCCGTTTTGGCCGTTTATGACACCAGAACTGCGTTGTCGGTCACCGCGGGCACATGGCATGTCCAATTGGCATGCCGTCTACTCGACCACTTCATAAATCACTCACCCGTATTTTTCGTCTAATTTCAGGCCATTCCGACTTCGTTCGGCCCGTTTGGACCCCCCTCACGCGCGTTTACGAAGCGCGCACATCTCTTAAAATACGAATATTGAGCCGTACCGCGCAAACCGCATGTCCGATTGACGTGCCGTCTGCGTGTACACGTCACAAATAATAATTAGAATGTTTCACGGTGGTTTCAGCTCAATCTGAGGTCGTCCTCTATGAATTTGACCGTTGGACGCCCGTTTTGGCTGTTTATGACACCAGAACTGCGTTGTCGGTCACCGCGGGCACACGGCACGTCCGATTGATGTGCCGTCTGCTCGACCACTTCATAAATCACTCTCCCATATTTTTCGTCTGATTTTAGGCCATTCCGACTTCGTTCGGCCTGTTTGGACCCCCCTCACGCGCGTTTACGAAGCACGCACATCACTTAAAACACGAATATTGAGTCGTACCGCGCAAACCGCACGTCCGATTGACGTGCCGTCTACGCGTACACATAAAAAATAATAATTAGAATGTTGCACGGTGGTTTCAGCTCAATCCAGAGACGTGGTGTGGCCGACACCACTCACAGTGTCCATCTTTTGTTTCAAAAGGACGTCATTTTAAGTGAAAAGCATCAACTGACATACGGAAAACCGACCAAACGCATTCCGAATCTGTTGATAATTTATCCCAACAATCCATGGGTCATATGTGATGTGTACGAGCCAACCCAGGATGAATCTGAGTCGCGGTGTGGCCAGGATAAGTCTAAGTGACTCTATTTTGTTTAAAATGGACACCATTTTAAGTACATACGGAAAAACGACCAAAAGGATTCGGTTTCTGTTGAAACTTTATGAGAACGATCCATGGGTCATATGTGACGTGTACAAATCATCCCTGCTTCAATCCGACATGCGGTGCGGCTGACACCACTCAAAGTGTCCGTCTTTTGTTTCAAAAGGACGTCATTTTAAGTGAAAGGCATCAACAGACATACGGAAGAACGACCAAACGCATTCGGATTCTATTGATACTTTAGCACAACGATCCATGAGTCATATGTGACGTGTAAAAGTCATCCCCGTCTTAATCCGAGACGTGGTGTGGCCGACACCGCTCTAACTCTGTCTCTTTTGTTTAAAATGGACATGATTATAAATGAAAAGAACAACTGGCATACGTAAAACCGACCAAACGCATTCGTAATCTTTTGATAATTTATCAAAATGATCCATGGGTCATATGTGACACGTAAGAGCCAACCCGAGATGAATCTGAGTCACGGTGTGGTCAGGATTAGTCTAAGTGTCACTCTTTTGTTTAAAATGGACAACATTTTAAGTACATACGGAAAACCAACCAAACGCATTCAGTTTCCATTTAAAATTTAGGAGAACGATCCATGGGTCATATGTGACGTGTACGAATCAACCCCGCCTCAATTGGAGACGCAGTGTGGTCGGAACCACTCATAGTGTCTGTCTTTTGTTTCAAAAGGACGTCATTTTAAGTGAAAAACATCAACTGGCATACGGAAAACCGACCAAACGTATTCGGATTGTGTCGATACTTTAGCACAACGATCCATGGGTCAAATGTGACGTGTACGAGTCAACCCCGCCTCAATCTGAGGTGCGATGTGGCCGGTATCACTTCAGGTGTATGTATTTTGTTTAAAATGGATATCATTTGAGGTAAACATATATGGTATAGAAAAAACCGATCAAATTATGAATTGAATTTCAGATTCCACATATAATTGTCATCTAAATTTTAAAATGAATTCTAAATGAATTATGTATGTTTATAATTATGTTATGAATTCTACTTTAATTATGGATGTGTATATTTTCAGGATGCATTATATGTGTTGGTTGGTTGGTTTTCATTATTTGTATGTGTTGGTTTGTTCTCTATATGTATGCATTATATGTGTTACAGGTACAATAATTGGATTGAAAAATGAATTGAAAACGAGGGCATAATTGGATTGAAAATTGAATTGAAACCGAGGGTGAATTCCCAAAAACCAGACCTGCTGTGCAAATTGCAGGCTGCTGTGCAATTTGCACAGAAAAGCCTACGCCAACGGGTTTCAAACCGTTGGCATAGGCTCTATGTAGCTGTTTTTACCAACGGTTCAAAGAACCATTGGTAAAAACACCCTATCCCAACAGTTTGAAACCATTGGGATACCCTGTTTCATGGTTGTTTTTACCAACGGTTCCATGAACGGTTGGTAAAAACCTTTCCCAATGGTTTGTAAACCGTTGGGAAAGAAAATTATCTGTTGATTTCCCAACGGGCCAAACCGTTGGGAAAGGCCTTTCCCAACAGTTTGGCAGAACCATTGGGATAGGTTGATTTTTTCTAACCTATCCCAACGGTTCTGTGTAAACCGTTGGGAAAAGCCTTTCCCAACGGCTTACTTCCCCACGGTTTGTAGAACCGTTGGTATAACATATACCAACGGTTCTTCAGCCTTTCCCAATGGTTCTAAACCGTTGGGAAATGATGGATTTCCAGTAGTGAAAGGGGAAGATCCAAATTTCATTAGTGTTGAAAATTTAAGTGAAATACTAGAGTATGATTGGCTAAACGGGTTAGTTGTAAATGTATACATGGGGTATGTTTTCATAATTTGATTTTCCAAAAGATGATATACTATGATAATTATGACTAAATACATTTCATATTTTTTTCAAGCGAATATATGAAAAAACATTTAAGGGATTTATTCGTGAACAAAAATTCGGACTCGTTAATCCTCACATCACCTCTATAGAACAAAAAAATAGAATCCAAGAAAGAGGGTGAAATAGTGACAGGCCTGCTCAAATTTTTTAATAGTATAAATATAGATTAAAGACTCTTATTAATACCAAATATGCAAGGGTAAAACTCTATAATTTTATAATATCAAATATATTTTAATTTCTTTCATTACTTATTCCTTTTTGGGTTTTTAGGTAGAATTGGATGATTATTACGATCAATTTGAAAACTCTAAGGATTTATTTATTAGATTCAATGCATGGATATCCAACAAAACGACCACACATGATTGAATTTTTAAATTTTTAATATACTTCATCCAACATTTTAAAACTAATCATCTAGTTATATAATTTATATTATGTTTTAATGTGGATTCTATTATGATAGGGAAGTTCATGAATATCGTCTACATCAAATAATGAGTCTAGGGGAAAAGGGAAAGGAACATCATAAGTAATACGTTGGGATAAGTATCAGGGTATATATAATAAGATTTCACTATCTAAACATATATAAAAAATTACTTATTTTTCTTAATGTTTTTGTAGTTTCTGGAAAAAATGGAAAAGACTATAGTTATTATGCTTGTAAAATTATGAAAGAGATCATATTCCATGAACAAACCAACATCCCTGAAGAGATATTTTCTAAGATAATTACTATTTCATTTAAAATATTTTTTAATCCTTTTTGTATTCACATTTTTTCAATACTACCATGATTGTCGAAAAGACTACTATTCACAAGATGATATAGATTTGTTTATAAATGAATGAGTAGAATACCTAATGGAAGAATGTACACAAATATCACGAAGATGTGAACAGTATGTCTTGAAGTGTCTTTTTTTATTTAAAATTGTCATTTTTTAGTAAAAAGAATAAATAACATACTAAAAACTAAGAAAATGCATTAGGATTGATTTGATACTTTAGCAAAATGATCCATAAGTCATTTTTGACCTGTAGGAATCAACTATATCTAAATCTGATGCATGGTGTGACCGTTATGACTTTAATACGTATTTTTATATTAAATTAAAAATAAATTTAGCAAAAAGAAAAAGCGACATACTGAAAACAAATAAAAAACATTCAAATTGTTTTGATACTTTAATAAAACGATCCATAAATAATTTTTGACATGTATAAATAAACCACATATCAATCTGATGAACGCTGTGACTGGTATGACTAAAAGTGTCTGTTATCAGTTTAACATTGACATTTTAGATCAAAAAATGTCATTTACTGATAACCAAGAAAACTTTCTCTGATTGTCTTCATAATTTAGGACAATGATTCATAAGTTCTTTATGATGTGTATGAAGCAGTCTCATGTCAAACTAATGCACGATGCGACCGGTATGACTCAAAATGTGTGTTTCCAGTTGGAAATGATATTTTAGAAAAAAAACACAATTGGGATACTAAAAACTGAGAAAACACATTAATATTCTTTTGATAATTTATAAAAATGATCTATAAGTAATATGTGATGTGTATAAATCAACAACACCTCAATCCGATGCATGGTGAGACCAGTATGACTCAAAGTTTTTCTTTTTATTTAAAATTGACATTAATTTTAGTAAAAAAACACAACTAGCATACTAAAAACTGAGAAAAATAATTCGTATTTTTTTGATAATTTAGAAAAATTATCCATGATTCATTTTTGATGTTTAAGAATCAACATCAACTTAATAAAATACACGATGTGACTGGTATAAATCCAAATGTATATTTTTATTTAAAACTGACATCAATTTAAGTAAGAAGAACAACTAACATACTGAAAAATGAGAAAACACCTTCATATTGTTTTGATAATTTATGATAATGATACATGAGTCATTTGTAACATTTATGAATCAACCACACCTCAATCCAATGCACAGTGTGATTGATATGACCAAAAGTGTCTTTTATCAGTTTAAAATTTACATTTTAGCTCAAAACTTGACACTTGATAAAAGCCAAGAAAACACTTTTTGATTGTATTCGTAATTTAAGAAATTTATTCTTAAGTCATTTCTGACATGTATTAAGTATTATCACATCAAATTGACACACAATGTGACTAGTATGACTAAAAAAGCATGTTTCTGGTTTGAAATGACATTTTAGTAAAAAAATAGAATTGGAATACTAAAAACTGAGAAAATGCATTTGGATTTTTTTGATACCTTAGAACAATGATCCATGAGTAATTTCTGACATCTTGGAATAAAAAAAACCTAAATCTGATAAACTATGTGACTGATATTAATCCAAATGTGCTTTTATTTAAAATTGATAATAATTTAAGTAAAAAGAACAAGTGACATTTTGAAAACTGAGAAAACGCATTCAGATTGTTTTGATACTTTAAGAAAATGATCCATGACTCATTTTTGATGTGTAGAAATCAACTCCACCTCAATCTAATGCATGGTGTGACTAGTATGACTAAAATTATCCGTTATCCGTTTAAAATTGATATTTTACTTTAAAAAGTTTCACTCACTGAAAGCTAAGAAAATGCCCTATGATTGTCTTGATAATTTAGAAGAGTGATTTGTAAGTCCTTTGTGATGTGTATAAAGTAGTATCACTACAAAACGATGCATGATATGACTATTATGAATCAAAATGGGTGTTTCTAGTTTGAAATGATATTTTAATAAAAACACAACTGTCATACTGAAAACTGAGAAAACCCATTAATATTGTTTATATACTTTAGAAAAATGATCCATGAGTTATTTATGACGTGTAGGAATAAACTAAACCTCAATATAATGAATGATGTGACCAGTATAAATTGAAATATTTCACTTAAATTTGATATTAATTTTAGTAAAAAAACAAGGGACATACTCAAAACCATGAAAACCCATTAGGTTTGTTTTGATATTTTAGGACAACAATCCATAACTCATTTTTGAGGTGTAGAAATCAACCCCACCTCAATACTATGCACGGTGTGACCTATATAACTCCAAATGTGTCTTTTTTATTAAAAATTGACATTTTATTAATGTATTCTTTCATATTAATGTTTTACTTGTTTATTTATAGTATTTCTAACATAATATTTGTTTTCTTATATAGGTGGAACCTTTTTCTAGAGTTGGGATGATTTTTTCAACAACTAATACCATGGGTGGACATTTTTGAGAGGGGATCACGAATGTCAAAGGATGAAATATTAATTCTTTTAACTGTTTGTTGGATAATTTTAAATGTAATTATATAAAAAATTGTTTGAAATGTATATATAATTGTTTTCCAAACACTTGTGTGTATTTCTTTGTTCTTATATGAACTTATTTGTTCTTGTGTGCGATGTACAGGTGGTGTGTGTGTTTGTTGTACAAGTGATGGTGGGTGTGTTATTATATAAACACCATATCACAGGTAGCTAGGCCTTTATCAGATCTATTTCGAACCCTAATAAAGTCCCTCTTTATCAGTGCTAATTAAAGCGCTGATAAAGTGATCCTTTATTAGTACTAAAAATGGCGCTGATAGGGGTGATTTATCAACGTTTTTTTATCACGGATAAAAGACAACCTTTATCAGCAATTTTTTATCATTGTTAATGGGGACCCCACATTTATATTCATGGAGATTAACATCACTTTTCTAGTTCTGTTAAAAGTGTTTTCTAGCACTTTTAAAAGCACTATCTGTAGTTGTGAGAATATGGTTCCTTCTATTCTGTTTCTTCCTACTTTCGGTGGACATGCCCAACTTTGGGAGGAACTTATGATGCCTTATTCTTAGGTGGTAGAGAAATTGTGGGTCTGCACAACAGTGCTTTTAGGGTGGTGTGAGCTCAATCAATTATTTTTCGAGTTGTCTAATTGTAAAAATTTTGCACATACATGGCCAAAACTTTCTTCCAACCATCATCTTCTTCTGACCGGATGACAGTTATACAAGACACCTACTCTAGAGATTTGTCTAATGCAACCTATCCAGAGTGGACCATTTCTTGAGGGATGTATTTGATGACAAAACAATCCTATATGTTATGAGACATCCTTATATGGTAAGGTTAGTAGTAGAAACAGGTGGTGAGGTTGACCTCATGAGGTTTCCTAGGTTATGGGAGCCTGAGTTGGTTATTGTACATGGATGCTAATAAATAACTGGGGAAATGCTCATTTATAAAGGAGTATAATTTTTTCATTCATTCCTTAAATCCTAGATGACCCTGATTTCTTCGTGCTTCTAGCCGAGGGTGATTTTGTGGTTTTTACCGCTCAACAGGAGGTATTGGGCAGTTCAAAGCTATCCTAGGTGCCTAGATGGGTACTACCACTAGCTTGAGAGTGACTACTAAGAATTATTCTTTAACTGGACTTTTCCCCTATGTTGTGGGTATGAGTTGAGACATGGATCAGGTCCACTGAATGGATTCTTCCATAAATTGTTCTATTTTGGAGAACTCATGGAGTCCACCTGGATACTTCATGGGGATTAGAGGTGTCTACAAATCTTCCTTGATATTTTCATCATAGAGTTTCAGTAGTTTCTACTAAAAGAGAAGGATGGTAAATGAATCGGTTAATCCTTTCCACCACACTATAAAATCATACACCGTCTAGTTCTCAAGTTGTTTTTAGTTCATCTAGTTGATGATTATTTTTTTCTCAATGTAGATCTTAACTGATAATGTAACTGATAATTATGGTCTTACCATATTTCAATAGATCCTACTAGAAGACTGTTATACCAAATAAAGGTTGGCACTATCAGAGTCTTTATGAAACACCTCATATTTTTTGCCTCCTGTTGGTCTGGAGGGCCCATCATTGGCCCACACCAGGATACGAAGTGTGTGAGATTTTGTTTGGAGTTTCATACACCCTTAAAGGTAGAAAAGGTAGGATTTATGAAGTTGGGTGGAGGTGGAGTATCGTCCAACCATTCGGGATATGGCTTCCTTTCAAGATTAAAAAGTGTGCATCGCCCTTCCATGGATTCTATTTAGGTATCCAGGGACTCGATGATGTTAAGTAACTCTGGGGGTAATACTATCTACCCCATATCCCATCCATAGGGAGTGGGTGGGGACTGATGACATGGTTCTACCTTCATCTCCTACTGATTCTCGATTTTCCTATGACTAAATGGTTATCCTGATGAGGGAGAGGATATCGATGCAACAGAGGGAAGCCACGATCATTTTTAAATTCCTTATTCATGTATAATTGATGTCTAGTTTTATATCCAATCTAATTCTTGGATACCGCTATTTATAGAGGATCGTCTTGGGAGGTAGAATATTCATCTCTACCTGAAGATGGTACCCAGTGGGTATATTTCCCCTGAGTAGCTCCTCATTGAGTTGTTAGAGAGTTTGTATTTTTCTCTCATATTGTGAAAATTAGTCCTTTGTGGAAGGAATCTCAAATATTCTGGATGGTGATTGGGATATGGCCTCACCTTTACCTTTTTCTTTCGAAGGGTTTCACTAAAGAGGTGGCATATTGTTATTCCAAGGTTCTTGATTTTTTACCCTTCTTTAGTTTCAAGTGCATACAACCTCATTAGGTGAATCCAAATCACCCTACTCTTAGGGTACATTTTCTATGTTGTGGCCCTCTATATTTTCATCTTGATCAATGTATGCCATGTTTATAGTGATGGAATTCAGAGGAATATCAAGAAATGGTGGTTGTTTCATTACTTTCAATGTAACAGGATGATTCTAAACTAGATTCATTTGGGTCATTAGTTGAACCCTTGACCTATTGGGCCATTTTGTCTTGCGACCCCTATGGGGTTTGATCACCTTTTCCATACACTCCTCCCATATTAGCCTATGAATAGTAACTTTGAGGGAGTTTCCAATTGTGGTTGCCATATGGCCCCGACTAGTAGAGGTTTGTCTCCTGATGGGAGGGATAGGTGGGACATCGACCATTTTTCTCCAAACCTAGAGAAGACTGGCTCTCTCTATGGTGATAATGTTCATTAAAATTTCCCCATACTTGTGGAATTGACATTGATTGATACCATTATTGAGGATCAAATCATCACAATTAGTAACTTAATGATTCCCAGGACAGAGATCTAGATATAAACACCCCCATCCCAGTGGGGTGGGTGTGATCTGGAACCACCTTTGATTCTCCTAGGACACTCTTAGGGGATGATGAACTTGCAGATAGTGATTGAGATATTCATGCCCCCAGCCTAGTGAGTTGGGGTTCACTTGCAATTTTCGAGGGTATATCTTGAATCCCCTTGGGAATTGATAATCTGAGGGGTGGAGGTGGTGGTAGATAATCCCCTATCCTAGGAGGTAGGGTCCAATCCTAGACAGATACTATGATAGATGCTACTGTGACTAGTTTGATGCGGCATAACTATGCTCACATGGGAGATGAGTGCAGTGAAACACATGATGACAACCATTCTTTATAGGAAGTTGTTCAGATGATCGAAACTTAATTCTCTATGTCTAAAATGCATTATGATTTCTTTGTGGGGAATTATATGGTATTCTGTTGGCTATACTCTCCCTCTATTCATGATGTCTGGGCATCGTTAAAGTGGGTTCATTCCGTTGTAGTGACCAAATAGCTGAAAATTACCCAGTCCCCTAATTTTTCCAGAGGTTATAACATTACATGACAATGAATATGAGGGGTTATATTGTTCTATGGGTGCGACAAAGTGTAATGCTCCATACTTTCTCCATTCTCAAATACATATTCATGACTTGGATTCAGAGATCAGCTTCCAAAGTGTCACGATGCAATGGAGGCAAGCATGTTGTTGATTTTCACTATGTTTTTCCAATTTTGGATCCTAAGCCATGGAGATAACAACCAGGTATAGCTGACAACAAAGTATATTTTTTCACTACTACAAAACCCACATTTAACAACACTGGTATTTATCAGTGCAATAAAAAATGCATTAAATGGCATATTTATCAGTGCTAAGGAAAGTGCTGATAAATTTAACCTTTTATCAGTGTTTTTTTAGCACTAATAAATGGAACCTTTATCAGCGCTTTATTTTTAGCACTAATAAATGGTATCCTTTATCAGTTATTTATTTTTATCACTAATAAAGGGTGCCCTTTATCGGTGCTAATAAAGGTTCCCTTTATCAGTACTTTATTTTTAGCGCTGATAAATATTTCTTTCATCAACTCTTTTTTAGCATTGATAAAGGTCTGAATAAATGAAATGAAAAAATTAAATAAATATAAAATAAAAAATGATTTTATTAAAAAAATATTTAATTTTTTATTAATTAAATTATTATTGATAAAAATGAATAAATTGATTATAAATTATTAAATATTAAACATTTTATTAATTAGATAATTATGATAATTAATGTTATTAAATTGTATATATTATATATATATTAATAATATAAATATGATTTATATATTAAAAAATATTTATGCGCTTTAAATTAAATAGTCATATATTTATTGAATAATGGTTTATAATTAAAAATTAATATGAATTAAAAATATTTACTAATTATATAGTACTTAACATATAATTGAATTTTGTTTGATTTTTCAATTTAACATAGATCAAATATGTGTTATATTGATTTCACATATATTTAATTAATACATTTTTATATATAATTCATGCACATAAAACTCATGCATTTTTTCAATATTTTTAAAACGTACTTATTCTTAATTTATTCAGTTTCACTCATTTTTAACATATATGCATGCACTTAAAATTAGATATTCATTAATAATGTTAAAAATATAATTTTTAAAAAATATTTAGAAATAAATATATTTATAAGTGTACATTTACTATATTTATACAATTATATATTTATAATTATAAATAAATAAATATATTTTTTAATATTATTTATATAATTATAAATAAATAATTATATATATTTAAATAATTATTAAATTTATATTAAATTTACTTAAATAATGAATATATTTAATATATTTTTATATTTTTATTTAATATATATATGTATAATTATATAAATATTATTTTTTAAAAATATTTCTATAAATATAAATAAATAATTATAAAATTATATAAATATATTTAAAGAGGAATATTTTTACTATATATATATATTTATTAAGTATATATAAATATTAATAATTTTTTATTTATAATTATAATTATAAATCCTTTATCAATGATTTTTTCACACTGATAAAGATGAGGCTTTATCAATGCTAAAAAAAGCACAGATAAAATGAGTATTTATCAGTTCTATAATTTTAGCGCTCATAAAGATTGATTTTATCAATGATTTTTTAGTTCTAATAAATACCCACCTTTATCAATGATTATTTGTAACCACTAATAAAAGTGTCCTGATCTAATTAAAAAACCTTAACCATTTGAGAACCCTGTCATGATATCAGAATCTTTCTGCAGAAGACACCCACTGACGACGCTCCTCCTCAATGAATCAAACCTCGAATCAAACCACTCGACTACCTCTCGAAAATATCATCCAACATATGGTGTTCGATTGAAGTTAGGGTTTCCAATTAGGGTTTCATATTTTCTTTAACCTATCAAGGTAGGACTTCCGATTTTATTTGTGTATTTTTGGTTTTTTTTGATTTCTTCTTTAACGATTTTGTTATTTGTGGTATGTGTAAGAGTTGGTGTCCTAGAAAAAACTGGTTGTACTTTTATTACATGGACATTTAATTTATCTAAGTATTAAACACCTTATTACATATTGTTCATTATTCTGCATGACTGTGACGTAATAATGTCCTGGATTATTTGTTGCATTGATAAGGTCATGGTAGTTCCCCGCTATGATGAGAACCTTGAAATGCTATAACAATATTCTTAAATATAGTTCTATGATTTGATGAAATACAATGATGAGACACATAGAATGAAAACTGTCTGGTATGAGTACGCGTAAGAATATGGGACTTCCTCTCATGAAGTTTACACTTGGTAATCTCCAAGATAGGAGATTATGAGAATAGACCCGCCAGTAGGAATTCCACATGTTTTGGTGTCATCAGATATTTTTATCTACGAGTGTGTGTAATGATCCTTAGACTTTAATATTATCATTAATACATTTCATGACTCACACAGTTTGATTTACTGACGAAAACCATCACACAAACAGTTGGCAGGAAGTAGGGTACTTTGGGTGCGTCACGAGTGACATGTTATTAACAGATAATTCGATGAAAGATTTGTCCCTTCCATTTATGGAAGTTGATATCTAGGCCCTTTTATTTAAATATAACCGTCACATGAAATTCTATGGCCATGGTGCAATGATGAGTTTATTTTAGGTAGTTAAAGAACGACATATCAAGCATAAAAGTTGATGACACTATCATGAAACCTGCTTGATGAGATATTGCGACAAAAGGATTATATTACACAGTGAGCATTCATATGTGGATGTCATTGTTAAGACTTTAAGTTCTTTATCTTGGGTGACTTGACTCATTGCTAGAAAGTACTCTTGGACTTTAGGAAAGACTGCCTAATGCCAAGAAGAAAGAATCCTAAAGGGTTACACACTAAGTGTTTCTGGTGGTATTGGTTAAATTCTATTTTAATTTAATTACTAAATATTATTTTCAAGATAATGGAATAATTTTATTCAAGTTAAAATGACGGTATAAATTAAATACATATTTATTCACCGGATTTTGGGTAAAATATATTTATTTATTTTATTGAAAATTTAATAAATATTTTTTTACTAGTTTATAAATAAAATATTTATCTAAGAGAATAATTTATTTATTTATTTATTTGGGTGTTTAATAAATTCAAGTGGAGTTTGAGAGGACCAAGGCCGGTTCAATAGTAAAATAATTATTTGAAAGATGATAGATAATTATTTAACTAGTTGGCACAAATTAAAATAACGCTGCTATTATTTTGTGACATGGATTTTTATTTATAATTCCGTTTTGTGCAAGTTGGCGCACCATAAATAATGACGTGGTATTATTATTAATAACATGTGTTTTCTCTTAGGTTATGAATGTATTTAATATCTTTTACACAATTAAATATTGTAACTGGAGCCCCATGTCAATAAATAGACACATATGTCTATTGTGCCAGGTACCGAACCGCACACCCGATGAATTGAGAGTTGTTGAGATACTCAATTTCTCTCTCAAATACTCTTCCCACCACTTTCAACAACGAGATATATTCTTCAAGGATGAAGAACAAGCGATCAAGAAGGAAAGGCACAAGACACTCGCTTCACCACGCTAGCACTCAAAGAACGAGCGGTGTCGATCAGAGGCCATCAGAGCACGTGTGGATCATCGCTAGAGGAATTCTAGTCTGGATCCTTATAAGCACAATGAGATAATCTAGAAGGGTAATTCTGGATGATCAACATCATCAACAAAGAAAATAACAAAGATCCAAGTATGTATTTCTTTATAAAATTAATTAAATTAATTATAAACATGATGTGAAACATCCTCTCTAAAGGATTCAAGCCTCTTCCTTCTTTATCTAAATCTTTGATTATATTCCATTTAGACTGGAGTTCATCATTTTATTGATCCCAGAAGAATCATCGATCATGGTAAAAATCAATGTTGGGTGCTGACCCAACCATGCCTCCGCTGTGCCCAGAACCTTCAAATGGTATTAGAGGGGTTACATCATAGTTTATACTTAATTAAATATTTCGTTTTTGACTTACGTATTTAATAATTTAGTTGTTTAAATTAATGTTAATCATTCTTCAAATCTGAATCTTGAGATCTATTCCTCCTCTTTTTTTTCTCATTCACCTTACTGAAATGATCTTTTTTTTTAATTTTGATTAATATAAAATAGAGTATCTCATCTGGAGGTGTCAAAGCTTCCTGGTCGTACAACACTAGAACACAAAACATATATTCGGCAGTACATGCCATGTAGTCAAGATTCAATGCATTGGACCAGTCCACCAAACCAAGCTATGTGTTGTAGTCTTTCTAAGTCTTAAATGACTCTGTGTGTTGACCCAGAACAATTGGAATACTGTTTCTGGATTACACGTCGTGTAGTCCACTGGACATGGCGTGTAGTCCCTTCAGGTTAGGGTTGGACTGTATACCCTGTACATGGATTTCCCGGCTGGAAACCATGTAACATGGATACTACATGGCATGTGTCCCACTGAACATGCCGTATTCTCCAAATATTTTCAAAGTACACTCACACGCTTTTTCCCCGGTCGTGTACTTCAGATGGATGGTGAAAAGTAGTACACGCCGTGTAGTTTTAACTACACCCTGTGTACTCATCCAAATTACACAAATTTATTAAAATTTATTATTATATTATACAAACCCTTGATATGTGTACCATTGTCCGAGCGTAAATCTAAGGCACAACACATGATAGGTGTTATATATATATATATATATGTTTAATCTAAAATACGTGTAATGTTCATTTATACTCATTAGGTAGTTATGAATAGTAATTCTCCGGGTTTCCTCCAAGGTACAATTTACGTACAAAGATAATTTTAAATGAATTTATTTGTTTAAAATTATGATGGATGAGAATCTCTAGAAAATTCATAAAAGGGTTTAAGTTAAAAGGATTGATTAATTAAAGATGATAATTAATTGATTTGAACGTGATTTATATTAGACAAGAATGATTAAATAATTGAATTCTAGTTTTATGTATGCGTAAAAATCTTTGCATGTATGGATGATCATGAGCTATACAAAGACCTTTGTATGTGGATGGTTTCCTCTAATTTATTTATTTAAATTAAATTTGTTGGCCTGCGCGCCATATCTTCTACGTGCCCATGGTTTCTTTTATTTAAACCCCCATTTTACCCCTCACCAACATGTGAGTTTAAAATAATATGTAATGGATGGAACTCCCAAGCTATAGGAGGTGGTTCAAGCTGGATTCGAGACAAAATCAATCCCAGAAGATACAGAGGTGGACATGTCGAAAGCTGTAAACACAAACCCAAAAGGTTCAAGGTGTTTCTCCCCTAGGTAAGGGTTAGTTTATCAACCACTAGATAAACTAACCATTATAAAATCTCATGATCATGACCTTTTCATTATTTCATTTATGTCAGATGCATGCTTTATCATTATTGATGTGTTGTCACGATCACATAATTAATGAATTAAACAAGCATGCAAAATAGAATTAAAATAATCCAAGATTATACGTAAATATTATTAATACATGGTTAGTCACTTAAGTAAGTTCCAATTAATATTAACAAGCATGTGATAATGATAATAATCAATTCACGCATAAGATATAAAAATACATCAAATAAAATATTAAGTCAGACCAAGCCTTCCGTTACGTGACTAAGGGAAAAAATCAACAAAACTATGTGTTTGACCAACCCCTGTTGGGAAACTTACTTTTATATAGAAAGACCTTATGAAAGGTTTTAGGTTGAATTAACCATTTACATAAAGAGGAGTATCCCTTTCTAGTCTTGGTGTAATATTGGAGGCAAGAGTTGAGGAAATCTGAAGTCATGATTTCAGGATTGGGGAGCTCACTCAACAGATCAAGGAGCTGCAAGCCCATAGTTGGAAAATACCTACCTACCTAAATACCTTCAAATAGATTGACAAACCCTTGTTGGGGTTATGAAATGGGGAATATGGATCATTGAAATTAGAATGTCATGGAAACTGGACATTCTGAGTTCAATGGTGAGGGACATTGGGACTTGATAAAATAGTGGGAGACTTAATAAATTTTATTATTTCTCATATAATGTAATCAAGAAAGTACTAATGATCTGCTCTTTTAATTGTAGAATAAAAATGAAAAGATCATAAACCACACTATCCCTGCAATAAATTCGGGATAAAGACAACATCCTCACTGGCAGTGACTTCCAGGAATGTTTTAGACACCTTCGGGTTATCCTGTTCCATGAACAGAAGTCTTATGTGTTGAAGTCGGTATTACTTGATCCGCCTTCCAAAGAGGTGAGTGATGAGGATTTACCAGTCTATAAGAATCATATGAATGATGTGGTCGACATTTAATGTTTGATGTTATCATATATTTCTAGTGATCTCATGAAGTCTGATGAAAACAGTGATTCTTATATCCTGCTCGATCACCTCTGTGGTCTTTAATAGGAGAGATCAAGACAAGAAAGTTTTGAGATCTCTAAGGCACTCTTTCAGAGTAAGCTTGGTGAAGGTGCCCCAGCTGGGCCTTATTTAGTCAAGATCATTTTCTAATTGAGTTCTTGGAGGTTCTAGGGATTAAACTCCCCGCAGAACCGGGAACCGATATCATTTTCACATCACTCCCTCAAAGCTTCTCTAAATCTATTTTCAATTTCAGTATAAAAAAAATTTAGAAGTATCTATCCGATATTCTTATCCTCATTCTCCATGTGGACAAAGATATGAAGTGTGAAAATCCTTATGTCATTATGGTGAATAATAGGAAAAGGATGGTGAAGGGATTTAAGCCCAAAGATTCTTTACGACCTTCCAAGAAAAGGAAGATCAAAGGGGAGGAAAGGGAATATGAGGCTTTTTAATTCACATGTGGCAAGAAGGTCCACTGGAAGAAGAACTGCACAAAACCTAAGAAGCAAGGGGAAGCTTCAAGTTAATTTTTTATCGAATTCAATCTATCTATTTCTACAAATTGGTTATTAGATATAGATTTTGGTTCTCACATATGTATCCAAATATAGGAACCAAGTAGACTCATAAATATTGACTCAGAGGAGATAGATCTACAAGCAACCAAAGGATCCAAACTTGTTGTTGTAGCTGTCGGGGACTACCATCTCACGTTGCCAACTAGGATGATCTTGGTGTTAAAGGGTTGTTATTATGTTTCTTCTGTTACTAAAAACATTATTTCTGTATCCAGATTAGATACAGATGGATTTTTTTTAATGTTTGGAAATGAATGTGGATTCTTTTACAAAGATATCATTTGTTTTAGTAGGGAACATTTATACAATGGTATTTATGTGTTAGATTACACAAACCAATTAATAGAAATCGATAACAAAGATACTTCACATTACTCATACCACAACCAACATTGGTATCACTAGATAGGTCATGTAAATGATAAATTCTTGGAAAATTTACATCAAGATGAATGTTTATATTCTTTCGAACTAAAACCACTTGGCGTATGTCATGATTGTTTTCAAGGAAAAATGACCAAAGCCCCATTTAGTGGGAAAGGTGAAAGGTCTAATGAACTTATTGAATTGGTTCATACTGATGTTTGTGGACCATTTCCAATTGAATCAAGTTGAGGGTACTCATACTTCATAAATTTTACTGATGATTTTAGTAGATATGGATATATCTACTTAATGAGGTATAAGTCTGGTTCTTTTGATAAGTTCAAAGAATACAAGAATAAAGTTGAGAACCAGGTTGGTAAGAAGATTAAGAAACTCTACTTAGACCGAGGTGGAGAATATCATAATCAAGACTTCATTGATTACTTATGAGAGTTTGGGATGCTATCCCAACTCACTCCTCCATACACGCCCTAGTTGAATGGTGTGAGAGAAGGAGGAACCAAACCCTGTTGGACATGGAGAGATCAATGATAAGTCATGCGAGTATTCCATTATCCTTTTGGGGATATATGTTACAAACAATGACACACATACTAAACCAAGTACCAAATAAATTGATAAATGATATTCATACAAGCTATAGAGTAAAAAGAAAGCCATATTATCGAATTTACATGTGTGGGGAAGTGACACATTTGTTAAGGACTCTTTGGGTAAAAAAATTTCACCCCGAGGAATATAGTGTACCTTTATAGGATACCCCAAGGAAACAAGGAGATATTAGCTATAAAACACCTCAAACAAAAATCTTATAGTGGAAAGGAATGCCATATTCCATGATAGGGAGCATATATCCAAAAGTGATAGTGTGATCAAGATAGACTTCAATGAAGTTGAGGCTCAAGGTACACAAGAGTTGGTACATGAATAGATTCCACAAATCCCCATGGAAAAAAGAACTGTTCTAGAGACACAAGAACTGTGTAGGAGTACAAGAGAGGTTAGAGAACTAGAATATTATGGTTTTCTAGTTACTGAGGATGGTGACTCATTATTATTTGATAATAATGATCCTCTAACCTACAAGGAAGCAGTAAGTGGCACAGATGTTTCCAAGTTGAAAGAATCCATGAATTTTGAAATGGATTCCATGTACCAAAACCAAGTCTGGATTTTGGTAGATCCTCTAGTTGATGTAAAGACTATTGGTTGCAAATGGGTATTCAAGAAGAAAATCGACATGGAAGGAAAAGTCAGTACCTAGAAGAAAAAACTGGTTGTAAAAGGGTTCAAACAACGTCAAGGAATTGACTATGATGAAACCTTTTCCCCAGTTTCAATGCTGAAATCCATTAGAATTATATTGTCCATTGCCGCTTACCATGACTATGAGATTTGGAAAATGGATGTTAAAAAATTATTCCTTAAAGGGAACCTCCAAGAAGATGTCTACATGATGCAACCTGAAGGGTTTATAACTCCAAAGGATGCCAATAAATTATGCAAGTTACATAAATCCATTTATGAATTAAAGAAAGAATCAAGGTCATGGAACATTATTTTTGATGAATCCATAACAAAATTTGGTTTTATCAAGAAAAAATGTGATCAATGTGTCTACAAACGTTTTAGTGGGAGTGCAGTAATTTTTTTAATAGTATATGTTGATGACATATTACTTATTAGAAATGAGATACTAGTCTTACTATCTATTAAGGCATGGTTTAATAAATGTTTCTCTTTGAAGGACTTGGGAGAGGAAACATATATTCTTGGGATCAAGATCCATTGTGATAGATCCAAGATATTGTTGGGCCTAAGTCAAAGTACATACATTGATAATATTCTAAATATATTCAGTATGGAACAATCCAAGAGGGAATTGTTTCCAACATCACATGAAATTAATATTTCCAAGAAAATGTGTACTTAGACACATGATGAAATAATGATTATGGAAAGGACTCCATAAACATCAGCAATTGGGTCTGTCATATATACCATGATATGTACTAGGTTGGATGTCGCCTGCACATTGAGTGCAGTGGGAAGATATAAAGCTGACCCAGGTGACCACCATTGGATAGAATTTAAGATTATCCTAAAGTATCTGAGCCATAATAAGGACATGTTACTGGTTTATGGAGGATATGAGGAAATATTCATCATAGGATATGAAAATTATAGTTTCTAGATTGATCAAGATGACATGAAGTCATAAAAGGATACATATTCACTTTGAATGAAGGTGAAATGAGATGGAAGAGCTCAAAGTAGAGTGTGGTCACAGATTCTACAATAGAGTCCGAGTATATCACCACTTATGTGGAAGTTAAAGAAGCAGTTTGGATGAGAAGCTTCATCCAGGATCTGGATGTGATACCTAGCAGTAAAGATCCCATAACACTGTATTGTGATAATACTGTAGCGTTGGATCTCACAAAAGAGCCAAGGTCACATTAGCAGAAGATGTACATACTTTAGAAGTATCATCTCTTGAGGGATTTTTCTCAGAGAGGTGAATTTACAATGAGAATTATTTCCACAAAAGACAACGTGGAAGACCCCTTGACTAAATCCTTGACTTAGCAGAAGCATGATCACCATGTGAGGTCTAGTGAACTTAAATTCATAGGCAGTTAGATCTAGTTAATGTGGGAGTTTGTAAGAGTGGGTGTCTTAGAAATAACTAGTTGTACTTTGATTACATGTATATTTAATGTATTTAATTATTAAACATCTTATTACATATTGTTCATTGTTCTGCATGACTATGATGTAATAATGTCCTAGAGTATTTGTTGCATTGATAAGGTCATGACAGTTCCCTAATATGATGAGAACCTTGAAATGCTATAAAAATATTCTTAAATATAGTTCTATTATTGAATGACATACTATGATGGGACACATAGCATGAAGACCGTCATGTGTGAGTACTCGTAAGAAGATGAGACTTCCTATCATGAAGTTCTCACTTGGTAATCTCCTAGACAAAAGATTATGAGAATAGACCCACTAGTAGGATTTCTGCAAGTTTTGGTGTCATCATATATTTCTATCTACAAGCATGTGTAATGATCCTTAGACTTTTTGATTATCATTAAAATGTGTCATGACTTTCGCATATTGATATAATGGAAAAAACCATCACACATACAGTTGGAGGGAAGTAGGGTACATCAGGTACGTCATGAGTGGCATGTTATTAATGGATAAGTTGAGGAAGGATTTGTACCTTCCATTTATGGAAGTTGATATCTCATTCGTTTGATTGAAATAGAACCATCACATTAAATTCCATGTCCATGGTGTAATGATGATTTTATTTTAGGTTATCAAAGAATGATGTATCAAGCATAAAAGTTGATGACACTATCATGAAACCTACTTGATGAGATATTGTGACAAAGGGATTATATTACATAGTTAGTGTTCATATGTGGACTTCATTTTTGAGACTTTAAGTTCATTATCTTGGGTGCCTTAACCCATTGCTAGACAATACTTTTAAACTTTTGGTAAGCGTACCTAATGCCAATGAGAAAGAATTCTAGAGGGTCACACACTAAGTGTTTATGGTGGTCTCAGTTAAATTCTATTTGAATTTGATTAATAAATGTTATTCTAAAGTCAATGGAATAATTTTATTCAAGTTAAAATTATTTCATAAATTAAATAAATATTTATTCACCAGATTGTGGGTAAAATATATTTATTTATTTTATTGAATAGTTAATAAATATTTATTTACTGGTTTGTAAATAAAATACTTATTTAAGATATGAATTTATTTATTTATTTATTAGGGTGTTCAATAAATGGAAGTAAAGTTTGGGTGGACCAAGGCCGGTCTAGTAGTAAAATAATTATTTTCAAGAAGATAAATAACTATTTAACTAGTTGAAACAAATTAAAATAACGCTGCTATTATTTTGTGATGAAAAATTTAATTTATAATTCTATTTTGTGCAAGTTGGAACACAATAAATAATTACACAGTATTATTATTAATAGCACGAGTTTTCTCTAAGGTTATGAATGTATTTAATTACTATTATGCAATTAATTATTGTAACTGAATCCCCATGTTAATAAATAGACACATACATCTATTATGCCAGGTACCAAACCACAGACTTAGTGAATTGAGAATTGTTGAGCTAAAAAATTTCTCTCTCAAACCCTTTCCCCACCCCTCTCAAGAATGAGAAACTTTCTTCAATGCCTAAGAAAAAGTGATCAAGAACGACCGACACAAGGCACTCAATTCGCCACGCTAGCACCCAGAGAATGAGCAGTTTCAATTAGAGGCCATAAGAGCACTTGTGGATCACTGCTAGAGGGATTATATTTTGGATCCTTACAAGCGCAACAAGATAATACGGAAGGGTCATTCCAAATGATCATAATAATCAATGAAGAAAATACCGAAGATCCATGTATTATTTTCTTTAATAAATTAATTATAAATATGATGTGCAAGATCCTCTATCAAGGTTTTTAGACTCTTCCTTATTTATCTAAATATTTTATTATATTCTGTGGAGACTGCCATTCATCATCCTATTGATCCTGGAATAATCTTTGATCATGGTAAAAATCAAAGTTGGGTGCCAACCCAACCACGCTTCCGCTACGCCTGGAACCTTCAGTACGGTGATTGTATACTAGTGAGGTATACCTTCCGGTTTTCTTAGTTTTTAATTTTTATTCAACTCTTGATCCCTCATGGAGATTTTATTGTTTCTGGACTCGATGGGGACACATGGAGTTAAATGGAGTTTAGTGGGTTATTTTATTTTGTTTACATTTCCCAAATTGATTGCCCAAATATATCATACATATATTTCATTCTTTATTTTATCAATGGTATTCCATACATGTGAAATTTTAGAAATTGAAATTAGAAATTTTGTGTGTGAGGGATTTGAAGGTAGGTTAAGGGATGTCTTTTATATTATACTAATTCATATATTCTTTTTTCTACTTATCTAGATTGGTTTGGGAATCCAATGTAAGGATGCATCATGGAATTTTTTATTTAAATTTTATTTATATTAGTTTTATTTATTTTTTGGGCCAAATCATTCCCACTATGTTGTTTGTCATGTCATGGTTCTTGTTTCTAGCTCGAGGGGGATTGAAAATGTCCCTTGGACACTATCATGGGCCATCTCATGTGTTTAATATATTTTTTTCATGGGTTTGTTTTGGAAACTATATCTATTGTTAAATGTGTTATACATTTTCTCAATAATCCAACTTCCTATGTCTCTACACTTAATGAATCTATTTTATTTTTCTTCTTCTTTAGATTAATCCAACATTATTTATAAATACTTTTAAGATTAATATTTGAAACATTATACATTGATGTTATATACTATTTTCCAACTACATTATAATTTTTTATCATCATCCTACTCCCCCTCTCTTAATAATTTACAAAAAAATATCCTTTTGAGATTACCCCTTTCTAGTTATACCACTTTTTTAGGACCTATATACCACTTCAATACATTATAATTTATTTCTCATAAATGTATATTTTCAATAATTTCACCCCCTTTTTGAGTATTCATTTAACTAATAACAAGTGTATTTTCATGGAATCACTTTGATACCTAGCTATATGACACATAATAAAATAGTATGTTAAACGTTTTTATAATAATGTTTTTTGCATATAACAAATATCCCACACTCCATGATATATATTGACATTCCATCCACACCATTTGAAAATTTTATTAAATTTTAAATGGGTTTTAACATGGGTTTTAAATCTTCCTTTTGATATATATAAAACAATTCCCTCACATACATGGATTGGGAAATAAATATCCCATGAATTCCATGATTCACCTATAAACTAAGGAAAATGTCAAATCACTAATAATCAACAGTTAAAAATTGGTCATTGTTAATGTTGAGAATTATTATCATCGTTCATCTCTTGTACCTCTAAATATTATGTCATCCACATTGATAAATGCTTTCAATCTATCCATAAAATTATTTTTTCATGATTATGATCAATTCCTCATTTTTAAATTAAAGTTTCTTTAATAATTCATCTCACCTTCAATACCAATAATTTAGTTCTTGTTTCAATTCATACATCATCTTTTTCAATTTACAAACATTATTCTCATATTAAATAATGAGAAAAATATCTATTTGTTTATTGTAAACTTTCTATTTGTGTAATCCATTAGTAAATGCTAAATTTACATCTAGTTGGAGTACCTTGAATTTGCTTGGGATGGGTCAGTGTGGTGATATGACACCCCAAGATTCTTGGGATGTTTTCAAATATTGATATACCATTAATTTTAAATGTAATAATTCCTTAGGTTACAACATCACTTGTTCCATTACATTTTTATATCTTCTAGTTGATTGAATGAAAGTTTATTATTCTTGTTTATCATATTTTAGTTTATTATTACTCATTTGTTTTCCATATTATATTTTTATTTGTTTAGATAATTTAATAAATATTTTATGTGGAGTAATTATTTTCTTAAATTCAATTACCCATTTTATTCAACATATTAAAATTCTTTGAAATAATCAAATGTTGAGTTTCCATTATTAGATTTGTATATAAATTTCACTTTTGATAATGAGTATCTTATTTTTATTTATTTATATATTGTATAAAATTAATCATTAATGAACCCAATAAGATGGATATTAACTGAAAATGGATGCATTCTAATTGTTTAACTAACAAATATAAAGTTGGAGTTAAAGAGTTCATCAAGTTTGTAAGAGAGCATGCATAAAACTCTTCTAAAATCCTCTGTCTGTGTTTATGTTGTTGTTATTAAAGATGAATTAGTCTATAAGAGTTGTAATAACATTTTATTTATCATATAATATATCAAATCTATTAATGTTAGACTAAACACAGGAAAACACTGAATGTGGACATCGATTGGGATGATACTACAATTTATGAATAATTTGATATGAATAACTTCGTAAAAGATGATGGAGATAACATGGAAGAAATGAAAATGGAAATTTAAGATGACCTTCATGATTATCCAAAGTAATTTTAGGAGTTAAATAGTTGTTTCAAGAAACCATTGTATATCAGTGTTACTAAATACATGACATTTTTAGCTGTTTGAAGTTATATAATTAGAAATATGGAAGTAGATAGAGTGACACAAACTTTATAGAACTACTTGGTCTTCCAAAAGATATTATACCAGAAGAAAATAAGAAACCATGATGAACATATGATGATAAATGAATTTTATGTTCAATGGGAATGATCTCTAAAAAATACATGATTTTCCAAATGATTTCTTATTATTTCGCAAAGACTACAAATCACTCATAAAATTCCCTATGTTTGGAACAGATCAATACAAGAAAAATGAATCAAGTACTTCAATATATATATGGTAATTTCCTATCATTACATGGTTTAAAAGACTATATGGATGCCAGAAAACCGTGAGACAATTAACATGACATGTAGATACAATAATTAAATATGGGAACCTATATCATTCAATATATTATCCTCAGTGGAAGAAAATTGATTATGAGTTTCCTGAATTTGGAGATGAGCCGAGAAACTTTCATCTTGTGTTTTCTACAGATAGAATAAATCCTTTTGGTATAAAGAGTAGTACTCACAGTACATGGACCATCGTGTTGGTAAATTATAACTTTCTTCCATGGTTATTCATGAAACACAAATACATTATGTTGTCTCTACTTATATCTAGATCAAAGAAACCCAGTAATGATATTGATTTATATTTGGATCCATTGATCGAAGATCTCAAATTGATATGGGATACATGAGTTACAATGTATGATGCTCATAGAAGTGAAGAATTCACATTCAGAGCCATTTTGTACAGAATGATAAATGACTTCCCTAATTATGGAAATTTATGTGGATATAGTATTAAATGAATGTTGGGGTGTCCCAATTGTGAAAAATACACATACTCAGTTTGGTTGAAACATTACTCAAAGACTGTGTTTTTAGTAGATAAGGAATTTTTACCTCAACGACATAAATACCAATCCTAGATGACATCATTATATGGGAATATTGAAGCATGTACAACACTATATCCAACAATAAGTGATCAACTATACAAAAAAGTAAAAACGTTTGACACTGTTTTTGGTAAACCATTTTTGAAAAACCTTACAAAATCAAGTTAGAATAAGAGATCAATTTTCTTTGAAATTCCACATTGGAATTTTTTGTATGTCAGACATCTTCTCGATTTCATGCATATAGAAAAAAATATTTGATAGTGTTATTGGCACGTTACTAAATGTTCCTGAAAAAATTAAAGATGGAATCAAGGATAGGTTGGACTCTATTGAAATGGGTATAATGGAAGAGTTGACACCAGTGAAGGGTAAAATGTGGAATTTTCTTCCTCTAAAAGCTTACACTCTATCCATATTGGAAAAATTGCAATTTTGGATTTTCCTTACTTGTGTAAAAGTTCCACAAGTTTATTCATAAAATATCAATAATTTCGTCTCAATGACTAATTTGAAGTTACAAGGACTAAAATCACATGACTGTCATGTTTTGATGACAGATTTAATTCATGTTTCTCTCCATTTTATTCTTCCTCAAAATGTACAACATACATTAACCATACTCTGATTCTTTTTCAAATCCACATGTAGTAAATTTGTAGACCGGGGAAAGTTTCCTGTCATGAATAAGGATATTTCAGTCATATTATGTGAATTAGAGATGTTCTTCCCACCACAATTTTTTGATATAATGGTCTACCTGATAGTTAACTTAGTCAGAGTGGTTCAACTATGTGGTCCTATTCATTACAGATGAATGTACCCCATTGAACGGTATATGAAGGTTTTGAAATGGTATGTAAAGAATCAAATTCATCCAGAAGGTTGTATTACAGAACAATATATTTTTGAAGAAGCTATTGAATTTTGTACTGATTACCTATCAAATGTTGAAAGCATCGGTCTCCCAAAGTATCATCATAGAAAACACCTTATGTGTGAAGGTATTTTCGGAAGAGATGTTGTTAAATATACTTTGATAGAGAGGGATAAAGCACATCTTTACATATTACATAATAGTGAAGATTTTTATCCATAAATTTAATCCCACAAATAAATTCTTAGAAATTTGATTCCATCAAGGACTTTAAGATTGATATCAAATACCCATAATCAAATTTGATAGGATTGTTCAGAGATCAAATTTATAAGGATTTATCTAAAAATATGAATTCAATTTCCAAAAAACTTTAATGGATAGCCAGAGGACCGGATTAAAATGTTATATCTTACACTAGTTTTGTAATAAATGGTTATACATTCTATAGAAAAGAATATGCTCACTTCAGTACACTGTAAAACAATGGTGTTGCGATTTTGGCTGAAGTGATGAAAATATTTGGTTCCAAGGATAGAAATCCAATTTATGAAAATATATCAAATTTTTTCATTATAAAAAAGATATACAATTTAGATTATACAACATCTTAAGTTCCTCTTTTTAATTGAAAATGGGTTTATAATATCAATGGAGTGAAAGTTGATGAAATGGGATTTGTGAAGGTGAGTTCCAGTGTGGAAGGGGGAAAAGATGAGCTGTTCATAATAGAATCACAAGCTGTGCATGTATTTTATTTATCTAATCCAACAAAAAATAATTGGTTGATTGTCCTTCTAGTGACTAAAAAAAATATCGAGTCATAAGAAAATTCAATCGAGGATGACCCTTTCATCGGGACATCACAATGAGTTATGTCCGTCCCAATGTAAATAATCTCTTGTACGTTATAGGGGACCACAAAGAGGGGATTTGGATTCTCGATAGTGGAACCAAATTCTTGAAACCTTTAAAAAAGAAATTGAGTTCAATGAGAAGGTAAAGTTGTTTTTTAAATATATTATGTTTTTCCTCATAATATTATATATTTTTGACTACATTAACATAATCTAATTTAAATGTTTCACTACTCATGTAGATAATGTATTTTCACATTATGGAAGAATAAACTAAAATAAAGGAAAACCTTTTGAAATATGTATAGGTAATGTTACTGTAGAGACCCGAAGCTTGAGGTACATGGAAATTACATTACTTTTGTGGAATACTTAGTACATAACAAAAATAGACACACAAGGACCGTAATAGTTTAGTGTCTTTGGAAACTTGGAATATGATCTTCTAATCGTGGTGAAATATCTTAAATATCTCCCAAAAAGATCTTCCCCCCTTTTTTTATACCTAAAACCTTTCTTTATATCCTGGGGAAAAGAAAACATAAAATGGGTGAGCTCAAATTCCCAGTAAGGGTAAACATAGAGAACATAAAACAATCCATAAACATTTGAATGCAAAAACTTGAACATAAAATCTAAACATCAAAATCTTGAGCAAAGACATGAATCTTGGAAGCACGTAAGGCATATATAATAAGGGAACATAAATCAAGATAAAATAGCATGGGAATAAAACATGTAATTTTGGTATCCATTAATCACATGTAATGATTTCCATAGTATCCAAGACATTACTGCCAAGACCATCTTAGTGGACAAAGTCCCTTTCTGAATCGAGTTCACTCCTCGTTTCAGTCCTGTAACACTGTTCCGGATTAACTTACCATTCTAGCCATGTCTATCTCATTAGATATAAATCTTTACCCAATTCATTGGAGGGAGATATAGGTCCCACCCATCTCATAATGAAATCATTCTTACTTGTTCCACAAAATAAACATACATCATTCATAATAACCCAACGAATAAAATGGGTTTCATAAACATCATCCCATCATAACATAATCCATATAAAATAAATAGATATAATTTCATAATAAGGAAAGTGAAACCATGTAAATCATAAAGACATGATACTGGAATCATACACATATGAAAAATGGTTTTGATAAAACACTTGAAATGAATTCTTGAGGAAAATATCCTTTCTTCTTCAAAATCATTTTCTTTTCACAAAATGCCATGAAATTTTAAAAGAAAGGGATTTTTTTGAAAATAGTCATGAAATATTTTGGAGGAAGATTCATGAAAATAAGGCTTTATAAAACCGTAAAAATCCTTTCATTCCATATAAGTTAAAAAAAACATTCTTCTCGTACTTTTGCCGGAAAAGTAAAAAAGTACCTTATATGGTAACCAAAGGAAAGACTCCATTCATACAATGTGGTAAAAATTAAATAAAGGGTAAAAATGACTTTAAACATTCATGGAAGAATAGTAAACATTTTATGAAAACATTTTTAGAAAACATGGTCATGGATGATAAACGTGACCCCAGTAAATACTTACGTATAAGCAATCTCGGATAAAAAATGAGATTGAAAATTTATCCCTTACCTTAGGTCTGATATGCTTCGTACGTATCCAAACCTCCTGTATAATGATTTAAATAATGTCATTGACTTATTATAGAATCATATTCATTGTTATTATATCATATATGGTTCACTTATGACTTTATATTACCCGTTCTTTTGTAAATTCATGTCAAAGTAGCGTTTTGGGTAAAATCGTTTCATTTGTCGTTCGGGTTTTAACTTGTAATTATTCATATGATTACTTAGATCATGATTACATACATCCAGAATGTAAAAAATGATTTATATATAATATATATTCAGAATATACATATATATAATGGATCGGTAAATGGAAAGAAATACACCGTTCATGGAGACAGTAGGCCGTACGTACGCATGAACGCTGTTTTTGTTTCCTTATTGAATTGAATGGAATTAAGTTCATGACATAAATATATATATACATAAATCCAGTAGAGTTATTATGTTATATATTTCATGATTACTTATTATATATACTTTATAATCATTCTTGAATGGTTATCATGGAAAGTGAATCTCATCGCGTCGTGGAGACGGTATTCCGTACGTACGCACGAGCGATGATATCATTCCCATGATCGCGGAATTGTATTAAAGTGTATGTATAATATTACAGAATCAATATCAATTTACAATAATCATATATATTCATTACTTTCACCATTATACCCATCCAAGTAAGGTGGTGGTGGAAAATAGATTACACCACGGCGTGGAGACGGTATTCCGTACGTACGCACGCGCAGTGATTTCGTTTTCCGTAGGATGGATAAAAGGTGAAATATTTTTGTTTCATAATTATAATAACATATCATTATATTATTGATACTGATGTTATTACTTGATAATGAAAAAACTAAAGAAGAAGAAGTGGAAGAAGAAATAAAGTTGAAAGAATCGGTAACAGACATTACCTCTTCTTTGAAGCGCCTCTTTGTGACCTCCTCTTAGGGCACTAAAATTGGTCTTTGAATAATACCAAGACCTCTAGTATATTTATACTTAAGTGGAGAAGAGAATTTTTCAAGGTTTGTCTGAGCTTGAGGGCTCAAAGTGGTGTGAGGAAGAGAGGGAGGAGGTGCCCTTTTATAAGGGAGGAGAGGGGCACCTTTGGAATAACTAAAAATATTATTTTATTATAAAGTCATATTAGGTTTTTAATAGCTCCAAATTGAGTTATTTCTAAGCTAATATGGGGATGGGTCGAAATCCTCTAATAAAATAGAATTTAGACAAGTTTAGGTTTCTATTTTAACCTTATCATTTAGATTTTACTTTAAGTTAAATAATTTTTCTTTTACCGTGTCGTCTTGTTTTCTTACACTATAAGGTTAATAAACTTACTATAACAAGCCAAAATAACCCCAAGTTGTTTATTATTAATATATATAACCTTATCTAAGTCAGTTGGCCAAACCTTAGATTTTTAGGAATAAAATAACAATTAATAATATAATATTTGTTATAAAAACTATTTTATGTCAATTTTGACACTATTTGGTAATTGATTTTTGTAAAAATAATAACAGAATGATTAGTTCTAAAAAAGTTAACTATATCAATACTAACATTTCATATTAACCTAGAAAATTAGTGGAATTCATAAAAAGTCTCAAATTACATTTATTTGGGTATTTATAACATCAATTATGTCAATATTTCATTAATAAGTTAATTACTGCATCAAAATAAATTAAATTATTTAATGTATAAAAATTATAAATAAAATACCATTATGTATGAAATATTTTTATCTTTATAATGAATATTTATAGTCGAATTTATCTTATATATAACCCTATATTAAAAATGATTTAGTTATTAAACTTTGATTTTAACTATTTTAACCCTTCTTTAAATAAATTAATAATAAATGTCATAATCTAACCAAGTGGACCTAAATGGTCATATTTTATTCCTAAGGTTGTTTTTGGTCGAATTAAACTGATACAATAGAATTAGGACATGTGTTAGGGTAATAATAATAACATTTTTACCCTTAATTACCCTATTTACTTTTAACCATGGTAAAAAAAGTAAAAAGTTACTATTCAACAAAAATTATTTTCATCTCATTGAACCAAATTTTAGTCCTTCATATTAACCGTGTCTCTCTGATTTTCTAAATTCCACTCACAGAAATGGTAAAATTATGTTTTATGTGAATTTGCAAATTCTCCTAAGAGGTAGGTAAAAGACGGTGAAAAGTTCAATAAAATTTTTATATATCTAAAATTATTATAAAATGCCTCCAATTAATTTCATTGAACATATATAGTTATTATGTATCAATTTTTACCTAAAATAAATTTAAATAAAATAAATAACTATTTAAATAAAAATTCGGTTTTTAAATAGTAACCCAGTGTTTTCACTATTCATCAAAAATTGAAAGTTTTCAGAAAAATACCAAAATTTCACCCTAGGCTAATTTCGATATTCCGAATCCAAAAATGAAGTCCATTTTGGAAAATAAAATTTCAAAAATTGGGTATTACTATTCATAATGGCAAGTTCATAATAATATTATAATAATATCTCCTTTAGTGAAACTTGGTATTGTGTACAACACACACTATTGTGGAAGGTCGCGATTGTGTGTAATGCAAGACAAGTCAGGGATGCATGTAGTGAAATCTCTTTTTGGTGTAGCGTACAACACAAGACATCAATAAAATTAAAAAGAATATTTTTCATAAAATCTCGGGGTGTTACAGTTACCATAAACTTTATGTATTTTATCAAAAAATTATATAATGAAACGTTGATTTAATTTTCATTATTTCATGTAGATTTTGTTTATTTTAGAAGATTTCTGTCCATGTTTCATGCCTTTTCATGAAGATTAAATATGATGCCTCTACTCAATTACAGATGTAATTTTGATGTTTTCACAGAAAAATCATTTTCCATAGAATTAATGTATTGTTTCATATTTATGTTTATTTTATTTATTTTTAGTATTACTCATGTAATAATTATTTTCTTATATAGCTGGATTCTTTTGTTTGATTTGGGGTTATTTGTCCAAATTTCATACTTATTCTCCCTTAAAACCTTTTCACCCCTATAGTGGTGTATTTATTACTTTCTTTCAAGTTACTTTCTCTACCTTTGTAGGAAGAGAAATGATGATTCCTTTGCTCAATTACAAAGTTAATCTCGATTTTTTCATTGTAAAATCATTATCCATAGAATTAATGTATTGTTTCATATTTTTGTTTTATTTACTTCTTTTTAGTATTACTCACATAATAATTGGTTTATTATATAGGTGTATTATTTTTTTCAATTTGGGGAGATCTATCCAACTTTTATGGTTCTTCTCTCTTAAAACCTTTTCACCCCTGTAGTGGTGAATTTATAAATTTCTTTCAAGTTATCTCCACTCTCTCTATAAGAAGAGAAACGAAGACAACTCTTCTAAATTAAAAAGATAATCTTGATGTTTTCATAGTGAAAAAAGTTTCCATAGAATTAATGTATTGTTTCATATTTATGTTTAATTTATTTATTTTTAGTACTACTCACATAATATTTTTTATACAAGTGGATTATTTTGTTTGAGTTGGGGTGCTCTGTCCAAATTTTATTCTTCTTATCCCTCAAAACCTTTCACCCCTATAGTGATTCATTTATCAATTTCTTTCAAGTTATCTCCACTGCCTTTGTAGGAAGAGAAACAACACTTCCTCTACTCAATTACAGAGGTAATCTTGATGTTTTCAAAGTTTTATAATTGTCCATAGAATTAATGTATTGTTTCATATTTAAGTTTAATTTTTTTAGTATTACCCACATAATAATTGTTTTCTTATACAGGTAATTTATTTTGTTCGATTTGGGCTTCTCTATCCATCTTTCATGCCTTTCTGCACCAAAACTTCCACAGACTTCTTCTCCCTCAAAACCTTTCACCCCAGTAGTGTTTAAATTTATCACTTTCCTTCATATTCCCTCCACCGTTCAATCACAAAGGTAATCTTGATATTTTCATAGTAATATCATTGTCTATATAATTAATGTATTATTTTATATTTATATTTAATTTATTTATTTTTAATATTACTCATAAAAATTGTTTTCTTATACAGGTGGATTTTTTTTTTCCAATTTGATGTGGTTTTTTAAAATCTACTCATGTAGTGTTGGAATTTTGACAATGAAAGTCAATATAAATCGTGTTAACTTTGAAAGTTAGAATTGTGTTGAGAATTTAGGATGTGTAGTAGTCTGCCTCATCTCAATTCAACACATGATGTGACCGATATGACTCCAAGTAGTTATTTCTATTTTAAATTGAAATTAGTAAAAAATGCAACTGAATCAATGTGTATGTTATTAGTTTAAAACCAAAATTTTAATTTAAAAAGTTTCACTCAATAAAAGCCAAGAAAAAAAACATGGATTTTCTTGATAATTTAGGTAATCGATACATAAATAATTTATGATGTGTATGAATTAGTATCATGTAAAACTGATTCACAATGTGATCCATATGAGTCAAATTGCATGTTTCATGTTTAAAATGAAATTTTTGTAAAAAAATTAAATTTATGTACTCAAAACTGAGAAGAAACATTCATATTTTTTTGATACTTTAGGAAAACAATCCATATGTGATTTGGAATGTGTAGGAATTATCCGCACCTCAATCTGACAAATGGTGTGACTGATATGACTCTAAGTGCATATTTATTTAAAATTGATATCAATTTTAGTAAAAAATAAACTTTCCTACTCAAAACTAAACCAAAACATTCATTTTTTTTGGTACTTTAGGAAAATGATCTAAAAGTCATTTGTAATTTATAGAAAACAACCACATCTAAATACAATGCAAGGTGTGACCGGTATGTATCCAAGTGCATATTTTTATTTAAAATTGACATCAATTTCAGTAAAATTGACACTTTATGTTAATTTATTTATTTATATTATTACTAACATGAGAATTTTGTTCTTATATTGGTGTATTATTTTTCTCAAGTAGGGGTGGTTTGTTCAGAAATAGCATGAGTCAAGTAAATATTTAAAGATAAATGAACATTGATGTTTTTGAATATATATAATTATTTGTATTTATATAATTGTATGAACCAACATTTGAAATGTCTATAATATAGTGTTTTTTTCTTGTTTTTATGTTTAAAATTTAATTTCAATTAAATCATGTATTGGGACTTGTTTTTGTTGATATCTGGTGTGTTTTTGGTGCTGTGGTGTGCAATTACAGCACACTGTAGTAAAAACCTTTATCAGTGCTTTTAAAATATCTGATAAAGGTATATTTTATCAGAAATTATAAAATCACTGAAAAGGGGTCTTTATCAGTGCTTCTATAAGTGCAGATAAATGAACCTTTATCAGCGCTCTTATAAGCACTGATAAATGGTTTCTTTAGGAGTGCTAAATTGAAATGCTGATAATTGTCCCATTTATCAGCATTTTTTTTAATGCTGATAAAGGAACCCTTTATCATCAGTTTTTAGAACTGATAAAGGACCATAGATTTTAACCTTTCTCATATAGTCAGGTCTTTTCTAGCACTGGTAAAAGCCATTTATACCATTGATAAAGGCCGATGTTGTAGAAGTGTTTTTCTGAAAATGAAACTCACATCCCAGATAAAAAAGACGTCAAGTATTTAGTATCTGATGAGTATCCCACATATTTTTTGTGTAGATATAGAATGTACTCTTTTTCTTGCTCATCTAGGATCTCATAGTCCAAGTAGCGAGGGGCCAGAACATGATGTGGAGGTTGTTTCCTGCTAACTCTATATATATATATCAACGTATTCCTCATCTTGATCAGACTTATATGCATCCATCCGGTAAGACTATTGAAGATGTATCTGATGGTCTCCTGATGACAGGAGTGGAGTGATGCTGGAAGTTTATGGGGAACCATATATAGTTGACACATATGTTTTGACCACCTTTATATATGGTGTCATAGTTTCATACGTCTCTCTATATGAAGGTGTTTGGGAAAGGGGATTATTTCTTTTTCCATGGGAGATATCACCGTGGGGAGGTTAACAATGGTGGATGTTGGGAGTAGAGTCCCTATGATCCATCTCCACACTACTGTGAGGAGGAATATCATAGTAATGAGCATCTTCTTCTACTACTTTGATAAAAGAGTCGACATACCCTTATGGTGTTGATAATGTGTCTTGAACAACTTAAAAGATACTAGTATTGAGAATATTAGGAATATGGGCCATGTTTTGTGTCAGGGATGGAATATGATAACTTTCCTTTCAAAATTGTGGAGGGATATGAGCTTACTATATGATTATTACTAGAAATTGTATATAACTACGTAGTTCTGTGGGAGTATGAGCCCACTGTTGAGAATATATTTGAATATTCCGATGATCTGTCTCATTATTGACAGAAATATGAGTCTTTATTGAGGCTTGTTCTATTCTCACTTGGTGATCCTTAGTCAATATTGGAGTATGATCCAAATCATGATCCATTGGGATATGTTGCTGGTCTTTCTTAGTAAGAGTATGAGCCTGCCCCAAGGTGTGTGTTGTTCTCACCTGGTGATCCTCAGTTGGAATAGGATTATGATCCTATTTTGAATATGTATTCCTTATCAGAATATGCCTATGGACCTCAGAAATGGGAGAAGGAATATGGGTATCCTCTTGTATTGTCTTGGAATGATGCTGACACAGTCATTCATCAGTTGAAGTTGGAATATGTGGCTTGTTTCTATAATTTTCTGGAATATGTCAAGAAGATTTACTAATAAGAATATGACCCTATGTCGATCCTTATTCCATTATCACTTGGTCATCCCTAGATAGAACGAGGATATATGCCTGATCTTGGGCCTTTGAGGTATACCACTAAACATATTATATAGTAATATGAGCCTATCCCGAGGCTTGTTCCCCTCTCCTAGGGTGATCCCTGGCTAGAATGAGGATATGAGCCCAATCTTGTGGATTTGGAACATACTGCTATACTTTTTTGATAGGCATGTTCCCTTGTCCTGAGGCTTGTGCCAATCTCACCTAGTGATCCCTAGTTGTAACATGAGTATGATCCTAGTCTGATGCCTCATCCTTTATTAGGATATGTCAATAATCCTCATGGATGGGAGAAATAATGTGTGATTTCTCAGATACAATCACTTGTTCATGATGATTAGATTGTTGAGTTTCATTAGATATAGGGATTAAAGTATGCTCATCTCCCTTTATTTACAATAGTTTTGGAAAATGTCAGTGGAGTTCTTAAGCTATGGTTAAAATATATTGGTATTTTAGGAAAGTGTGTGAAATGATATAATACTCTAAATTTTCCATCTCAATTATACACTGGAAAATTTATTTGATATAATTGGGGATATTCACTCACTTTTTTCCCTTGTATTCCATCTAAATACACTAATGGGATTCATGCATAGGGGTATGGATATGCATCTCCCCCATGCCTGTTGAGGGAATATTCCCAAAGACTTGTTCTGAGTCAGTAGGGATATGAGCCTGCATATTGGTTTTTGATAGAATATGCTGATAGACATTATCAGAAAGAGTGGGGATATGATCCCTCTTCTGGATATCTACTGCCTTCCTCCTCTAATAATCCTTCCTTGTTTCTCATTCATGGGCATCATAGGAGGCAGCATGTCAGATGGTACCCTCAGCAGGCGACTGGTGTGTACTAGTGGGATGGTGTTGGTGACAATGGTTAATAGGTTCCCTCATTGATGGCACCTGAACTAAAATGGATCCATACTTGGCTTCCTAAGACACCTTCATTAGAGAACGAAGGTGGTAGTTTTCTCACTCTGGGGACAAGCTCCTGAAGTGGTTGGTTATAGCGATAAGGGTTACTATCTTAGTGACAAATTTTCTTGGGTGATGAAGAATCACCAGTTTCCATTCTTAGAGAACCTAGTGAGAAATTTCCATGGTTGGGATTTTACCATATCGACGGTAGGCTAGAAAAATAGTGATTTTCAACTACCATTGTATTTATCAAGAAGGTGAGATCATCTTGTGACCCACAATGGTTTCTGATATAGGAGATTTACTGGAGTGATTATTGGATGAAAAAAATAGTGTCTCAGATTGGGATTTTGTCGACAAGAGCAGTGTCTAAAATCACATAGAAAAAAAGGAACAAGTATACTAATTATTTCAATATCATAGGCATGATGTACTTAATCAGATATGCATGGTTAACAAAATTTTCATGTTTTCCCGATCCATCCATTCTACCTGCATGGACTTTTCAGCACGAGTATGAACTTATAGAAACCCCAGTTATAGAGGATAATCTGTAAGGTCATGCAGATATTACTATTTTATTTTTATAGGGTATAAAAAAATTAGTCTGATTCATGATTATTATTTCAATTTGGGAGATTCACACCATATTTTCCATTCTTGTTTACATACAGTGTGTAAACAAAATGGATCGAAGGATTATAACCCAATTGTTTTGTTTTTAAAGAGAATCACATTAGGTTCACCATTTTTGTTTCATCAGGATTCGAGATGCTATCAAGAACCCTCATTGAATTAGGTTTGGTTTGGAATGATGGTTGATTGTGGGGGTGTTCATATTGTGCACGATCATGAACATTGGGTTGCCATTATCACTCTTACCGGAAACTCCCAATGGTTCCCACATTCATATATGGATATAGAACTACTTTCCAAAGGACGGTGTTCATCTTGGTTTTCAGGACCAATGAATCTTGGGGGATCACATTAGTTGAGAGGATGAGAGGTTGGGATCATCACACACTCTCGGGGAGAATTTTATCATACTCTGGCACTCTCTTATAGATTTAAGATACATTGATGAATATCTTCATAATCCAAATAGGGGACTGATTACCCTATAAAATGATCATGGGTTAATTCTATTTCATGTGTAAAATAATGGGATTTCTTCAGTGAAACCATATTTTCTCCATCATTTTCCAGTAATGGGTGGATGCTTATGCACTGAAGCCATATAACCAATTTATTTATAATTCACTTCCACCCAAGGAGGAAGTTAATATTCCAAGGAGGGGATTGACCCATTATGAGGCATCCTTCATATCCTGGTTATTATAGGAATCAAAACCAATGTATTTTGTTGGACCTGTGTTGTTTTAGCATCATGTGAAAAGGAATTATATAAGTTCTCTAGGACACCATGTTTTCAAGCTCAAGTCATAAAGGGACATCCTTTGTATCCCGATTATGGTGAGAATCAGAGTTATCATAGTTCATTTTAACTAGGCTTACACTCCGACATTGCCTTTTTTCATTATAGCGACTCATGGTGTAGATGACATGATTATTGTAGTTCCCTAATTCCAAGTGAGCTATGCTTAGTGTGAGAAAGAAGGGATAAAAATGGTAATTTTTCATTGCTCATGATGTGGGGCTTATGTGCTAGGACCTCCCCAAGAGGATTTAGTATAGAGATCGATCCTCATGAAGACATCCTACATATCCTAGTTATGGAAGGAATTAGAGTCATTGTAGTTCAGTTTATTCCTCATTCCATTGATGGATGAGATATAGTGATCTACTAATGGGAATGTTTGGGTCTCAGTGGATAAGATTTAAGAGTCATAAAAGAAATTACACTTAAAGGGGTGTTTATTTGAGATTGGGAATTAGGAAGGCATCCTACATATCCTGGTTATTGTAGAAATTAGATTTCTCATAGTTCAATTAATGGGGTGTGTTTAATCATGTATTTATGTCTACGAAGTTCCTTTTTGTCATTTTGACATGTCCAAGGGACTTCATTAGACCAGGATGCCTCTTGAAAGGCTTTCACATAATCTTGGGTGACTTGTTTGTGACTTTATATGAATCAAGTATATTTTGTCAAGGGGAATTCATAGGATTAGGACATCTTGTTCTGGAATCCTGTGAGACTATGTCATAGAAATCCTTAGAGTTTCTCTTTAGTTTTATGACCATGAGTGCTTCCTCTCCCCCTCTTTTAGTTCCTTTGTTTATTTTACAATGGTTAGGAGTCATGCGAGATTGTGTGAGTAATGTCGAGGAAAATTAATTTACCACTTGATGATGTGTCATGTGACCAATGAAGGTCTTATGGATATGTGTGAGAATTTAATGGAAAAATACCACTATTTTTTATTAGGGAACCATTGTGGGGAGCACAAGGTTGTCTGGACATATCTGAGGTGCTTCACATGATGAGGATGGAAATTCACAATGATTTCGTGAGATGAGAAAGACGTGTCACTAGGGTCTTGCGGTGTCTTATGGATCGCTAGATGCATGTCACATGACGTTCAATAACCAAGATAGTATCCCACCTCCTTCCCTTTATTTACTTTATTTTTATTCTACAAAGGATCGGGGGTCTTGCAAATTTTCTTAAACGTTGTCAAGTAAAATCATCCTTCCCATGAATTATGCATCACATGATCATTATGGACACTAGGGGCCTCCATATTTTGGACACATTTCCTCAAATTTTTGAAGGATTGTTGTTTTTATTGTTAGGATCTTGTTTCTAATAAACTGCACATCCTGGTGGAGCTTACCTAGTTTGCACCGCATGACCACTGGTTTTCCAGAGATCCTTCACAATAGTAGGAGGAATTGTAAAAGGGGGATTTGTGGGACCTGCTGTATGATATCTTCTGCACTCAATTCCTTCACATGACCCTATGTTGGCCACATGATCTCAAGTCTCTTGACGGCTCATGTGATCTATGAGTTTTGGACACTTTGTCCTTCATTTTATTTTTGGGGGAAAATAATACCCAAATTCAGGAATTTCTTCCTTTTTGATTTTTTCTATGCTCATTTGGTAGGTGTAAAAAATTATCAGTGGTTTTTTAATTATATATGGACTTATAAAACTACTAGGAATCTACAATTGGTGATAGTTATGAAGCTATCCCCGAAATGAATATGGTTGTTTTATAAATTTTAATTTTCTATAACAAGGTGTAAATTTATTTGAATTTTTATTTTTAATCCTAAACCAATAGTGTTTATGAACATCACTAATTTATTAGTCGTGGTTTAGTAGTATATAGAAGAAGTTTTCCAGTAATGATGGTTAAAACCATCACTAATTATATAGAGATGATTTAAACACCACTAATTAAAAAACCAGTAGGAAATAGGAAACTTGAAAATATTCTACTACCTATAATATAAAATACAAATATATCCACATGATAAAAAATTCAATAATTTCAGTACTATAATAATGTAACAATTACATACATAAAAAGGGGGACCCAACATCAAAATAGATTATATCAAAATTATATCATAATTAAAATAGTTACATATATTATATCATCATACATTATATAACAATTATATCAATAATAAAAATAATTACAAATAAAACACATGAAAAAAGGAATATAATTATATCACAATCAATACAATTATATCACAATATTACAATAATCATATCACCATTACAATAATTATGCACATCAATAAACAATTACATTACATCAATATAAATTATATCATAATTATATAAACATACAATTAAAACAATTACAATCACTATTATATGAACATGTAATTAAAATTATATCAACTTACAATTATAATAACTATATTACATCAATAATTAAAATTACAATAACAATAGTTACATTAGAACAAAAACTATTACATTATATCAACATAAAATTACATTGCGTCAACATAGAATTACAATATATTAACCACAATTATATCATTATCATATCAATATAAATTATATCAACATATGACTATAAAAATTACAGTTATATTAACATATAATTACAATAATTTAAATTACAATTACATCAACATAAAATTACAACAATTACACTACAACAACATAAATTATATCATAATTATTTCACAAATACAAAAATTACATAAACTATTTCACAATATTTTTTAAATATATTAAAGTTCACATTTGAGGATGATGATGGAAGTATTGGATTTGTTCCCAATGGATGATGATGATGGAAGTATTGTATTTGTTTTCAATAGATTATAAAAATTAAATGAGTAAGCTGAAGAAGTTTCCTATAGAGTTTCCTAAGCAGTTTCTTACGTAGTTTCCTATAATGTTTCCTATGAATTTTCCTAGAGTTTCTTCTATATTTTCCTAAGGAGTTTCCTATGGAGTTTCTTATGGAGTAACCAATATAGGTAATATGATTTTGTGTTGTTCCTCAATGTTTCTAATATCATTATTACTAAAAGTTATTATGGTTCAAGCTAATTTTAGTTATGATGTTTATAGAAAGATAATGTTTGTACAAATTCCTAGATATGAAGTCAAATATTTTCAGATGTGTAAAGTTTAGGTGGTATTTTTTGATGGAGTATTTCTTGAAAAGAACCATATGGAGAAATATAAAATTTTGTATCAAATATATAAAGATAATTGAATTTACTTGATTGAGAAATATACAATGTTTTATCAAATGAGGAAAGATAAAAATTTGTATCAAATAGAGAAATATACAAAGATATATCAGTCAGAGAAAGATACCAAGTTATACCAAACCAAGAAATATACAAATTTGTATCAAATGGAGAAAGATACAAAGTTGTAGCAGACGGAGAAAAATAAAAAGTTACACCAAATAGAGAAATATAAAAAGTTATACCAGGCAGATAAAAGTAAAATGTTATACCAAAAAGATGAAAATATAAAGTTTTATGAGATGGAGAATGTTCACAAGAGTTTTACAAATTTCACTGAATGAAGTTGAGGAATTTTACAATGTTAAAGTTATAAACTTCAGTTGTACATAGTATGAGTTATAAATTTGAGTTGTATAAAGTTCAAGTTATAAAATTGATTTTTCTAAAGTTTAATTTATAATGTTGACCTGTACAAATTTTGAGTTATAAAATTGATATGTAAAAAGTTTGATCTATAAATTTGAGTTGTATAAAGTTCGAGTTATAAAGTTTACCGGTAAAAAGTTTGAGTTATAAATTTGAGTTGTACAAAGTTTAAGTTATAATGTTGAGATTTAAAAAGTTCATGTCATAAATTTGAACTGTAAAAAGTTGGAGTTATAAAGTTAATCTATAAAAATTTCAAGTTTTGAAGGTGATTTGTAAAAAGTCTTAATTACAATGTTAAACTATATGAATTTCTAGTTATAAGGCTGAATAATAAAAACATTATGATGATGATGAGTTGTACTTTTAGAATTTTTAAATCTAGATAATATTTGATGAAGATTTGAATATTATTTTTTAATGATGATATTTTAAGAAAATTTGATTAATAAATTTGAATCTAATTATTTAGGAATTTTCATGGTAGTCAAACAAAGGAAAATTTGAGTAGGGAATTCAAATTTGGAGCCTATATTTATTATTTAATTTTAAGAAGAAGTTTTTCCTATAAAAAGATCCGAGAACATTCAAATAAATATGAAAAATATGAGAAGAGTTGAGAAGAGAAAAATAGAGGAAGTTTTGACCCAATCTTTCAAGGAAGATTTGGTTGGGTTGAAGTTTTGATGAAATAAAAAAATAGTTTCTAAGGAAAGTTGATAATTCAGACTGATTCCAAGTAACAACCCACAAAATTTATGAAAAAAAAAATCTAAAGTTAAGGTTTTTTAAATTATAATTTCCATTAAAAGGATTGGATGATGCGCATATTTGTTCAAAGGAAGATCAAAGGAAGTTGAAGTTTTTTCCATAAGGAAGTTCAGAAGGGGACTTGAAGAAATGGTGGTGTCAATATAAAAACACTATTTTAGCATGGAGGTTGAAGAATATACCAATATAGTATAAATATCCTTCACTTCCATTATATAGTTAAGAATTAGTGTCAAGGGTGATTATAGAGACCCGATTTTTTCTTTATAAGACTTTGAAATATTTATATATATATTTCCAGAGCTATCAACTGAGATGGTGTGCGATTCTATGGCCCGGTGTGTCCATACTTATTATTTTTTAAAAATTAAATATATTTAATATTTCACGCACACAACTTCTTTAAAAAACATGATAAATCTAAAACAATTAATCAGATCAGAAATATGAGACCATGTTTGGGTCCAAAACATGGTGTTTATCCTAGGCGTGGTATAAGATGGGTTGGAATGGGACATTTAGACCCCTCACTCATTGATGGTGAATTTAATGAATTAATGAATTAATTAATGAATTAATTATTTTATTTTTAGAAAAATGGAAAAGTCGTTAAATATATCATTATAGATAATTTTCTAGGATTATCTCATGATTCTAAAATCACTAGTGAAGATCTCTTTCCTCCTTACTATGGTGGATCATCCCAAACAATAACAGAATGCCAGATCAGATTATACTAGATGCAACGACCACATCAGGTCCTCTCAAACTGTTGGAGGATGCGTTATTCATCAACAATTGAACCAAAATAGAGGTAGGAATAATATTTTTGTGTTTTTATTCCCTTAAATTAAATGATTGAGAAAATCCAACCTTTTTCTTGGATCTTCTTCAATTGAAAACCTTTCATGTACCCATGAATAGAAATTTAATTGTTTATTTAGTTTTTTTCTAAAATGAACTGCCTGTTATTGATCATTTTCCAAGAATGCTTGTCAAATGACATTTAAACCTTGTTTTTTTTATTTTCTCCCTTTTTGATTCGAGTTCTTCACCAGTTCGATCCTCGTGGTCCTAGTTCAACATTTCCAGGCGGTACCAAGCTTGATTAGGCCCCAAGATTTTTGAAAGATCAATGAAATGACAATAGATTGATGAGAAGGGTATAGATCTAGAATCATCACAAGGATAGGATGACCGATTTGATGATTTTAGTATGAATCAAATGTTTTGGAATCCATAGAGGCATACAGAATGAATAGTTAAACTTTAAAAATTAATGTAAACTATTTTTCAATGAATGATGACCAAGATCCATCATTCTCGGCTAGATCTTCCATTTTCGGGTAGATTAGAGGCCGAAATCGAAGCTGAAAGAGAATATCCAGGTGTAAAGATTAGATCTGGGATTTATTTCAAAATCCAGACTACACATTATGTTCCAAAATGAACACAAAATGTGTATCCTTTTTTTGAAGATGACTAGGGTTTTATAAACCCATAAGTATGGAACAATGTGTAAATCACCAACACGTCATGTACCATATTCTTGTATGGGTAAGCTGTGTGAGGGATCACATGGATAGAAACATGCCATGTACCAAGTATATGACATGAGAATATCACACGGGTGGTACCCCATGTGGATTGACATGCTGTGTAACAAATTACATGGACATAAGGTCCAGTACATGGACACATCGAGTAACACACAACCCAATCTCTAGGCATCTTGGACACACTATGTAGTCCACCTACACAGAGTGTACTCCTAAACATTCAGGATCTGTGTTATGTATAGGGAAATAGATAGGATATGAAGTAGGACCACACACCGTGTGAGTCCTCACACATGTCGTGTACCCCTTTAGCTCTTCTGATAAATCTTAGATTGTTTGTATCATCTTCATTTGAACTCTAATTTTGTCTCATGAGTATCCTATCCTAATTTTTTTCCACGTAGAATGAGAAGTTTCCCCTAGTTGTGGATTTTGAGATATGATGTGAAATTTTACAGGAATGAAACCTTCTGAATTGACCCCGATAACAACTATGATTAGGTAGGATCACTAGATACTTACTCCTAAGTGGAACCATCCATCTGGGCTAAGCGTGAGTCCTTGATGGCTTTTATAGTGGAACCCTCTAGCTGGGATGAGAATGGGTCCTCTACAGACTCTCGAGTGGTACCCTCCAGTTGGGATGAGCATGGGTCCTCCATGACTATTAGAGTGAAACCCTCCAGTTGGATTGGGCATGGGTCCTTGACCTCCCAAGTGGAACCCTCCTATGGTAACAGGGCATGGGTCCTCGATGACTTAGAGTGTAACCCTCCAGCTGGGAAAGGCATGGTTACATTACCATTGGAGTGGAACCCTTAAACTGTGCTAGGCATGGGTTCTACATCGACTATCAGAGTGTAACCCTCCTATTGTACTAGGCCATGGGTCTTCTACTTAAAATTTGTGACCCCTCGATTGTGAGGCACCATTAAGAAATGTTGCCTGACATTGATTTTTACTCACAAGGAAGAGGGATGTTTTCCACACTGAGATGTATTTTTGTGACGTGACCAAAATCGTGTGGGTGAGTCATTTCCAACCAAATTGGATAGTATCAAGGTGTGGTGAATGATTTCCTTAAGATTTTGTGTTTAGGGTAGACATGTGGGATGATGGCCATCATTTTTGGACTTTTGGAAATGTTGGATACTATTCTTCTTGGACTGAGCTGTGATATGGAGATCCCCTGACTCTATCATTTGATATTCTTTTGACTGAGCACACACACACACACAAACATATATATTCTTCTTTTGTAACCACTTCTTGGGTTTGGATACTCTCCTTGTAGGATAGGCAAAGACCTGTGGGGTATGACACATTCTTTATGTATCTATATTGTCTTGTTTGGATGAAAATAATATCCTGATATAAGTGGCAAAGGCTTGATGGGTAGTTCAAATAATCACCATGTTTATCCCCTTGTTCATATAAGAGATTACTTAAACTCTTTGTTGGGTTGAGTTTTACTATTTCAATGTACCCTGTGTGTCTACTATCACCCTATTCCTTTTTTTATATCTTACTACTTCCCCCTCAGATTTCAGGGAATTTTATTGGGTATGTATATAGTAACTGCTACATGGTATTTTACCTCACATTTTGTGTCTTATGAATATGAAATATAGGATGATCGTGAATATAGAGGATCTTAGAGATACTAGGTTGTTGGACCATGTATAGTGGTTGTTTCTTGGGATTCAAAAGAAGGGCTATCTTTTGGCTATTTTCTTTTATATTTTTTTGAGGTTGGGACATATTTTTTATTGGGTATTTATTTTTCCCCTTTTACTTTTAATTTTACACTACCATACTTTTGTACTATCTAGAGGTTCATTTATACTAGGTTTACTTTATAACAGTGTTGCATATTTTATTCTTTCCCTATGTACTTTTTCATCAATATGGATGTGTGTGTGTAAAGGTACTTAGGAAACGGACTCCATGAGTTCGTTATTCCTTCAGTGATTGTCTCTACCCCTGGTCTATAGAGGTGGGCTTGGGGTAGTTACGGATTGAGTCCCAACTTGGGTTGGGTCATGAAATATTGGTATCAGAGAAAGTTCATTCCATGGAACATTTTTCAGATGTATCCCCATAAGATAATTGGTTGGATTTAGGGGAACAGTTTCAAAGTGTCTTGAGTGTGGATATCAGGCCATGGAATCCTGTGATGGTGTGTCGGCTGATGTAGCTATTCTCTAGAACCTTGACTACCTTCTTGTGAAATCAGCAGGTAGAGACATTTATTGCAAGGGTTAATGGTAAATAAATCATATAAGATTGAGTTTTTGACTATCCTTCTTGAGTAATCTCCCCATTTCTATTGATATATATATATATGTATGTATATATGTATGTATGTATATGCTCATCTGATCAATGTACTCCTAGATAATTTTTAGGATGCCTTTGTGATGAAATCTATCTAGGATACCAGCTCTGGTTTGTGATGATCATCATATAAGTGATGAGGCCTCAATTAAGGGTCCATCCCATGAACCCTTTCCTCCAGGTGGGTAGGTTGTAGCACCTATACTCATTGAGAAGTAGATCACCCCAGAAGAGAAGGTTGAGGACGTGCGCAATCTTAGCTCACTCTAAGAGTTCCAGCATCAGAGACCGCTGAGGTTCCGCAACATGTCAAATCCTTAGTAAGTAGAGGATTGGTTAGATTCATTGGTCCATATCTTTAATCTTGATCGTTCCTCAATGGATCATGTAGTTACATTGACAACTATCCTTTTCCATAGTGTAGCTGAGCATTGGTGGAGCCTTGTTGCACTGATGCATGATGAGTCGACACTCTCATGGGACAACTTCCAATATTTGTTTTGTTAGGAGTACTACCCCTATTTCTTGTGATCAGCCTAGATCTAGGAGCTTCTGGGGCTGTACCATGGATGGATTATGGTGGTGGAGTATACAAAAATTTTTATAGACCTTATGTGGTACTCTCTTGACATGATCTGTGATAGATAATTTCGAGCACAAAAGTTTGAGTAGAGACTCCATAAAGAGATCCGAGACAAGATAGTTACCTTGTGAATTCCCACCTATGTTGGGGTGTTAGAGAGGACACTAGTGAAAAAGATATAATTTTTATATGAATTCTAGACAGCTGAAGATAGTAGTGGGCACCGCAAACCCGAGTTATCTACAATATCTAGCAGACGCCTGGCGCCAGAATAACAGTGTAGGAGGTCCTTCCATGATCAAACCCAAGCCTGTGGTTAGAGACAAGAAATATCACTAGATAATCATGGAGAGGGGAATTTATTTACTTTTTATGGGAGAGGTCACATGGAACAAGATTTCATGACCAAGCGTGCAGAGCATCCTAGAAAGATATCTGATGGACCACCACGACAAAGGCAGTGCCATGATCAGGGATCTACCAGGCATGGAAAAGGTGGTCCCTAGGGATGTGGATCTAGAATAGAAGCAATAGGATCTTTATGTGGAGGGATATGATATAAGTTACTTCCACCACCACTACTAGGTGGCCCACATCAGGCTCAAGGATCTAGCGACCGGGGCAGCGGATAACTGTAGGCTTTGGATGTCTATGATCCCACAATGCAAGAGATGATAAGAGGTATGATATGTGTTTATTATACTCTTACATTAGTTTTAGTATACACAGGTGCTAGTCATTATTTTATATATCTACTCCACGTGTGAGTGATGGAGCTACCAGTTGAGGCGCTAGCACAAAAGATTTTTCTTGAGGTTTCTACATGGGACACATCTTCTATATATTTCATCTACAGGCTATGTGATATATCACTTGGTGGAGAGAGGTTCATGTGAGAACTTTTGGTTGTTATGATGGAACCCATGATGTAATCTTGGGTATGGATTGGAATTACATGATCTGAGACCAAATTGACTGTCACCACAGACTAGTCAGATTCTTACGCACTGATGGGATGTGATTCTTCTTTTTTGGCAAGAGAGATCTCATTGTAGGGAAAGTGGGTTCAACGAACAAGAGAGTGAATCCCATCACCCATAATTTGGAGAGTATAGTACTTGATGTTGTAATCTCTTCAGAAATATGAGTTCATTCAGTTGTGGAGGATTATATGGATGTATTCCCTGAGAATGTTATAGGACTACCTTTTAGGCGGGAGATGGAGTTTTGCATTGACTTGTATCCAAGGATAGCCCTAATATCTTATTAGAAATATTAGATTGTATCTACTAAGCTATGAGAGATATGTTTATAGTTAGAGGAACTTTGAGAGAAGGGTTTAATCAGACCTAGTGTTCCCCCCTAGGCAGCTCTAGTCCTTTTCATGAAAAAGGTGGACAAGATATTAAAGATTTGTGTAGATTATCATCACCTGAACAAGACCATGATAAAGAATAAGTACCCCTTTATAAGGATATATGAACTATTTGAATATTTTCGAGGAACACGATGGTTCTTGAAGATCAATCTCAAGTCCGGCTACCACTAGTTGAGGGTTCGCAAGGTGAATATTCCAAAAATGGAATTTTGATGCCGCTATAGACACTATGAGTTATCAGTGATTCCCTTTGGTGTGATGAACACCCCTTACATGATTATGGATTCAATAAACTAGGTATTCTAACCATACTTGGACCAGTTTTTTGTTGTATTCATCAACAACATACTTGTCTACACTACAGTAGAGTAGGAGCATGCAGAGCACTTGAGGATGGTCCTTGACTTACTTCGAGAGAACAAGCTTTATTGAAAACTCTCTATGTACAATTTCTAGATACCCGAGCTTCACTTTACGGGGTAATTAATTACTAATAATTGTTTAGATATGTATCCATCAAATATTAAAGTAGAAATTGATTAATATCCACCTAAGAGCACGTTAGAGATGAAGATATTTCTTGGCTTGGTGGGGGTACTACAAGAGCTTTATGTAGGACTTCTCTTGAATCAAGACACCTTTGAATTCCCTGATGTGAAAAGGGAATCCATTTACTTGGATTGAGAAGTGCTATAGGTACTTTGAGGAGCTGAGTAAGAGGTTGAAAAGTGATCCAGTGTTGAGAATACCAGAGGTGGGTGTATAGTTCATAGTGTATTGTGATGCCTAAGGAGCAGGTCTCAGTAGCATGTTGATAAAGATACAAGCAGTTATCATATATAATTCAATGATGTTGAGACCCCATGAGTATAACTATGAAACTCATGACCTAGAGTTGGTAGCAGTAGTCTTCACCTTGATGATGTGGAGGAAATAAATTCTGGGGGAGCGCTTTGTGGTTTATTCAGACCACCAGAGTCTTAGGTATGTCTTCACTTAGAGAGACCTGAACCTGATACAATGTCACCGGTTGGATTTCATACCAGACTATGACTTTGATAAATTCTATAATCCAGGGAAGTAAAACATTGTAGAAGATTCCCTTAGCAGGATGTACCATTACTTCTTGGTGTATGAAGCTTCATATCCATTATCTTCTCTGTACCAAACCTTGGTAGAGTAGGAGGGTACAAATTTTCATCAGTTTATGGCATTGAATTCTTTTCTCCGCGAGTGTGTGAGAGAGTCCCAGTTGGGAGACATCAATTACAAGATCTTGCATGATCAAATATCCACAGGTGACTCACCGAATGGATATTCTAAAGTATATAATCATGTCATATTATTCTAGGGGTGAATAGTGGTTCCAATCAAGTTGTGAAAGGAGGTGATGTGAGAGTTCCACACTTCTCCCATAGATATACATCTTAGTGTGGGGAAGACGTATAGAGACCTTCAATGGTAGTTTTGGTGGTCCAAAATGAGACAAAGCAAATATGAGTTCATCTCTCAGTGTCTCACCTGTTAGTAGGTAAAGGTTGAGTATCATGTTCCGACAGGTTTGTTGAAGCCCCTTGATACCTAGGAGTGGAAGTGGGACAACATATCCATGGATTTTGTCACATGAATTCCATGCACAATGAAGGTTCATGGAGCTATTTGGATGATACTTTACTGACTATTGAAATCGGCACACTTCCTTTTCTTCAGGGAGTAGAGTTCGGTGGAGAGTTTGGGGAAGTTGTACTTATGAGAGATCGTTCACCTTCATGGGGTGACCTCAATGATTGTCTTAGATTATGATGCATGGTTCACATCAAGATTATGGAGAGGATTTTAAGTGGAATTTGAGACCCTGTTGAAGATGAGCACATCCTTTCATCCCCATACCGATGGGCATACTGAGTGCACTATCTAGGTGATAGAGGATATGATGAGGGCTTATGTGTTGGAATTTGTCAAGAGATGGTAGGATCACCTTCCCTTGGTAGTTTTTTCATATAACAATAGATATCACTCTACCATCAACATGACACATTTTGAGCACCTGTATGAGATACCCTGTAGGTCACCCTTATGTTAGAAAGAGATTAGTGAGATATCTCTTGTGAGCCCAAAAATGGATGAGGAGACAATAGAGAAAGTCTGGGTCATCTGTGAGTGGATGAGGATGACCCAAAGAAGAAAAAAATCTTATGAAGATCACCATCGTAAGCCCTTGGTTTTAGATCAACAAGACCACTATTTCTTGTAAGTCTCCTCACGAAGAGGATTTTGGAGGTTCGATCGGGGAGGAAAGCAGTCCTCAAGGTTCATTGGGCCATTCAAGATCATATAGAGCGGTGAAGAGGTTGTCTACCACCTCACCTTACCCCCACAGTTGGAGTGGGTGCATGACATCTTCCATGTCGTAGTTGAGGAGATATATGCATGACCCTACATTGGTCATCTATTGTAGAAAATAGAACATTGAGGATGAAGCCACCATTATAGAGCACCCAGTTGCGATCGAGGATTGACAGGTGAAAAACCTCTATGGATGGAATTCCTTTGGTTTCTGTGACGTGGTAGAACAAAAACATGCAAGAGAGTTTCTGGGAGAAGGAGAGCAAAGTGCAAGCTTAGTATCCCAAGTTGTTTTCCTAGTTTTTCCTTTTTGAGGATCAAAATATTGAAGGATGGAATTATGTAGAGACCCAATTTTTTCCTTATAAGACTTTGAAATATATTTATATATATTTACAGAGTTAGGAACTGAGATGACGTGTGATTCCAAGTCCTAGTGTGTTTGAAATTAATTTTATAAAAATATTAAATATATTTTATTTTTCATGGGCACATATTTTTAAAGAAAATGACACAAGTATAAAATGGTTAATTAGATCATAAATTTGAGACCACATATGGGTCTAGAACATGGTGTTTACCCTAGGTATGACATAAAATGAGTTGACTTTGGACGTTCAGACCCCTTACTCATTGGAGGTGCATTTAATGAATAAATGGATTAATTATTTAATTAATCAGTTTATTTTCAGTGCAACAGATAAGAATTTAAATATATTATTATGGAGAATTTTCTAGGGTAGGATCACCGGAAAAGCTCTCATTTCTCATTCATCCTTCCTCTAGCAGATCATCATAGATGATGATGAAATGCCAGATCAGATCAGACCAAGATGCAACAAATGAAAAAACTCCTTTCAAACTATTGGTGGATGAATTATTAATCAAATATCAAACCAAAATTGAGGTAGGAATCATATTTTGGTGTTTTTACACCCTTAGATTAAATTATTGAGTAGATCCATTATTTTTATTAGATCTGTGCCAATTGTAGACCATTCATGTTCCCATGTACATAAATTTAATTCTTTATTCAGTTTTTTTCTAATCTGAACTGACCTTCCTTGATCGTTGGAAGAGAACGATTGTACAATGATTTTTAAACCTTGATTTTTATTTCTTTTCTCCCTCATTTATTTATTTTCTTCATCGTTTGGATCCCCGCAGTCTTGGTTCGACATTTCTGGGCGATATTGAGCTCGATCGCACCCCTGGATTCATAGTAGATCAATGAAATGAAAAAGGATCGATGGGCATGGAATAGATATAGCATTGTTATGAGGCTAGGATGGCTGATTTGCTGATTGGAGTATGAATAAAAGGTTTTAAAATCCATAGAGGCATGTAGAACTAATGGTGAAACTTTGGATATGAATGCCGACCATTTTTCGATGAATGATGACTAACATTTATCATTCCTGGCTAGATCTACCATTTTCATGTAGATTAGAGGATGAAATAAACGTTGGAAGAGAATATATAGGTGTGGCAATTGGATTTAGGATTTATGTCAAAATCCAGTCTACACACTCTATTCCAAGATGAGTACACAGTGTGTAGACTTTTAGTGGTGGCAGCTAGGGTTTTGGAAACCAGTAAGGATGGAACGACGTGTACATCACCAACATGCTGTGTACCACCTTCTTGTGCAATTAAGCCATGCGATGGATACCATGGACATGAACACACCATGATCCAAGTACACAACACAAGAAGATCACATGGGCGGTACCCCATGTGGATCGACACGCTGTATACCAAAGTACACAGACACAGGGTCTGGTACACAGACATGGTGAGTAGCACATGACTTGGTCTCCGAGTAGCTTGGACACACTGTGTAGTCCAAATTCATGGTCCGTACTCTTACATGGATGAGATCCATGTTACATCTAGGGACATGACCAGACTATGAAGTAAGACCATATTCCATGTGGGTCCCCTCAGACGTTGTGTTCCCCTTTATCTCTTCTGATCAAAATTCGAACATCTGAATCTCTTTTATTTAAACTCATATTTTTTCAAATGGGTATATTATCCAGAGTGTTTTTTCATGTAGAATGTGATGGTTCCCCTGGATGAGTCTTTAGAGATACGATGTGAAATGTTTCGGGCATGAAACCTTCTGAAGTGAACCTAATGACAGAAGTGATAAAAAATGATCCCCAGATACTTACTCTTGAGTGGAACCCTTCAACTAGGCTAATCATGGGTCCTTGATAGCTTCTAGAGTAGAACCTTCCAGTCGGGCTAGGAATGGGTCCTGTACAGACTCTCAATTAGAACCCTCTAGCTAGGAAGGGCATGGGTCTTTGATAACTATTAGAGTGGAACCCTTCATCTAGACTAGTCATGGGTCCTCAACCTATGAGTGGAACCCTCATGTGGTAATAGAGCATGATTCATTGATAACTTAGAGTGGAACCCTCTAGTTTGGGTGGACATGGGTCCTTGACCATCGGAGTGGAACCCTCTAAAAGAGCTGGGCATGGGTCCTCCATCGACTATCAGAGTGTAACCCTCCTATTGTACCGGGGCATGGGTACTCTACATAGAATTTGTGGCCCCTCTACTATGCGACATAGTGATGAGACATTGTTTGACATAGCTTTAGACTCACGAGGAAGAGGGAATATTTTCCCACTGAGACATGTTTTTGTGACGTGACCAAAAACATGTGAGTGAGTTAGTGACATCTAAAGTTGATAATATCAAGGTGTGGTGAATGAGTTCCTTAGTTTTGTGTGTTTAGGGTAGACACGTGGGATGCTGAGCATCATTTTTGGAATTTAGGAAACTTTTTGGGATGACCTATGATATGAAGATCCCCTTACTCTCTCTTTTGGTTTTATTTTGATTGAGCATGTATATATATATATATATATCCTTCTTTTATAACCACTACCTGAGTTTGAATACCCTTTTTCCAAGAGATACAAAGATTCTTGGGGTATGTCACATGCTTTCATTTTTTAGATTCTCATGGTTGGATGAGTCTACTCTCCTACTATAGGAGGTGAAGTCTTGATATGTAGTTTATATACTCACCATGTTTATCCCCTTGTTCTTGGATGAGATTATTTCCACACTTTGTTGGACTGAGGTGTACTCTTTCACAATATCATATGTATCTATTATCTTCCTCTTCCTTTTTGTATCTCTTACTACCCCCTCAGATTTCAGGGCATTATAATAGGTATGTATGTACTTACCCCTACATAGGATTTTCCTGTATGTGTCGTGTATCAGGAAGATGTCGGACAGTTTGACTGTGAATACAAAATAGCTTAGGGATATTGGGTGCTTAGACCGTGTACAATGGTTGTAGCTTGAGATTCATGAACAAATATCTCTTTTAGCTATTTTATTTTACATTTTTTTCATGTTGGGAACTATTTATGGTTGGGGGTGTATTTTTTCCCTTTTAATTTTCATTTTACACTACATTACTTTTTTTACTATCTAGAGGTTCATGCATGATTGATTTACTTTATAGTAGTTTTTCATCTTTTATTCTTACCCTCTGCACTTTTTCATCAAGATGGATGTGTGTGTGTACAGGTACTTAGGAAAAGACCTCCTCAAGTTAGGTATGCCATCAACGATTGTCACAACCCCTGGACTATAGAGGTAGGAATGTGGTATTTGCGTCTTGAGCCCCATCTTGGGTTGGGTCGGGACAATGATTCATTCCAACATCACATGTATTCTATCATTTTAATGGATGTTACAGTGGTAAATCTACATCACCAGTGATTCTAGATGCAGTAAAAAGTGGGTAACCACATTAGGATTGAACCTTTTAAAAATAATAGTGTGTTATTTTCTTTACATTATATGCATTATATAAGGGAAAAGTGGCGATAGACTATAATAAAATATCCATACATCCTAGCAGATGATAGTGGTTTGATTACCTTAAAAATGTAAAATATTAAGTTGAATATATTCAGTAAAAAGACGGTCACCCATGATTCACCCCCTCCCAGGGTGATTGCATGATCTATTGAGAACTACAATTGGAATTAGAGGGATGGTCACCTCTATTTGGATCTATAATTTTTAGTTTTGAGTTCGATTTAAATTTTTTATATGAATTGAAAATTTTAGAAGTTGAAGAAAATATTCCTTTAGAATAAAATAAAGATAAGCCCGAGTTAAAGAAAATAGAATTTATTCCTAGTTTTAGAAACATGAAGATCTCAACCAAAACATTTAAGAACCTAAAGAAGAAATAAAATCATAAGTAGCATAATTTATCCTCTCAAAATAAATAAAAAGAGGATCCACCACTATCAGAAGTTAAAGTGCGTAGTAATAATTTATACAAATCTAATAAAATTAATCATATGAAAAAATATTTCTTAGGCTTTGAGGATTGTGATTCAGTGGAAACTACTGAAGTTTTTTAGACTAAAATCATATCTCACTTGAGAAATGTCCTTATTAAAGTTACTAAATATATACTTACATATATCAAGGTAAAATAGGAGTAAATATCATAGTTAAAATTAAAACTTTATGAGATATATAATTCATAAATAAAGAAGTTTTGAGAGTGTAAAAATAATGCTAAACTCTATGAAGGGAAGGAAGAAAATATATTACATTCTTAATAAAATTTCAACCATTTGGAATAAATAGTGCATAGGTGTTTTTAGAAGAATATGGTTGCAAAGAAAGTTGTAAATAGAAAGATCTATGCACTATAAAATACTCATAATGTAATTGTTAAGGTTAAGAATAATCAACTCAAGATCAAGGACAATTGAGTAAAGGAAATTCATCTTTCCTTGAAATAGGAGATAAAGTCGAATGAAGAAAAGATATAAAAGTTAAAAGTTTAACGTGAAGATAAAGCAAGGTATCTTAAAAATAAAAAGAACACTTTAAATTAAATGTGACATGAGTAGGATTTGAGATTGAGAAACATGAAATCTACTTAATATTAATCTTCACATGAATCTTAGAAAATAATCTCTACCATTGTTTTTAAGTAAAGTCTTAATTCTGGAAAGACTCAATCAAACGAGAGGATGGACATGAAATAATCATAAGAATCATTTTTTGATAAGTTGAAGAAAAATGATAACCCTCATTAAAATGAATTTTTATACACTAATTATATTAATTTTAATAGTTTATATTATATTTATATAAAATATAGCTAGATATAGATATATAGAAACCCACTAATTCTATGATGGTGGAAGAAAGCATGAATGGAAGAAGTTCCTCACATAGTGTCTATAAGAAAAATGTTCTAGAAGAACCCCCCACTAGACTAAATAACACTCAATAGAATAAGAACAATTTTTTTAGCTACTGTTGGTGCTATGGAAACTTTGGAAAAATGGATATATATTGCGTACATAATATGCTAATGTAATAAAAGAAAATAAGGCTAGTAGTATGGGAGACAAATATGAAACATATAGAAAAATAAAAAAAGTACACCTAAACCTCTCATAGAATTAAAAACCTGTTGAAATACAATAGATTTGAATATCTTAAAAATTATATTAATTCTTTGGAATAAGTGGAAATGATGATGAAAAGTTTTGGTTTACTTATAAAAATCATAACTCATCCACTACTAATAGATGGAGGCCACAAAATTTGAAGGAAAATGAAAGGAAGATAGACTGTAAGTCTACCTTGAGGTGAAAAAAATCAAAAGTTATAAGGAAGGTTACACCCATGAAGAAAGTAATGAAAGATATCAAGCCTAAGATAATATTCCATTTTTTGTGGAAGAAAAACCCACTTCAAGGAAATTTTTAAATTCATCATGAATGTTCAAGATAACTAAAGATAGATTAAGAAAAAATAGAATCAATCTAATAAAGACACAATAATATTGGAATGGTGGAATACATCTCCACTTAAGAAGTTTAGGTTCATTGTAAGTTTCATATGAATAGTAACTTACTAGAACAAAATAAGTTGTTTGGAAAGTGTAAGTTATCCAACCACACTTCTAAAAAATGTTTTTCATGACTACCTGGATAAAAAGAGTTTATAAAAAGAATAATTTAGTCAACAAATGGTTCTAAAAATTTCAATATGAAGAAATTTTAGTAGAATATAAAAAGGTAACACATTCATAAATTTTGATTGAAAATATGTCTTAACAAGTTGGAAGAAACAAGGAAGTTGGAAGAAAATAAGAATCAGAAGAATACAAGATCCTTACTAGATATTGAGAAAGAGAAATCCCAACACTTAGTAAAGAGTGAATGAAATAAGATTTCCATTCCACCTAATAATATTGATTCTTGGAAAACTAAGGGTAGTATGAATAAAAATGAAGACAAAGAGGGATATTATGGCTTAAGAAAACTTTCTTAGCCCTATTTTTCGAGCTTATGAGAAAATAAATGTATACCTAATCCCCTCATATGTATTGGAGTAATTACTTTGAGAAGGTAATTAATGGAGTTTCAATTCAATGGTAGTATTACCCTATAGAGGAAGAAATGTTGAAGATGATAATTTTTAGATATAATGATGTTGGAATAAAGTGATGAAATTCTAGACAACCAAAGTATATGAAACTAGATACAGAAGTTATGGTAAGGTAAATATTAATGCACCCAGATATTGAAGCTATAGATAATGAAGATGTTCTAGATATTGAAAATCCAAATAAAGGATGTCATTATTATCCTATGGTATGTTCATATCTTTCCCTACTATTTACATGTAATGGTACATTCCCCCCCTACTCTGTTACTTTGATAGTTTTTGTTGTTGGAGGTGTTTGGGGGAGGTTCTAGGAGTTTTAGGTGAAAGACGGTGGTGTAGAAGAAATGTTGTAGGAAATACACACTGTGTAAGTGTATTACATGACATGTAATGGTGGTTCATGGATTATGCAAGGCCAATTCAAGAAATGTAGATTTTTTGGGTTAAATAATAAAAAAGAGACAATTGTTTTGGTGAAATCAAACCCTAAGGATTACACAACATGAAAGGGGATTACACACCATGTAAATCCCTAATGCAATATAGTTTTAAAAGTTCATTCCAAACAAATTTTCATTCATTAGACCATGGATTATTCTTCCTATCATTTTAGGAGAACCCTAGGCGCCCTGAGAATTTATTCAAGATGTCTTCCTCCCTCTTTGATCCATTGGTCCTGGTGTTGTTTCATTTATAATCTATGGTAATCCCTTCTTTCCTCTTAGTAGTTTTTCTTCCATTATTCTCCCAAGGATTTATTGTGGAGATATTTTTATGGTTTGGGGTGTGTTTTTGGTTGAAGTTTTATTGATCTTTGGGTATGATGTAGGTTTATCAATGGTTTCTGCGGTGGAGTTGTGGTTTACGTGCGTTCTTCTTCTCCCCATGGTGCACAATGATTCAGAAAATCATCTTTGAGGAAGGAAATCCCTTATTTATATTTATTATGTACCATATGGGATGGTTTTAGTTTTTTTTATATATGTATTATGGTTGTGCCAACTAAGTTAAAGATAAATAATTGGTTAAATTGAAATTTAAAGGTGTAAATGGGATTTTATTTTCATGATTTTAGAGCATTGATATTATTTATGATGTTATGAATTGTTTGGACTTGTGGCCCTACTAAAAATTATGGCTGTTAAGGGATTTTTTTGTGCTAGATGTATATGTTGTGTTTGATTCTTTGGGTGTGATTGTTTTTATATCACCCTAAAATGGAAATTTATTAACCAATTATATTTTGATAATGAAATGGTTACCTCAAGATTTTGGATTCTATGATAACGACCCTAAAATAAAGTAGAATGAGATAAAATCCACTTTCAAAATATGTAAATGTATTTTGATTTACTGAGATGTGTGGTCGTGATTATTTGGTGACAATGTGTGGTTGATGTGTGGTTGGGGATTCTGGGGATGATTTTTTATTCGATATGATTTTGGGGTTTTAAGGTGGTTTATTGGATGTGATTTTGGGGCATGTAGGTGGTTTGTTGGCCATAATTTTGGGGTGGAAAGGTGGTTTGTTTGCTGTAATTTTGGGGAAGCGAGGCAATGGTATGATGATGATGTTAATCTATTTGTGATATTTGGTTTCTTTGTGGTAAATTCTTGGTTAGTGATGGAATAAATGATTAATAATGATTGTAATGACATGGGTTGGTTTAGTTGATTGGATAAAAACGATCAATGAATAATTAAATGGAGGGTTGTACAGTTAAATGTGGATGATGCTAAATAATTAAAAGAATGATATAATTAAATGAAATTGGTTGGAAATGTGAAATAGGGTTTGCAGCTTTTTGTGTGGTGTTGTGCATTTAGAGGTGGGAGAAAAAAGCGACCGTGTTGTGAGTTGGTTGGTTTGTTTGTGAAATAATATGTTGGGATTGAGTGTTTAATAATATATATATATATTCTTTTTATATTCTTGTTATTTCTATAATCACCCCACCCACATAGAACACTATGTTCCAACACGCACATAGTCATATAGGGGGTGTTTTTCCCAAAATCCAATGAGGAGGAATGATGGTTGGAAATGCACTATTTCCCACTCTCTCTTCTAGGTGAGGTAGGTATTCTACTATCTATGATAGTTGTAGGTATGTTAGTTCATTACATGGTGGTTGTGACAGCCCACATGTTTTTAGGTGGGATTTGATATGATTGTTATTTTAGGCAAGCTTCTGATGGGGGTTGTTCATGGCAGGAGGAGAGAATGAGGTTCATGTCCTACATGTTCACGATACCCTACTACATTGGTTTTGGTAGTTGTTGTGTTGTGGACCAGGTGTTTTCGGGTGATATATTATGTGGCATTTCTTGTAGGGTAGTGAGCCCAGGTGTTTTCAGGTGAGCTGTGATTGTGCTTGTGGGGTTGTGTGGTATACAGAATATATGGGAGCGCCAATACATACGACGTTGGGTTTGAAAGTAGCACACCAGTGGGAAAGTGGTGTGGGGTACCCTAGGGATGTGATTCTTGTTATATTATTTTACCTGGCTTGCATTTCTTAGTGATAGTTCCATGGTGAGGTTGGAATGATTAGTATACCATTAAAGGTTCTGTTTGATTTTGTTGTTTTCTCACAAGGTAATTAGTATTCTTCTTTCACATGCGCACGAGATACTTTGGTTTTCCTATTGAGTATACTTGTATTGTCACCCTACATATATAAATCTATTTTCAGGTTTCCAAGAGGATTACATGGATTGTACTAAACATTACTAGGTTGGATCCTTGACAATTGTTGTGTCACTGATTTAGCTTTACTTTTTGGGTATTTACTTTAGCGTCTTTTATCTGTATCGGTTTTTTTATATATTCATGTGGGATGGTTTTTATCTTTTATTTTTATATTATGTGTTGGAGTTTTTTATGGATGATTTATCTTATCTCTCGAACCTATATTATTATAAAGGGTAATTCATCCCATATCATGAAATTTTTATACCCTCACTACTAGTCACCAACCCAAGACCTAATAGAGGTGATACTCATGAGTTATTATCTCTCTCCCCTCATTGGAGTATCTTTGGAGGGAGGGGGTTATGACAGAGTGGTATCATAGGGGTGGTTGAGAGATAGGATAAAGTTTAGATTTAGGTATAGTGAGTTTTTCATGGGTTGGTATAGAAATAGTGCAAGTTGACCTTGGTGCATGACATAATCTAGGGAGACAATCTAGGACATGGGATTTTAGGGCCCCCCAAGATCCATTTCATGAACTCTGATCTTATTGAATGACCAAGTGATATTGACCTACTTCTAAGGTAGAGACTTATAAAAGGTACATGTATCATGATGGCTTGTTTTCTTATTTGAATGAAGTTGTTTTGGGTAGGTTAAAATGAATAAAGTGAATTAAAATGAATATAAATAAAAATTTCTCACTATAGATCTTATGAATTTGTTTTTACCTTCAGAAATGGATCATGTTCGTCGCCTATGTGTGGCTTAAGAAGTTGTGGTTTTACAGGCTAATTTGATTGATTGTCATAAGGTTGATCTGATAGAGGAGTATGAGGATTGGAAGAGGGGTTTGTGTGATTTCCAATGGTAGGATTTGGGAAAGTATGAGGTAAGTGTCTTAGATGTTGAGACATAGATCTAGATGAAGGATAACAAGATAAATTTCAGTTTTATCTGGGCCCCAACAGAGTACTGGGTCCCTCTGGAAGTCAGTTAGATGCGGGGAGATGAACATTAGTGGCAGAAGTTGTATCTGGGAGAGCGGAAGGAGGTATATGTTGTGTGGGTTGGATTCCAGAAGGAGTTCCGAGCAAAGTTCCTTTTATCAACCATGAAGGTAGTAAAGAGGTAGGAGCTTCTTTCTCTTTAGTAGGGTATCATGTCAGTGTGGGAGTTAGGAATTAGGTTCAAGGACCTTCTTCATTTTCCCCAAACCTTTTTTCCAGATGAGGAGCCTCATAAGAGACATCTTAAGTAAGAACTCCATCCTTCTATCTAGTATGAAATTACTCCTTTTATATTTATGACTTATCTAGAGGTTCAGAATAAGGAAAAGGTGATTGTGAAGATGAACTCATGAGGAGGTTTTCCATAGGAGGGGAACTAGTAGGGTTCCTCGAGGAGAAAATTTGCCAGTGGTAGGTCTTAGGCTCTAGGACTTTTGAGGTTTCAACTAGTAGGGAGTTGACCTTGGAAACTTTCTTTCCAATATTATGAAGCCAGTGGTTTCCATGATTTTCCTTGAGTTTTGTGCCCGTGTGTTTTGGTTGTGGAGTTTTTGGAAATTTCCAGAACCAATTTCTAATGGTTCCCTAAGCTCAGTTTGGTAGAGGTGGATATGTTTAGTGTCATCCTAAACAGTAGTTACCAGTAAGGCCATTTCAGCATTAGAGGAAGAAAAATTATGCTCCACTGAGAGGATATGGAGTAGGTAGAGGGTGACCTCAATATGTCCCTTGCATTCAGCTAATGAAACCCAAGCATGGATGTGGAGGTGTTCATAAACATAGATTTAGAGGATCTAGGAATGGTCAGTTGCATATAGTGGAGGTAGTGGTTCTAGAGGGCCCAGAAATTGTCAGCGGTACGATCAATTTGTTTATTACCCTTGTTTGTTACCTGTTTGATTTAAGAGATTCTCACTCATTTGTTTCATCCTCTTTAGTCTATGCTCTGGGACTATATGTATAGTGGATTCATGTGCCGCAAGATTTAACTATGTTAGTCAGAGGCTAGACCAATTTTTTTGATATGTACCAGGGATGTAGACTAATGATGGGGATACATTAGTACCATGGGGATCTTTTCTTTATATAGATGTAGATATATGATGTTTTCCTCATAAATGACTGGATATATTCCATACATTCTGTTATCTACTGATTCTGGAGGAGGGTATTTTTTTCAGATGTGGATGACCAATGCATGGTTTTTTTTAGTTTCTGGGGTTTTCAGGTAGGAATTTAGCATTTGGAGACACTTATTTCCTTGTTGGATGAGTTTTTGGTTGAATTAGTGGATGCTGGGATGGTAGAGGTTCCTAGGATCATTGGGGAGTTCTTGGAGTTTTTCATAAGGAGGTTGTAACACTAAGCCCTCGACGCGATATTGAGTGTGGTATAGAATTGCAACCTAGTGATTCATTAATTTCGATGGATGCTTATTGAATGGAACCTTCTGAGTTGAGAGAGTTGAGGATTTAGATAAATGATCTGATTCAAAAGGGTTTTATCATACCCAGTGTGTCACTATGGGGTGCTCTGGTGTTATTCACAAAGAAGGCGGATGATAGTCTAAGGTTGTTTATAGACTACCAGAGGTTGAATTAGGTGACGGTCAAAAACCATTACCCTCTTCTGAGGATATATGGTATTTTAGACCAGTTGAGAGGGGAGATTTAGTTTTATAAGATCAATATGTGGTCAGGATATCACCAATTGAAGGTAAATAAGGGATTTATCCTAAAGGATACCTTTAGATGCATGTATGGACACTTCAAGTTTGTATTCATTCTGTTTAGTATTATGAACTCACCCACGGTATTTATGGGTATTATGAACTCTGTGTTCCATGTGTTCCTAGATCAGTTCATTTTCGTATTCATCAATGATATCTTGATCTACTCGAAGTCAGAGGAGGAGCATGCCAAGCATCTCATAACTATCTAGAGGGTTCTTCAACACCACCAACTCTATGGAAAGTTGTCCATGTGTAAGTTATGTACATGAGAGGTGAATTTCCTCAGGCATGTGGTGTCTCAGCAGGGTGTGGTAGTATACTCGTTAAAAGTCAAACTAGTTGTTTCTTGGATAGCTCCAAAGAATGTGGTAGAGGTTCACATTTTCCTTGGTATCATAGGCTATTATTAGAGGTTTATTCCTGATGTATCTCAATTCATAGCCCCATTGACAAATTTTACTAGAAAGGACTAGTATTTTGTGTGGATTGATCAATTCTATATAGTGTTCGGTTACTTGAAGGGGAATTTGGTTAGTGCTCTAGTACATCTGTTTCCTGAGGAGGGGGTGATGTTTGAGGTGTTTTGTGATGCTTCCCATATGGGATTGGGATGTGTGCTGATGCAGAATCTGACAATGATCTCTTATGGGTCTAAGAAATTACATCCCCATGAGCGTAACTATGCCACCCATGATTTGGATCTAGCAATGGTTGTGTTTGCACTAAATTTTTGGCGACATTACCTCATTGGGGGGGGGGGGTTCTTTGTGGTCTTCACAGATCAAAAGAGTTTGAGGTATATATTTTCCCAACATGATTTGAACTTGAATAAATAGAGGTAGATGAAGTTTCTTTTGGACTATGATTTTGATATCTCATGAAATTTGGGAAAGGGGAATGTTATGGCTGACACTTTGAGTAGGAATTCATGGAAGGGTGTTGTTTAGGATTCTGGGGATGTTTGGAGAGCAATAGAGGAGTTAGAATCCTAACACTTAGATGCAAAGGTGGGTGATTGTAGAGGCTATTTTTTGTAGATGAAAGTATAATCTTTTCCGATGTAGTGGGTGGAGGAGTCTCAGTGGGGGGACTCAAAGGTAGAGGTGATGTGTGATCATTTTATCCATGGTGATTCTCTAGAAGGATGGTTAGAACCAGATGTTGTTTCATGGGAGGTTTTCTGTTCTGTTAGTAATACACTATGGATTCCTTTTTGAGTTTCATAACTCACATTTGGAGTTACACCTAGGAGTTTCCAAGTTGTACCGTGGCTTGAAGATACAGTTTTTGTGGCCCGGGATGAAATGGCCAGTGGTAGAGTTTATGGGAAAGTGCTTAGTTTTCCGGTTGATAAAGACTATGCATCATGTTCCTAGTGGTTTGTTGAAACCCTTAGATGTTCTTGAGTGGAAATGGGATGAAATATTGATGGATTAAATTATAGGGTTACACATAGATCAGGTATATTGTAATGTTATCTAGGTGGTCATGGATTAGTTGATGAAATCAACCCACTTCTTAGCGATCAAGGATTCAATTGTAGTGGATTCTTTGGCTAATAGGTATCTAGATGAGTTGGTGTGGTTTCATGGATTTATAAGGTCCATTTTATTGGATTGAGATTCCTATTTTACCTCATGAGTCTATAGGGGATTTCACCATGATTTTGGAACTCAGTTATGCCTCATCATTGCTTTCCACCCTCAGACAGATGGGCATACATAATGGACTATCCAGATATTAGAGGATATGTTGCAGGTGTTGGTATTAGACTTTGGTGGATCTTGGGTATTAAACCTACCTTTGGCATAGTTTTCCTTAATAATATCTACCACTCTTCCATTGGTATGGCTCTGTTTGAGGATTTTTATGGGAGACTGTGTCATTCTCCGCTGCACTAGAAATAGGTTGGGGAGACATCTGTTCTTGGTCTCAATGTGGTGTGGAGCATGATAGAGGATGTTCATTTTATTCATGAAAGGATTAAAGAAGTGTATGACTAGAATAACACTTATTTCGATCATAGAAGGAGGCCCTTGGAGTTTGAGGTTAGAGACCACATTTTCTTGAAGGTTTCCCCTCGACGTGGGAAACAAAGGTTTGGTATAGAGAGTTAGATTTCTCCTAGGGTTTTCAGGCCCTTTGAGATGTTGGGGTGAGTTATTGAGGTAGTGTATCAGTTTTCATTGTCATTATAGTTAGAGAGGATCCATTACATCTTCCACATAACTCAACTTCATCAGCATCTTCACGATGACTCCCATGTTATTGACTAGGTGGAGTTGGATATCGAGAATGACACGATGTTCGTGGAGCGACCAGCAGATATCCAAGATCTTCAGGACAAGTCACTGTGAGGAAGGACCATTTATTTGGTTTGTGTGTTGGAGAGGCATAGTGACATGGAGGAGAGTACTTATAAGTGAGAGACGTAGATGCATACCTAGTACCTAAGGTTTTTTTGAGTTTTTCTTTTCTCTATCCTCCTTTGTGATGTGATTTTTGATATGTTATTTCTTTGTCTAATGAGTTTTTTTCCTTGGTTTTTGATGTGTGTGGTGTGACGCGTGATAAATTTCTTACATATTAAAAGTGTAGGATCATATTTATAATTGAGACACATTAACTGCGATGTGATTAAACTCATGCAGGAGATTCAATGCCGCCCAGAGCGGATAATATCTTGACATGGAGAATTAAATTCCTTAATTCTTGTGTTTGGGATGATGAAATTCATTGGTTGTAATGGTTGTTATTTTGGTCTATATGAAGTTTGACATGGATGTTTAGTATTTTTGTGACAATGTAGTTGTGTGAGATGTTGTGGCTTATGGTTGGGGTGATTCAGTTGTGTAGTGTGTTTTATGGTCATTTGGGTTGGTGTGTTTTCCCAGCGATAGCATTTGAGGTATGATGAGACACTTGAGAGGTATCTCATAGGGATGTTGTTCAGACCCGTTTAATTTTGGGTTTTGTTTTGTATTCTTGAGGGAAAGAATCATTTTAGAGGTATCTTATATAATGGTTCATTCCCTCCCAATCCATTACTTTTCCAGTTTTGGTTGTTGGAGGTGTTTAGAGGAGGTTCTCGAAGATTTCAGTGGAAGTTGGAGGCGCAACAGGACTATTATAGGAAATACACACCATGTAAGTGTATTACATGATATTTAATAGTGGTTCCCGACTTGTGTGAGGCCAGTTCACAACATGTATATTTTTGGGGTTAAATAATAAAAAGGCGATGGATTTTTCGATGAAACTAAACACCGAGGATTACGTTATGTGAAAGGGGATTACATGTCATGTAAATACTCAATTCAATGCAGTTTTAAAAGTTCATCCCATCTTAATTTTCATTCATTTGGATGTGGATTATTATTACTCTCATTTTGGGTGAACCCTAGGTGCCTTGAGGTGTCCTTAAATCCCTCTTCCTCCCTCTTTGATCCATTGGTTTCCGTGGTTTTTCATTTGCAATTCATCATAACCCCTTCCTTCTTATTGGTTATTTTTCTTTCTTTATTCTCTTGGGGATTCACTGCAGTGATGTTTTCATGGTTTGGGTGTGTCTTGGGTTTCGTTTTTATGGATCTTTTGGTATGGTGTAGGTTGATCCATGGTTTATATGGTATAATTTTGGTTTTAAGGAATTCTTCTTCTCCTTGTGGTGCGCAGTGATTCGACAAAGCTTCTTTGAGGTATAGAATCCATCATTTATATTTCTTGTGCATCACTAAGGAGGGGTTTAATTTTTTTTATCTATGGATTATGTTGTTTTAGATTGAATCAAATATAAATTATTGGTTAAATTTAAATTGAAATTGGTAAATGGGGTTTCATTCGCATGATTTTACAACTTTGATATTATTTGTGATGTTGAGGATTGTTCGGGTTTGTGGCCTTGCTAAAAATTGTGGATATTGGGGGATTTGTTTTCACTAGATGTATGTGTTTTGTTTGTTTCTTTTGTTTTGATTGTTATTTTATCACCCTAAAATAGAAATTGATTAACCACTTATATTTGGTTAATGAAATGATTTCCCCAGGATTTCGTCTTGTGTGATAACGCGACTAAAATAAATTGGAATGTGATAAAAGACCCGTTGTAAATCTATAAATATATTTTGATGTTCTATGATGTGTGGCCATTATTTTGGGGCAGCAATGTGCGGTTTATGTGTGGCTTGGGATTCTGGGGCTGATGGTTTTTTTTATTGTGCTTTTGGGGCGACAAGGTGGTTTGTTGTTCGTACTTTGGGGGCGACAAGGTGGTTTTTTGTCTATGATTTTTGGGTTGTGACATGGTTTGTTGGCCATGATTTTGGGTCATAGAAGTTATGGTATGATGAGGATGTTGATCTATTTGTGATATGTGGTTTATTTTTGTTAGATACTCGGGTATCGATGGAACAAATAATTATTAATGATTGAAATGACATGGGTTGGTTTAGTTAATGGGATGAAAATGGTTAATGAATAATTAAATGGTGGGTTGTTTAGTAAAATATGGATGGTGAAAAATAATGGAAAGAATGATATGATTAAATGAAATTTTTTGGAAATGTTAAATTGGGTTTGTGTCTTATTGTTCGATGTTGTGAATTTAGAGGTGGTAGCAAAAACTAATGGTGTTGTGAGTTGGTTGGTTTGTTTTTGAATCCATAGGTAGGTCTTGAGTGTTTTATATTATATATATATACTTTTATATTCTTGGGATTTCTATACACACCCCACCCACATCAAGAATTATGTTTTGACACCTATATAGTAATGAGGGGGTTATTTTTCTTGACATTCGGTGAGGAGGACGGATGGTCGGGAACCCTATATTTACTCCTCTCTCTTCCAAGTGAGGTAGTTATTGCATAGGCTGGGATAGACTGGGTTCTGTTAGTGTATTATATAGTGGTTGTGATATCCTGTGTATTTTTTGGTGGGATGTGATATGACCGTGCTTGTGGGGCGGCATCTGGTGGGGGCCATGCCTGGTTGGTGGAGGGAATGAGGTTGATGTCCTACATGTTCAAGATACATTAATACTCTTGTTTTGGCATTGGTTATGTCATGGAATGGGTGTTTTTAGGTGAGATGTGATGTGGTCATGCTTGTAGGGTAGTGAGCCATGGTGTTTTTGGTGTGGTGTGACTGTACTTGTGAGGCGCTGTGGTATACAGATGAGATAAGAGCGCCAAGACGTATGACATTAGGTTTGAGAGTTGAATACGAGTGGGAAAGTAGTGAGGGGTAACCTATCGATGTGATTATTATTATATTATATTACTTGGCTTGTGTCATTTGGTGAGTGTGCCTTGGTGAGGTTGGGATGGTTAGTATGCCTTTATAGGCTCGATTTGGGTATGTTCTTTTCTCATGGGGGCATTAGTACGCCTTTATAGGTTCTATTTTTTCTTTATTTTTATATTATGTCTTGGAGTTGTTGGTGGATGATTCATCTTATCTCCCAATCCTATTTTATTATAGAGGGAAATTCATCCCATATAATGGGATTTGTATACCCTCAGTGCTAGTATCCAACAAGGATCCTACTGGAGGTGGGAATAAAGGTCCATTATCTCTCTCCCCTCATTGCAGTATCTTTGGAGGGAGGGGGTCATGACATTAAAAATATGCATTGAATGAAAAATGGGAGAATTTTAATTTTTGATGATAAATCAAAAGTGTTTTTTGAAAGGGGAGAAAACCTTTTTTTTATTATTTAACATTTTTATCCATTTATTGAGATGGATGTAGGGAATCAAGTTAAATGAAAACCTACTAAACTTCTCGTAAAAGAAGATTTTGTAAAATTTGGTATCACCTAGTGAATTTTTATTGATAAATTTGATGTCTAAGTTAATCACTATAGTTTTCTACACCGATAAATACTCATATAGACTTAGATTTGTTTAATTTTTTCCTCATGGATTTTATAAAATTTATTCCATCATTCTCTCAAGAAATTCAAGAACATAGAAGAAAAAGAGAGAAGAAAAAAAGTGTGAATAAAGTTTCCTCCTTATCCCATTATTTCAATAAGGGGAATCCAAATTCAGATCATTAAGGGGGATAGGAAAAATAATATCCCTCACAAGAGAACCTTTAAATTTATTATCAATAAGGTGTAGAGGAGACTCATTGAATTTGAGGAGAATTTGGTATTGAAAATAAATCCAATGGGGATTATTTAAGTGCATGTTGGATGATAGTGGTGTAAGTATTATCTTTTTTTAATAGATTATGAAATTCAATGACTAAGTTGAATAATTTTCCTATAGAGTTTCCAAAGGACTTTCCTAAGGTTTTTCCTATGGAGTTTCCTATAGTTATTCCTATGAAGTTTCCCAAAGAGTTTCTTATGGAGTTTACTAAATAGTTTCCCATAGATGGAAGACGATGTTTTTATATTCCTCAACATTTATAATATATTGATTACTAAAAGTTCTCATGGTTCAATATGAGTTTATTCATGAAGTTTCCATACTGATAAAGTTATTAGAAATTCTAATATATGAAGTCATGAAGTTGTGATTGTATGATGTTTAACAGTATTACCAGATATAGGAGTTCTTGAAAATCACCATATCGATAAATACATAAGATTGTATCAAATGGAGAAAGATATAATGTTGTAATGGATGGATAAAGATACAATGTTGTATCAGACAGAGAAAGATACAAAGCTGTATCAGATGGATAAATATAAAAATATGTATCAGATGGAGAAAGATATAAATTTGTACTAGATAGATAAATTTACAAAAATAGTTAAAGATAAAAAGTTTCACCTTACATAAAAAATACAATATTTTAACAGAGGGAGAAAAATTCAATGTTTTACTATACATAGAAAAGTAAACAGTTATACTAGACAGAGAAAAAGAAAAAGATGTACTAGATAGAGAATGATCACAAGATATTTACAAAGTTCATTGGATGAAGTTGAGGAATCTATAAAATTTTGAGTTATAAAATTGAGTCATACAAATTTCAAGTTATGAAGTTGAGTAGTATAAAGTTTGAGTTATATAGTTTATCTTTACAAATTTTGACCTATAAAAAGTTTGAGTTATAAATTTTCTTTGCAAAAATTTCAAGCTATAAAGTTGAGTTTTATAAATTTAGAGTCATAAAGTTGAGTTATAAAAAGTTTGAGTTATAAAGTTGAGTTTTAAAAAGTTCAAGTTATAAATTTGAGATTTATAAAGTGTGATTTATAAATTTTATATGTAAAAATTTTGAGTTATAAATTTGAGTTGTACAAAGTTCCAGTAATAAAGTTGATCTATAATAAATTCTAATTATAAAGTTGAGCTATATCAAGTTTGAGTTATAAAGTTAAACAGTGTCAACTTTGGGATAATGCTGACGTCACACCCTAACTTTTAAGTATGTTTTTATTTTAATTTTTCTTGGTTTCGAGTCCTCGTGCCAAGGTCCGAACTAAGTCTTGACTTAAAATGTTTGGTGTTTAATGACTTTACTGGGTTTTGGACCTGTGCGCGGTCACCGCACGGTGGGCAGTAGCCGCGTGGTCATCCCAGGTGACGCACAATCACCTAAAGATTAAAATAAATAAATTTTTACTTAAATAAAGTGATTTAAATGTTTAAAGTGTAATAATAATAATATTATTATTATGTGATTAATAATATTATTATTGAGGTATTATTATTGTTATTGTATTAAAGGTATTATAATTATTTTCTTATCGTCATTTTTTTATTATTGAAATAATTATTATTTTTATTGTTGTAAATTTTTATTATTATTATATTTATCATTGTTACTTTTATTAATCTTATTTTGGTTAATAATAATAATAATAATAATAATAATAATAAAAATAAAAATAAAAATATTATTATTATTACAATGATAAAAGGAATGCAAACCTCGGTCTACCCGATGGTGCACCCCCTTCCCCTTTCCTTTTACTTTTATGTGCATACCTTGCCCCCTAGTTCCTTCTGTTCGGCATAGGCAGCAGCGCCCACCCTCACACTCGACGCCTCGCCTCTCTGCCCAGCATCCAGCTGCCTTCTCTCGCTCCCCAGCACCCTCCCTCACCTCCCAGCCTCGCCCCTTCACCCCTACAATCGACGTACCTCTACCTCACACCCTAGATCCCATCCTCCAACCTGCATCACCTTGCTCTGCACCTCTACACTCGGTAGACCCTCCCCTCGTCACGCCGCCAGTGCCAACCGCCCCCTGCAGGACCTCACCCAGCTGCTCTGCTTCTTCGCCACACCCGATCACCACCTGCGCCCTTTTCAGATCCCAGTCGGCCAGCCCCCCCTTCACGCCAGGTTTCGGGCCGGTCTTTCCCTGCGCTCACATGTGCCATACCCAGGCCCTCTTTCTGCGTCTCTAGCCTACTGACTGGCCCTATCCCTGGATCACCCTTCCACTCTGTCCAAGCCATTTCTAGTGATCTGAACCCCCTACGCGGCGCCTCTTCCTTGCCCCGGTGTGGCCGCGTCCCTCCTTGTCAGCAACCGCCTCCTCATCCGGTATTTTTATTCACTTATTTATTTATTTATTTATTTATTTTTTTACCTTCATTTCATCATTTTTGTTTTTATTTAATTTTGATAAATTCTAATACTGTCGAGGGATGTGTGTTTTTATCATTGTTCAGCCAGCGCGGTTAGTCCGCGAGGGATTATTATACTTCTGTTGAGGTTCCATCGCGTCCGCTCTTGGGTTGAGGTAGGTAATTCCGTGGGTTTCCTTTCTGCAGTCTAATTGATGCTTGGGTGTTTTGATAATTTTATTTTATGTGATTCTCAACATTGTTATACCCATAAATTTTCCAGCTACAGTTCTTTTAAATTTTTAGAATTTGTCAAGAGCATGTTTTGAGTCAATTCCTGGTTTGAGTTTGCAGTTATTTGATTTTGTGACAAATCTTGTTTTGATATTGTTTATGGCTATTTTTTAGGGTGTTTCGTTTTATGTTAATTCAGTTTGATAAAAAAATAATACTTTGAAGGTAAATATTTGGTTTTGATAATATTTATGTGCACCTCGCGCTTTGATAAAATACTATAGTGTTCAAGTGGAATTGAGAGTTTTTATGAATTGTTTATCCTTGTTTATGTTGTTTGTCAGCATTGGTTATTGGTAAACTTGGTTTGGTTTATAATTTTGGTATTGGTATAATTTTATAATTGTGTTAAGGTGATAAAATAAAAAGGGGGCTCTTTGGTATTTAATGTGGTGATGTGAGTTCTTTTCAAATAATGTGAGCGGTTTGTTTTAGTTTCAAAGTGGAAGTTCTGTGAAAATAGTGTTGGTTGTTTTCTTGAAATGCAGGTGTGCCATTGGATGTTGGCACATCCATGGGTGCACTCAGTGCACCCATGGATGTGCCTTCAAGTGACAATGACACCTTTAAACTAGCGTTTCCAAAAAACCTTGGTTTTCTAAATGTTTTTTGTTTCCTAAGTAATATCCAGTCATTAGTGTGGATTTTTTGAAAGGTTTGATGTGTGATCTCAAGGGTGTTCCAGTTTGGATTTGAAAATATAAAAGTTGTATTTGTGTAATTTTTTGGGTACTATTTTTGGACATGACAACTTAAAGTCCCAATTGGCTCTTCTAATTCATGGGTGGGGTTGTGTTATCTTTTAGAATGGTTTGTGTTTGGAAATTGTGTGTGCCTAGTTAGAACTTTAAATGTTTTTAGAATAATGATTTCAACATGGGTGTGTCATGACGGCCCATTTGGAACTTTTAGCTTTAATGTAATGTTTGCGTTGACCTTTTAAAATGACGACATTTTGATTACTGCATGGCCATATAAAAACTTTAGTATTTTGAAAAAGGTATCAAATGGTTTTGATTATTTCATTGTATAAAGGCCCAATTGGAACCTTTGATGATATGTTATATATATATATATATGTATATATGTATTGGGTCGCCTCTATAAGGGGGATATCCCTTATGGGTTATCATATTGAGTGTCTGTGTTTGGGGTATGCAAGTGCAGTGAGATGAGTCACGCATACATGGGCCTCCTACTTACACAGTATTTTTGTAATCACTAAGGGTTCCTGTGCATCTTTTAGAGATCGAGTTACAGTTGTTGACCAACCCCGATTAGATGGGTTGGTACCCCCTGGATTTGTTGTTAGGCCAGGCGGGCTTTGCCACTGGATTGGTCAGTTAATACAGTCAGTTGGTTATAGACTTAGGAGCTTCACCATACGCTAGTAGGTGATTCCAAAACTGATTGCATCCAGGTGTCTTCTAGGGATGTTTAGGATCACCCATGGTTACTGAATTATTTTCATTTCTTGTTTACTTTCCGTGCACTAGTCTTGTTTACTTTCTGTGCACTAGTTTATTTTCAACTTTCACTCTTAATCATTTTACTCAAGAACAACATTGGAATTTTCTATTTTGTATTTTATTTATAAAATAACATATGATTTTGGAAAATGGTATGTAGCGTGTGTTGGGTTTTTAAATGAAATAAAACATGTTGCTTATTTTCAAATGTGAAAACCCTAATTTTATAATTGTGTTTCAAACACGCGTTAATGGATTGTTTTGGGAAAGGAGACACTGGATTCTGTGGTTTATCTTGGCAACCCTACTGAGCATCTTTAATGCGCATGCCTATCTTTATCATTTCAGTTTCATGTTTCCTTTATCAGGTTTTCTTGGCCGAGTTGCTCGTTATTGGAGCAAATTCGGCCTTTGGTCGGGAGGTGACCTAAAAGGTCATGTGGAGGTATGTTCGGTTTTATTTTCTTTCTGCTGCTAGCATTATGTTTATCAATTGTTTATATTTATTTATTTTCTTATTTATTTTTTTTGTTCATGGGACAAATCGTTCCCAACGATTAAAAGTTTGATGCCCGTCACTGGTTGCCAGCTCGTCGGGATCAGGAATTCCCTTCGGGCCATATCGCAGACCGACTCAGGTGACCGGTTCAGGGTCGACCTGGGTTGGATCATGAAAAAATTGTATCAGAGGGTAGACCTTGTTATTTGGGGTATCCGGTAGATGAATATTAGTATTTTTGGGACTCAAGAGGTAGGTATGGGAAGGGCGTCATGAACCTTCACCCATTTCGAACCACTAGTCACCAGGGGTAGTCCAGGAATTGAGTTCTTGTCTCATTCTTATTTATTTTAGATTGAGGGATGAAAATGGAGGAAAACTGATGTTACATTGTGATTTTACATGGATTAGTGACCCATGTCGAGTCAGTGTACATGGTTTAAGTTCCTCCTAGTTGTTGATGCTTTCTTGGGGCATGGACCAAAATTGTGTGGCTAGGTTAATAATGAATACTAGTCCATCCCTTCGGTGAGTTGATGCAAGTTAAGTTTCATCTTGGTTTTGGTTGGTTTGAGTAAATTCTTGAAAATGAAAAAGGGTTTTTTAAATGAGAATGATTTATTTTAAATGTATTTAAATTTGTGAAATGGTTTTTTTAAAACTGAAAGCTTTTGGTTTAAAAATCCAGTGGTTTCTTGGAACTGGTAGAGATATGGTTTGGGTGCAACCTCGGGTACTCTTTATGAACGTTTTTACATGTGAGGGAATAGATGTAAAGTGTGTGTTAGTGCATATGGATTAAAGTAGATGAAGACATGTGCAATGGTTCATGGGATTACTGGGGTGTGCACTTGGACTTACAGGATTGGCCTTGTTTTTTTTTCCTAAAGTGATTTTTAAAAGTGAAAATGATTTTTGGAAATTGAATTTGGTTTGAAAAGTGGGTTTCGTATTTGAAAAGTGTCCTTGAAAGAAGGCAGTTTTGAAACCTAAAATAAAAAAGTGAATTTTGGATGTGTTTATATTTGCTTGTTTATTTTGAGCTGGTTGTTTTGGATGAAGGTGATTTCTTTGGTGTTTCTTTGACTTGATATTGGTTTTGGTTCTGTGTTTTATATGTTGTTCAGAAAATGCCACCCAGAAAGGTCCCCAAGGTTTCAGATAATTCATGCCCAGTTTTTGGTCCTTCTCGGACATTTCCTATCCTTCATGGTGATCGAGGGCTGTTAGAAGCAACATAATGGCTTAAATAGGTCGAACACGTCTTCAGGGTTTTGGGAACTCCTGAAGATGTCAGAGTGCATGCTGTTTTATGTCTGTTTGGAGGTCTGGCTCTAGAAGAATGGGAGTTGGTTTCCCCACCATCAATGTGAGTTGGGATGACATGAGATGTATTTAAATCCTTCTTCATTCAATGTTTTATACTTGAATAGGTAAAGACGAAGAAAAGGGAAGAACTCATGTGTATTCAACAAGGCCAACAGACGGTGAAGGCATATGCTGACCATTTCAAGGAGCTCGTGTACTTTTCTCTAGAGGTAGCGTCACATGATTCGATGAAGAATTCTCTCTTAATTGGGGGTCTTCACCCAGAGATCAAGGATCCAGTACTCCTTTCTAATGAAAATCATTTGAATAATTTTGTGGATGAGGCATTCATAGCTAAACTGGTCTCCAGAGAATAGGTGCTTGGCAATCCAGTATATCCAACTACTCATGGAGGTTCCCCATCTGGCGAGTAGGGAGTGCCAGAGAGACCTGTTTTAAAAGAGTCGTCTGTAGTGGTTCTGGCTTCTTGTTCGTCAGACCGCCTAGTGGTGTTCCACCAATGTGGTGGTTCAGGCACGTGAAGCCGTCATGTCGCATCCCTCCGAAGATGTGTCATCGTTGCGGCTGTCTGGGTCACTTGGAGAAGTTCTACAGGAAGCGTCCCCTGAAGAAGATGCTGTGACCGGAGAAATTCCAGTGCCTGACTGTAAGGTAGGGGATGTTTCAACAATCAGAGCCCCAATCACAGGTCTTGGGGTGAAGCTCGTACGCAGTTAGGAGTTGTCGGGGGTGTGAAGCCTCAGTTCGGGTTTTGTGATCCGTGTTGGCAGTAGAACATTTAAAGTATTTTCATTTTTGTTTTTGTACTGTTAAAGTTTTTATGTTTTTGTAAGTTCATTATTTCATCGTGTAGTTATATTAGACATTTCATGTTGTAATTGAACAATTTTGTTTGTCTGATTATGGTTTTCTGAATCGTGCGTTTTTCTTAAAAGTTATCCGGCCCTTGTTTGGGTTGATCTTGGTTTAGCGGTGTACATTTTGAGATGTAAGTGACTGCAAAGGAGTTAAGGTTTGTAGTTATACTCGAGTTTACTGTTGGAATCATGTTCTTCTCAAAGGTTTTTCTATAGTGTTTGGGGTTATTGGTATCGGTCGAGAGTTCCAAGTCTGAGTAGAGGTGTTTTTTCGCTCATGCTATAGAAGATAGTTTGGATCGGTTGGGAGTTCCCGCGTCACCCCCATCATGGGGTGATATGTTTTGGTGTCAAATTTATGCTCTAGATTAGTTCTTGTGGTGGGTAAAACCATATCATGTTCCCCCATTCCCCTATGTTATGGTCTCTTTTGTTTTCAATTGGGTATGGATTCTTATTTTGTCTATTGTTCAGACGGGTGACTTTCTAAGGGCAGAAAGCGTCTGTGGTGGGGAGAATTGTCACAACCTGACTTTCAAGTTTGTTTTTATTTTACTTTTTCTTGGTTTTGGGTCCTCGCGCCAAGGTCCAGACTAAGTCCCAACTTAAAATGTTTTGCGTTTAATGACTTTAATGGGTTTTCGGACCCGTGCGTGGTCACTGCACGGTGGGCGGTAGCCGCGTGGTCATCCCGGGTGTCGCACAGTCACCTAACAATTAAAATAAATAAAGTTTTATTTAAATAAAGTGAGTTAAATGTTTAAGGTGTAATAATACTAAAAATATTATTATGTAATTAATAATATTATTATTAATGAGGTATTATAATTATTTTCTTATCGTCATTTTTATTTTTATTATTATTGAAATAATAATTATTTTTATTGTTGTTAATTATTTTTATTATCTTTATAATTGTTACTTTTATTAATCTTATTTTGGTTATTATTATTATTATTATTATTATTATTACTACATTGATAAAAGGAATGCAAACCTAGGTCTACCTAGTGGTGCACCCCCCCTTCCCCTTTCCTTTTTCCCCGACATGCATACCTCGCCCATTGGTTCCTTCTGTTAGGCCTATGCAGTAGCGCTCACCCTCACGCTCGACGCCTTGCCTCTCTGCCCAGCCTCTATCCACCTTCACTCTCTCCCCATCACCCCCTCACCTTCTGGCCTCACCCCTTCACCCCTACAATCGACCCACCTCAGCCTCACACCCTGGATCCCATCCTCCACCCTGCATCACCTTGCTCCGCACCTCTACGCTCAGTAGATCCTCCCCTCATCATTCCTCCAGCACCAGCCGCCCCCTGTAGGACCTCGCCCAACTTCTATTCTTACTCACCACACCCAAACACCACCTACGCCCATTTTAGATCTCAGCTAGCTAGCCCCCCCTTCACACCATGTTCTGGGCCGGTCTTGCCTTGCGCTCGCCTGCGCCATGCCCAGACCCTCTTTCCGCACCTTCAGCCTGCCGACCAGCCCTATCCCTGGCTCGCCATTCCGCTCCGGCCAGGCCATTTCCAGAGATCTGAACCACCTACGCGGCGCCTCTACCTTGCCTCGACATGGCCGCGTCCCTCCTTGTCGGCAACCGTCTCCTCATCTGGCAATTTTATTCACTTATCTATTTATTTATTTGTTTTTATATATATAGATATTTATTTATTTCCCCTTCATTTCATCATTTGCATTTTTATTTAATTTAGATAAATTCTAATATTGTCACAGGTTGTGTGTTTTTATCATTGTTCAGTGGGTGCGGTTAGTCCGCGAGGGATTGTTATACTTCCATTGAAGTTCCGTTGTGTCTGATCTGGGGTTGAGGTAGGAAATTCTATGGTTTTCCTTTCCATAGTCTAATTGATTCTTCGGTGTTTAGATAATTTTATTTTATGTGATTCACAACTTTTTTATACCCATACATTTCCCAGCTATAGTGCTTTTAAATTTTTAGAATTTGTTAAGAGCATGTTTTGAGTCAATTCATGGTTCAAGTCTGCAGTTATTTGATTATGTGCCAAATCCTATTTTGATATTGTTTATGGATATTTTTTGGGGTTTTTCTTTTTAAGTTAATTAAGTTTGATAAAAAAATAATACTTTGAAGGTAAATATTTGGCTTTGATAATGTTTATGTGCACTTAGAACATTTGATAAAATACTATAGTGTTCAAGTGAAATTGAGAGTTTTTATGAATTTTTTAGCCTTGTTTATGTTGTGCGTCAGCATTGGTTATTGGTAAACATGGTTTGGTTTATAATTTTGGTATTGGTATAAATTTAAAATTGTGTTAAGGTGTTAAAATAAAAATGGGGCTCTTTGGTTTTTAATGTGGCGATGCGAGTTCTTTTCAAATAAAGTGAGCGGTTTGTTTTACTTTCAAATTGGTAGTTCTGTGGTAATAGTGTTGGTTGTTTTCTTGAAACGTAGGCATACCATTAGAGGTTGGCACATCCATGGGTTCACTCGGTGCACACATGGACGTGACTTCAAGTGACAATGACACCTTTAAACTAGTGTTTCCTTAAAACCTAGATTTTCTAAATGGTTTTTGTTTACTAAGTAAGATTCAGTCCTTTGTGTGGATTTTGTGAAAGGTTTGAAGTGTGATCTCAAGGGTGTTCCAATTTGGATTTGAAAATTTAAAAGTTTTATTTGTGTAATGTTTTGGGTAATGTTTTTGGACATGACAACTTAAAGTCCCGTTTGGCTCTTCCAATTCATGGGTGGAGTTGTGTTAACTTTTAGAATGGTTTGTGTTTGGAAATTTTGTGTGCCTGGTTGGAACTTTAAATGTTTTTAAAATAATTATTTCGACATGGGTGTGTTGTGACAGCCTGTTTGGAACTTTCATATTTAATGTAATGTTTGCGTTGACCTTTTGAAATGATGACGTTTTGATTACTGTATTCCCATATAACAACTTTAGTATTTTGAAAAAGATATCAAATGGTTTTGATGATTTCATGGTATGAAGTCCCGATTGGAACCTTTGATGATATTATATATATATATATATATATATGTACTGGGGCACCTCTATGGGGGGGATAACTCTTATGGGTTATCGTATGGAGTGTCTGTGTTTGGGGTAGGCAAGTGCGGTGAGATGAGTCACACGTGCGAGGGCCTCCTACTTGCATAGTATTATTGTAGCCACCATGGGTTCCAGGGCATCTTTTAGAGATCGAGTGATGGTTACTGACCAACCCTAATTAGACGGGTTGGTACACTTGGATTTGTTGTTAGTCCAGGTAGGCTTTGCCACTGGATTGGTCAGTCTGGGCGACAAGTTGGTTATAGACTTAGGAGCTTCACCATACAACGGAAGGTGGTTTCGAAACTGAGTGTATCTAGGGGTATTCTAAGGATGTTTAGGATCACCCATGGTTTTGGAATTATTTTCATTTATTGTTTACTTTCCATGTGCTAGTCTTGTTTACTTTTTGTGCACTAGTTTATTTTCATCTTTCACTCTTACAAGTTTTACTCTAGAACATCATTGGTATTTTATATTTTGGATTTTATTTATAAAATATCTAATGATTTTGGAAAATGGTATGTAGCATGTGTTGGGATTTTAAATGAAAAAAACGCGTTGCTTATTTTCAAATGTGAAAACCCTAATTTTATAATTCTATTTAAAACATGCAGTAATGGATTGTTTTGGGAAAGGAGGCGTTGGATTTTATTGTTTATCTTGAAAACCGTACTGATCATCTTTAATGCTAAAACATATCTTTATCATTTTAGTTCCAGGTTTCCTTCATTAGGTTTTCTTGGCTGAGTTTCTCATTATTGGAGAAAAGTCGGCATTTAGTCAGGAGGTGACCTAAAAGGTCACGTGGAGGTATGTTCGGTTTTATTTTCTTTCTGCTGCTAGTGTTATGTTTATCGACTGTTTATATTTATCTATTTTCTTTATTATTTGTTTTTTTTTTCATGGTCCAAATCGTTCCCAATGATTAAAATTTTGATGCCCGACACTGGTTTCCAGCCCGTGGGGATTGGGAATGCCCTTCAGGTCATTTCGCGAACCAACTCAGGTGACCGGTTCAGGATCGACCCATGTTGGTTCGTGAAAGATGAACTGTACTTTTAACATTAAAAAATATATATAATATTTGAGGAATATTTGAAGAGTTTGTTGAAATTTTTTTTGGAAACATTAATGAATAAATTTGACATTGAATAATAGAAATTTTAATGGTGGTCAAACCAAGGAAAAGTTATGCGGGGAATTAAAATTTAGAGACCACATTTTCCATACTTTTTAGAAGAAGTTGTGCCTATAAAAAGGGTTGATCACATTAAGAGTAATATTATTATAATTAGAATAGGTTGTAAGAGAAAAAGAGTTGAAGTTTTTGTCTAGAGATTTCAAGGAAAATTTATTTGGTTCGATGTTTTGAGGAAATCAGAACATCATGTTCTGTTGAAAGTTGAGAAGTCAAAATGATGATATGTAAAACCCTACATAATTTTTGATCATTAAAATTTATGATGTTTAGGTTTTAGAAATTAAAATTTTCAAAAGTAGGATTGGATGAGATGCATGTAATTTTAGAGGAAGATGAAGGGCAGTCAAAGTTTTTTCCACAAGGAAGTTTAGAAGGATACTTGAAGAACTAATGGTACCATTATAAACAATGTCATTCCATATTAGAGTTTTAAGACAGTACAAATGTAATATAAATATTCCTCACTCAAACAATATAGTAAAGAATTAGGGTTAATGGTTATCCCTTCCCACACTACTTGTAATCTTTGATGGATATTTTAGTAGTAAATCTATGTCATGAGTGATTTTGAATGCAACAAGAAGTGGATACCCACATTGGAACTGAAACTTGTAAAAATACACATGTATTGTTTAATTTACATTATCTAAATCACGTAAGGGACAATTATTGAGGGAAAATAATAAAATATCTCTATATCCCAATTGATTATAGATGTTTTATCAACTTAAATAAAGTAAAATATTAAGTCAAATATATTTGGTAAAAAATTAGTCATCACTAATTCACCCCCCTCAAGGTGATTACATGATCTACTGAGAACTACAAATACTACATATTTGTTTAATTTAGATGTTGTAAAAGTAGCATATATAAGTTTTTGTTATAAACAAATCACCAACAAAGGGGAATCCAACATCAATTCTACTCCCCTAAGTTTGGCTGGCTTCCCCGAGATGATCCGTGCTCTTGATTTTCTTATCGACTATCAGGATCCAATGTATTTATTTCCTATATTAAATTAAAATTTGAATATAAATTAGTTTTAATTAGATATTTCAAACAAAATATATTTATACAAAATTATGATAATAATATAAACATATTAAAATGAATTAAATATATTAAGTACCATTATAGTTTGTCGTATCAATGATGTAATATTTTCGAAAATGCTCCCTGCCATGCCCCGAAATTGAGCACCCAATTCACTCACCATCACCATAAAAAACTCATATAAATACATTCATATTGTATCATGATCTTGTACTCTATTATCAAGGATGACAATTTTCTTTTTTTTAATTCTTAGTAATTGAGAAAAATAACATTACTCAAACCTACAAGATGAGGCATAATAGTGAATGAAGATGAGATCCCCCCAATGAATCATGAAGGGGATGGTATGGAACCAAATCCCAACACATAACCAACATGATCCTTGCACTAAACATGGGTAATAATATCACTATGGGTGACTGATAATGACCATGAGGGATTTTCTTCCCATGTATCTTTAATTTTTTTATTGTAAGTAGTTTAAATTTTTTAAAAATATATTTATTAAAAAAGTGAATTGTAATTTAAATTTTTACTCAAATATTTACTGTAGGTTTATTTAAATAATTCCCATTAGATTTCTTGTTCACATCAAACTGCAACTTGGTTCGACCAACCTTATGACTAACTTTTTTCACTTATATCATAAAAAAAATGAAAACAATAAAAAATTAATTACTTAAAAAGAAAAAAGTATATTTTATAAATAAATAGAAGATTACCTTGTTCGATATTCTCATTAAAAATTTTTTAGAACCAGTTGTGTATGGGATGAATTATTTCTCCATACTTGATGATTTGTTTAGAATATTTCTAACAAAAAATATTTATATGAATAAAAATTTTATTATTTTTGAGAAATTTATATCAATATACTAATATAGTATTAAATACTTTATAAGAATAAAAATGATGAATATATACAAAGAAATTTTACTGACCTCGAGGTATCCCTTAGGATACCTTTTCATTCATTTGATAAAGGCTCAAAGATGTGTTATTGAACTCAAACAATTACATGTAATTAATTTTATTCTACTTTTCCCCACAATTTGTAAATTCCATCGATGGAAAAACCCATAATTTATAACAAAATGAAAAATCATCTAAGTATTAGATATTTAAAAATGATTATACTTACATTTGATATGAATATAAAATAAAACAAATATAACATTTTCTTTTAATTACTTTCAGTTGTTTAAAAAAAATATAATTATTAAAATTTGTAAAGACCCTAACCATAGTATCCTAGAGTCATTGGTTACTTTATTACATTGTCATAAGTTACATGGAATCTCATCCCAAAGGACAAGCTAGTTTAATAGTTTTAGAAAACTAGATACATACTTGAATATTACATTACAATTGAAAACATGAAATATAATATATAAATTCCTTTGAGAACACAATTATTCCCCAATATTATCCATTTATATCAATAAAAATATTGGAAAATGGTGAAATATAAAACATAAGAAAGAGGTGAGCTAAAATGATCAGTAATTGTTAAGTATGGTGGAAGATATTATGAATAATTAAGCATAAAATATGGAAAGGTAAATAACTAAACACACATGCCATTTATTTAACGACTTGATCAGAATATGGAGATAAAAAATGATGATAAAATAATTCCATACAAGTAATCACATGATCATGAAAACGTAACCATGAATATTCTAACTAATCTAATAATCACATGGAATATCAATACCTGAATTTATAATGATGTAATGCATAATGTCAGACATCTTAAACTTACCATCAAGGCTTCGTTCCAAGAATATTATATCATAATGGATTTATGATAAGAATCTAATACCATCAAGGCTTCATGATATGAATCTAATAAATGGGTAAAGCCTTTTCCAAAAAACCAATCTAGTTTGTCTCGTGAGACTTATCGATGCATTAAGGGGATATAACAGGCCCTGAACATCACCTGCTAAGTCCAATTAATTCCTCATATGAAAGGGGTGAATCATAATAAACATTTTTATTAAAACTAAAATATGAAATGTTAATACTTTCTCCAATCAATAAACATAATCTTAAACCATCTAGAGTAGTATGATGAATAATATCAAAATATTACACCACCAATCATACTAATAATAAATAATTCTATTAAATATGGTATATGGTATCATAATAAATCAAAGTCAATAAAGTATAAGACTGAAAAAAGGATGTTGATGTATATGAAAATACTTTAATAAGATTACTGAAAAAATCATGAGGAAAATGCACTTTTTTTCACTCTGAAAATTAATTATTTTTAAAACACTATGAAATTATAAAAGAAATTTTTTTCTTCAAAAAAAAACCTTTCAAAATTTTAAAGGAATATTTAAATCATTAAATAATCACGATGGTGAAAAAATACTCTCACTACGTATAAGTTAAAAAAACATTCCTTCCGTATTTTTGTCAGAAAAGTCTCAAGAACCATCATTAAAAAATGAAAAAATATACCTTTAAAAACTTTTCTTAAAAATTAAAAAAAGATTAAAAATGAATTTAAAAAATCATAGTATAATTGTAAAATAATTTTTTTAAAAAAAAAGAAAATGTGATCATGGACGAAATGGATATTTTTATGGAATGTTTTAAAAATATAATTTTTTAAAATAAAGCCTCTTAAAATATTATATCATTGAAGTGAGTATTGATAAAATTATTAGATTATGTGAATCAGATGTAAATACACATAAAACAAATATAAATACAACATAATATAATGAAAAGTAATTTAACACACAATCTTTGCATGGCATAATCTATAAAGTATAAGTTTAACCCAAGAATGGAAATTAAGTTAAGAAATCTATTACGTCACACTTCCCTTTAGTTTTTCATACTTTAACTCATGTATAAAGGTTTAAAGAATGTTATTAATTTATTCTAGAACTATAATAATATTTATAATACCTTATATGATACTATTATAATATCTTACTACCCATTTATTAAAAATATTTAATTATTTTCATTTTTTTGGGTGTGTTTATTTCATGGATTCATGGTTGGTTCACTTGTGTATAATTATGGATTTTATTTTAAAATGGAAATTACACTCCATAAATGAAATGAAATGGTATTAATGAACATAAATAATTTTAAATTATCCCATATAACATTTTTATATCTGACATGAGGATGATTCATTTGATAAAATGTTAATGATAAATGTCTATTTTATTTTGGCGGTTTTTCCGACCATCACGAACTAATTTCATTTTATTTAATATTATGTCGATATATTAGTTAAAAAACATGTAATATGTTATAATATACCTATTAAAATAATATTTAACCAAAATAAAGCTTTTATGACCATCCTTGATAGTGGTAATGGAAAATGAAAAATCATTATCCATGGAGATGCTTAACCATCATAATTTGGAAAATGGTTTTGTTTCTTTAAATAAGAGGAGATGAGAAAATGGGTGGATAGAAGATATCAAATTATCAATATAAAATTATAGTATATAAATGATACTTGAGTTATTATTCTTGGATGAAGTTGGTGAGGATAAGGTATAAGAAGAAGGGAAATTAAGAGAGGTGGTTTGAGAAAGTTACCTCTTGAATATCACCTACTTGAAGGACCCCTTAGGGAACTTGAAATTTTTATTTTTGTGAGAAAATAAGAACATGGAAATGGGTAGAGTGTTGCGGATAGGTTTTGGTTGATACTTTGAGATCTTAAAGCCTTTTGAGGAGAATGGGGTTGGTGAGGAGTGGTATTTATACTTGATGAAGGGTGGTTTTAAGTGATTAAATAATGATTATTTTATATTTATTGACAACCACATTTGGGTGAAATTAATTATAAATAATTTGATTTATAATTAATGTTTTAATGGTTGGTTAAGTTTATTAAACACATAAAACTACCATTTAATGTTTTAGTTTTTAGGTATTTTAAGATTTTACCTTTTATCTTAAACTCGCTATGTTATTTTACCTAACCGTGGTAAATATTTTTTTACCACGATAAATTTATTATGCCAAAAATTAAAAATGAACTTATAAAATAATTTGAACCTCCTGATTCCAAGTATGGAATCCATTTTACTTGATTAAATTTATAAAAGTGATAAAAATAAATTCTAAATATGTTATGCATATAACTAATAAAAATGGGTTTTTAAAGTTAGAATCATGGTTTTCAAAATCTCTAAGAAAGTGTTTCAAAATGTAAAAACATAAGTATTAGGACATTCCATAAATAAATTTTGATGAAGATTAATGGTTAATAAATTTTATATTATTATCATATAATAATTATTTCATAATAGTTATGGTATTTTGTAAAAATAATATTTCACTTTTTAACCCAAAAATCAACTTTTTTAGAAAATTCCAAATAATTTCCCTAAGAAAATTTTGAAATGTTGAGTCCAAAAATGAATTTTATTTTTTAAAATAAAGTTTATAAAAGTATCAAAAATTAATTATATTTATTTTCTCATAGAAGGCAATAAAAATATCTTTTTTAAGGAAACATATATTTAAAAAATTAAATGACTTTATTGAGAAATATTTGTTCATTTTCGAAGGATAAATAAATTTTTATTGAACATGAAATTAATATTTATTTCATAATATAATTAATAATATTCACACCTTATAATTTAATGGCTAGTTTATAATGGTTTTGGTAAAATAATAATATTTAATAATATGTCATGTTTTTGTTAAGCTTAGTGTTGCATGCATTGTAAACTATGGAAGAAATTAAATTGAAAAAGAGACATACAATACAATCATAGGGCGTTACATTCTCCCCTCCTTCAATAAATTTCATTCTTGTAATTATAATTTTCAATTAAAAACATCAAAAGTTGATATTTTAAAATTCCTTTGTAGGAAACATACATCATAAAAAGGGTTAATAAAGCATCATCATACAAATAGTCAAAGGAAAATGTGAAGTTCACCACAATACTAGGATTTATATTAGAAGAAAATTAATAGAAAGTGAAAATATAGACATGTAAGAGAAATATAATTATCAAGTTATGATGGAGAGTGATAGAGAACATGATCATTACAAAGTTAATCATCACAAAACTATATTTTTGTTATCGATTAAAATACCATTAATTTCTCAGTTAGAAACCTAAATGAATAACAATTGTATTATAAAATTCTTTTCCTAGAGTTTAGGGATTATTTTACTACCTAGATAATTTACTCAAGAAAATAATCATAATCTCATCCTTTGGTGATTCTTTTACCTATTTCTACTTCATCTATTATTCCTAGAAATGGATATTCATGACAATTTTTTCTTTCCTAAAGAAAATTTAATGAATCATAAGATCCACAAGTAATTCCTTTGGACTCTAAATATTTACTGAAACCAAAATGGTTATAATAGGCTATTAAATAATACTGTAACATCAGAAAATAATATCAAAAAATCAAATTAATCCATTCCATTATTAGTTAAACTCAAGACGCTTCATAAATATTACTGACCATATTTAGAATCCAAAAAATTGATCAAAAATTTATCCTTATAGAGAATAAATCAGTTCATAATTTCAAATTCTAAACATGTGAATATTTGGATCACATATTCTTCTAATACATGGTAATAACCATAAAAACTTGATGAAAATAAGTATAAATATTAGTTTGTTGAATATATTCCTTAAATCCAAACATGTAGTAAAATATAACAAATATAAACAATCAATTCCCCCCCCCAACACAATTTTTTTTTATTTTATAAAATAAATCACTTTGTGGAAAAGTTAGAACAAACAAACATACAATTCCATTAGAAGGATCCATTGGCAGGCTAGGAAAGAACCCTATCCAAGACCAGCCTGACCCAAAAAACACAAAAAATGCCCTCAAAAATAGAAAGAAAATAAAAAATGGGCCGCCCAAGGAGGACCGACCTGCACAAAACCAACAGAATGCAACATGTCAGTCACTCTCCACCCTACACTGCGTCCACATCGAATCCAGTGCACAACTCATCTTTCCTCAAACATAGCGCCACCGCACCAGGGACTGTCCATCCATGATCGTTGGACCACCGACTCCAGGAGCAAGATAAACAATCAATTCACTAACCAATTTCTTGGTCACAGATCCTATCCCATAATCATCTATTTATCCTTATTATCTAAACATGGATCACATGTTAAGTGTTATACTCCCATAAACATTTATTTTCCAAGAGTTTAAACTTGTCACCAAATCATTTTCCTTATTCATTTGTTCCATTCAACATATTCTCTCAAACACTTTAACAAATAGAACTGTAGTAAAATCCTTAAACTTTTCAAGAATAAAATAATTTTGAAAAATATATTTTTTTTGATCTAAACACACAAGAAAAATATTCATTCTATTTCAACTATATAAATATTATAATCTTTTCTTCAATCCCTTAGTTTCTTCTGTGGTATATTCCCATGAGTCTTGGGGAATTCATTTACATAGTTACCCATATCCTTATAGTGGAAGCATTGCACATTGGAAAATTATTTCTTTCCCTTGCAATCTTGAGAATGGTGGAATTTTCCCCACACTCAAAACAAACTCCTTTTCCTTTTAGGAATGTACCATGGTGTTTCCTTCTACAAGTATCACATTTTAGAATATCCTACTTCACATTCTTCTATTTATTAATCTCTTGATCTACCTTTATCTTATTATCTTAATTCCCTTAGAAGTCATAAGACTTAGAGAGAATTATTTCTCTATCTTGATAGCACATGATACTATATCCTCATATTATGAGAAATTTTGGAAGAATAGAGCCCTTTAAAGATTTGGATTAATACCATCTAAGAAAAAATAAATATTTTACTTCAGATTATGTGTGTAGTCCATGAGATGCCTTTATAACCTTGTAAATTTGGCTTCATAATTAGTAACATTATCATCACCCTTCTGTCTCAGACTCAATAATTTTCTCTCCATAGAATCTTTCTATTCGTGAAGAAAATATTTTTTGAGAAAATTTCCTTAAAATACTTCTATTTATTCCTCTTACTTAGTGTTTTGAATTATTAACCAGCATTGATCCCCATCTACTAAGAGATGATAAACCACCATGAAAACCTTAGTCCTTTCATTAATTCCCAATGTGATATACATATTCTCTAAAGAACTTATCCATTTCTCAGTTATAAATAGATCTCTAGTCCCACTGAATTATAGAGGTTGCTGGCGCATGATGTAGCCTAACATTGTTACAACACATTGCGGATCAGCAGGTTGTTCCATACTAGTTAAGTTATTTCTCATAACCTGAGTTAGCTATCCAAGTATAGTTATAATTTTTTCAGCTCTCATTGTATCTCCCGCTCAAGATTCATTATCTTTCATAGGAGGGAATTATCTACATGAATTATATGTATTGATAGGGTTTAAACTTCTTCCACTAAGCTCAATTTCTAAAAAAAATCCATAGAATAGATTAGATTATAATTTATAATTTCATACCAGTAAAACACTTAACATAAAATGAAAATTTATGTATAAATAATCTCAGAATCATAATCCTAGTTACTTTGGGAATATTCTCAAAGTCTATTTTAGGGTTATGTTTTCCTAATCTATGTTTTACTAAATATAATTTTAAATATCTCTAATAAACACCCTATAATACCAACTATAAATACCCTAACCCTAGTATCCTAGATTCAGTGGTTTCTTTCTTACATTGACATATGTTATAAGGAATCACATCCCAAAGGAACTAATAGTTTAGTGGTTTTGGAAAACTAGATACACACTTGAATCTCACATTATAATTAAAAACGTAAAATATAACATAGAAATTATTTTGATAACACCATTATTCCCCTATCTTACCCCTTTATATCAATCATAATAAACTTCTTGGAAACCTTGTGAAAAATAAAACATAAGAAATGGGTGAGCTCAAAAGCTCAATATGGGTTAAGTATAGTGGAAGCTATTATGAATCAATAAGAATAAAAAGCATGGAAAGTTAAATTACTAAAAACACGTTCCATTTAATCAATTACTTGAGCATAATATGGAAAGAAAAAATGATGATCAAATAATTCAATACAAATAATAAAATGATCATGATAACTTAACCATGGATATTCTAACTAATTGAAAAATAAAATGAAATATCAATAACTAAATTCATAATTATGGAATGAATAATTATGAAATATGAAACTTACCATTGAGGATTCTTTCTAATAATCTAATATCATCAAGTATTTATGCCAAGAATCTAATACCATCAAGGTTTCATGTCAAGAATATAATAAATTGGTAAGGCCTTGGACAATACCCAAACTAGTTTGTCTCATGAGACCTACTGATGCATTGAGGGTCTATAGAAGGCCCTGATCATCACTTAATAGGTCCAATTAATTATTCATATGAAAGGAGTGAAACATAATAAATATTCATATTGAAACTAACATATGAAATGTTAATAATTTTCCCAATAAATAAACATAATATTAAACCATCCAGAGTAACATGGCGAAAAATATCAAAATAGCACATCCCCAATAAAACTAATAATAAACCATTATATAAAACTGATCAGATGGTATCATAAGAAATCAACCTCAATAAAGAATAATATTCAACAAATTATATTCATGTAGATGAAAATACTCTAATAATATTATTGAAGAATTCATAAGAAAAATACCTTTTTTCACTTTGAAAATAACTTATTTTAAAAAAACTAAAAAATTATAAAAGAAGAAATATTATTTGAAAATAACCTTGTAAATATGTAAATAAATATTTAAATCATTAAGGTGTCATTATGGTTGTAAAATACACTAATGCTGTATAATGCATAAACAAATTCCTTCTGTATTTTTTTTCTTCAGAAAAGTCTCAAGAACCTTGTTTAGAAAACAATAGAATATACCTTTCCAAAATTTTTTTAAAAATTAAAACATGAGTAAAAATTACTTTAAAAAGTCATAATATAATATTAAAAACATTTTTGGAAATAATTTTAGAAAATATGGTCATGGAAAAAAGAGAGTTTTAAGGAAAATTTTAAAAAGATAATTTTTTAAAAAGAAAGTAACTTAAAAATATTATATCATTAAAGTGAGTATTAATATAATGATTCCATAATGTGTATTAGATGTAAATCCACATAAAAAATTTGGAAATAAAACATTATATAATAAAAATTCATTTCAAACATAATATTAACATTATATATTCAATAAATAAGAAGTTTAACCCAATGAATGGAAATTGAGTTATGAATTACCTTACCTCCCGCATCCCTTTAGTTTTGAATACTTTAACCTTATGTATAAAGGTTTAAATAATGTTATTAATTTATTAAACTATAATAATATTTTTAATAACTTATATGATACGTTTATAACATCTTACCACCCAGTTATTAACTATATTTCATTATTTTCATTGTTTCAGGTGTGTTTGTTTCATGGTTTCATGGTCGGTTCACTTGTGTATAATTATGGATTTTATTATAAAATGGAAAGAAAACACTAGAAGTGAAATGAAATGGTATTAATTCACTTACATAATTTTAAATGGTTCCATATATGTTTTTTATTTCGAACATGAGGATGATTCATTTGATAAAATGTTAATGATAATTTTTAGTCTATTTTGGCAGTTTCTCTGACCATCATGAACTAGTATTGTTTTATTTAATATTATGTCTATATATTAGTTATATAACATGTAATAATTTATTATATACCTATTAAAATCTTATTTCTCCATAATAATACTTTTTTTTACCAGCCTTAAAGGCTGTAATGGAAAACAAAAAATCATTATCTACAGAGACGACTAACAGTTATAATTTGGGCAATGGTTTCATTTATTTAAATAAGAGGAGATGAGAAAAGGGTTGGATAGAATATATTAAATTATAAATATAAAATTACATTATATAAATTATACTAGAGTTATTATTATTTTATGGATGAATTAGGTGAGGATAAGGTAGAAGAAAAAGGGAAATTAAGAGAGGTGGTTTGAGAAAGTTACCTCTTGAATATTACCTCCTTGAAGGACCCCTTAAAGAAATTAGAATTGTTATTTGGGAGATAAAATAATAACATGGATATGGGTATAGTGGGGGGGGAGATGATTTGGAAGGTATTTTAAGATATTCAAGGATTGTGAGGAGAAAAGGGGTGGGGAGGAGTGGTATTTATACTTGAAGAGGAGTGGTTTTAAGTGATAAATAATAATTATTTTATATTTAAAGCCAACCATAGGTGGGTGTAATTAATTACAAAGAATTTCACTGATAATTAATTTTTTAAAATATGTTTTTGGTTAAGAAACACCTCAAACACCTATTTAATGTTGTAGTTTTTATGTATTTTATGCTTTTTCCTTTTAACTTTAACCCACTACATTATTTTACCAATACCGCAGTAAATATTTTTTTACCACCGTAAAATTTTTAAACCTAAAAATTAAAATGAAATTATAAACTAATTAATACTTCTTGATTAAAAATATGGAATCCATTTTAGTTGATTCAATTTATAAAAGTGATTTAAATTAATTCTAAATATTTTATGTGTATATCTCATAAAAATATTTTTAAGGTTAAAATCATGGTTTTCAAAATTACTAAGAATGTTTTTCTAAATGTAAAAAATTCTGTATTATTTCATTACATAAATAAATTTTAGTAAAGACTAATATTTAATTAATTTTAAATCATGATCATATAATAATTATTTCATAAGAGTAATGGTATTGTGTAAAAACAATATTTTCACTTTTTAACCCAAAAAACAACTTCATTAGAAAATTACCAAAAAATTAACCTATGATAATTTTGACATGATGAGTCCAAAAATAAAGTTTATTTTGAAAAATAAAATTTCTATTTTTTAATTATATTTATTTTTGCATAGAAGGAAATATAAAACTCTTTTTGAAGAAAACATATAGTTGAAGAACAAAATGACTTAACTAAATATATGTGTTCATTTAATAAGAATAAATAATTTTTTATTGATTGTGAAATTCATATATATTTCATAATATAGTTAATACTATACACACCAGCCAATTTAACAACTATTTTATAATATTTGTGTTAAAATAATAGCATTTAATAGTATGCCACGGTTTGGTTAAGCTTGGTGTTGCGTGAAATGTAAACTTTTGAGGAAATTAAATTTAAAAAGACACATATTATAAAATATTAGGGTGATACATAATTTATAATAATATGGGTCCAATCATGATAAAATATGGGCAGGGATGTCATATCACATGCTAATTGGTCTAATATTTTCTTATATAAAATTTCGACATTAAATGTAGGCACCCCAAACATGTCAAATGGAACAACTACCTTAAATTTTTTGGCCTCCATACATTCAATGTATTCATGTTCATTTTTTTATTGTTATTATCTCATAGTTTTCAGTAAATATATTCAATAATTAGTTTACATATGTAATAAATTATTTTTAGACATTAAAAACTATGTACAAATAATGGTCACCCTCTAGTACCCTCATTATGGTAAACATGGAACAATATTCTCAATTGATGATTGATACTTAACTAATCCATATAATCCTTCTCACATTCCTATAGTAGATGAAAATGCATTATAAGTAATAAGCATCCCTAATTAATATGGGATAATATCATATGAAATCAAATGATATAAAGGGGATCATAAAAAGAAATAGAGAGCGTACCCATTGAAGGTGGGAATGTATCAGATGGGTCATCCAACAATATGTGACCTATGGAAGATTATATTGCATCTTTAAATAATTTTTTAGAATTCCTACATCCAAAAATAATATAAAACAAGTTAGGACATGATATGTGATATAAAACAAGTAATGCTTTTTAATTGTCTAAAAATATTAATTGAATGCATGTATTTTAATTAAATAAATAATAGTTAATTTAAAGGAGGAATAATCATAAAATCAATTAAGTATATCCAAAATGTACATCTATTTTGGTTTTTTCCACTTGTACTTTAATTTCATGTTTTGGAACTATTTCATTTTGAATATTGGTTATATCCATGATGAGTGAATATTAAAAATAAAAACCAATTATATAATGCGTGATGGATACAAATATTAAAATGAAACTACTATGAGATTAAATGAATAATAAATCATAAAAAACAATTAATAAGTGTTATTCAGTATTCAAATAATTAATAATAAAATACTGAAATAAAAAACACATAATATGAAAAGGTATATCAATTTTTAAATATAAAAAATCAATCTAAAAAACCACAATCGAATACAAAAACACAAAATATATGTCTCAAATACATATATTTATACGTTCTATATATTTTATATCTATAAATGTTATAAATATATCTATATATGTTCTATATATAAACTGAACTTATATATGATATATATATATATATATAATTATTACAAACATGTATATATCCCATATATATACAAGAAATATATAAATGTATATGTTATTCATATAAAAAAACAATTTTATGCCAAAATTATTTTCCCATTACTTATACCATATTTCATTTTTGTAGTTTCATTATAATATTATATAGTAATTAATATAATTTCCCACACTAGGTGTATCCAATTTTAAATATACAATTAGTTATATATGTGGGTAAAATTACAAAATAAGTACTCATTACATGGGAAGAAGATATTGGAGGGAAGGATGTTTTCAGAGGGTCATAAAGGGGAGGACTTTGTAGAGCGAAGGACATCATGGATGAGAGGATGTGGTCAAAGTGTCATTGAGATGAGAGGACACCATGAGAGGGTTGTTGTAAGGGGATGACATTATAGAGGGGATTATGTTTCTAGAGGGTCACTGTACGGGTGTTTGGGAGGTGTGGATATAGGATTAGGGATTAAACTATAAGATGAGGAATACAGGGGGACACATGGATAATATCTGATATTTTTTGGTTGTGATTTTAAAAAATCACCATAAAATAGTTAATTCATGACATTTTTTTAAAAACAAATCTATTAATTAATTAGAATCATTTTAATTTACACCACCACTAATAATTGGACATAAATTCATTTCTCTCTGATTATTGCTAGTTTTGTATAAAAATATCACCAAAAAACCCCCACAAATATATGCTTTTAATATAGTAAAATAATATTTATAGTATCTATTTTGTATATTGTTGTAAAATATATTTTGTGGAAACTATTTGTTTACTATCTACATAATTAAATGGAATTGTTTTATAAATAAATGGGTGGATTAATGTGAATATTTTGGGTACATCAGAAGAACCTATATGGTATCACCAAATTTTATTTTTAGTGCTAATTTAAAAATAATCATTATTTTATATAAACAATAACATCATAACCAATGGAATTCATAGATTACTTGACTTAAGTAAATTCTATAACAAGATGAGAAGGATTTTCCCATGTAATTTATAATTAATTTATAAGAAGATCTAGAATTACTAGAACTTTTAATTCTTTGTTCATTTAAATTTTAGTTGACTCAATCTCATCATTCCATAATTTCATTATAGGATCCAAGTGAAGATTCCATCTAGTAGTGATCTACACATGTACCAAAATCTTTGAACATCGGTGTAGAATCACCGAGTGTAAGAATGACCAATCTTGATCACTTGCGTCATTCATGGTTGATCATAATAGAATTATTATATAAGGATGAATAACTCATGATGATATATTGATGTATTGAGAGGATATTATAAGGTATCACACTTTAGATCTATATCTCTCTCTATAGGGCTTGATAGATCTTCTCTATATCTATTTTGCACAATCAATGTGTTTTAGAAAATGATGTAATTATATATTTATTATGGAAGGTTTAGGAATGAAAACTTTCACATAATTCCCATTCCAATTCCTTAATTTCTAGTTTACCCCACATCTTAATAATAATATAATTATTATTCACCTGACATGTGCATCACCTAATAATAAATAAATATTATTTATATTATTTCCAATAATACCATTAAACTTGGTCTCATTATCCTCCTCCGCATTTTCAGATTCATGAATAATGAGTATTTATTTAATGAATAAATATCCCTACATTATTCAACAATAAATATACTAAATATTATATTCACCAAACCTTTCAAATAAATATTTATTTTAATTATTTAACTTACTTATTCTTTTGAATAACTTGTGATTAAATATTAGTGATCAACCAAACCTGAATAATTTTTAAACCATAAATCTAGAGTAATATTTTTTCTAAAAAATTAAATTAAACTTTTAATTTAACCAAGATTTTGGATACACTTAGTGTGTGACCCTATAGGCCACTTTCTCAGTGTAAATAGGTAGAGACACCTAAAGGAAAAGGTTAGTGTCTAGAAACATGCAAAGACACTCATAGAGAAACAAGTTAATATCTCAATGACATAAAAACTACTACGAATACTTACTATGTAATATAATACTATAATATATATTATCAAGCAGGTTGTATACTATTTTCATCAACCTATATGCTTGGTGTCTCTTTCTTTGACATTTTAGAAATTAACTTTCCCATCGAACACCATGTCCATGGATTTATCTGGGCAGTTCCATTTCTATCAAAGTTCTTGAGATATCAAATTATATTAATAAATATAAGAGATAAATCTTTTTCTCATATTATCTATTATTGAAATATCAATCACTATTCACCCAACACATCCTACTTCTCCACGAATATATGTTGCCATGATTTTCATCAATACATAAAATTATGTGGCTTATAGTATTTATTAATGATAATATTAAAGTCTACGAATAAATACACATGCACTCATATAGGAACATACATTTACATATAAAATGTGGAATTTCTACTGGTGGGTCTATTTTCATAACCTCCAATCTTGGGGATTACCAAGGGTTAACACCATGAGATGGAATTTCAATATCTCATGAGCCTCTTACCCCTGATACTCCATATCATCTATGTCCCATCAGATAATATCATCCCACTATAGAATATTTATTCAAGAATACTTTTGTGGAACCTCCAAGTTAACATTATAGTGGGGAACTTCTATGACCTTTTAGTGTAGCATATATTGTTATGACATTATCATATACTATGTTATATAGAAGAACAATCATGATGTGATCGAGAACTTTATTAATATTAAAGAAAATGAATATATGTATTCATCAAGTACTTAGAATTTGGTTATAGGGCACCAAATCCAACATAATGATCATTGGTTAATGATAATTCATACATGTTAGTTATATTTTTATGAAATTTTTATTTAGTTTGAAATTAATCACCATTATTTTTAAAAATATTTATTATTATTCTGTATGATTTTGAGAGTTAATTCTATTTAGATACTAAGTAAATTTAATGGATTACAATGTAAACAAATGTGATTATAAATGATGTGTTATTCTATATGGGTATTTTTAATATTATTTATTAAATAGATAATAATAAACATATTTATATTAAGGAGAAATATTATTTTATGTTGGGAATGGAAATTTTTAAGGGGTTTGATGTGATATAAAATGATTTTCATGGAATGCTATCATTATATATTCTTTGAAATGATCGATATCTATAAAAAATAAAATATATTTTTTATATTTGGTAGATAAAGATTATTAATTAAAATTTATATATTTATATAATTTATAATTAATTATAATTATTTTATAAATTGTAATTGAAGGAATAAGTGTTGGAGGTTTTATTAATTTTGTTTTTGACTAATATTAAAGGAGAATTAATTGAGGGTGGCTATAGTTATAGAAACAATAAAACTACACTGGGAGTTAAATATTGGTAGAAGGATTATTTAGGAAAAAATATTCCAATTTTTGGAAATGATATAGTTTTTTGTCTGGGATAATGTTAATCAGTAGTGATATTGATTTTCTAAGAGTAAATATTGGATTCCAAATGGTTTTTTTGATAGCTTGGGTCATGTTGGTGGAATTGGTTTTATGTGAAATGATGATATTAATATATTTAATTTTTAATATTATTATAATCATGTTGCTTCATCAATTTAATAGTAGAATGACATTGATTAGTATTTATTGGGGATTTATGGTTTTCTAGGTGGTGTGAAAAAATGGCATACTTAATAATTGATTTGGATAATTAAAAAGGATTTCATTGGTACTTTTCTATTTAGAGGTGATTTTAATGAAATAATTTATAGTAATAGAAGTAAGGGTGATGTTTTGAGGGATTTTAACCTAATGCATGTATTTCAATCTACTATTAATGATACAAGATTATTTAACCTTCTATTTGATGGAGAATATTTTTCTTTGTTTAAAGATAGAAATGATTATTCAAGAATATATTATAGACTTGATAGATATATGGGTTATATATATTTGAAGGGGTTGTTTCTATATTATTGAGTCACACATTCATCCTATTTTTATTCTGAACATAGTCAAATTCTTATTTACATGATTCTAAACAGATTTTGGAAAAGGAGGAGTAGGTTGTTCTAGTTTGAGACCATGTGGCTTAAGGTTCAGAACTATGTAACTAGTATTCATACTGATTGGGATCATGGTGTTTTTAATTTCCATGATAATATCAAGAATGTTTCATTTGAGTTATAGAAATAGGGAAAATATTATGATCATAATTTTGATAAAAATATTAAAAAGTTTGAAAAATATTTATATCTTCTTTACAGGTCAACTATGACTGAGGATACTATTCAGAGCATTTGATTTCAAGAGAGTTCGCTTAAAAATTTTCTCCTTATAAAGGAACAATACTAGTAGGTAATGTTAAGAGACACTAGGAACATATACCTTTAGTAGTGGTTTTAACTGTTATTTTTTGTAGATGTGAACAATCACCCATAATTTTTATGTCAACAATTTTTTCATTACATTTTTCTTCTTCTAGTTTTTCATGAAAAAATAATTTGTGGAAATTTTTCTTTTTTAGAAGGGGTTTAAAAACACACCTCTAAATTTCTCTTCAATATACCATATTTAGTGGTAGTTTTAATCACCATTAATTATTTATCAATGATTAAAACCACTACTAAATATGGTATAATTGGAAAAAAAATACTTGATATCCCAAATACACTCCACTAATAAAAAAATCATAAAAATTATCCATACAACATCACATAATTGTAAAACTTATTCTTAGATGCCACTATACAACAATATTTGGATAAAATAACAAAACAATATTACAATTAACAAAATTTGAACCATTAAGTTAATCAATAATACTATATTTCAGAAATTTCTCACAAACACTACTCCCCTCACTCACTATTATTAAAAATCACTCAATCCAACTTGTTTGGTTTTTTGTGTTGTGTCTATTGAAAAAACATTTTAAGAAAGTTTCAAATATTTTAAGACTTCATGGATTCATTAATATATGGTTTATAGAGGTGTTTAGATTTTGTTTTATGTTTTTATGAAAATTTAGAGTTAATAAAGAGTTGTGTAGTTTTGTGTAAAAACTAGAGTTGCATGAAATTCAACACAAAATAAAGTTTCATGATATTTAGCACAAGTTGGAGTTGCATGAATGATAATTTCATGAATATTCAAAATCGATAATATTATGTGAATCATTTAAACTATGTATTTTTTCTTGTAAACGGGCCACTAATCTCATCCTTTGATAGAGGGAAGAAGGCTTAGAGGAGAGTTAAATGCTCAATTTTCATGTAAGACTTAGTGAAAGTACTTCTTGTGTGAATACATTTACGTAAGAAATAATTTCACATAGAAATAATTTTATAAAAACATAGGTCATGAGAATCTATATTTACATGAAAAAAGTTATTCGGATGTGTATTCTCATGAAAAAAAGGTGAGAGAAGGAGTATTTACATGAATAGTTTTACATGAACTATACTTGTACACAAATGAGTGTTATACAAACCATAAAGAAAATTACCAAAATTTCCTTGGTATAGTGGAATCATAAATTTTATGAAAGAATAGCTTCATGACATACCAATTATGGTGTAAACTATGATAACATGGTTCATATAAATAATTATTTGAAGGTATAGTGGATACATTCCAGTTGAGTGAGTAGTGAGTTCTCAAAATATGAGTGGTTGTAAACCAGGGGTATAGTCAGTTATCTCCTAACATTTTAAACAATTAGCGCAATTAGTGATTCTAGTATATCAAAACATTGTCCTTATATACTTCTTGTACTAGACCAATGTAGATAAAATTAGTAAAAATCACTTGTTTCACTATTTTAATTACTTTATATCTTCATATTTGTTGTGGGGGAGAGAGGTATTCCTACTAATAGTAGAACACGGTCATTGGTGATGACCGTATAAAGATATTGACATACCCTAATTCACCCATATCAGGGTATTTATATTTATTAGGGCCAACATGTGGAATTAGAGCTAATCTTTCAAGCTAGTTGGACTCTCCTCTAGGTTGAAGTCATTGGAGTGGAAATTATAATGGGAATCCAATATTCAATGGAAATAACTTTTATCTTTAGAATAATTGAATACAAGACTATTTTTTATCTCTATAAATGGATGTTTACACAAAATCTATCCATGGGATCTTAGTATATATGGATATTAGAGCTTTATCAAAGAAGAGTTCCCTTGGAGGCTTGATGTGGTCATAGATAGTTATTCAATGAGTCATAAAGTGGACTAATAACACAACATTTATTTTCCTCTACAAAAAATGAGGTTTATTATTACATGATAAGCCAGGTCAATTCATAGTGTCACCCAAATTCAGCCACCATAAGGCCCAAAGCACGTACATAATATCCACGAGCTGGTAGCAAGCACCAATGTGTCATACGAAGAAACATGTGAGTTATTTAACCCTAAACTAACATGTGATAATAAATAAACAATTAGATAATAATAATAGATATCCAAAATACACAACATGTAAAAAAATAGACAATTAAGGTAACATCCAATAAATAGATAACAAGGTGTAGATGGAAAACTAAAATATCATCAAAACGGAACCCAAAAAAACACATGGGTCTATCATCTTATGACCATAAGTCACCACTATCCCAACCCATCAAAAGAAAACATTAACTAGGAGGGACATCCTATACATGAATCTCTTCCCTTTTACCTGTATCTTATAAAACAAATACTAAAAATAATCAAATACAAAATTAGCATGTGACCACTAAATCTAAGTAGGATATCATCAAGGAATCTATAAAATTACTATAAAAATTCATCAATTAGTTCTTGCATAAAATAGTTTTATAAAATAGATAATTAATTTATTGTCCATAAAAAATAACCCTTTAGCTTTCTTTTAGAAAACATGTCATATTTAAATAAAAACATAATATGACAAAACATTTATCCATGAGGCATAAGGATATGTATAAAATAGGATTCAAGTATTAAAATCCTTATCAAGAAGAAAATATAGGAATATAAAATAACTATGCATGTAATATATCCACAAATCACCAAGTAGATAATCATAACACAAGGGTATACACAACTAAGACTAACAAGCTCTAGATGACAAAAGGAATCCTAAAGTCTGAGAACCTTGGTCCTCATAAAGGTTACTCACTAGCAACCATGACATCATGGGAACCTCCCCTAGTGATAGTTTAATATAATTGGGATCACATATGTCTAGTTTTTCATCATTCCCCAAGGTATTCCCAATGTTATATTATAATATCATTCCATTCAAGAAACAAAGTCCATATTTCACAAAAATTTTACAAGGAAAATCCATTCCATTTCATTATCAAATTTTAATAAAAAAATTTCTATAGTTATTCCACACTGGATTCAAGATTGAAAACCCATTTCCATTTCAAAAACATATTTGATACATTTTAGAAACCACATGTCTATCAAAATGGTTTAAAAATCGCATTTTTAGAAATCATTTTAATAGCCATAAAAGATCAAATTCACCACTCATGGATTTTAAATCATCATTTTCATAAATAAAAACTGAAGGAATTTATAATAACACAAGGTTTTCTATGGGATAGACCATAGGATAATACACCTACCTCAAGAACAAAGAAAACCTTAATGTTTCCAAGACCGGTTATGGGAGGGGAAGTTATTTGGACCTCATGAGCCTAGGTATATAAAGAGTAATCCAAAGAACAATGGAATCACACCAAGCCACTATTGGATGAAATATTAACACACAAAACCCTTTTCAAGAACATTCTAGATATATAATATGAGCCAATAGAGAGAGAAAATTCAATTTAATAGAGTAAAATCAAGTCAATAGATGTAGTAAAACCCCTCATTAAGGTTGTGCATGGCTATAGTAACCAGTCCTAGAAGATCAACCACCAAACAAGAATTTCAAAAAACAAAAACTCCCACAACCATGTCCTAGTGGTATCAAAACGACCATGGTAGCTTATCCTAGGAGAAAGACCATGGGAACCGACTATGACTTGGAGTAAAGGAACAAGCCATTTTGAGCTCACTATAGCCTCCACCATGACATGGTGAGATCCCTTTATCCATGGTCAATAGGGAGACTCCCAATGTACTCTACCCTAGTCCATGCCTAACTACTTACCATTTTACAAAGGTGTCCCAAAGGGACACCCCAAACTTTACCATGGCTATGGTCCTACATGTTTTCTCCAAGAAGACAAACAAATAATTTTAAGTGACCAACAAGCCAAAATACTTCTCTCAAATCAGAAATGATCTAAGAAACAAAAAAGGAAAATTTGATAGAGGATATATAACTAATTATATATATTAGGGTGTGATAATTATCCCCATCATAAAATATTTCTATCCTTATAAAGTCTCAAGATCACAGATATGAATAGACATTAGGCCATTTATGCATCAGAAAGGCCTCATGATCCCATGTCTCATGGTTATCCCTACCACACTTCCATATCACTCAGTATAATGGGTTCATATTTACATATAACACCTTAATTTTTTGGTCCAATATCTAAATATACCTTTCAAACATCAATGTGTTAGGTTCAATTTCAACATCCTCCCACTTGATCACGTGGGATAGATCTAGTTGATACTTATTCATTTGGGAAAAATGGAACCCATCATAAATAGAATTCAAATGAGAAGGTTAATTACATTGATAATACACATTACATAGTTTATCAATAATCTCAAATAGGTTGACATAATGAGGTTTTAAATTACCCTGCCTCCCCAAATGACTATGTCCCAACTAAGGCGAAACTCTAAGAAAAAACTGATCACCTACCTAAAACTCCAACAGATGGATATTCTGATAGACATATGATTTCTGGAGACTTTTAGTTGTCACTAACATTTTCCGGATCACTTTAAAAATATTTATCATTTCTTAGATGATGTTCATCCCAACCAATGACCATTATTTATCCTCTTCTAAATTAAGTTCAAATCTATAAGGCCTCCCATACAACACCTAAAATGGATTCATTGTAATTTAATCCTTCTAAATATTGTTATAGGAAAACTAATCCTAGGATAAAAAATTCTCCCAAGATCCAATAATGTTAAGTATGAATTATCTAAGCATGTATTCAAGAATTTTAATGGATCACTTAGATTTTCCGTCCGTATATGGATGATATGTTATGATTAACTTCAACTGAGAACCCATCAATGCCTATAATCCACTTCAAAATTGGGATGAAAAGTGAGGTTTACTATCCTAAATTATAGCTAATTGAACACCATGGAGTCTAAAAATATTACTCACATACAAGTTCCCAATATCCTCTACCTTCATTAAATCCTTGATTGGTAAGAAATGCCCTAATTTCATGAATCCATCAATAATCACCCATAACACATCCTTTCCACTAGGAGTTTTAGGTATCCCAATCATGAAGTCTATGAATATATCATCCCATTTACATACTGGAATGGGTAAGGTTTGCAGAAAACTAGTAGTCCATTGATGTTCCACACTAATTCTCTATCATGTAAGGTATTGAGACAAAAAATCCACAATCGATCATCCCATTCCTAGACACCAGTAAAAAATCTTAGGTCATGATACATCTTGGTTTCTCCAGGGTGCATAGAACAATTATATCAATGTTTATTATCCATAAAATACTATCTTAGGTATATAAAAACAACCATCCTACCCTATAAGAACAACAGTTCATTAAGAGATAAAGACTATTCATCTGAGGTCTCCCCACCATAAGGATTTCTAATAAATCTCTAATACTCCACATCCTAATATTTTCTAATTTAAATATGATCATCCATAAATTCTCCATCCTAACTAAAAGATAGTAATAATTATCTATTATCTCTCCCTTCATCCAAGTGCATCTCAGTAAACAAACCCATAAAGAACCACTTTTCCACTGATTTCTTTACTTCCCAATTTGGAAATTTTATGCTCAAAGAATCTATGACCATGTTTCCTTTCCATGGGGTGTACGAAATTTCAAAATCAATGGTATAAAGGTACTCCTCAAATTGTATCTATTTAAAATTTATATCTCTCTTTGTGAATATATACTTTAGACTCTTATGGACTAAATATATTACAAACCACTCCATGAAGAGGTAGTGGTTACATAACTTAAGATCTTTCATCACTATCTCATACTCAAGATAATTAATAGGGTATTTATTCTCATAAGATTGTAACCTATTAGATATATAAGCTACTACCTCTATCCAATACATTAGAACAAAACCCAAACCAATATCTATGGAATCATAATAATAATGACATACCAAACTCAAATTAGGATGAATCAAGACTAGATTTTAAGTTAATATCTCTTTCATCTCCTTAAAAGAAATATGGTATTAATCACTCCAAAAAACATTTACACACTTATGGGTGAAATTTTTCTTAGGTGATTCAATCTTGGATAATTCTCAAACAGAGAACTTGTAATAACCATCCAATATAAATAATGTCTGGATATCAACCACATCTTCGAGCTTCTCCCAAGACATCACCAACTAAACATTTTTAAGATCCACTAAGAAACTCTTCTCATAAATCACATAGCCCAAAAATTTTACCTATTGAATGTATAACTAGAATTTGGATATCTTCCCATATAGATAATGTTACTTTAAGATTCTAAGGATTATATTTAAATTCTCAGTATGAACCTACTATAATTTAGAATACACTAGGATATCATCCATAAAAACAACCAAAAAAGAATCCAAAAACCAATAGAATATTTAATAAATAAAGTAAATAAACACCCAAAAAGAATTAGTAATTCCCAATGGCATAAAAATATACTCATAATTCTAGTACCTTCCCTTGAACACCATCTTAATAATATTTTTTCTCTCAAACCCTCAATCGATGGTACTTCGATCTCAGATTGATCTTTAAAAACCACCAATATACCTTGAACTAATAGAAAATGTCATCAATCCTTAGAAAATGATATTTGTTCTTAATCATCAACTAGTTGAGTTTTAGGAAATAAAAATAAAGTCAGAGACTCTCATCCTCCTTCTTTTCAAAGTGAACTAGTGATGCCCAAGATAAAGTATTGAGATGAATAAATACCTTAAAATCAAAATTATAAAATTGTAACTTTAATTATTTTAACTTAGTGGGTTCGATAAATTATGTAGGTAAATAAATGGGCCCCATCCTTGAGATAAAGTAAACATAAAATTGAAATTCCCTCTGAGGCCAAAACCTAGAGAAATCATTTGAAAAAACATTAGGATACTCACTCCTCACCATAGGAAGAGAGTCACTATGATGTATATCAATAAAATCAAGAAACATATATGATAACTAGAATTATATAATCTTAGAACTGGGGACAACGAGACCTACTCTCCTAGATTTAGGATCCAACTCACCCTAGAGGACATGAGTGACCCCATTGGAAGAAAAAATCTATACTCGAAGATGATAACAAATAATATGGTATTTATAGTTAATCATAGAATCCATACCAATTATGATATAAACAATGTAATTATAAATAACTAGAAAACACCATATAGTTTTGTGGTCAATGATCACCACCTGACACTCAAGACATTTACAAATCTGCTCTGAATTATTTCCCAAAGTAGTGTAAATGTCATTATGAAAGACATAAGCTCTAAATGAAAACCCAAAATATAAATAAGTTTAGTTGAGATAAAAGAATAAATTGAACCATTGTTAATTTATCCATAACCATCAATGATAAAACAAAAACCATACCTCTCATGATAACTAGTCTTACCTTTAACTCCTTTAGTGTATCCTTCATTACATTGATATAGACAACATTATCATACCATTACTTCTTAATTTGAGCATCACCCTTGTTATGAGCTTGAGTTCCCACCACTTTTTCACTATCATATCTAAACAGGGAGCCCTTGGTGAAGTTAGATCCAACTCTACATCCTTAGGATTACCTCTCAAAGAAACACTGAAGATGAACAGATTTCTCACACATGTGACACACCTTATGTGCTTCTATACAATAAGATTTTTGGTGTCCCATTATTCCACACTGGTAGAAGGAAACCTAAATCCGACCTTTTATATATCGTTCATTCCAACCACCAACTCAATGCTGGTCACCCCACTCCCTTTTTTGAATAAAAAATTAGCTTTGTCTACTTTATGCCACCTCCGATGCTCTGAAGAGTCCCATTTTTATACATATATCTACCAAATCAATATATTTGTTGTCCATAACCTTTTTGAAGGTGGTTAGGAACATTAAAATCATCTTAGACTTAATATCAATCCTCAATACCCTCTTGAACCTCTGTGCCTTAAGATAGTCATTGGAAACAAGATCTGGAGATGGGTGAACCAACTTTGTAATCTGAGTAGTATACTCAATGAAAGAAATCCACAAATAAAAAATTTGATTCCTTTATCGTATAATTAATTTAGAGTAACAAATCCAAAAGGATAAAATCATTAACAAGGATTATATAAAATCATATACTTCCCATGGTAACTCAGAGATTGACATGAATGTGAGGTTTCCGGGAACACTCCCTGACTACCTATTGAGTTCTAAAAATCATATCTATAGTCTATAAAAAACTCCTATACACTAGAGGGTGATACACAATAATGAGTGTAGGATTTAATGATAACCTCATAATTTGATACTAATTTTTAATAGACTAACCTAGGTCAACCCATAATGTCTTTTGAATTGGGATGCCATAAGGCCCAAAGTGCATTCTCGATCACCATGGGTTGGAGATAAGAATGAGGGTATCATATAAAGAAACATGTGAATGATTTCACCCTCAAAATACATGTGATAAGATAGAAAAAATCAGAGTATCACAACATACATAAAAAATACACCACATTTCAAAATAACCAAACCATAAAGGTATCATCCAAAAACTAGATAACAAGGTCTATATTAATAAACTAAAATACCATCAATATAGAACATGAAGAAACCCATGGACCCATCTACTTATGACCATATTCCACCATAATCCTAACCAATCAGAAGGAAACATGAACTTGGAGATACTTTCTCTACATGTTTCTCTTCTGTTTTACCTGTATCCTATAAAACCCAGGCTGGAAATTCCCAAAGTAAAAATTAGGGTGTGATCACTAAAGTTCAACAGGATACCACCAAGGAATAAATAAAATGTATATCTATATATATTATTTATTCCTTTTATAAACTAGATTTTTAAAATATAAAAATCATTTATTATGAATATAAAATAGTCCTTTTTCTTTCTTTTAATAAACATACCATGTTAAAATAAATCAACACAACATGAAATAACATTTATCAACCAGACATAAATAGATGTATAAAATAGGTTTTAAGCATAAATATCTATATCAAGTGGTAAAATAGTAATATCAAATAACCGTGAATGTAATTTATCCATAAAGAACCAAAGGGATAGTCAAAACACAAGGGTTTACACAACTAAGACATACAAAACTACCCAACAGAAGTGAATCCAAAATTATAGGAACCTTAGTACCCCATAAAGGCTACCCACTAGAAACCATGGAATCAAAGACACCTCCCCTAGTGGTATCTTACCCCATTAGGGCTATTATATATCTAGTTTTTCTACATATGCAAGGTCTCTTAGATGTGATATTACAATATCATTCTATTTATGAAATAGATTCCATAATTTATAAAAATTTTCCAAGGAAAACCCATTCTATTTAATTTCCATGATTTAATAAAAAAATTTCTATAGTGATTAGACCCCACCTTCATTATTGAAAAACCATTTCCATTTCAAAAACATCCATGAGGAATTTTAAAAAACACATAATGTGTATAAAAAATGGTTAAAAAACCTATTTTTTAGAAATTATTTCCATAACCATCGAAGATAAAATTCACCACTCATGGATTTCAGATCATCATTTTCATAAATCAAAACCGAAGTAAATCATAAGAACACATATAAGGATAAGGGATATACCATAAGATACAGACACTTACTTCAAGAATAAATAAGACCTTGCTACCTCCAAGACTGATGATGGGAGAGGAAGGGATCAAGTCCTCATATGCCATGATCTATAAAGAGAAATCTAAATAAGAAGGGAATCACCATAATCCACTACTATATGAGAGATGACTTCTCAAAGAAACTTATCAAAACATGTCAGATATGGAACCCGAGATAATTTAGAGATAAAATATGTTTAGATGAAAACCATGATAAGAGATGAAATAACATCCCCCCATTAAGGTAGCATGTGGATAGAGTAACCACCCCTAGAATATTATGTTCCAAATAAAAATTTCAAAAAACTAAAACCCTCACCACCATGAATTAATTTAATAACCATGGTTGTGGTGGCTATGACTTGGATGAAGACCATGACCACTAGCAATGGACTGTTGTAGAGGAACAAAATATTTTGGGTTCACATGACCTCCACCATAGTGTGGTAAGGTTACTCTTGTCATGGTCAAAAGGGAGATTCCCAACACAATCCACCCTAGGCTGTACCCAACCACTATCCATTTTGGCCTTGGATGATTTAAATAGGAGGCCTCAAGGCACACCACATCCTCCACCATGACCATAGTCCTTCCCGTTTTCCCCCAAATATACCAAAAACTAATTTTAAGCCATAAATAATCCCAAATCCTTCTCTCGACTCAAAAAAAAATTAAAAAAATGAAAATGAAAATTCAAGTTAGGATCTGTATTTAATTCAATATACTATGGTGTGATAGTAATCCATCGTACTCATAGGTTGATCAAATGTATCAATAATCATCAACTATGAAGTCAAAGATGTGTATAAAAAAGAAAATAATAGATAATTATGTGGTTTTGGAGATTTTCTTAAAATCTTCAGACCACATTGGTGTATAGACCCTTTATATCAAGTGTACTTATTATATGAAAATAAATAAGGATATTTTTATAAAAAGTAATTATGATAATGAAGATTACTTTATATGTGGAAACAATTAATAATTAAATATTATTAGCTATGATAAAGTGATAATTGGAGGTAAATATATGATGTTAATATATTTATTAGATATTAAAGGTCTTAGTCACAATTTTCCAATTGTAAGTCAACTGTGTTACTTGGGGAATGTAATAAATTTTTAAAAGAAGACTTGTACCATCAAGGAAAATGATGGGGTAGTCTTAATAAAAAGTAAACACACAATGGAGAATATATACCTTATAAGTGGAGAATAAGATATGTGCTTTCTATATATGGAAGAATAAAATGAATTGTGGCATAAAAGAATTGTCTACTTGATCTAGTATTCCTTGGAAGATCTAGGGAAGAATGATAGAGATCATGATATCCCTAGAATATCATGTGATCATATACACAGATGTGATATCTTTCAATAAGGGAATATTATTAGGATGATATTCATGTTGAAAGACTAATGGAAAATGAGTTTAATTGAATTAGAGTATGTTGATGTGTGTGGACCAATATTACCAAGATACATTGATGGGAATAAATGTCATATACTTTTCATTGATTATTTTAATAAAATAAAATGGTTAATGGTCATCACCCACAAGTCTGAGTTGTTCAACTAAATTAATCAGTATTGAATGAAGACGAGAAGATTACTAGATAGAAAATTATAAAATAACGAACCAATAATGACATAGAGTTTACCAAAAAACTTATCTAGGATTATCTTAAGAATCATGAGATAAGGCATCAAGTCTTAGTAATGTGTACTACTCAATAAAATGATGTAGTTGATATGAGGAACCAGATAAGAAAAACCAGGGTTAGAATGATACTTATTAAAAAATATCTACCAGATAAGTTTTGGAAGAAAAATGTCATTAAATTAGTCTATATTACTAATAGATCTTTATTATTTCAAGGGGAAGAAAATTTTCCATATGGGATGTGGTAAGGGAAAAATATAACTCAGAAATATTTTTGAATTTTTAGAATTATGTGCCTAATTATCAATAATTAGATACAAGTGAAGTTTGTGTCACATGGAGATGACAATTTTTTACTTGGTTTCTCATCCACAAGAATGGTATATAAGTTTTTGAATGAATGTCTTGGAATGATTATTGAAATACAAGATGTAATTGTAGTAGAAAATGAGTATAATATTCAATGAAATAGTGATTATATTTTGAAAGATATTGATGTGGAGTTGAGCATATCATGTAGAAAATAAAGGGATAATGTCGATTTTGAATAATACACCAATGATGACAAAAATTATTCTATACTATAAACCACACAAAATAAAAAATAGGTCCTAAATTGATGAAAAAATATCATTGGTGACTAGACAACCTCGATGAAAATAAGGAGAATGGAGTTTCTACAAAACAATTACTCTTATTATAAGTATTTACAAAGTGTTTTGAAGAAGACACAAAATATGAGAATTGGGTCTAAGATATTCTTAGATAGTTTAAATAGTTTGAAAAGTATTATATTTGTTAATTTCTTTAGGATAGAAAATAATCACATTATCAGGACCAAATGGGGTTTCCATAAAAAATTGAATGAAGTTGGTATAATGATTCTAAATAAGTAATGAATTATGTTAATGGTATACTCATAGACTGAATGGTTCAATATAGATGAAACATTTAATATTGTTTATAGGTTAGAAACAATTCTATTATTCTTAATCATAACAGTGCAAAGAAAATTCAAGGTTTTATGGATGGATATTAAATCAGTATTTCTAAATGGATTAATTTAAGAAGAGGAGTATATTGAGTAGTTGATTGTTTTTTTCATGTAGATAAAAGCAATGTTCTCTGACTAAAGAATGTGTAGTATAGGTTAAATCAAGTTCCAAGATCTTGGTATAATTGATTTGATTAGTAGTTTAAAAATCTCAGTTTCTAACATGGAAGAGTAGATCATAATCTCTATATTAATAAAGAGAGTGATTATAGGATAATAGTTCTCATATATGTTGCTGGTATAATATTTGGTTGATTGAAAAAATCATAGTGCATGTAGTTTTCAAAAATCATGAGGTGAGAGCTTGAAATGTTGATTATTGGAGAGTTAACATTTTTTCCTTGTCCTTTAGGTGATATAAAGAATCTATTACACATTTATCTCTTAATACAAATATTCCAAATAAGTTATGAAATGATTGGAATTAAGGATTATAGGGTAATGAAAACACCAGTTTCTACTTATATGGTGTTTCTAAGTGATAAAGATGAAAAAATGTCAACATTATAGAATACATATTGATTATCAGGTGCCTCTTGTACTTAATAATGATAAGACACAACAATGTGTTTTATAAATGTTAATCCACAAGGTAATGGAGTAATTCTAAGGAAATACTCTTGAAAGTGGTGAATTGAATATAGTGCTATATCAATGTCATGGTGGATTTTGGTTTTCTTTATAATGAAACATCTCAAAAGAAGTTATTAGGATATATATATTCATATTAGGCAGATTAAAAAAATGATATCATGTCAATATATAGTGGTGCATTCTATCTTAGATAATTGTGTATTTATTGGTTGATCAAGAAATGATATTTCATATTATTAATCATTATAAAAGAAGAATATTTTTTTGACACTCAAATTCATATAAATTTTTTTTGGATAAAGTAACAACTTAAAGATATGGGAGTTAAAGTGAAGTCACTTATCAGAATCAATTACAACATTTCAAGTGCTAAAAACCTTAGAAAAAATCCCCTCCATCGCCCAAAATGAACGACATTGAAATAAACTATTACATCATCAAGGTGATAGATAAACATGGGTTAGTAAAATTAGAGTACACATCTATCAAACATAAAGTTGTATATATCATGAAGAAGGACATAACTAAAGATTTTTTTATGAGGCAGCGACTAGTTATAAAAGTCTAGTTGACTCCATACTTTGATACAGTGGATATGGAACCCCCACTCTTTAAGTTATGTTGTGGATTTCCATATTTGATGATAGTTTTACTTTTCCACTTATAACACAAAAAAGAGTGGCCTTTGGGTCTATTAATAAAGGAGGAAATGCATTATTAATAAAAAGGGGATTGATTTATCAAAACCATCTAGTAAAGGGGAGAGAGATATTCAATGTTAAATTAGGGGGAAATTTTGTATGGGGAGATGAATGGTTCAGGGTGGTTTTTTAAATTTCTTGTTGAGAACAAGATCTAAATGAAGTGATTCATTGAAAATATTTAAATGCTACTCTTTTTTATCAAGTTGTGGTTGACTCATGTGGGATTAGATTATGCGTTGAATGAGTCCTTGATCACTATCTGGTGTTGCAGAGGGTGAATGGTGTTCAAAGTAGAAAGGGTGCATGATTTTTAAACAATATGAATAATGAGTTTGAGGCATTTTCAACACACCCAAAGGCAAATATGTTTAGAAAGAACCCATCAAGTTTAATTTTTAGAGTTTTTGGGTTCTATTTGTTGAAAAATCATGTCAAAAAATTTCTAAAGAGGTGAAGTCTTGATACATTCATGAAGAGATGGTTTTTATAGGTTTTGGGAGTTTTTTTTGTTTTTTATGAAAATTTGGAGTTAAAGGATAGCTGTGTAGTTTTTTACTCAAATTGGAGTTGATTGAACTTTATCACAAATCCATATTTTCATGAACAATATCATAAAATGGAGTTGTGAAAATTTTAGCGTAAAATGGAGTGGCATGAACTTTTGTGCAAACTAGAGTTGTGTGAATTCATGGATTTAAAAAATTTATATGAATCTCATAAACCAAGGAGATTTTATTATAAATATGGAAGTAATTCCATCATTTGGTAGAGAGAATATGACTGATAAGAGAGTTAAGTGCTATGTTTTCATGTAAGACTTACATGATAGTACTTCTTGTGTTAAGGAATTTATATGACCAATAGTTTCTTATAGAAAGGATTCTATATGAAAATAGGTTATATAAATATATATTTATATGATTTTTTTTATGAAAATATGACTTTTCATGAATATATTTCAAACAAATTGGTATTTTTGTGAAAAATATTGGGAAAAACATACTTCTGCGCAAACAAGAGCTATGCCATGCTAAATGAAATTACAAAAAATTTCTATGGTGAAGTGGAAATCATCACTTTAATGAAATAATATCTTTATTACATGCCAATTATAATGTATATAGAGTTGATATAGTTCATGTGAAGAATTGTATGAAGGGATAGTGAGTATACTTTAGTTGAGAGAGTAGTGAGTTCTCAAATCCCAATTGGTTATGAACTATGGGAGACAATTAGTTTACTCAAAACATTGTAAATAACCATAATTATCAGTGAATATACTATATTGTAACATTTCCATTGTATGGTCCTTAGACAAGTCCAATATTAGAATAAAAGTAAAAATAACTTATTTCACTATTTTAATTTATTTATCACTTCATATCTGTTGTGATGGAGTGAGATATTCCTTCCAATAGTGGAACAAGATCATTGACCAAGGTCATTTAAAGAAATCAATATACCCTAATTCACCCCCTATCAAGGTATTTACCTTGATTGGGACCAACGTCTTCACTCTCTCTAGATGGGCCATGTTGTTTATCACCTCCTTTCATACTTCCTACCTCTATTTATTGTATTTAAATTATGAAAATGCATGTTAGTAATGACACTATTCCAAAAATATTAATCATATACTGTAACAACATGAACTGTTATGAATAAAATTCCATTATAATTTAATGTTTTATTTGTAATATGGTTATAGAAAACACATTCACTTGTTTTGTTTTATTATATCCAAATGAATTAAAAATATAATTGATAACATAGTCGTTAAACAGTGATCACATGATTAGTATACATATAGAGAATTAATAAAACCAATTGACACAGATAAAGGAAGTGATAACCTCATCCAGTCGGATTGTACCCAATGAATCCCATTTACCAGAGCTTCTAAGGGGGATTCAATTATTGCGCTTTGGCCTTGACCAAGCCCAAGCTAAGATCCAACAACTTAAGTATGAGATAAACAATTTACGGTATAAGTTCAAGCTCATCAAAATCATAATCCAAACCATATTCACTAAACAACTCCATGAAAGTCTCACTATCTCACACCTTACTCTTAGGGCGTAAATTGGTGTAATGAAGGGATATGTATTAAGACCTTAATAATATGAATATTAATATTATATAGAATAATTGATTTATTTTCATTTTTTATTTTTACTTTATAAATGTTTTTTATTTTGATTCAATTAAACACAAATTATATTTTCGGGTAATATTCAAACTCAATTAAGGGATTTATTTTAATTACTTAATGGATTTTTGAAATAAACAGTATTTTAAAAAAATTATTATTAAATAAGTTTTATTAATTATAAATTCTCATATAATTTTTAGTAAATGAAATGTACTTTTTATAAGGGTTCAAAAACTATTATTGTAAAAAACCTAGCATTTTTCAATAAATATAAAATCTTATTTTAAAAGTGAAAATACATATATTTGGAAAATTATTTAGATAAAATAAATATTATTTTTGGAATAATAATTTTGGAATTATCCAATGGTGATTTTTTCATAATTTTCTGAGAGAGTCAATTTTTCGGATAAAAACTAAATACTGCATAAATATACGGTGTGTTTTATGACATCCTGATGACCCATAAATGATGTGAAAAATTTTATAATAGGTATACTCAAATAAATATATGTTTTAACATTAAAATAATGTGATTTAAGTTTATTTTATTAATTTTATAATTCCTTAATGAATCTTCTAAAATATATAATATATTTTATGATTTTAAATTCATTTCTTTAAAAGTGTGACTCACCTCCACATAAACAAGGTTAATATTTTAATAATTTAAACCCATTTCCTAATAAAATAATTAATAATACTCCCATTTATAATAAACTATGGTAAAAAAACTCTTTCAAGGTTTTTGGTTTTGAATATTTAATTTTTTAGACTCCAAAACCAAAATATTAAAGAAATCCCTCTCATTTCCTATATAAACCCACCCAAGATCCCACTTATCATCAATAAGAATACTTATATAACATCACTAAGATTAATACCCTCTATATAATCCTTCCAATTTTCCTCAATATCTTAATAATCCCCGTTTCAAACCTTTTGAGCCACACACTCAAGTAAAAGTTCATTCCTTTCTTATCTTTATCCAAGTTTATTTATCTTGTTATGCCTTTTATTTTCATTTAATAATGATGGGGTATGTTTTTTCACCTACCCAATACTTACCTTATTATGTATAAATTATGATATACCACTTTATCTCTCATTAATCCCTCCCATGTACACTCGTTACCTTGCCAGAATTTCATAAGCATCCTTTCCTTTCTCTTTTTATTCAAGCTTATTCATTATTGTATGCCCTATTTTTTTAATTATATATTTTCAGACATGTACTTACATATCAATATTAATTTTTTTACTTCATTTAAAAATGATTAGATACCCATTTCTATCTCATCAACCCTTTTTATGATTTTTTATGTGATGTAGTTATGCTGTCGAATTTTCACCATGTTTTTCCATGCCAAACCAATTGTGTAATGAATACCATACCCATTTACTATCAAGGGTGTTCAATTTTATGCACATATACATTTTTATTAGTGACATACATGTATTTATTACACACCCATTGATCATGTAATAAATTTTTATGATGAATGAATCCATTTTTTATGATCTATATGGCACACTTAAGCATGAGAATGAAATAAAAGTGATGGGTGAGCCCAAAATTATATAGCACTCCAATGAATTTGGTAATGTTTAGTATCATGATACACCATGTTGAGAAAGATGTACATATGATTCCTTTATGGGAATTTTTCCACCATTAAGTCTTTGAGGTTCAACCTTGACCTATGTTTATGATGCATTATTTTGTTTTGTTTCAACATTTTCCATGTTATGATTATCATGCTATATCATGATTTATTATTCATGTTACTCTATGCCTCATTGATTTTACTTGTATAATATTTATTATTATCATCATTTTATTCCATGTTTATTACATTACTGTGATTTATGGATCACCCCTTTCTTATGTATTTCTCTAAGTTATCGAATGTAATTTTAAGCTCAATCATGTTAAAGAGGTTTTCAATATAGATATTGAAATTCATGTTTAAAGTTGTACTAAAATGTACCTAATTAACAAATACAAAAGTATTATCTGTATTTTGGGTTGTATTAAGTGTAATTTTATTTAATTAAATAATATATTAATGTGTAATAAATATAAGGGTTATTATAGTTATTATCAAAGAAACGCTTATTTCATTTTGGTATTGGGATTAGAAATCTATAGTGAAAGCCTTAGGGACAACAATAAGTATAAGAAAACATCCCTAAATTTTTTTCAGTATAAAATAATTGTTTTATCAATTAAATAGTTTCTTTTTAGGATACTAAAAGTGGACGTGTTTCTAGAACAGATGTACCTATGAGTAACAACTCTGATAAGGTGTTTTAGGTCTGGGTCAATATAACCTGGTACATGACAATAGGCCTTACTGCACACATAGTTTGATACTCCTAGGGGATATGATTTGGTAATTGATAATCTAATTAAAAACCATTATTAATGGGGTAAAAAAAATTTCCATAAGAGAATATGTTAGGAACTTGATCATGGATAACAAATATTGAAGCCTAGAAATGCATAAGTTAAGAAAATGCATGTATATTATATGTTATCCATTTAAAGTCATTAAATTCCCATTTTTGTGTTTTAAAGTTCAATATAATCATCCTTAATTTTCCTTTTCTTCTATAAAATGTACATAAATAGGAGAAATAGGTTAAAGTATCATTGTGAAGAGTAATGTGATGACTTCCCCAATGAGATTCCCAAGCAGATGATAACTGGAATTTTATACTTCATTATAATACTCTCTCAGCTGACTTGGGTTCTAAATAGAAAATTGGATCTAAAGGAGTGTCCAAACACCCCTAGGTGAGAACATTCCATAATCGAGATCCTTATGCATCAAATTCCCCCTAATTTTAATGGGTCATCTGATCCCTTAATCATATAATAGTGGATCAACTCCATTGAAAAGATATTCTCCATACTTCAATTTTATAAAAAAGAGAATGTTATACTGGATGGTTATCATATGGAAGGTAAAGCTGATTAGTGGAGGACATGGATAAAAAATATGAATCTAGATGAATATATTGAAGCAATGGTGTGGAAGGATTTATAGAAAAAAAAATTTGATAAATATTTTTCTCACACTCTCCATCTTAAAATAGAAATGGATTTACTTTACCTCAAGAAAAAAGATGAAAAATCTATTTGGGCGTACAATGAAAAATTCATAAGGCTTGAACGATATACCTCCATAATTTTCATTACCCCAGAGTTTAAGGTGAAATAATTATTTGGTGGGCTAAAAACTAGCCTATGAAAAACCGTATCGATCTGTGACTTTTATACCAATGAGAAAATTGTCTGATGTGCCATCATAGTCAAAATGGTAATCAGCGAATATCAGGGGTATCATAGGGATAAGAAGAAAAAAGTTGAGATAAATTATTATTCTTCGATAGAAAGATATAATGGTGCCAATAAATTTCAACATCCCACTTTCCAAAGGTGAGGAAAGAAGAACCATGGAAATTTTCTGAAGGGGATGAGGAAATGATTTAGGTGCGGGAAGGAAGGGAACCTAACAAGTGATTGATCATAAGAGAAACCTGTAACTGTGATGGAGGAAAGGGATTATATAGTAAAACCTCAACATATTGTTAATTTCTACAATTTTAAGTAACCATGTCACTTTGTAAACCAATGCACTAAGCCAAGGGTTTTTAGAGACAATCAGAAACCTCTAAGGTAGTAAGTGAGAGATTTTTTCCATCACTATCACTGAAGTAAATCCAAAAAACAAAGTGGTGATAGGTAAATTAGTTATTCATTCAAGAATATAAAATATAATTTTTGATTATAGTTCTACATATTCCTTCATATCATGAAGTTTTAGTAGAACTATCCAAACACCAACACAAATCTTAGAAGTGGATTTGTTAGTGAAAATAAAAAATGGGGAAATTATTGCCTCCCAATTATATAAATCCTCCCCTGTAAAAGTGGGGTGAATTTCCCATTGAACATTTTAATACTCCCTTTGGTGGAATTTGATGTAATTATGGGCATGGATTGGATTTCCTTATATAGATCCATCATAAATTTACATATGAAGCAAATGACTATGTGTATTTTGAATCATCCTAGATTATGTACAAATGTAAGGAGAAGGATGAATCATATTTTTCCCCATCATCTTAAGAATATATATTATGTACCTATGAGAAATCATATCTATCTAAAATTATTGAGTCTAAGGAAAATATCATCCTTGAATACAAGCCCATTTTGAGGGAATACATTAATGTGTTTCCTAAGGAATTTCCCAGTCGTCCTCCTAGCTGAGATGTTGAATTTTAAATCGAGCTTAGACCGGGGGATTCACTATTATCCAAGACTCTATATAGAATGGATATTTAGGAAATTCAAGATTTGATGAAAGAACTACAAGAGAATATGGATAAAGGTCTTATACTGTCAAGTGCTTCACCATGGGGTGTGCTATTCCTCTTTGTGAAGAAGAAGGATGGTTCAATATGCCTTTTCATCGATTTATGGTGAGCTCAACCGGATCATGATAAAGAACAAGCATTCTATACCTTGGATTGATGAATTGTTCGATAATCTATGTGGAGAGTAATAATTCTCCAATGTGGATTCATGGTTGGGATATTATCAAGTTAGGGTAAATAAGGAGGATATAACCAAGATTGCTTTTTCATACAAGGTATGGGCACTATGAGTTCATGGTGACACCTTTCAAACTCAACAATTCTCCAAAAATATTCATGAACCTTATGAATAGAGACTTTAGAGATTAAATTGACAAAATTATGGAAGTATTTATAGATTATAATGTAATATACTCTAAAATAAAGGAGGAGTATAAGGAGCATTTGAGCACTGTGCTAAAAACCTTGATAAAGGAGAAGCTTTATGAAAAGTAAAACACATGTGAGTTATTGTTGACAAAAGTATTATTGGGTAATATCATCACAATAAATAGTATATTCATGGACCCTTAAAAAATAGAAGCAATTGAAGGATGTACAAGGCCAACATATGTGACAGATATCTATAGTTTCCTTAGGTTAGCTGGGTATTATCCCTGATTTGTGAGAAATTTATCATGATTTTCAAACCCACTTACCAAGATAACTCAGAAGGGTGTAAAGTTTTCATAGAATGATGAGTTTAAAGAGTGATTAAAGGAGTTGAAAAGGAGTCTTATCACTATGCCTGTTCTCACACTACCCTCAAGTGGTGAACTTTTTATAGTATTCAACGATTCTTTGAAGAAGGTCCTGGGTTGTCTGTTGAGGAAAAATTACAAATTCATTGTCTATGATTCAAGGAAGTTGAAAGTTCATGAATAGAACTACCCAACACATGATATAGAGTTGGCTGTAGTGATTTTTGATTTAAAATTTTGGTAGAATTATCTCTTTGGGGAGAAGTTTGAAATATTTACGGATCACAAAATTCTCAAGTATATATTCACACAGAAAGATCTGAATATACACCACCAAAGATGGTTAGAGATGATCAAAGAATATGAATGCTCAACACACTACCATCTTGGGAAAGCAAATAAAGTTATAGATTCTCTAAGTATAAAGGATCCAAAAATTCTATCATTGATGAGAATTGATAGGAATCTGATCTTCTTATATTTGGAAAGGATAGACATGGGAATAATAAATAAAGAAACATCATCAATCATTTCACAAATTATTTCTCAACCATCACTTCTAGAGAGGTTAAAGGATGATCAAAGTGTTGATGTGAGAATTTAGAAGAAAGTTAAATCTATAAGGAAAGTTAAATCCATTTATTTCAATGTTAATGATGAAGGTATTGTGAGATTTGGTTCAAGACTATGTTTAGAATCAAATCCCAAGTTAAAGAAGGAGATGTTGGATGATGCACATAGATCAAACTTCTCCATCCACCCAGGAAGCACAAAGATATATCGAGATCTCTGAGAATACTATTTGTGGGACAATATGAAGAATAAGATCATAGAATATACATCTAGATGTCTTATATATGAGAAAGTGAAAGTGGAAAGGTAAAAATACAAGGGGACGATGAAACCATTACCCATAACTACATGAAAATAGGAAAACATCACCATATAAATTATTACTGTTCATAAAAAGAAATCAAGATGGAATAATTCTATATGGGTCAAGGTGGATTGTCTTATAAATCCCACACACTTCATTGAAATACAAGAGGAATTCTAGCTAGATCTAATTCCATGGATATACATCAGGAAAGTGGACAGTCCTCATGGAGTACCATTATAGATTTTATCCAACCGAGATCCAAGATTTACCTCCAAGTTATAGAAAACTATTAAATATGATCTAAACACTGAGTTGAAATTCAGAAGGTCTTATCACCCTCAAACTAATGGAAAATTAGAGAGGAAAATCAATACACTTGTGAACATGTTGAGATCATGCTCAATTGAATTCAAAGGAGGATGGGATCAACATATTCTTTTGGATGATTTCTCTTACAACAACAGTTTCCACTCGAGCATGAAAATGGATCCTTTTAAAGACCTTTATGGGATGAGGTTCAGAACACCTAGATGTTGAGATGAAGTTTGGGAAAAAAAGAAACTAGGTCTTGAAATGGTTGAGGAAATAGTGGAAAAGGTTAAGACCATTTAGTAGCACATCAGGTTTTCTCAGAGTCGACAAAAGATCTATGTTGACAATAATCAACAAGACCTATAGTTTTATTTTGGAGACATGGTATTCCTCTATATATCTCTATGTAATAAATTAATGATATTAGGAAATAAGAAAAAGGTTAGTCCAAGATACATTGCCCCCTTTGAGATCCTTGATCACATCAGAGTAGTGGCCTATCAACATTCACTCCCACCTAGACTATCTCAAGTTCAGGATGTATTCCATCTATCAATCTTGAGGAAGTACATAACTAACACCTCACATGAACTCAATCTAGAGGTGGTACCATTAGATAATTATCTTTTCTATGAGGAGCAGTTGGTGAAGATCTTAGATCATGGAGACAAAGTTCTAAGAAATGAGACAATGCCCCTTTTCAAAGTGATGTGAAGAAACCAAAAGTTTGAAGAAGCAATGTGGGAATCAGAGGAAGTGATAAGATATAATTACCATAATATTTTTTAGGGGGGAGGGGTGAAATTAAAATTTCAAGGGCCAAATTTCTCAAGGGGGAATATTTTAACAAACTGAACTGTTATGAATAAAATCCCCTTATGATTTCATGTTTTATCATGTAATATGGTTATAGAAAACACATGAACTTGTTTTGTTTTATTATATCCAATTGAATTAAAAATATCATTGATAATATATCCATTAAATAGTGATCACACAATTAGTATAAATATAGGACTTTAAAAAAACCAATTAACATCGACAAAGGTAGTGATAACCCCATCTAGTAAGATTGTTCCCTATGAAGCCCATTTATCATATATTTTGAGGGGGATATAATCACTGGGATTTTTACTTGACCATTCCCAAGATTATATCCAACAACTTAAGAATGATTGAAATCATTTATGGGAGAAGTTCAAGTGCATCAAGATCATAACCCAATCCATGTTTGCCGAATGACACCATGAAAGTTTCACCATCTCACACCTTACTCCTAGAGCGTATGACAATGTAATAAATATATATTTATAAATACCTTAAAAATATGAATATGTATATTTTATAGAATAATGAATTTATTTTCATTTTTTATTATTACTTAATAAATGATTTTGATTTTGATTCAATTATACACAAATTGTATTTTCAGTTAATATTCAAATTCAATTAAGGGATTTATTTTGATTAATTAATGAATTTATGGAATAAATATTATTTTAATAAAATTTCATTATTAAATAAGGTTTATTAAGTATATATTTTCATATAATTTTTAGGAAGTTAAATGTACATTTTATAAGGGTTCAAAAACTTTTATTATTAAAAAACCCATAAATTTTCAATAAATATAGAATGTTATTTTAAAAGTGAAAATAAATATATTTTGAAAAATATTTAGATAAAATAAATATTATTTTTTGGAATCATTATATTGAAATTTTCTTACGGTGAAATTTTCATAATTTTCTGAGACAGTCGAATTTCCAGGTAAAAATTAAATACCATATAAATATGTAGTGTGTTTTATGACATCATAATGACCCAAAATGATATAACAAAGACTATAAATGGTATCCTTATCCAAATATATTTCTTACACTTAAAATAATGTGATTTTGAGATTATTTTATTAATTTTATAATGACTTAGTGAATCCTCCAAAATATATAATATATTTTATGATTTTAAATTCATTTATTTAAAAGTATGACTCACCTACAAATAATTAAGGGTGATATTTTAATAAGTTGGGCCCATTTACTAATAAAATAATTAAAAATAATCCCCTTTTTTATATACTATTGACAAAAAACCATGGGAAGTTTTGTGTTTTGAATATTTTATTTTGTAGAGTCCAAAACCAAAATTAGAAAGAAATCCATCTCATTTCCTAAACAAACCAACCCAATATACCACTTATCATCACTAAAAATCCTTGGATCACATAATTAAAATTACATAACCTATATATAATCTTTGAAAGGCTCCCCAATCTCTCAATAATCACATTTTAAAACTTTTGGCGCCACACACTAAAGTAAGATTTCTTTCCTTATCTTTATCCAAGTTTATTTATCTTGTTATGCCCTTTTATTTTCAATTACTAATTATGGTGTATTTTTTGAACATCCCCATACTTCCCTTGTTATTTATAAATTATGAGATACCCCTTTATCTCTCATTAATCTCTCCCATGTACACCCATTACAATGACGAAATTTCATAAGCATCCTTTCCTTTATCTTTTTATTCAAGCTTATTCATTATCTCATGCCTTTTTTTGTAATTATATATTTTTGTAAATTTCATTCCATTCCCATATTACCTTCCAATTCATGTAAAAATTACTATAGAACCTTTTCTCTCTCATCGACCATTTTTATGAATTTTTAAGTGACACTGTTATGTTGTCAAATTTTCACCAGGTTTTCTATGCCAAACGAATTGTGTAATGAATACCAAACCCATTTACTATAAAGGGTGTTCAATTTTAGGAAGATATACCTTATTATTTGGGATTTACAAGTATTTATTCCACACTAATTTATCATTTAATAAATTATTATGACAAATGAATCCATGTTTTATGATCTACGTGGCACACTTAAGCATGAGAATGAAATAATAGTGACTGGTGAACCCAAAATTATATAGCGCTCCAATGAATAGGGTAATGTTTAGTATCATGATAAATTATATTGGGGAAAAGGTATATCTGATTTCTTTATTGTAATTTTTCCACTATGAAGTTTTGGAGGTTTAGATTTGACCTATGTTTATGATGCAGTGTTTTAAGTTATTGCCATATTTCCCATGTTATGATTATCATGCTATATCATGCCTTATTATTCATGTTCCTTTATGCCTAATTGATTTTCCTTGTCTAACCTGTATTATTATATTCATGTTATTGCATGTTTATTCCCTTAATGGGATTTATGTCTCACCCCATTCTTATGTATTTCCCAAGTTATCCAATATAGTTTTAAGATCAAGCATGTTAAAGAAGTTTTTGATAAAGATGTTGTAATTCATTTTTAAAGATGTAATGCAATGTAGCTAATTCCTAAATACACTAGAATTATCAGCATTTCAGGTTGTATTAAATGTAATTTTATGTAATTAAATCATGTATTAATGTGTAATAAATATAAGGGTTGTTATATTTACAAGTTAGGAAATCCCAAAAATTATAGTCCAAGAAAAGATTACCCATAAATAAATTCAATTTTTATAATATTATTTAAAACTTGAATCACTTTATTACATAAAATAGAACTATATAATATATATATATGTTATAAAAATTAAAATAAGACAACAAGTGTATAAGATTGGATAGTGAAAATGTTTCCCTAATAACAGATTCTCAAGAAAGTAGATCAAAATTATTTACTAAAGGCAAGACATCATCTTTATTAGTATACACTACTACACTAATAAACCCATAATTTAAGTCATTAAAAATGATATATTGAAATACCTTTATCTTAAATCATAAAATTTACATGTATGATGAACGTTTCTTATTACTTGATATCATTTATATTATGTTATTATGTATTTTGAATATCATTTATTCTTTCATTGTTTATAATGAATATTTCTTGTCACTTCATGATTAATTTATTTTATACTCTTATATTATACTATGATTTTTATGTATTGGTTGATGTTCATGTTTATAAAGGTTTCCTTTTTTCTTTTATATCTATCTTATGATACTTTTTTTGGTAACCAAAGTGGTTTAAAAGTTTCTATTTTCAAAGGTGTTTCAAGTATAATAGCGAAGTATAGTTTTAAAATAATAATGAAAAAAATTTATTATTGAGTATGAAAGTATGATTGTTTTAAAATGGGGTTTCATACCTAAGGTTTGTTTATTTCAATTTAAAAGTTATTCTATTCAATATATATTTTTAATTTTTCTTTATAACAAATTCTCCATGGTAAAACGTATTATAATGATTTTTGTTTTATAAAGAAAGGATGAATATGGTACCATCTTGTTATTTGATTTCATAAAAATGAAAAGAACACTTTGCTTATTTATATTTCAAACTAGCATTACATGGTTTATTTTTTAAAAGTATTTGTATAGAGAATACAGTAGAATCCTATTAGGTATATTTTCTTACACCTTACATACACACTTTATGTGTATTTATACATTGTTATAATATTATGTAGGTAAATATTGGATTCCTTTTTACCTGATTAGAGGATTAGGGTAGTATAAAATGCACAAAATAAATGTATTTTATTAAACTGAACCAACCCCACTGGACTTGGTATGAAATAATCCAATTTTATATAAATCAATTGAAATTAGAAAAATTTAAATCAATTGAATATATTATAATTTAATAGAATAAAATTAAAAAACATGGAAATTAAATGAACCAATAGAATCTAAATGAAATAAACAAAATCAAACCAAAAAAATCTAATAAAACCCCAAATAAACTAAACTAAGTAATATAAGGTTGTTCAGTTATTATATATTTATGTTTTTTAAATGATTGAGTTTAATATTATGAAAAAATAAAAAAATACCTAAAAAATTGATAATTTATGAAGTTTACTGGTCCTAAATACCCTCTTAGTGTTATTATTTATTCAATAATATTTTCGGCCATCCTCTAAAGCACATTAGATAATACAGTCTATAATGTTGACACCCAATCATACCATTTATTAGCAAGAAATTACATATCTTTAACAATATTCTTCAGTGAATTAATTTCCCTCTATACTTTAGGATCACTAATATATGTAACTCCCTATAACTAATGTTGATTGAAAGGATTTGTGTGACCTATGAAATACCCATAATGAAGAGGGTCCACAACACATCCCCTCATATGATCATAATGCCCATTTCCTAAAATTCAAGCAGTAAAACCTCCAAGGATACTGAAGCTGAGATGGAAGGGTTAACAACACAAACTTTTATGACTTTCTGATACAAATGGAATACTATTACTAAATGTTAAAGTAATATAATAATACCAAATTGTATATAAAATTTCCTACGTGAATGTTTTCTATAGGGTTATTCACATAACTTCCATCCTTTTTTATGGACATCAAACCACATATCCATCTATCCATCAAGATAAAATACCTCCTTCAAATATATAAAAAAATACAAAAATAAAATTTACAAAAACCATATTACTTGAAGTGGTATGGATATAGAATTTAATAAATAAAATGGAACTATTATATTTCATTTCTTAGTAAAACTCTTTGACCCATCTATGTGGGGAATTACTTACTTCTCACGACTAGTCACATTTATCATATAAAACATATAAAATAATTATATATAAATAAATATTGAAATGAAATTAAGAAAATGATTTAATCCATGGAAATATAATAATATAACTAATGTGATTTGGCCTGGTTATGTTCATGAAATGCCTCCTACAAGTCCCTAAGAATACTGTAACACCCCAAGATTTCATAGTGTGTTACTTCTTCAAAATAATTAAAAAACTTGAACTACACGCAACACCGAGTTCAAGCGCACCATGACTTACCAAACAAGCCATTCAAAAGAGGTTATGAATAGTATTAACTAAATTTAGAATCCATATTATTAGTTTCTTAGACATAATGTAAGAACAAATTCATTTTTTCAGATAAAAGAAGTATTTTTCAAAAATGCACTTTTACCAACTTTTAAAAGTGAACCCTTTGTAAATCCAATATTTTAAACTTTTATATATGAAATTTGACTAAATAAATTTATTTTTTAGAATTGGTACATCAAAATTTACAATTAAACACCCCAAGATTCCATGATACCCTTCTCTTTGAATAAAACAGTAGCGTGTGTTGTACACAACTTTGAGTTCTAACACACACCACAACCAATCAAACTAGCTGTTATGAATAGTAATACATACTTTTCGAAATTTTATAAATTGTATTTGTCAAAATGGAATTAATTTTTGGATTTGTAATATAAAATTTATCCTAGGGTGAAATTTTGGTACTTTTCAGATAACTTTTATATTTTGATGAATAGTGAAAATTACTAAATTTTAATTAAAAACAACTTTATTAATCAAAATAATTAATAGTGATAAATTATGAATTCGAGCAGTTTTAAAGTATATTTAGAATATAATTTTACCATTTAATAAAATTTTGGTCATTGGAAATAATTTCACAATTAAACCGGACAAAAAAAGTGTCAATCTTTTGATAGTTATTATATCTTAAAAACACACTTTTTATTTTGACAGCGGAAATTAATTTTAAATTAATTTCTACCACTTCTGTATTTTGAATTTGGAAAAATGGATTCCATATTTAAAATCATTATGTCCAAATTGTGTAAATAAGTAACTTTTATTTTTAGACAATTTGAATAATTACTTCGGTAAATATTTTATTTACCATGGTTAAAGGATAAATCTGGTAAATAAGGTTTAACAAATAATATTATAATAATAATAAATTACCCTAAAACATGTCCTAACCTTATTGGTGGATACATGTTCGACCATGGGCATCTTTGGGTCAATTTTTGGGACCCCATGGAGCCACTTGTAGGTGATAGGGACACTTTATTTTAATTATAATAAAGTAAATACAAAAATGACATAAACTTATACCTTTTAGAAAAATTTTTTTTACATAGGGTTATATATGTTATATATTCGATTATAATTATTCATTAGAAATATAAAACTATTTCCTACATAATGATATTTTATTTATAATTTTTAGACTTTTAAAAAAGTAAAAATATATATGACACAATAATGATGCAGTATTTTCGTTATTAATGAAAGAATCAAATAATTGGTATTATAAATGTTAAAATAAATATAATTTGATAGTTTTGATGACATAAACGGATTTTATTGGTTAATATGACATGTTAGGATTTCTTAAATAAATTTATTTCAAATTAATAAAGTTTTTAAGACTTTAACAAAAATAATTTATTGAGTAGTGTCAAAATTGACATAAATGAGTTTTTAAAACAAATATTATATTATTAATTTATATTCTATTCCAAAAAACCTAAGGTTCAGCCAAAGTACTTATATAATTTTTGGTGTATCATTAATGAACCTATTGGGGGTCTCTTGGATGTACATAGTATGTTTATTAACTATATATTATAAAAATAAAATGTGATATGGTAAGTGTTAAACTAATTAACTAAGAGTTAAAACTAAAAGATAAGTTTAATATAATGACCCAGAACTGTCTAAAAACTATTGGTTGAAAATATTTAGACCCATAACAACCTTATACTTTGAATTATCCACATTGGAGCCATTATAAACCGAATATTAATTTATTATAAATTAATACATTAAGTTTTTTCTAAAGAGCTCCTCCTCCCCCTTATAAAATGACGCAAATTCTAACCAATTATTCACACCTTCAAAGACTTTTTGTTCGGACATCCCCTGACCAAATACTCTCTAAAATTCCCTAAATTAATCCTATAGGCCTTAGTTTGATCAGAAAGACAACCTAAGGATCCCTTTTGATCAAATCAAAAGGAAGAACCCGAAGAAGAGGTAATGTCTTCACCACCCTCTTTAAAGTTCCTTTCTTCTTCAACTTCTTCTTTACTTGTTATTTCCATTCTAAAATAATAAATCCAGTATCTTCTATATAATTTTATGTTATTATAATTATTTAACAAACAAATTCATTATTCTATCCATCCCTTGAATGACATGTCACCATACGTGCGTATGTACGACCTACTGTCTCCACGTTGTGGTGTAATTGTTATTCAATATATTATTATTTAGATGGTTATAATAATGATGTATAATTCATGTAAATAATAAATATAACATGATAATGATTCTGTATATATGATATAAAATCCAATTATATATTATTTTAATATCAAAAGAATGATATTTTCGCTCGTGCGTACGTAAGGATTACCGTCTCCACGACGCGATGAGATTCATTTCCAAGTTCACCATTCATCGACGATTATAAAAATATATATTACTAATAAGTATGTAATATATGAAATAATAATGATATTTGAGATATATATATTTATATATATAATTATTTATGTACTTACATATATCTTATTCACTTACTTCTGTTCAATACTATATGAAAACAGAAACAACATTTATGCGTACGTACGGACTACCATCTCCATAAATGGTGTTTTCGATTTCATATATATGACTATTATACATATTTATATTATAAATATATATGATATATTTATCATGTTTTATATTCTGGAAGTATTTAAATCATGATCTAAGTGATACAATCAAGAATAACAAGTTAAAATACGTACGATAAAGAAAACGATTATTACCCAAAATGTTAATTTAACATGGAAATTATTATTAAATGGTTAGTATAAAGTCATAAATGAATCATGTATGATATCATAAATATTAATATGGTTTTTTTATAATTTAATAACATACTATTATCTTCGTACAAGAGGTTAAACGTACCCTCGACTAAAGGAAAGTGCAAGGTAAGGGGTTTTCATCTCACTCCGTATTCCTGTGAGATTGATGCCATATTGCCACTATTACCCTTTGTGTGGTGTATGTACTGCCCATAATTTTATTATTTGTGTAATACACTTTAATTTATGTGTATTTACATATTCATTGTATGATACCTCTTTCATGGGTTGTATGTTTCGTAAGTTACCAAATTGGTAAGGGTTAATTCCTCAATCTCATTATTATCTGAGATTGTTTATGTGTAAGTATTTACTGGGAAATTTTAATCATCCATGTCCATTTTTCATAAAAATGATTTCAAAATGAATATTTTAAATATTTTTAAAGGTACTCTTTATCAAGATTATAATTTCAAATGTTTTAAAGATTTATCTTTCTAAATCATTTTAATTAATTTCCATGTTTTCAAAATGATTTTAAGGATTTATTTATATGGACATGAATGTTTTGAAATGATAATTATTTTCAAAAGTCTCAAAGTGGTATGGGACACTTTGATTAAAAAATCTCTTTTAAATTACTTCCTTTATAAATGTGTGACATTTAAATGATTTTACAAAAATGATATTTCTCTCAAAAAGTTTTACTCATCATTTTCAACTATGTCAGCATCCTCTACTGGATATTATTTTGGATTGAGGTTGATTTATTATAATAAAATATTCCTTATTGTATTGAATGATTTATGATATGTTTGACTGTGGATTTGTTATTTTTATACCATTCATGGTTTATGGTCAAATTATTGACATTTCGTATGCTAGTTTTAATACGAATGTTTATGATATGTTTAAACCTTTTCATATGAGGAATGTATTGGACTTAGTAAGTGACGGGTGGAGCCCGCTATAGCTCCTAGATGCATCAGTAGGTCTCATGAGAAAACTAGACGGGGAATTGGCTGAGGCCCTTTCCCATTTTGATTTATGGTTTTGGCTGAGGCCTTAATCATTTTAGACGTCTTGGCCAAGGCCTTGACAAAATGTTTTAGAATGTCCGACATTATACATTCCCTCATTATGGAAATAATATTAATGGTTCATGTGGTCATTCGACTAGTAGAATACCCATTATTATGTTTTATTATGGCATTATTTACTCATCTCATATTCTTTCCATAAAATTATTCATGTTTATTATTGGTAAGGGCATGTGGTTTCAATTATTTACCATGCTTAATATTTATGTCATTTTCCGTTGTATCACTTACCCTTACTGAGCATTTGAGCTCACCCCTTTCAATGTTTTATTTTTCCCAGGATTCCAAGAAGTATATTTTGATTGATATGCAGGGATAAGCCAAGGGAATAATGGCGTTAATAAAGATTATTTATGTTTTTTTGTATGTATTAAAGTGAAATGTAACATTCATGTATGTAATCTATTTTCCAAGGCTGCTAAACTGATTGGTCCTTCAGGACTTGATTCCTTGTAATCATGCCAATGTAATAAAATAATGCACTGACTCTGGGTAACTGGGGTCGGGGTGTTATAGTTGGTATCTGAGGAAGTTTAGCAATAACCTTGGAAGCTAGATTTAGATAAACTCTGATTAGAGCACATTGACCTAAGATAGAATTTGAGGATTAGTATAGAATAACTTCCTAGAATTTTGGTATTGTAGATATTTTGTGACTTTTCCAAGAAATACATCCCTGTCTGGATACGAGCAGGTAGAGGCGGCTCTGGCACAAATGTACCTAGGGGTAAAACCTGAAAACACCACTTTGAGCAAGACTCGAATGGGAACTGGTGTATGACAACGGGACTTGCTGCACTCTTGGTTATGATACTCCCGGGGGATATGATTAGGATAATTCACATTTTCTTTACAAACCATTATGAAGGGTTTATCAGCATATAATTCATCACAGAAGACATTTTTATGATTATGGATTATATCCATAAACTATTTAATTCATGTTAAGTGTTTTACAAGTTTGGGATTAGCTATTGATATTCCTAAACTAATCTAGTGTATGCCATTGTTTAGAAATGACACCCAGTAGAAGGAATGGGAACTCCAATAATGCACATGATCCAAAGAGAAAGAAGGATAATATCATTCATGGTTTTAAGCCAAAATTTATAAGGGAAATAGTCTCCCATGTATTATCATCATATGAAGAAATAATATCATGTGTTGATAAGATAAGTAAAGAGTTTACTGAGTCCTATGGATTTGAAGGGAAGGAATAGAAGAAAAGGATGGAAGAGAGAAAGATGGATAAAGGTAAGAGGGAAAATAAGAATTTTCCCATATGTGATAATTGTGGGAAGAAACACCCTGGAACTTTCCTGAAAGGAATGAGAGTTTTTTATAAGTGTGGAGAAAAAGGACACCATGTCTGTCCCTGCAAGGGTAAGAAAAAGGTTTCCAATGTACAATTCTTTATCTACAAGGAGTGGGGGCACTACGCGAATCAATGTTCAAATCATCAGAGTATGCCCTAAATGAGGCTATTGGATAATATTAAAGATGTGATACTATGATAGATAAAGAGGAATGAATAGTGTTCATATGATGTTATTAAATAATTATTTCATTTGAGTGTTGTATCAACGATGTACTGGTTATATGAATTATGGAGATAAATAAGGATTGTACTGCATTACTATTTCATTGAGGATTTGATATTATATGGTACTATGAAAAGTGACTCAATAACAAGTTAATATATTTTTTGAAAAAACATGTTTGAAGGAAAGGTAATCCTTAATATAGTCTTAATACTTAGGTAGTAATTTTGGAATAAGAGATGGTTGATTTGGATAAATTATATTGGATATTCTTGACTACCTTGGCACTGATTAATGGTTTGTTTATTTCATCATTGTTGGAATATTCAAAGTTTTTGGATATAAGGAATATATATAGTATTATATAAGGAATAAGGGAGAATGAATTTAATCAATAAGGTTTTATGGTAATTCAGGGTGTTACCATATTTTAAAAGAATACATGATGAAGGTATTCAAATGTTATTACGTGGTGAAAAAATACCTTCATTATATTTACCTTCCTTATAAATTTTGGACTGTGATTTTGGACAGAGGTAATTTGGATAAGTCTAAAGGATGGAATGGATTATATTTGACATTTCATACAATTGTTAAGGTTAAATAATTTCTAAAACTTATTTTTTGATTGTTATAAAAATGAAAACCCGGAGGTCGGGAGGCAACCCGTCGTGTTCGGAAAGGCCGTGAGACTTGAACCCAAGACTGAAGGGCGACAAGGGTGTATCACCTACCACTGGCCCACGATATGTCCTAGATTAAATAAATTAGTTTATTTTAAGAAGGTCTATTAGATGAATTATAAATTAATTTTTTAAACCCCAAACATATAGGATAAATAGAATTTTTTTAAGTTCTATTATCTTTTAGAGTGAAAGATGAGTTTGTGGTAGAAATTAGTTAAAGGATGAAACTCTACTTGTAAAGTATATATTTTTCTTCTCCTTTTATTGTATGAAGAAATTAATTCTTATACATTATTGAATGAATCTTAAAACCAAAAATGTGTTATCCTAATACCTTATGTTTTGTCGAACCAATGGTATTTTACATAATCATAGATTGATGAATTTAAGGACATCAATTTTAAACATGTTTGTGCTTGATGACCTCAATCACTACCTATAAATATTTATGTTTTTTCTCCAATTATATGTCTCTAATTTCCACCAATGTTCTTCTAATCGGGATCATAATTTGGTGGTGACCCTTTCATTTCTCTTTTCCTCTTATTAAGACTAAATTTTATTAACCAAATTTCCGATGTGAGTTTTCCCACAAAGGTATTTTATATTTTCAACCTTTATTTTTGAAAAACAATATCAAATTAAGAGGAAACAATTTATTAAAGGAGGGAAGAATATAACACCCCGAGATTTCATAGTGTGTTACTTCTTCAAAATAATTCATAAAATTGAACTACATGCAACACCGAGTTCAAGCACACCATGACTTACCAAACAAGCCATTAAAAAGAGGTTATGAATAGTATTAACTAAATTTATAATCCATATTATGAGTTTATTAGACATAATGTAAGAACAAATTCGTTTTTTTCAGATAAATGAAGTATTTTTCAAAAATGCACTTTTACCAACTTTTAAAAGTGAACCCTTTTTAAATCCAATATTTTAAACTTTTATATATTCAATTTGACAAAATAAATTTATTTTTTATAATTGAGACATCAAAAATTTACAATTAAACACCCCAAGATTCCACGGTACGCTTCTCTTTGAATAAAACAGTAGCGTGTGTTGTACGCAACTTCGAGTACTAACACACACCACAACCAATCAAACTAGCCGTTATGAATAGTAATACATAATTTTTGAAATTTTATAAATTTTATCTCTCAAAATGGACTTCATTTTTGGATTCGTAATATCGAATTTAGCCTAGGGTGAAATTTTGGTACTTTTCGGATAACTTATATATTTTGATGAATAGTGAAAATTACTAAATTTTAATTAAAAACAATTTTTTTAATCAAAATAACTATTAGTGATAAATTATGAATTTGATTGGTTTTAAAGTATATTTAGAATATATTTTTACCATTTAATACAATTTTGGTCATTGGACATAATTTCACAATTAAACCAGACAAAAACAATTGTCAGTCTTTTGATAGTTATTATATCTTAAAAACACGCTTTTTGTTTTGAAAACGGGAATTAATTTTAAATTAATTTATGCCACTTCTGTGTTTTGAATTTGGAAAAATGGATTCCATATTTGGAATCAGGATTTCCAAATTTTGTAAATAGGTAACTTTTATTTTTAGACATTTTGAATAATTATTTCGGTAAATATTTTATTTACCCTCATTAAAGGATAAATCCAGTAAATAAGGGTTAAAAAATAATATTATAATAATAATAAATTACCCTAAAACGTGTCCTAACCTTATTTTTGGATACATGTTCGACCATGGGCATATTTGGGTCAATTTTTGGGACCCCATGGAGCCACTTGTAGGTGATAGGGACACTTTATTTTAATTAAGATAATGTAAATACAAAAATGACATAAGCTTATATCTTTTAGAAAAACATTTTTTACATAGGGTTATATATGTTATATTTTAGATTATAAATATTCATTATAAATCTAAAAATATTTCCTACATAATGATATTTTATTTATAATTTTTAGGCATTGAAAAAAGTAAAAATATATATGACACAATAATGATGCAATATTTTCCTTATTAACGAAAGAATCAAATAATTGGTATTATAAATGTTAAAATAAATATAATTTTAAAGAATTGATGACATAGAAGAATTTTATTGGTCAATATGAAATTTTAGTATTTCTTAAATAAATTTGGTTTGAATTAATATAGTTGTTAAGACTTTAACAAAAATCATTTATTGAGTAGTGTCAAAATTGACATAAATGAGTTTTTAAAACAAATATTATATTATTAATTTATATTCTATTCCTAAAAACCTAAGGTTCTGCCAAAGGACTTATATAATTATTTTTGTATCATTAATAAACCTCTTGGGGTTGGTTGGATGTATATAGTAAGTTTATTAACTATATGTTATAAAAATACAATGTGACATGGTAAGTGTTAAACTAATTAACTAAGAGTTAAAACTAAAAGATAAGGTTAATATAATGACCCAAACCTGTATAAAATATATTGGTTGAAAATATTTAGACCCATAACAACCTTATACTTTGAATAATCCACATTTGAGCCATTATAAACCTAATATGAATTTATTATAAATTAATAGTTTAAGTTTTTCCTAAAGAGACCCTCCTCCCCCTTATAAAAGGACCCAACTTCTAACCAATTATTCACACCTTAAAAGCATTTTGGTTCGGCCAAACCCTGACCAACTACTCTCTAACTTTCCCTCAATTCATCATAGAGGCCTTATTTTGATCATAAATGCAACCTAATAAGACCTTTTGACAAATCAGAAGGAAGAATCCGAAGAAGAGGCAACGTCTTCACCACCCTCTTTAAAGTTCCTTTCTTCTTCAACTTCTTCTTTCCTTGTTATTTCCATTCTAAAATAATAACTCCAGTATCTTATATATACTGTGATGTTATTATAATTATGTAACAAACAAATTCATTATTCTATCCATCCCTTGAATGACATGTCACCATACGTGCATACGTACGGCCTACTGTCTCCACGTTGTGGTGTGATGGTTATTCAATATATTATTATTCAGATGGTTATAATAATGACGTATAATTCATATAAATAATAAATATATCAAGATAATTATTCTGTATATATGATATACAATCCAATTATATATTATTTTAATATCAAAAGAATGATATTTTCGCTCGTGCGTACGTACGGATTACCGTCTCCATGACGCGATGCGATTCATTTCCAAGTTCACCATTCATCGAAGATTATAAAAATATATAGTACTAATAAGTATGTAATATATGTCATAATAATGATACTGGAGATATATATATTTATATATATAAGTATTTATGTACTTACATATATCTTATTCATTTACTTCAGTTCAATACTCTATGAAAACAGAAACAATGTTTATGCGTACGTACAGACTACCATCTCCATAAATAGTGTTTTCGATTTCATATATATGCCTATTATACATATTTATATTCTAAATATATATGATATTTTTATCATTCTTTATATTCTGGAAGTATTGAAATCATGATCTAAGTGATACAATCAAGAGTAACAAGTTAAAACACGTACAATAAAGAAAACGATTATTACCCGAAATGTTAATTTAACATGGAAATTATTATTAAATGGCTAGTATAAAGTCATAAATGAATCATGTATGATATCATAAATATTAATATGGTTCTGGTATAATTTAATAACATACTATGATCTTTTTACAAAAGGTTAAACGTACCCTCGACTAAAGGAAAGTGCAAGGTAAGGGGTTTTCATCTCACTCCTTATTCCCATGAGATTCATGCCATATTGCCACTATTACCCTTTGTGTGGTGTATGTACTGCCCATAATTGTATTCTTTGTGTAATAAACTTTAATTTATGTGTATTTACATATTCATTATATGATACCTCTTTCATGGGTTGTATGTTTCCTAAGTTACCAAATTAGTAAGGGTTAATTCCTCAATCTCATTATTATCTGAGATTGTTTATGTGTAAGTATTTACTGGGAAATTTTTATCATCCATGTACATTTTCATAAAAATGATTTCAAAATGAATATTTAAAGGATTTTAAAGGTACTATTTATGAAGATTATAATTTCAAATTTTTTAAATATTTATCTTTCTAAATCTTTTTAATTAATGTCCATGTTTTCAAAATGATTTTAAGGATTTATTTATATGGACATGAATGTTTTTAAATGATAATTCTTTTCAATAGTTTCAAAGTGGCATGGGACACTTTGATTCAAAAATATCTTTTAAATTACATCGTTTATAAATGTGTCACTTTTAAATGATTTTACAAAAAGGATATTTCTCTCAAAAAGTTTTACTCATCATTTTCAACTATGTCAGCATCTTCTATTGGATATTATTTTGGATTGAGGTTGATTTATTATAATACAATATTCCTTATTGTATTGAATAATTTATGTTATGTTTGACTGTGGATTTGTTATTTTTATACCATTCATGGTTTATGGTCAAATTAGTGACATTTCGTATGCTAGTTTTAATACGAATGTTTATGATATGTTTAAAACTTTTCATATGAGGAATTTATTGGACTTAGTAAGTGACAGGTGGAGCCTAATATAGCTCCACGATGCATCAGTAGGTATCATGAGACAACTAGACGTGGAATTGGCCGAGGACCTTTCCCATTTTGATTTATGGTTTTGGTCGAGGCCTTAATCATTTTACACGTCTTGGCCGAGGCCTTGACAAAATGTTTTAGAATGTTCGGCATTGTACATTCCCTCATTATGGAAATAATATTTATGGTTCATGTGGTCATTGGGCTATTAGAATACCTATAGAGACCCGTATCTTGACGTAAATGGACATTAAATTACTTTTGCGGAATACTTAGTACATAACAAAAACACACACACAAGGATCGTAATAGTTTAGTGTCTTTGGAAACTCGGAATATAATCTTCTAATCGTGGTGAAAGATCTTCAACATCTCCCATAAAGATCTTCCCCTTTTTTTACCTAAAACCTTTCTTTATATCCTGGGGAAAAGAAAACATAAAAAAGGGTGAGCTCAAATGCTCAGTAAGGGTAAACAAAAAAAATATCAATCACATCATATTTATAAGAACATAACATTTTAGAAATCTTAACCTACAAAAGAGAGCATAATTTCATAACATGGGATAAATCATGGAAGTGAAATGTAATCACAATAATTATAACATAAAACATGAAACTTTGTGGCATTCACACATAATCATAGAGAATCATTTCTTGTTTGTCAAGACTCATTACCAAGACTATCTTAGTGGAAAAAGTCTCTTTCTGAACCGAGTCACCCTCGTTTCATTCCTGTTTCACTGAACCGGTATAACCCACCATTCCAGCCATGTCTATCTCATGAGATATAAAATCTTTACCCAATGCATTGGAGGGAGATATAGGTCCCACCCATCTCATAATGATACCATTCTTATGTGTTCCACAAAATCATAAACCATACATCATTTCATAACCCATGTAATAAAAATGGGATTCTTAAACAACATGACATCATAAAACAATTCATATAAGATAAAGGAATTCATAAAAATAATTCCATCACAATATAATCAAATCAATGTAATAATAGGGATAAAAACAGAACCCTATATTATCTTAGATGGAAAATAATTTTGATAAAACACTTGAAATGAATTCTTGAGAAAAATATCCTTTCTTCTTCAAAAACACTTTTCCTTTCCTAATATGTCATACAATTATAAACTAAAAGAAGTTGATTAAAAATAAACTTGAAAACTTTTAAAAGAAGATTCTTGGAAATAATGTTTTAAAAATACATTCATGCCTTATAAGTTAAAAAAAACATTCTTTGTACTTTTGTTGGAAAAGTCAAAAAGTACCTCGTACGAAAAACGACAAAAGATTCATTTCATATCTTTTACTAAAAACTCACCGAAGGGTAAAATTAGATTTAAACAATTGTACGTGGATGGAAATAATATTACATAGTGAGGAAACATGGATGTGGATGATAAAACACACCCTAGTAAATACTAAAGTATAAACAATCTCGGATAAAAATGAGATTGTGATATTTCCCTTACCTTAGGTCCGACTTGCTTTGTAAGTGTCTGAACCTCCTCTTCTTTGAAACGCCTCTTTGAATCCTCCACTTAGGGAACTAAGATTGGTATTTGAAGAAGACCAGGACCTCTAGGAGTATTCTAGGGAAGTGGATAAGGGATTTTTTCAGGGGTTTTCTGATCTTGAGTGCTCAAATTGGTGTGAGGAGGAGGGGGAGGAGGTGCCCTTTTATAAGGGAGGAGAGGGGCACCTTAGGAATATCTCAAAATATAATTTTATATTAAAGTCAAAATTGGTTTATAATGGTTCCAAAGGGTCTTATTTCAAAGGTAAAGTGGGTATGGGTCTAAATACTATCAACAAATAGGATTTAGACAAGTTTAGGTTATTATTTTAACCTTATAAATTAGATTTAACTCTAAGTTAAATAATTTAACTTTTACCGTGACTTTTTGTTTTCTTACACTATATGGTTAATACACTTACTATAACATGACACAAGAACCCCAAGTTGTTTATTATTAATATATATATCCTTATCTAAGTCATTTGGCCGAACCTTATATTTTTAGGAATAAAATAACAATTAATAATATAATATTTGTTTTAAAAACTATTTTATGTCAATTTTGACACTATTTAGTAATTGATTTTTGTAAAAATCCTAACAGAATTATTAGTTCCAAACAAGTTAATTAAATCAATACTAACATGTCATATTAACCTATAAAATTAGTGGGATTCATAAAAAGTCTCAAATTACATTTAATTAGGTGTTTATAACATCAATTATGTAAATATTTCATTAATAAGATAATTACTGCATCATCATTGTGTCATAAATAAATTAAATTATTTAATGTCTAAAAATTACAAATAAAATACTATTATGTAGGAAATCTTTTTATCTTTCTAAGGAATATTTATAGTAGAATTTATCGTATGTATAACCCCATATTAAAAATTATTTACTTATTAAACTTTGATTTTAACTATTTTAACCCTTCTTTAAATAAATTAATAATAAACGTCCTAATCTAATCCAAGTGGGCCTAAATGGTCTTATTTTATTCCTAAGTTTGTTTTTGGTCGAATTACACTTATCCAATAGAATTAGGACATGTGTTAGGGTAATAATAATATCATCTTTACCCTTAATTACCCTATTTACTTTTTACTGTGGTAAAAAAAAGTAAAAAGTTACTATTCACCAAAAATTATTTTCATCTTATTGAACCACATTTTAGTCCTTGATATTAACCGTGTCTCTCGAATTTTCGAAATTCCACTCACAGAAGCGGTAAAATTAAGTTTTATGAAAAATTCAGTTTTTAACTACCACTTAGTGGTTTCACTATTTATCAAAAATTGAAAGTTTTCAGAAAAATACCAAAAATTAGGCCTAAGCTATATTTGATATTATGAACTCAAAAATGATGTTTATTTTACCAAATTCAAAACATATCAGTTGCATTAACTAATTTAAAAATTAATTCCCGTCATCAAAACAAATAGTGTGTTTTTAAGTGATAATAACTATCAAAAGATTGAAACTTGTTTATAACTGGTTTAAATGTAGAATTACATCCAATGAACAACATTGTATTAAATTGTAAAAATATATTCTAAATATAATTTAAAACCACTCATATTAATAATTTATCACTATTAATTATTTCGAATGAAAAAGTTGTTTTTAATTAAAATTTAGTAATGTTCACTATTCATCAAAATATGAAAGTTATCCGAAAATCACCAAAATTTCACCCTAAGCTAATTTCGATATTAAGAATCCAAAAATTAATTCCATTTTGAAAAATAAAATTACAAAATTTCAAAAAGTGGTTATTACTATTCATAACGGCTAGTTTTAATAATATTTTAATAGCATATTGTTGTTTAGTGAAACTCGTTATTGCGTACTACACACGTTATCGAGGAAGGTCGCGATTGCGTGTAATGCAAGGAAAATCAAGGATACGTGTTGTGCAAGCTCCTTTTGGTGTAGCGTACAACACAAGACATTAATGACATTAAAAAGGATATTTTTCATAAAATCTCGGGGTGTTACAATACCCATGATTATTTTTTATTATGTCATTATTTACTCATCTCATATTCTTTCCATAAAATTATTCATTTTTTTATTGGTAAGGGCATGTGGTTTCAATTATTTACCACGATTAATATTTATGTCATTTTCCGTCGTATTACTTACCCTTATTGAGCGTTTGAGCTCACCCCTTTCAATGTTTTATTTTTCCCAGGATTCCAAGAAGTTTATTATGATTTATATGCAGGGTTAAGCCAAGTGAATAATGGCATTCATAAAGATTATTTTTGTTTTTTTGCATGTCTTAAAGTGCAATGTAACATTCATGTATGTAATCTATTTTTAAAGACTGCTAAACTGATCGGTCCTTCGGGACTTTATTCCTTGTAATCATGCCAATGTATTAAAATAATGCACCGACTCTAGGTAACTGGGGTCAGGGCATTACATTTGGTATCAGAGGAAGTTTATCAATAACCTTGGAAGCTAGATTTAGATAAACTATGATTAGATCACATAGCCCTAAGATAGACTTTGAGGATTAGTATAGAAGAACTTCCTAGAATTTTGGTATTGTAGAGATTTCGTGATTTTTTCAAGCAATACATTCCTGTCTGGATACGAGCAGGTAGAGGCGGCTCAGACACAGATGTACCTAGGGGTAAAACCTAAAAACACCACTTTGAGCTAGACTCTAACGGGAACTAGTGTAGGACAATGGGACTTGATGCACTCTTTGTTACGACACTCTCGGGGGACATGCTTAGGATAATTCTCATATTCTTTACAAACTATTATGAAGGGTTTATGAGTATATATTTCCTCAAAGAAGACATTTTTATGATTATGGATTATATCCATAAACTATTTAATTCATGTTAAGTATTTTACAAGTTTGGGATTAGGTATTTTTATTCTTAAAATAATATAGTGTATGCCATTATTTAGAAATGGCACCCAGTAGAAGGAATGAGAACTCCAACAATGCACATGATCCAAAGAGAAAGAAGGATCATAACTTTCATGGTCTTAAGCTAGAATTTATAAGGGAAATAGTCTCCCATGTATTATCATCATATGAAGAAATAATATCATGTGTTGATAAGATAAGTAAAGAGTTTACTGAGTCCTATGGCTTTGAAGGGAAGCAATAGAAGAAAATGATGGAAGAGAGAATGATGGATAAAGGGTAGAGGGAAAAGAAGAATTTTCCCATATGTGATAACTGTGGGAAGAAACACCCTGGAACTTGTCTGAAAGTAATGGGAGTTTGTTATAAGTGCGGAGAAAAAGGACACCATGTACGTGACTACAATGGTAAGAAAAAGGTTTCCAGTGTACAATGATTCATCTGTAAGGAGTGGGGACACTATGCGAATCAATGTTCAAATCATCAGAGTATTCCCCAAATGATACTATTGGATAATAATAAAGTTATTATACTACCACAGATGAAGAGGAATGACTAGTGTTTGTATGATATTATTAAAGAATTATTTCATTTGAGTGTTGTATCAATGATGTAATGGTTATATCAATTATGGAGATAAATAAGGATTGTACTGCAGTACTATTTCATTGAGGATTTGATATTATATGGTACTATGAAAAGTGACTCAACAGAAAGTTAATATTTTTTTTCGAAAATACATGGTTAAAGGAAAGGTAATCCTTAATATGGTCTTGATACTGAGGTAGTAATTTTGGAATAAGAGATGGTTGATTTGGATAAATTATATTGGATATTCTTGACTACCTTGGCACTGATTAATGGTTTGTTTATTTAATCATTGTTGGAATATTCAAAGTTTTTGGATATAAGGAATATATCTAGTATTCTATAAGGAATAAGGCAGCAGGAATGTAATCAACAAGGTTTTATGGTAATTCAGGGTGATACCATATTTTAAAATAATACATGATGATGGTATTCACATGTTATTACATGGAAAAAAAGACCTTCATTATATTTACCTTCCTTATAAATTTTGGACTGTGAGTTTGGACAGAGGTAATTTGGATAAGTCTAAAGGTTGGAATGGATTATATTTTAAATTTGATACAATTTTTAAGGTTAAATCATTTCTGAAAATTATTTTTGGATTGTTATAAAAAGGACAACCCGGAGGTCGGGAGGCAACCCATCGCGTCCGGCACGGCCATGAGACTTGAACCCACACCTGAAGGGCGACAAGGGTTTATCACCTACCACTGGCCCACAAGATGTCCTGGATTAAATAAAGTAGTTTATTTTAAGAAGGTCTATTAGATGAATTATAAATTCATTTTTTAACCCCAAACAAATAGGATAAATAGATTTTTTTAAGTTCTATTATCTTTTAGAGTGAAAGATGAGTTTGTGGTAGAAATTAGTTAAAGGATGAAACTCTACTTTTCAAGTATATATTTTTCTTCTCCACTTATTCTATGAAGAAATTAATTCTTATACATTATTGAATGAATCTTAAAACCAAAAATGTGTTATCCTAATACCTTATGTTTTGTTGAACCGATGATATTTTAAATCATCACAAATTGATGAATTTAAGGACCTCAATTTTAAACTTTTTTGTGATTGATGACCTCAATAACTACCTATAAATATTTATGTTTTTCTCCAATTATATGTCTCTAATTGCCACCGATTTTCTCCTAATCGGGATCATAATTTGGTGGTGACCCTTTCATTTCTCTTTTCCTCTTATTAAGACTAAATTATATTAACCAAATTTCCGATGTGGGTTTTCCCACAAAGATATTTTCTATTTTCAACCTTTATTTTCGAAAAACAATATCAAATTGAGAGGATGCAATTTATTTAAGGAGGGAAGAATGTAACACCCCAATATTTCATAGTGTGTTACTTCTTCAAAATAATTCAAAAACTTGAACTACACTCAACACCGAGATCAAGTACACCATGACTTACCAAACAAGCCATTCAAAAGAGGTTATGAATAGTATTAACTAAATTTATAATCAATATTATGAGTTTCTTAGACATAATGTAAGAACAAATTCAATTTTTTCAGATAAAAGAATTATTTTTCAAAAATGCACTTTTACCAACTTTTAAAAGTGAACCCTTTTTAAATCCAATATTTTAAAATTTTATATAGTAAATTTGACTAACAAATTTTTTTTAGAATTGGGACATCAAAAATTTAAAATGAAACACCCCAAGCTTCCACGGTACGCTTCTCTTTGAATAAAACAGTAGCATGTGTTGTACGTTACTTCAAGTTCTAGCACACACCACAACCAATCAAACTAGCCGTTATGAATAGTAATATGTACTTTTTGAAATTTTATAAAATTTATCTCTCAAAATGGAATTCATTTTTGGATTTGGAATATTTAATTTAGCCAAGGGTGAAATTTTGGTACTTTTCGGATAACTTTTATTTTTGATGAATAGTGAAAATTACTAAATTTTAATTAAAAACAACTTTTTTAATAAAAATAATTAATAGAGATAAATTATGAATTTGATTGGTTTTAAAGTATATTTAGAATATATTTTTACCATTTAATACAATTTTTGTCATTGGACATAATTTCACAATTAAACCAGACAAAAACAAGTGTCAATCTTTTGATAGTTATTATATCTTAAAAACACGCTTTTTTGTTTTGACAGCGGGAATTAATTTTAAATTAATTTCTGCCACTTATGTGTTTTGAATTTGGAAAAATGGATTTCATATTTGGAATTAGGATTTCCAAATTGTGTAAATAGGTAAATTTTATTTTTAAACATTTTGAATAATTACTTCAGTAAATATTTTATTTACCATGGTTAAAGGATAAATCCGGTAAATAAGGGTTAAAAAATATTATTATAATAATAATAAATTACCCTAAAACGTGTCCTAACCTTATTTGTGGATACATGCTCGACCATGGGCATCTTTGGGTCGATTTTTGGGACCCTTATGGAGCCACTTGTAGGTGATAGGGACACTTTATTGTAATTAAGATAAAGTAAATTCAAAAATGACATAAGCTTATATCTTTTAGAAAAACAATTTTTACATAGGGTTATATATGTTATATTTTCGATTATAAATATTCATTAGAAATATAAAAAGATTTCCTATATAATGATATTTTATTTATAATTTTCTGACATTGAAAAAAGTATAAATATATATGACACAATAATGATGCAGTATTTTCCTTATTAATGAAATAATAAAATAATTGGTATTATAAATGTAAAAATAAATATAATTTGAAGTTTTTTATAACATAAACAAATTTTATTGGTTAATATGACATGTTATGATTTCTTGAATGATTTTATTTTAATTAATAAAGTTTTTAAGACTTTAACAAAAATCATTTATTGAGTAGTGTCAAAATTGACATAAATGAGTTTTTAAAACAAATATTATATTATTAATTTATAATCTATTCCTAAATACCTAAGTTTCAGCCAAAGGACTTATATAATTATTGGTGTATTATTAATGGACCTCTTGGGGGTCTATTGGATGTATATAGTAAGTTTATTAACTATATATTATAAAAATAAAATGTGACATGGTAAGTGTTAAACTAATTAACTAATAGTTAAAACTAAAAGATAAAGTTAATATAATGACCCAAACCTGTCTAAAATCCATTGTTTGAAAATATTTCGACCCATACCAACCATATAATTTGAATAATACAAATTGGATCCATTAGAAACCGACTATGAATTTATAATAAATTAATACTTTAAGTTTTTCCTAAAATTCCCCTCATCCCCCTTATAAAAGGAACCAACTTCTAACCAATTCTTCACACCTTAAAAGCCTTTTGGTTTGGCCAACCCCTACCTAAATACCCTATCAACTTACCTAAATTCATCCCAGAGGCCTTAGTTTGATCATAAATCCAACATAAGGAGACCTTTTGATCAAATCAAAAGGAAGAACTCGAAGAAGAGGTAACGTCTTCACCACCCTCTTTAAAGTTTCTTTCTTCTTCAACTTCTTATTTCCTTGTTATTTCCATTCTAAAATAATAAGCCCAGTATATTCTATATACTGTGATGTTATTATAATTATGGAACAAAAAAATTCATTATTCTATCCATCCCTTGAATGACATGTCACCATATATGTGTACATACAACCTACCGTCTCCACGTTGTGGTGTAATTGTTATTCAATATATTATTATTTAGATGGTTATAATAATGATGTATAATTCATGTAAATAATAAATATAACATGACAATGATTCTTTATATATGATATAACATCCAATTATATATTATTTTAATATCAAAAGAATTAAATTTTTGCTCGTGCGTACATACGGATTACCGTCTCTACGACGTGATGAGATTCATTTCCAAGTTCACCATTCATCGATGATTATAAAAATATATATTACTAATAAGTATGTAATATATGACATAATAATGATACTGGAGATATATATATTTATATATATAAGTATTTATGTATTACATATATCTTATTCACTTACTTTCATTCAATACTATATGAAAACAGAAACAACGTTTATGCGTACGTACAGACTACCATCTCCATAAACGGTGTTTTCGATTTCATATATATGTATATTATACATATTTATATTATAAATATATATGATATATTTATCGTGTTTTATATTCTGGAAGTATTTAAATCATGATCTAAGTGATATAATCAAGAGTAACAAGTTAAAACACGTACGATAAAGAAAACGATTATTACCGGAAATGTTAATTTAACATGGAAATTATTATTAAATGGTTAGTATAAAGTCATAAATGAATGATGTATGATATCAAAAATATTAATATGGTTCTGGTATAATTTAATAACATACTACTATCTTCATACAGGAGGTTAAACGTACCCTCGACTAAAGGAAAGTGCCAGGTAAGGGGTTTTCATCTCACTCCTTATTCCCGTGAGATTCATGTCATATTGCCACTATTACCCTTTTTGTGGTGTATGTACTTCCCATAATTGTATTCTTTGTGTAATTCTATTAAATTTATGTGTATTTACATATTTATTGTATGATACTTCTTTCATGGGTTGTATGTTTCGTAAGTTACCAAATTGGTAAGGGTTAATTCCTCAATCTCATTATTACTCGTAATTGTTTATGTGTAAGTATTTACTGGGGAATTTTTATCATCCATGTCCATTTTTCATAAAAATGATTTCAAAATGAATATTTTAAGGATTTTAAAATGTACTCTTTATCATGATCATAATTTCAATTTTTTTAAAGATTTATCTTTCTAAATTTTTTAATTAATGTCCATGTTTTCAAAATGATTTTAAGGATTTATTTATATGGACATGAATGTTTTGAAATTATAATTCTTTTCAAAAGTTTAAAAGTGGTATGGGACACTTTGATTCAGATATATCTTTTAAATTACTTCCTTTATAAATGTGTGACTATTAAATGATTTTACAAAAAGGATATTTCTCTCAAAAAGTTTTACTCATCATTTTCAACTATGTCAGCATCCTCTACTGGATATTGTTTTGGATTGAGGTTGATTTATTATAATACAATATTCCTTATTGTATTGAATGAGTTATGATATGTTTGACTGTGGATTTGTTATTTTTATACCATTCATGGATTATGGTCAAATTATTGACATTTCGTATGCTAGTTTTAATTTGAATGTTTATGATATGTTTAAACGTTTTCATATGAGGAATTAATTGGACTTATTAAGTGACGGGTGGAGCCCTCTATAGCTCCTCGATGCATCGGTAGGTCTCATGAGACAACTAGAAGTGTAATTGGCTCTGGCCCTTTCCCATTTTGATTTATGGTTTTGGCCGAGGCCTTAATCATTTTAGACGTCTTGGCCGAGGCCTTGAAGAAATGTTTCAGAATGTCTGACATTATACATTCCCTCATTATGGCAATAATATTGATGGTTCATGTGGTCATTCGACTAGTATAATACCCATGATTATGTTTTATTATGGAATTATTTACTCATCTCATATTCTTTCCACAAAATTATTCAATTTTATTATTGGTAAGGGCATGTGGTTTCAATTATTTACCATGCTTAATATTTATGTCATTTTCTGCTATATTACTTACCCTTACTGAGCATTTGAGATCACCCCTTTAAATGTTTTATTTTTCCCAGGTTTCCAAGATGTGTATTGTGATTGATATGTAGGGTTAAGACAAGGGAATAATGGCATTCATAAAGATTATTTATGTTTTTTTGTATGTCTTAAATTTCAATGTAACATTCATGTATGTAATTTGTTTTCCGAGACTGCTAAACTGATCGGTCCTTCGAGACTTGATTCCCTGTAATCATGCCAATGTATTAAAATAAAGCACCGACTCTGGGTAACTAGGGTTGGGGCATTACAAATAAATTCCCGGACCTTCTCACACATCTTTGAAACTGATAGAAATGTGTTGTTAAATTAATTAAACAATATCAATTAAAATATTTCTATTTATTACCTTAGTTTTTTAACATCCATGGATGTGAAATTGCATCAGGGACATCACAATAGGAAAATATCTACAAATAAAATGTATATAATTTACTAGATTATTAACATACTAATAACTATTATTCAATTAAATCATACGTGAATACATAATTAAGTTGGTAACTTTATTTGATTATCAAAAAACCCATTCTTATAAGATAATGTGATATACCTCTAATAATAATAATGAATGGGGAGGGGAACCACCTCACATGCCAGATATCCTAGAATATACCTATAAATTCCTGAAACATCCTCAATTATTACCCCATATACATAAATTGGGATAAATATTTTTAAGTATGTGAAATTCCAAACATCTTGTTTTTTATTGTTTGTATACATTGTGTTATTATTTTTATCTGTTTAACATATAAATTAACAATTTAGTAAAAATATTTAATATTATAATGTTTTCACATTTTAATACATATTGATATCAGTGACATAAGAGTATTAAATTTATAGTAACAGAGTCATTGTATAAATATCCAATGCCCCAACTTTATCAACATTAAGAATACCTATGAATTAAAGTGTAATGGGATAATAAAATATAGTACTAAAAATAATTCATCGTATATGATGAAAAATATCCTATATAGAATCAATATATCAAATGTATTGTACTTCCATTATACTCTAGGTAGCAGGAGTAGAGTGACTATCTTTCATAACTAGTGGGCCTTGTATAGCATCAGTGGATTGACTTCCTCGTACTCCTAATGTACTCTAGGTAGTAGGAGTAGAATAACCATCCTTTGAAACTAGTAGACCTTATGTATCATTGGTAGATTGACTCTCCTATATTCCTAGTGTACTATGGGTAGTAGGAGTAGAATTATTTTCCTATGTCATAAAGAAAATACCATCTCATAACATCTTCAAGCGCGGCATTACTATAAAAAAAACAAACTAAACAACTAATTCAATTAAACCTTAAATTTAATTTTAAGTGATTAAATTTATATCTATACAATTAAATATAAAAAAGTATATATTTTATATTATAATTAGTTTGTTCTTGGTTGTTAATGTTAATATCATATTCCATTGTAAATATTGCCTCATCTAATTCTTATTATTATTCTTTGTCTCCACTCACACTCACTAGATTAAAATTTTTAATATAATCAAGGTTAAAAAATTCAATGTGATGTTTTTGAGGGGGTTCACTATCATAAATTACTTATCCTTGGTCACCCATATCATACATGTCTCTTGGTTTCATGTGTAAAATAAGAATCCACCCTTTATACATTATATCATCAACATAATATACCATTTTTTATTAAGAAGAAAAAATATATGGATCATGTTCTTCATGTTCTCTAGTATGAATTAACCACAATAAGTTTACATGAGTAAATTTTAATGATTATTTACTCATAACCCTGTTAATATTTACCCACTTATATTTTGATAACACAACTAAAAATTTCCCATGATAATTTAACTCGATAATATTAACAAACATTTCACAGTAACCCTGATATGTAACTGTAAATATACCACTATTTTATTTTTTCAAACCATACTCATGATCTATAGTATGAAACTTGAAACCACTAATATTTTAACCATGAATCTCTTAAAATACTTCATAGAACATCAATAAATACTTCAAATCTTATAGTAGTTCATCTTGATTATTAGCATTGGTTACCTATAAAAATTGATCGAATGTATTATTAATAATATTAAATAATTATAAACACCTCAATATTCTAAAAATTTATTATATTAAGAACTTACATGATGTAAAAACAAATCAATAATATCACTATTAACATCTTTTTTTTATCTCTAACCTCATTTCATGTTTTACTCCTAAGATGTATTTTCATTTATGTCCTAAATTCTTTGATATATGGATCAATAATATCAATATTGAGTAATACATATTTCTATTCATGTCTTAATGGAAAATCTATCAATATAAATGAGGATAAATTTTCAACTTATCAACCTAAATTTTTAAATATTAATGATTTATCATTAACCTAAGAATGACTTGTATTATCAACAACTTGTATTAATCAATTGAATATTGTCTCTATCAAATACAATTACCTTGAGAAGAAGGATAAACACTATTTAGAAAGGTAACCTTTAACAATAAAATCTTCTAGTTGAGTTTGAATGTCCACATATGACTTCAAATAACCAAGATACCTGATAAAGAAATCTATAATAATTCATTAAACCGATTAAAATAAAAATAAATCACCTCTTTATGGGATACATCCATCAATAATGTAAGATTCCTCCAACATTAGCTTCATTGAAAAAATAAATAGTCAAATGAATCATTACAGTAACAAATAATAGGAGAAATATTATATCCAAATGAAATATTGTTTGTACAATTATTTCTTGAAGTTTATCTAGCTCAATTGGGATTAATTTCTCCCTAAACATTCTCTAAAGAAAGTGAAAAATTCAATTATAACTATATTTATTTTTTCTAGTAATAAATTACACATATCTAAATGTATAAAATACTCCATAAAAACAAGTGAGTCATCAATTTTCAATCCATATAATTTTTTCTTAATCAAATTAATATATCCTGAAATGTTACATGAATATCCATGGGAAACTTTCCTAATTCTGAATCTTAAAAAAACATCTTTTTTATGATTTTTCATTGAAAATTTTACTTTTAGATACTTCCCATTATAATTTTCCCATAGATAATCCTTGATATTTAGTTATTTTAGGTATTTATGAAAATTTATATGATACCTATATTTCCCTTTCTCATTAAGCACTATATACAGAAAATTATCACACAAATTCTTCATAATGTCCATTTAACTAATATTGAGATAAATAAATTAAATTACCAATATAGAAGATTGAAAATAATTCTCCTTGTTTTATATTTTTTTATTCCACTTGTATCCAATAGATTTGAAAGTCTTTTTGCAACTTCATTTACCTAAAAGTCTTTTCCAAACTCTATGATGATAATTGATAATTGTCATAAGATCTATAATCCAAATAATAAATTTGGTGGAATCCTAAAATATATTTTTCCATTTAAACAAGACTTGTTAAACTAAAATCGATGATTTGTATAAAGTAATCGATGATGAGAGATAAAAAATCAATTTTTTATATAAGTTCGTTATTAATGATCAAAATTAAAGTTAAAAACTAGACACAAAAAACCTGTGTGTGAGTTCAAATTTGAAAAATTTCATAGTATAGAAATGTCATTGATGGTCCACATTAGGAAAATAAACATTTTCATGGTAGATTCATCATAATATTTAAAAATATCATTCCACAACTCCTATAATTATTAGATTATAGGATGAAGATATACAATAATGTTATTTCCTTGCATTTTTTTGGGAATAAACAATCATATGATGAATGGAGTTTGTTATATAAAAATATTAATGAAAAAATTATTATGGATAAATATATAATTGATAATATGATATGATTTCTACCTAAATTCCCAAAAGGATTGAATTCATTAAATTACATTCCCAAATACACATTTCTAAGATCAGAAGAGAAATCAAGATATAATAAATTAAAGGTATTCAATGTTTTTGAATCTATTGGTTGTCATATAAGCTCATCATTATTATTTCCCAATTAATTCAACTTTATATGTTCAAGAATTTAATATTACATAAACAATATTTAAAATATTTTTTTTAAAATAAATAAATGAAAAAACTTCACAGTAGTTTTATTTTTCTATAAATTTATTTAGTACATTAGTTCAGACTAGAATAATTATTTATTGACTTCCATATAGAAGAAAAAAATATTTTTCACTATTCTTAATCAAAATATTCTCCTTGATATACCATAAAATCATTGAAACATTTATGTATCTTAGTATAACTATGTACAATATTGATAATAACCTTATTCATCTCATAAATTGATGTAGGGATCTTAGCTTTAAAGAATGTGTCATGCAATAATTTTGATATCATAAACATTGCTTTATTTTCAATTGAACATATGCACTTGGTGTGATGAAAATTTAGCATTAAAAACAATTTTAAATTCTTGTAACACCCTTCATATAATTCTTTATTCCTATATTTTACTAATTTAGAAAGGGTAATGGTTTTCTTAGGTAAGTTTTTCATTGTATTAGTTTCAAAAACATTATCCAATAATGTGTTATCATCTTGATCTGGTTGTTCCGTAGTTCTAAAAGAATTTAAATATTTACAACACCAATATATTGATCAAATAATATTTTAATCTATTTATGGTGTTTCCCTACTATGATGAAAGAATTATTTATCAAGTTATTAATTTAATTATCCATCATTAGGGTATTATCTTTCTCATTTTGACGATAAACATAACTGGTAAAACTTTTTTTAATGTTCAATTCTCTATTAAAAGTTCACCACACATATTAAGGATGAAATTATTTCAATGTAAAATGATAAAATACTTCATACCTATTAAAATATTTTTTGAATTTACATTTAGGACATGGAAATTTTATTCACCCATCCATGGATCAATTTAAAATTATAAATTACAAAAATATATCTAAACCCTTAACATACTGATATTTGATCTAAGGTAATGTAATCCAATGTTTATACACATGTAATCACTTAGATACACTTTCAAATAAAAATATGGTTATATAAATGTATATAAATAAAGTAATTCATTTTATTTAAAATAATAAGACAACCCTAAGTCCAATTTCTAAATAATCCATCCATGAATTAAAACACATATTAAAGGATGAAAATATTAATTATACAAATCATAGAAGTAATCAAATGGTAATAATTCTAACTATATACCTTGACACTTTACAAACAATCCTTCCATGAATGAAAAATATTTTAAATTCAAAAGTCCCATGTTCACCTCCATTCCCATATTTATAATATTTTCTAATTATGATCAATATGAATAATGTAAATTAGAAAATCCCATAGAAATAAAGGGTTATAAATCAGAGTTAAACATATTTCATTTTTAAATAAACTTTTCATTCATAACATTAAATATAACATATTATTCACCCCCATTATATCATCTTTAATTATAGAATTTATTTATAAATCAATTTTAAACACTTCAACACTTTTATAATGAATTAATTCAAAATAATAAAAAAATATAATAGTATTATCTACCCAATAACAAATAATAGTATAAAACAATTAGGAAATAGTGCTAAATTAAGTAAAACATTCCTGAGAATACCAATCCTTAAATTATTCCATGTCTGGTTGATTATCTTCTCAATATGATTTTAATTATCCACCTAAATTCAGTCAAAGAATGATTAATCTATAATTTATACAATAAAATACAATTCAACGTTCAAATACCCTAAATAAGTGGAGGATGAGAGTTCAATTAAGGAGGCATGAAGCGAAAGATGGGGCCCAAGTGATCAAGGATGAGGCCAGGGGAAGGGATTCAGAGTGAAGGAAGTCTATGGAATAGAGGTCGATGAGTCAATGTATGAAACATGATAAGGGAGGATGAGAGTTTAACCACATAGAAGGTTCACATGGCTAGGGCTCACTTGGGTGATCGGGTTTGAGGTCAAGGGGCAAGGTAAGATGGAGGTGGTGTTTTTAATAATTTTTTTGGAACAATTTGAATGAAAACCAATAATAAATAATAATTAGTGATAGTTTTAAATAAAACTACCACTAAACACATTATTTAAGTATACTATTATAAAAATTCACTAGAAATAAAATATTCAAAATTTATAAGCTATTTTGGAAACCTCCACTACATAACTGATGCTAAGTATATATTTTCTTGTAGTGGGTCTAATATATTAAATAAAGAGATAAAAATACATATTTGTTTCATCAAAGAGCTTCCACAACGATGGAAATATTGAACAATAATATCATAAATCAACAAAAATACATAAATTCACACCGAAGGGTTTCAAAAAAAACTTCACACATCAATTTTACAATATATTTCAAGCAAAATAATTAATTTAAGACCAAATCCTTCAAGTTATAGCAAGAGGAGTCGAGCGTGAATCCACCTACCTTAGGGTTTCAGTGAAATGGACCAACGCACAACCAAACCATAAATCCAGGTGAAATATCCACAAAACTACATTAGATCTCTTTTCCTAACATAAAAAAGACCAAATCTCACCATTTTAGGAAACAAAAACCCTAAATCTACATGCGATGAAAGTAGATCTAGAAAACTGGGAGAGAGAGAGAACTGGATCTAAGAAAAAAAAATAAACAACCAAGAGAGGAGACTTACTAGGGAATAATCACCTTAAAAGTACCTTGAAAACCCTTCGATTCACTTCCAAAATTAATGGAAGAGCCTCACTAACCCCTAATTTGAATAAATCCCAAGTTGGGTTCGATTAGGAGAAGAAATGAGGTTATTTGGGAAAATACCGAGCAACCCTGTTTTTAGAAAACATATTTTTAATATCGTGCACGGTTAGAAAAACCATGTGCTAACTATGAAACTACTATTGTCCCAAAGGGATTCCCCCCATGTTTGGTCCACAAAGTTGGAAAAATCATGTGCCGATTGTGAAAAATCCCACTTTCTAAAGTTTCATGATGTCCTGGAGATTCTACAGAGTTTCCCTAAACCGTTCTCAAGTCTTTCACCCTTAAAAATCCCCAAAACCTTGAGAAAACGCTTTCAAACTCTCCCAAGGTTTTATAAACCACTTTATATATATATAAAGGCATAAATGAGGGTTATATACCTCAAATCAGGGGTGCTAAATTCTCTCCTCCATTGGACTTTCTATCTATGGAAAATAGAAAACTAGCATTTTGCTGAAATATCTTGGGACATTGCTCAACCATCTATTTTTTCCATTCCTAAGCCTCCTCCTAAATCTGACCATGTTTCCACACTACATAAACTAAACTAATTTTTTCCCACACAAGAATTTCTCTTTCCTGTCCATAATCTGAACTAGAACATGCACTAATGAAACATCTGGATCTAGCTCAACATGATCCTAACGAATCACATGGTCATGATCTAATTGATACGTTTTCAACAATGAAAGATGAAACACATTATGAAACACACTAAATTGAGGTGGAAAATCCAAATAATAATCCACCTCTCCAACCCACTCAAGTATATTAAAAGGATTAATATATCATTCAGATAACTTTCCTTCCTTTCTAAAGCGATGATGTCTAATCTTAGGATAAATTATCAAGAATACATGATTACCCAACTTGAAAAAAAAAACAGTCACCAATGGTAATCTATATATGATTTATGAAGACTTTAAGCCATATCCATTTTCTTCCTCATCAAATTAATCTTATATGTAGTCTCTTGGACAAGGCTCGACCTGACCATCAATGTCTAACCTGTTTCCACCAAACAAAGTGGATAACACCATCGATGGCTATATAATTCTTCAAAAAAAATCATACACATCAACTTCTGATAATTGTTATTATAAGATAATTCCACTAATGGTAATTAATCCTCCCATGATCCACCCAAATCCATCACACAAGCCATTAACATATCTTCCAATGTTTGTATCATTATCTTGTATTTCTCATATATCTAGGGATGATACACCATGATCATCATCAACCGAGTCCCAAGGGATTCCTACATGTATTTCTGGAAATTAGATGTAAACCTTAGATACTCTATATAATACAATTGAAACTGGCACACCATGCCTCTTTTCCACTTCCCAGATATAGATTTTGGATAGATCCTCCACCGTATGAGATTCATAAATAGGGATGAAATGGGACAAATTTGTGAGCCGATCCACTATCACCCATTTAGAATTATGATTTCAATCCATTCTTGGAAGGACTGTAACAAAATCTATGGATATATTCTCCCATTTCCACATAGGGATTGGTAAAGACTGTACCAAACCTACTGGTGACTGATGCTCTGCCTTGATTTTCTAACAAGTGAAGTATCTCAATAAGAACTCGACCACTTTTCTTTTCATACCCATCCACAAAAACTACACTTTCAAGGCCCTATACTTTTTCTTAATTCTAGGATGAATAACCCATTCAAAATTGTGATATTCTCTAAGAGGTTGTTCCTGACCAGACACTGGTACAACCATATGATTTTGAAACCATAATACTGAATCACCATCTAGTTTCTAACCCTCAATGGTCTCCCCACCTTTGAGTTTCTACCTCATAGCCACACAGTCTTAATTAGACATCTGTGCCTCTTTAACTAAACCAACCAAATTAAGAAGAAATGAAAATTAGAAATAAAACTACTGTATAACCTCTATCTTCACATTCGAAATGTATGTTGGTTATAACCAACATCAATTTCTAATAATCTGAGGCTTCTTTTTCCACCTAATCATATTAATTTATTATTAATGAAACCACCACTGAATTTATTTTACCTAGGGTGTACATCATATCAAATTAAAACATATTAAGATACTCCATCCATCTTCTTTTCCTTAAGTTCAAATATCATTGTGATAAAATATACTTTAAACTCTTATGATCGATAAACAACATGAATTTCTCACCACAGAGATAAAGATGCCATGTCTTCAAAGAATGAATCACAACTGCTAATTCCAAATCATGAGTTGGGTATTTCTTCTCATGAAACCTCAACTTTCATGATCCATACACTACTACAAGACCCCCTTGCAAGAGAATGCACCCTAACCCCGATCTTGATGCATCACAGTATACCACATAACCTTTACCAAGTTCTAGATGAACCAAGATTGGTGCTAATGTGATGAGACCCTTAAGATCTTCAAAATAATTCAAAAATTCCTCATTCCACTAAAATGGAACATTATTCCTTATCAAGGCTGTCAATGGTGAAGCTAATCATGAGAAGTCATGAATGAATAATATTTAATAACCAGATAGACCTGGGAAACCTCATATCCCAAAAACATTCTTTGGCAGTTTCTAAGAAATAAAAACCACTACCTTTTCTAAATCCACTGAAAACCCTTTCTTAGAAATAACTTGTCAAAGGAAATGAAACTTTTATATCCAAAAGTCACACTTTTAAAATTTCACATACAAATGATGGCCTCTCAAGATTCACCACTCTACTTCTTAGTGTTTCTCATGATCTACTCTTTTCCTGGAATAAACTAGTATATAATCTATAAATACCACCACAAAAGAATCTAGATATCTATGAAATATATGATTCATCAATTCCATAAACAATTCTAGTGAATTCGTAAGACCAAAGGGTATAACCACATACTAGTAATAGACATATCTACTACTGATGTATGTTTTCAAAATATGAACCTTCCGAAACCTCAATTGATAATATCCTGATCAAAAATTAGTTTTGGAAAACCAATGAACTACCCACAACTGATTGAACATGTCATCATTGCATGGGAGTTGATATCAGTTTGTTTATCGTAACTTGGTTAAGCTTACAATAGTCAACACACAAAAAAAGAGTTCCATCCACATTTTTGATGAATAAAACAGACACTACCCCCAGATATGTGCTAGGCTAGACGAACCCTTTCGTTTATAGGTCTCCCAACTACACCATCAATTCCCTTAATCCAACTGGTGCTATCTATTAAGACGGATGTGAGATAGGACTGGCCCTATAAAGGAGATCAATCATAAACTCTACTTCCATTATAGCTGGAAACCTTGAGAATTACTCTGGAAAGACATCCAAAAATTGATGAACAACTGCTGGAAATATACTTCCCTCAATCTATTACATCGATTCCAAATACAGTGATTCTAACTTATATGAGATCATCCCTAGAGTTTGTGCAAACAAGCCCATTTCTCCCACGTTTCCCTTCTTCTCTCCTCTAAAGAGATTCTTGACACTATATTTAGTTGTAAAACTAACCATTCATTCATAAAATTTGATATGAGCCTTAAACATTCCCAACAAATCCATTGACATGATTAAATTATAAACAACCATATCAAGCACTATGAAGTCCCATATCAACTCAAACCCATATAAAGTTAGTTTACACACTCTACAAAGAAAGGATAAACACTCTCTTTAACCCAGAAGAGTTTGAAGTTTCATAACAGAAGGAATAATTTCCACATTTAAAACCAATAGTTCAACAATATGAGAAGAATTGAAATAATTATACAAAACCATATCAAACAATGATTTCATATAGGAATAATTCAAAATAATCACACCTCTCACCATGGATGGTCCTAATTGATCATCCACCAAAACCTACTCAGCTCCGAAAACCTTCTTTCTAGTCACAATTTTCTCTTTATTAATATACTGAAATTTCCCTTTCTGAGGAGTCATGGTGTTCCTAGAATCACCATGGATTAATATACTTTACTGATTAGGGGTATGATTTTTCCCTCCTCCCATGGAAGTATAAGACAACTATGACCCCTGAGAAGTGTCACGAACAACTGACCTTAGAGTGTTTTGAAAGTTTCGTTGAAGATGTCCCATATGATTATAGTTATATCATGCTCAAGGTTGTTTTGTAAATTCTCACTTCATTTCTCTTAGAGATCTACATTGAAAACATCCTGGTTTACTCTTAGGATTTATAGGGATATTCACGGATCATACCGATTGATTCTGATCGATACTCCCACTTTAGAAATGGGTGTCCCTCTTCCTCTTTCTCCCCACATTATATTTCCCACCATTTATAATGGGTAGAAACATGTATCCTCCCTCAACCACTCCTAATATATCTTTTTCATCCATAGTATCTCTATTTACCATTTCTGTATAATCTATTATACAGAGAACTTCAATCTTCAAATGGATTTCCTACCTCAAACCTGTATAAAAAATGCATTCCATTAAGGGTTCACTAATGAAAACCTTAGGTGAAAACTGGAGTAAGTTCATGAAATTAGCCGCATATTCCATCACCAAAAGGTTCTCTTGTTTCAATATGAATAAATACATTATTCTCTAAATTTTGAATGTATGAGGGTGGAATTGTTTATTGAACAATTCCTTGAAATCCTTCCATATGATACCTTGGTCCCCTTTCAGTTGAACCACTCAATCCCACAATTTATGCATAATATCTTCCAACATATAAGTTGGTAATTTTAATTTCAACTCCACTAGTTTTCCTAGGAAATAAATTATTAGATTTATCCTATTGAACAATGCTTTCTCCCTTTCTAGTTTTAATTCACCCTAAAAAGTGTGTGGATTCTGTTTCTGAAACTGAACAGAAGGATCCACATGCTTTGGAACATATTATGGATTACCTTTATCTACTACTTGGAATCTTTCACTATGCTCTGAACCAATTACTGGTTCACCTAGGGTTCATGTGAAACCACATTTTCCATAGCTTCCTTTGGTTTGTCTCTACGAAGCTTACTCAATGACATTTCTATTAACACATTACAACCACCATAAGTTTCACTCTCTAGAAAATGAAGGCCTACAATTTTAAATAATACCATCTTGCAACTATCATAACCATGATTTAAAAATTTCAATATTTTCTATGTTCAATCATCTTTAAAAAAAACTATCATGTTTTAAAAAATTAACCAATTTTTAAAATAGAACATCCGTTTTCTTTTTAAAATGAAACATTTGAAGACCATTTCCAGTTTTTTCAAAAATCAGCACATTCACACTACACATAAATCATTATTCTGAAGAAAATATTAAATCCTAGTGGGAATTCATTTCTACCATGCATGCAATGCTCTTATCATTAGATACACCCATGAAAATGAGAACATGATCCTATGACTATTTCCAAAACACTTATGTACTCAACACCTTGGTAACTTGAAGTTCAACATAAAAGGGTTAGATATTTCATTTTATTTTATACATTATAAGATCTGACAATAATACTCTTTCCTCCCATCCCAACTTTTAGAATAAACTGAGAATGAATGTCAACCCCAAGATCTATGATAGATGCCAAAAGGACCAAGAAAACAGATACCACTTGTAATGTCCTTCCCCTCCTCATTGCCTTTAGTATATTTGGAAGTGTTACTTGGCCTTAATATATCTCCCCAAGGTTCTAAATGATGGAAATAAATACCTAGGGATTTATGAAGGGTGGGGGAAAAGTTTTCCATAGAAAAGAAAACAACAAACCAAACGATCCACTACCAACCTAATTACATGATGCATGTCAAAAATGTATAAAAAATAAACCACTCAAAAAAATAACCATACATACCATACAAATACCAAATTAGAGTACTAAGAAGAAGAATACAAAAATACAACTCAAGACACCAAGACTAAAAACCACTGCTCCAATCCAAGATCCATGTTCCAAAAGAATCCAAGTGCCAAAAAACCAAAGTGACAAAGTAGGGGGTGAGTAATAATACTTAGCAGGCTTTCCCCAAACGACCTACCTACTCATTCCACAAGGGTAGAACAATTTAAAAAAATTACAAAAAACAATTTATATTGGGCCATTTAACAATGCAAAAAATTCTAATAAGACAAACACATCCTTATAAATATAGTTTACCCAATTAAAAATATTTTTAAGGAAAGAAAATGAACAAGTAATCATTAATATTACTTTCTAAAATGGCATTACACATTCTATTTTTCATATATGCGCACATAATTTAATCATACTCACAATTCCACCACAAGAGCTCAATGTTACCATTAAGGGTGGTAATTCACATCCAAACCCATCCCCTTTTTATTGTGGTTATTCATCCCACATTCCAATCCTTTTTATGGTACTTCATGCCCAGTATCCATTCCATACAACTCATGCATAAAAATTAATCTAGGCAACCATGAAAAATAAAATATGCCAAACTCATGCCAAACAATACTTACCAAACCAAATTAGTCCTTTAAACCACAAAAAAATTCAATTAAAACATATTTTTTTAATTAAAAAACACTTTTTCAATCATTTTCCCAACAATCAAACTAAATAACCAATTTTAAAATCATCATATTAAAATCCAACGACAAGGCATATTGTACAACAATATCATAAACCCCAAAAAACCCATACATTGACACTGGAGGGTTCACACGCTTCAGAAATCAATTTCACAATCAATTTCAAGAAAAAATAATTTAAAACCAAATCCTTCATGTTATAGAAAGAGGAGTCGAGAGTGAAGCCACCTTTCTTAGAGTTTCAGCGAAATCAACCAACACACAACCACACCACAGATCCAGGTGAAATCTCCACAAAACACCTCAGATCTCTTTTCTAAAAATCAGAAAGCCTAAATATAATCATTTTATGGAACAAAAACTATATATCTAAATACAGAATAAATAGATCTTGAAAATTTGGAGAGAGAGAGAGAGAACTAGATCTAAGGAAAACCAATAAACAACCAATAGAGGAGACTTACCAGAGAAGAATCACCTTAAAAGTACCTTGAAAACCCTTATATTCACTTAAAAAATGAATGGTATATCCTATGTATCCTTTTATTTGAATAAATATTGAGTTGGGTTTGAGTGGGAGAAGAAATTATGTGATTAAGGAAAATCCCAAGAAACCCCATTTTTTAAAAACCCTCGTTTTAATGCCATGCATGGTTTGATCACATGGTTAGACAAACTATGCACTAAATATGTGGCTTCTATTGTACCAAAGGGTTATCCCACACAATTTTACTCTATGGTTAGACAAACCATTCACTGACTGTTAAAAATCCCACTATATCAAGTTGCATGGTTTCTTAGAGATTCTGCATGGTTTCCCCAAACCGTTTTCAAACCATGCACCCTTTGAAAAGCCCCAAAACCTTTCCAAAAAACAGCCAAAATCTTCCAAGGTTTACCAAACCACTTCATAAATATAAAAAGTCATAAGTAATGGTTACATACCTGAAACTGGGGGTGCTACACATATATTTAATATTAAAATGAAATAATTGATCTAATTATAGATTTCGATGGAAATATTTTTAAGGTAGAACAAAGTATTATCTCACAGAAGGTGGATTATTATATTTAGATTATTGTTTATTAAAATAAGAATAAATGTTTTTGTGAAATATATATATGAGTATAAAGTGTGTGAAGTGGTGATATTTATGCATCCTACTCAATCACCTGGATTAGATGTTATACATGCTATATTTATTATAAATTTTGGAATATAGGGAGTGAAAATGTTTTGAGGTTTATGAATGGTTTCTTGAATGGTACTGAATATGTTAAATCCTTTAATGATACAATTATTACATTGATTCATAATATTTCTAAGTTAAACTATGTTCTTAATTTTATACTAATGGGTTTATATAATTTAGTATATAAGATCTAATCAAAGGTTTTGGTGAATATATTGCAAAAGATTCCCCCTTCAATTAACATTTATGTACATAGTGCTTTTGTGCCTTAATATGTGATCACCGATAATGCCATTGTTTCCCATAAGGTTTTCCACTTAATTAAATTTATATAAAAAGTTATGAAATTAATGATAGATTTAATGATTGACATTATAAAGGCATATGATATATTTAAATAGAGTTTTCTTAGATTCACTCTAGAGAACAATAGATTTTAATTAATTATTGATTTGTAATATCCTAAGGTGTGTTAGCTCAATATCTTATAATATTAGGATTAATTGTGTCCTCTAAAGAATAATTGTTCCATAATGGTCCTTATAGAAAAGATATATTATCTTACCTTACCCATTTATTATCATTGTTGACATTTTATACAAAAACTTATATAATGAAGTGATGAAAGGGAATATTCATGGAGTAATAACTCGTCTAAATAGTCTTATTATTACTCACATATTTTTTATAATGATTCTATCTTGTTTACATATGTCATATAAAAATAATTTCACAAGTTTTCTGATCTTATTTACTATTATCATAAATAATATGCACAAAAAGTAAATTTTTATACATAAGAAACTTTTTTCAACAATAGAGTTATATAAAATAGGACTAATGGCCTTTTTTCTTTAATTGGTGCTATGTAAGTGGATAAGCATAATAAATATTTGGGTATTCCAACTATTATAGGGAGGTCAAAAAAGGTGGTGTTCAACTCAATCGTTGACAAAACCTATAAGTAAATACATGGTTGGATGAGTAATATTCTGTATAAGGTTAATAAATAAATATAGTTTAATTTATTTTCCCAAGTTATTCTTACATTTGTTATATATTTTTTTAAATTAATTAATGTACTTGATGATCAAATTCATTTTTTATTTTATGATTTTTGGTGGGGAAAAGTTTATGGGAAGAATAAAAAAATTAGTCAGCATGGAAAAAATTATGTTCTCTTAAGGAAAATATGGGATTACCTTTTAATAACATAGGGAGATTTACTTCTATACTTTTAGTAAAAAAATGTTGGATTATGATTTTGTTTCCATTATCCCTTTTTTCTTTAGTCCTATAGGCTAAATATTTTCCATGAACTGATTTGTAACATTATTACCTCGGTCCAAGGTCTAGTTTTATTTGTTGTAGTATTTGGGGTATCAAATCATTTATCATTGAAGGTATTTTTTGGTATATTTCAAATGGGATTTAATTAAAATTTGAAAAGATATGTGGTTGAGTGAAGCCAATTTCAGGTACACTTGTTTACCTATTCCCCCTTTTATGAATGATGAAATAGTTCAATACATTATTGAGGTTGATTTGTATAGTTCGTGAATGGATAATGTTAATTATATATTTAATGATAGATATAAATGAGGTATTTAAGTATTCCGATTTTTGTTTCCATAAGGTGGTGATATAATTTTATGGAATTTTGAAAAGGATGTAAATTACTTAGTACATTTGGGTTATTGGTTGGTTATAAACATGTCTTTAATTATTCATAGAAAACCATGGACTATAATTTAGTGAATGGATTTAGAACCTAAAAATAAACATTTTTGGTGGAATATTTATAGGTAATTATTACCCACTTTGGATTTTACTAGAAAACATCATATATTTTCTGGGTACATGTGCCCTCTTTGTGGCTAGTTGTTAGAGTTGTGGTTACATAGTCTATTTTAATGCAGAAAAGTGAAACCTTTATGAGATATTTGGGGTACTAAGCTAATCCCACTACCATGTCATATTTGGAATATGGGGGAATATTTGGTTAAATGGGTTTTTACGTCATCATTAGGAATTTTTTAGAAGGTATGTGATCTTTATTGGTTAATATGGATACAATGTAATGAGTTATTATATAATTAGAATGTTTTACTATTTTTTTTGATATAAAGAGTGAATGCATTTTATAATGTTTGGAGGAACCAAAAGAAGGACCCTGTGCGTAGATCACACTATGGTTTTCTCTTTTATTGGCATCCACCTCTCGCCGGTATGGTAATGACTAATGTTAATGTGACCATACTTGAGGATGGGATGGTTATAGTTGGAATCATTTTTATAGATTCTTTTGGGTTGGTGTTGGGGCCTTCAAATATATATTTTTTGTTATATTGTTCCCACTTATCACAACAGAAAAATCTGTTTGTATGGGCTTGATGTTTTCAAAGGATTATCGTTTCAAATATATCATCCTAGAATCAGAATATCTTTAATTTATTTACATGATTAATTAAAAAGATTTTTTCTCTTAATTGAGAATTATTTTAGAGTTGATTTGGTTTTTGGATTATTTTTCTGATGGGTGTTCTTTCTCATTTATCAAAATATATAGGAATATGGTTTCCCATTTTGTTGCAAAGTTTTGTGGCTTATTGAATTATTATTTTTTGTTTAGTAAAATACCACTTTGACCATTTCTTCTATACTCAAAGATTTTTAATTTTAATATTCTGTTAGTGATTGAAAAAAAATTATTTTGATAGCCTCATGACACTTGTGATTTAAGGGTAAATACATTATTTTCATATATTTTAAAATTTTAGTGCCTAGTTGTTAAACTTAGCTACATAAAAAAAATGTTGGGCACAAATTCATTTATATCAATGTGTAATCAAGTTGAACATAGGGATAGGGTGATTGAATCACTAATTCACTCATAAATAAATAATTATAAACCAAAATGTGTTTTAGGATTTTTGTGTCTATTTTCATACAAAAATTTAAATATATTTTTAGTGTTTTATATTTAAATCATGCATGTATAAGTGGTTTAACAAAGAAGAAAAAATAAAAAACACTAGGAGTTATGTTCAATATGAGAATGAGTTGATACTTTTTGGTAGTGATCAATCAAGAGAAGTATGAAAAGTATATTTCTAATTAAAAAAAATTAGTAACATCTCCATCTCCATAAACTATACTCTCATGGTAGCTAGAGACTTACTACCTAATTTAAGAGCCCTAGTGAGGTTTATATTGTCCTTGGACAAGAGAGGTTCAGTGTATTTCTATGTTATATCACCCCAAAAACCATATAACTCTCATCCATTGGGATTCCACAATCATTACTTGACTGTATTAATTTGGATTCAATTCTCATTTCCCCACCCTATCCCAAAGACCATATAATTAATGGCCAATCAATTGAATCATTTTTGAAGAAAGTAATGAACAAAAAAACATATAGGTTCCAAATGTCATAAAACATAAAAAATGGTTAAGATACTTCATCACCAACTCAAATTACTATCCTAGCATGTTAATATATTGTAATTAAGATAATAAAGAGTGATCTACCTCATAAATTGTTGGTTGGATACTTCCTCTCCTTAGGTTGATACTGCTTATTTTTTCCAGTGGTGAATGATCAGCAATGGTAGGATGCGAGGATGGGAGAATAGAGGTGGCTCAAGAATAAGGGAATAGATAGAAATGAGATGCAAGTTAATATATTTCACTCTACGAACCCTTCATCAAACAAGAAATTAAAAATGATTCATACTTATGATATTTTACAAGATTTTAGGATTTTTGACATTGGAATTCCATGAATTAGACCAAGATGAGTTAAAAAATGATTCATTACCTAAATATTGATCTAAGGATCGATCTATGCCTGTAAATAGAGTCCCAAGACACTAATTCTAGGGAAATATCCACGATACTAATATCTAAGGTGAGAAGCTACACTGTTGTAGAGTCCTCCACCACTTTATCTCCAATTTTCTTTATGTTTTATTTTATTTACATACTACTTACTATCTAATCACTAGGATGATGGAGTAAAACATTCCTTATTTTAGGGTTATGTAGCTGAATGGTGAAGGTGAAATTAGATTTATTTATTTTTATTCATGTTCTGGATTGCTGTAATTCATTTATTCAATTGTAATCCATTTATTTTATTTTTATTATGGGTATTGATATTTGAATCTAAAAAAACCACTTAAATTACACAAATAGTTACCCTAAATTGAGTTATTCCCAATTTTCATTTAGGAAAACCTGAATTAAATTTGGTATCAAGACAAAATCAATTTGATAATTCCCTAAATTACTTAACCAAGGAAACATGGTAATTGATGGGTTGAGGAGAGGATACCATGACCATTGGATCTACATCATCTCGATTTTATGAAAACATGGATTAATATATTAATTTTCAAAAATAAAATTGAATATGAATATTGAAACTATAAAACCCTAACATGCCTTTTTCCAATTTATTACCCAAAAAAAATCCACTCTATTTTCTCTTGCTTTTAAAATAAATCAATTTTCTTTCCTTCATCTTTCCTCAAAATTATATAAAAAAAATTATTTTAAAAACCTAATCAAACTAATTCACCATCTCAGTGGATTTTACCTCAAGAATTTCTAAAACTATAGTTTAATTAATTAAGTAACATATTTTTAGTTTTTAAAATTTTTTTATTTTGATTAGACCAATAGGGAAATAAAAAAACCCTTTTAGCCTGTCAAAAATGGTGCCATTGCTGGGAATGGTTTCTAATTAGTTTTTAGGTATTTAGTTTTAAATTTTATTCTTTATTTTATTTTCCATTTTTACACCGTTTTATTTTGTGCTACAATCATTAGATTATAATCATTGATGCAAAACTATAACATTTGGGGAAAAGGATCATATTCTATTGAGATCAAATCAGATTATAAACCATTCATGAAGAATAAATTCATTATGACCATGAGGGGTGAAGAGATCAACCAAGTTTCTAGGGATCTTCAAAGAGATCGGCAACTGAAAAATATCTTGGATTATTTAAGGCCATCATATATAAGATTACTACCGAGTATCCTCCAGCCTCCTGTCACTATAAATCATTTCAAGATCAAACATTACATTATCCAAATGATCTCAAATAGATTTAAATTCACCATGCTTCTGCATGAAGATCCGAATGCACATCCAGTAAGAATCCTCAAGTTTTTTGATACATTATAGTTCTATAATGGTTTATGTGACACTGTAAGGATCTCTCTATTTCAATTTTCATGAAGAAAGAAAGATTGGGATTAGATACAAAGCCTACCTGCACATTCCATCACTACATGGGATGAGTTGACAAGGAAATTTCTCACCCAATTATTCTCCCTTTAAATGTTGATATAAATCTAGGTAAACATTCTCAACTTTTGTCAATTTGAAGATGAATCTCTCTACGCTACATGAGAATGTTACAGATACATGACTTGTAAATGTCCCATCATGGTATTGAACTACATCTTCTAATTCCAATATTCTATAAGGGTCTTTCATAAGAAAATAAGTTGATTATAGACACTGCATATGGAGGATCACTAATAAAGAAATCATCAGAATATATTTACAACCAACCAGATGACATGAAAAGCAATAGATTCTAGTGGAAAGAAGAGGGGATGCAACAAAGAGGCATCCACATGGTTGAAAAGAAAAACTGGATGGTGGTGCAGATGGAATCCCTAACTAGAAATATGGACACAATGACGATACACCAATTAAATCCCCATGTTATGTATATAGAAGAAGTCAATTATGATGATTATAATCATGGGAATAATTTTTAGGGTTGGCAGCCATAACAAAACCAAGGACAAGGATATCAAAATAGAGAATTCAGATCCCAAGAACCCTAAGTAAGTTTACTCACAAGCTAGATCCACACTATAGAGGTGACCTTGGATACCTTCATAACTACCATTGGGGATTATAAAAAGAAATTACGAAATATTCAAAAGACCATTTTCCTTCAATAAAGGAGCTAAAATAAAACTCAATGGAATAAAGTGTGGAACTTAAAAACCATAAAATCTAGGTAGAAGAAATTATTGAGAAACTTTGAGAAAGACTAAGAGGATTACTATAGGGATTCCCCAAAGTATACCCATGTGAAGATTTGAAATTCATCACACTATGAAGTAGAAAATCACCAAAGATAAGACTAAATCAGGAAAGATACAAAAAGATAAAAAGAAGTTGAAGATTTGGAAAATATTAAGGAAAAAAATCTGAAAAATAAGTTGAAGAAGAACCACCACATTGCAAGATAATATTTTAATTTCTAGACTAAATAGCACAAGTGATTCTCAACATGCAGAAATGAAATTTATTGTAATAATTTAAAAAATTGAATATTAATATTCTTTTTGTAGAACCCCTCACAAAAATACTGACTTAAAAAAATTATGAAAGAGTTGGCGACCAGTAAGAAGAAGTTAGAGTAAGTTGGAACCATCCCACTCACACTTGTGTGGTTGGAAGTTGTATCAAAGGACCTACCTAATATGAAATGATATATATGTATATTTTTTATTCCCATATTTATTTGGGATAATAAATTTTGAATTTTTTGTGTGAATTCGGTGCGAGTGTCAATATCATGTCATACACCACTTTTAAGAGTTTGGGACTAGAATAACTGAAGCATACCATAGTTGAACTACTGTAAAAAGACTCAATAGTGAAATAACCCGAAGTGATAATTGAATATATTCTTATCAAAGTTGAAAAATTATATTTTTCCATCAAATTACTAGTGATGGATATAAAAGAGAAGCAAACTCCACTGATTTTGGGGAGAATGTTTTTAGCCACTAGGTGTGTGATGATCAAAGTTAAAAGTGGGGAAATTTTTCTAATAGTTGAATATGAACAAGTAAGATTCAATATTCACTGGGATATGAAGAATTATGATATAAGGGAACACAATGAGTTTGTAGAAAAAAAAATATATCCAAATTTGAGGGTATCGTTGAAGATTAAAAAGTGCATGAGGCATATGATATTTTATAAGAGGACAATAAAAATAAATATACTGAGGAGAATAATGAGAAGATGAAGGGTCAGACCACTGAAACCAGAGGAGTGATTGAATCCACTGCATTTGATAAAGAGAAATAGTTATGGATGGTACATGAACTTCCATTTATTCATTCATGGTTAAGGAAGAAGTGGTGGACCAGACTGATGGAAATCAAGAAAACACTACCATCATGACGAGTCATGTTTTTTAGAGTGGAAGGAAAGAGACCGAACTGCATGGATAGGACATAGCTTATACCATTCAAAGATCCTAACTAGGTAAACAAATTTCAATCATCTTTCACCTGTGATAAATATGAAAGAGGTAAGGCCGGGCCAACAACATTAAATAAAAACATTCATGGGAGGAAATTTGAGTTTTTATGTTTGTTTGTTTAATTTTTTTTATATTTTTTGGTGTGCATTTAGTCAACACAAAATATTTTAAAATTCATTGATAATGGACTAGTCATTCAACTGTTTATTTAATTTTTTGGATTATAAAAACCCTGGTAGGAATCAAGAAGAATAAATCCCAATATGAAGGTGTAGGTTCAATACACCTTAAGAAAACTACTGACATCATGAAATCCATATAATACATGTCATGAAATCTATTCATGACATGAATAAAGAGTAGACATAACCTGTGCATCCAACTTCAAAACATCATTCAAGAGGGGAGTAACCATTACAATTCTGAAATTTTATAATATATTTCTACATTTAATTTATTTTAAAATTTAATTGAAAATTTCATGCCCCATATTTGATTATTTCTTTAATCAACCAAAATTGGAGGCATAAACTACCTAGGATACTTGTTATTCTATGATTTTAAATTTCTTTTTCAGTATATTTGAATGAGAAAAAAGTGGAAAATAATTAGTAGGGATAATATCAGACAAATTAGGATTTGTAAAATCATTATTTAAGAATACTATTTGATCTTTATAAATTAAATTTTTCTGATATTTTTCCATGCTTCAAATTTCAGATATTTAAATTAATTGATTTAATTATTCATATGCATTTCCATGATTTGTTTTCCCAACTATTCATCTCATTCACAATACATACTCTAAGCCTAATATTTCCCATTCTCTTCTATAGCATATTTATGTTGAGACTCAGGAATATTCTCTTCTAGAACTTTATTTACATCTTATTGAATCTATGCTTTCACACAATTCACATTTAATATGATTGAGATAAATTTTTCATTTATCACTTATCCTAATACCTACATTACATTAATTATTTTTAATCTTATAAAAACCATGAACACCCTTGTCAAGGAAGATTCATGTTACATGACCATTTAATCCTTTCCTACCTTCCTCTAAATATTTTTCATGATTATCAAAAATAAGAGTTATCTGATGAAGAATAGTGGAAGGGATACACATTTTATAAGGGATAAGAGTGGGAGATTTTTATGGTTTTTTGTTAATCCACATTCATTATATTTATTTCACACCCACTCATAAAAAAATGAAAAAATGGGTTGTATGTTGGGAGATTTATAAATCACCATTTCTTGGCTAGTGATCTTGTTATAACTATTAAAAATAGTTTCAAGAGGCGATCATTTGGGGTTGGGTGGTGGGTGTGAAATTTTTACAAAGTACAAATTTTGAGAAAAAGATAAGAATAAAAACAAAAACATATGAGGGTGTTTAATTTTTTGTATTTTATTTATTCATGAGCCTACTTTGAGATACTATGGAGAGAGGAGACATTCTTTGTGATGTTTTTGATTATAATGTAAAATACCTTATAGATAACCTCCTCATTAAGCTTTAATTGTTTTACATCATCTTCTAACCTTCCCTAAGGCTCAGAGTAATTTGATCCTAAATAGTGAATCCCTCATGATTATCTATGATTCTGTCTCTTTCTGGTGGAGAGATTAGATTCATTTAAATCCTATGGTAACTGAAATGTTCTTGAGGTACGTATTAAACTCTATTTACAATTTTAACAAGATAATGATAAAAAAATTCAAATAAAGGTAAGTCGCAAAAGGAATGCTGATTAATAATTAATTGAAAAATGAAAATGGATGAATGAAAATGAATGGGTTATTTAATAAGATAAAAATTAAACTACTTTATTTGTTTCTTTATTTAAAAAGTGAAGCATTAATTAAATTTTCATATGTGATGCTTGGAAATTAATTTCGCACTTGATCAGTTGATTTTATTAAATTTTAATTTAAAGTATGTTAAGGTGAACACCCTTTTTAATCTGTTGAGATTCCATCATTAAGGACAAGTATGAATTCAAGTGTGGGGGTATTTGATATATGTATTTTCTACATATATTTTATAAGGTTTTAATACATTGATTTGTGTAACATAATTGATATTATTTCCAATATTTGAACCCTTTAATTGGTTTTGTTATTTGTGTTAGGATACAACCAAAATTTAGAAAAGAAACAAGAAGAGTAGAATATAGTGAGTTTAAGAAACTTTGTGAAATGATGCGCAATGGCACAATGAGACACCAAAAAATTGAAGTTGGATTGAATATGGACTATTTTACAAAATCATAACATAGAAATTTTCACATTGTGAGACCCATTCACATTGTGCATTTATTGAGATACATTTAATAGGCCATGGAGATTCATAACTTTTACAAAGACAATAGAAATGGAATTCATGTTGTGTTTATCATTCATGATTTGAGTTTCTTCGGGACACAAAACCATATGATTCATGATATAAATATTGTTCATGTTGTGAACCCATAGTCAAATAGGAAATTGCAAATAATTCAAAATTTTGAGATTTTACAAGATTTTGAGATTTCTGATCCCAAACTTCCACACATAATACCAAGACGACTTCAAAGATGATTCATTACCTGAATATTGAAAAGGGGATCAATCTATACATATAAATAGAGGCCCAATATAATCTTTATAGGGACAAATCTAGGAGATAAAAGTATAGGGTGAGAAGATGCACTACTGTAGGGTCCTTTACCACTTTCTATTCAGTTGTCCTTATGTTTTAGTTTCTTTATTTATCTTCTCCTTACTCTCTCATCACTAGGATGAGGGGGTAAAACCCACCTTGTGGTAGGGTAAAATAGAAAAAGACAGATAGTTCCATTGGATAATTTATTTTATTCATGTTATGGATTTTTGTAATTAATTTATTCAATTCAAATCCCTTTATTTTCTTTTTATCATGACACTTGATATTTGAATATAAAAGGAATCATTTAAATTGTGAAACTATTTTCCATGAATTAAGGCTTGACCATTATTTCATTTATGGAAACCATGTTTTAATATGGTAAAGAGAGAAACCTAATTCGATAATTCACTAAACTACTTGACCATGGGAAAATGTGGATTGATTGGTTGAGGAGAAGATACCATGACTATTGGATATACCTCATCATGAAAATGTTGACACTATGTTCCATTACATCGATGAAAAAGTGACAAAGGTAAATTACTTAGAAAAAAGAGGAGAAAATACATGAAGAAAATAAAGATTTTCAATGTCTTGAAATTCAGACCACCCCAGTCAAGACAAGGCACCATCGACGCACAAGATACTTCTGCACCACATTTTTGGCACACAATATACTTGCAAACCCAATACCCATTCACCAAGGGTAACTTATTTTTTTTATAAATAGACTCTTGGAATATTCATTTGTATAGAATAATTTCCCTAAATCCTAATTTCTACTCTGGTTTCCCTAGTGCTTCTCCCAGGTCTTATGATACCCTCAAGGTAGTTCTTTAACACCTAGGGAGGTTGAATTAAAGGAGGATAATTGGGATTAAATCACTTTAGTTCTTGAAATAAATAACACTTGCGCACCTAAAGCGCCAAACCTCTCTAAATAAAAAACAATTGCATACCACCCATTCCTCTAAAAGGAACTTGAGTGCCCCACTTCTGGGAATACCTGTGAGTACTTCTAAAGGCTTGAGTCAAGTATCACCCAAGTTTTAACAACAAGGTTTTCCGTTACTTAAGTAAACATTAGGTCACCCAATCCTACTTGAATTCACATACCTATGCGCTAGATACCTAAGTGGGTGCCCCTATTTGATTCAACTTATTAATTCAGACTATACAAGCCTTTAATCCAGCCTTCTTCAAAGTAATTCATGGAAAGCCTTATTCTTCATTGTCTCCCTTGTTTGAAAGGGATTATGTTGAAACCTCCACCAAAACCTTCCTGACTTATCAAACCTTTGAGAAGGGAACATCAGTGTGTCTCCTATTTGGGTTTTTATATTCGTAGTGAGTGGTTTCCCACATTTTTTTAATGGGGTTAGGATTCATGGAGTGTATATGGGCTTGTATATCCATAGTCACGTGGACATTTCTCATAGGAACAGTGTGGGAGAGTTCCTGGTTTAGAGTACTAGGGTTTGGGCCATGCCCATCCCTTCTTTTCTCTACAACCTAGAGCCTCAGGTCCCTAGTAGGAAAGGTAAGGTTCACACATACTTTTCCTTTTAAATAAAGGAGACGTCTCCCTCTCTTCCCAGGATTAATTTTAGGATAGTCATCCTAGGGTTAACCCCTAGAATTTCATGTAGGAGGTTGCAGTCCTTCTCCTCTCTACTTCCTTCACCTTTACTCCTTCCTTACATTGGGACCTTGTATTATGAAAATTGAAGAGTGAGAAGATTCATCACACTGACCTCATCCACCATCACCATCATAGGCCCATCCTCTTCCCCCAGTGGAAGAGGAAAAGTGTGTGTGCCTTTGTTGAATCTTTCACATGCTCTGGTTTCTCACACTACGCACGAATCATGTGGGCTTAAAGATCTATGATCATCACAACATTTTCAAAAACACCTCATTGAATGAACTATAATACCTCTGATACCCATCAAAACGACGATACATAAGAATCCTTCTAAAGGCCCAAGCTCCATCTCATCTCAATCATAAATGGGAATCCTCCTTAGGAGTAAGCCCCAATCTATTTCCCTTAAAGGATCATACACCCTTATGACACACACCGAACTATGTGGGATTTTATTATCATCCAAATTAGATTTATAGGAAGCCTCCCTGAGGTTCAAACCCAATAAATCTAAATTAACCCTATCCTTTCTAGGACACATTCCCAGCAGGGACTAATTCAAATTTGAAATTGATATCTTTTCCAGGTTTCTTAGGTTACTAAGTCATAAATCCCATAAAAATCTTTGACTAAACACCTTTTGGTTAGATTTCCTTACCACATGAAATTAAACTATACGGTTAGGTCCTTATCATACGACCTTAAAAGGTATGATGTGTCCCATTAAGTGGAACTATAACTATGAGGGTTCTGACTCCTTTCACAAGGATACATAGGTAGCCCATTTATGAGTATGATCCCAACATCAAAACAAACTTTCATCTAATTGTATGACAATAAATTCTGGAGTTCCTTATTGAGTGGATTAAGAACCAATATTATTAAAAAAACGATTAAAGGAATATATAAATATTATATGAGAGGATACCATTGATGGAGAACCATGAATACATATAGATGTCTCCATTAATGAAGAATCTCGAATACATAAAAATGATTCTAAATTTCACACATGCTAATAATTTATTGAAAATTTCAAGGGAAACCTATGATATATTTGGTAAATTAATAATGATTCACGAAAATATATTATATCTATAAGAGAGTCCTGGGGTAGGAAATAATTCCCCCCAAAATGGTGTGATGAGTTTGACCTCCGATCCTCTTGACCAATGTATGTTCTTAAGTATCATAGGTCCAAACCTAATGAACACCTGACTTTGGAAAGTAGTTCCCTTTGGATAAAGAATTGTTGTATGTTTTCATTTCCACAAATAAATCCAATGGAAACTACCTAGAAGTAGTGATTCCTAACCAGAACACACATTCTGAGGGAGATAAAACCAAAATGGTGAACCTAACGTGAATCCTTAACCAAGTTGATAGTATTACCCATTTGTTAGCCCCCAATCAATTGATAAATGAAGGCCAAACAAAGGAATAAATAAGGCATGTGTCCATATAAAACATGTTTCTTTAATGGAGTTCATTGTTTGTGTTTGTCAAGTTTTCTTAGAACTCACTTCACTCCAAATGGCTTCCTTCAAGTATGCACCCATGATTGCCTCGACTACTGCACAAGTTAGATCCACATTTGTTAGAAGGAAGTCTTCACCAACTCAGTATCTTCAACACTAGGTCTTAAATGTATTGGTTTGAAAATACCATCAACATGGTCCTATCCCAACCATGGAGGCTGCCCGACAGGATCTCCAAGTTAACAACCCTCGATCATCCGATCAGCGACGACTGATGGTCAAGAAGTAAACGGTGAGAACCATCGTCTTCAACTATTTAAGGTCCTTATACCCCGAAAGAAATAAAAATTACCTACTATAATATAGGGAGGTGGATCAAGAGGTCACTCGTTTCCTCAAATCAAAGATACAGGGGTCCTTCCAAAGGTATCCCACCAAAATTGTCACCAACAGAATCATGTGGTAGTGAACTGCCAACATGATGTGTGGGTGTTTCCTTCAGTTGTTCGGCCCAAGTCCCCCAGACATAGGCACATAAGATGAACCAATGGGGAAAAAATTAAGCTAATAGAGAGTTGGTTCTTACCTTTTCCCCTCCTGATAAATCCATCAACCTAACTTGGTGGACAACAATGTACACACACATACACCTGACCTCCTTAATTCCTCTAGCCAGAAGACTCATCTGGAATCACCCAACCAATACGACAATTCAAATCCAGTGGATTATTGTGTGTAGGCACATACACCTTCTTAAAAACTATCATCCAGTCAAAAGACTCATCTAGCTGCATTCAAGGAATCCCACCAATCAAATATGGTGGAAACTTGTAAGAAGGAACATACACCTTCTTGTACTCACCAATCCTGCCAGCAATATAATCTATTGGAATTGAAAGAATTTTTTTTAACCATACTTGGATGAAAATATCCAGCATGCACATACACATGCCAACATCTATCAATCCTTCCAGTAGTCTTGTTTGGCAGCACCCAGAGAAATCAGTCAGAATGCTCCGATGACAAATCGAGGGCAGACTCAACTCTCTACACCCGCACATGAGTATTGTTAGTATCAAATGACAAGAACGGGAGGACATGATAAGTCACATACACCTACTCTAGGTACATAATGGATGTATAACCCCATTCTGGCTGCTGAAGTCCCCAAACACATTATAGCAATTGTGAAAGGGTAGACATAAATTCTTACCCTTATTCTGGAATCATTCCAAAATATCATAACAAAAACTTCAACAATACCAGGGGTATAGACACATAATTCTATACCCACATCTGGGATGACTCATTGTCATGCCATCATAGAGATGATAGATACCTCTATTCTAGTTTAGGAGGGTTATGGAGCATACTCCCCCATATTATATGGACAACCGGATCAGGAACATAAACCCTTTCCAATTGCATATAATCGACCCATTCTGATGACCACTCCAAGGAAGGCACATAAACCTACCCACGATAGCCACTTATCCCAATAAATAGCCCCAAATACGTGTAAAAGTGCATCTAAGAAGAAGTATCACTAATAAATTTTAGAGAATCAAGAGTCAATATATGATCTGACTCCTGTTAATGTAGGTGTTTTTGAATGCCTTAGATATTTATCTATTGAAACTCAAGATCCTACCCTCCCATTACCAAATTATGGGAGGTGTAGCAGTATTTATGAAGTTCCCCATCATAAACTTCATCATTATGTCTTGATTCATGAAAATTCAGTCAATATAGAGAACTCATCTCTAGATAATATCCATGGCAACCCTCCATGTGTCCAAAGGACCATGGGGGGAGGGGATTTATCCCTTAATATAATCCACCATGTTTGTCCTTTCCATGATGGAATTATCTGTGAAAGTTCTCTTTCCAGTAGTGTTTCACATTTTCAAGATATTTCTCCAAATGACAATTTAGTGATAAGAAAGTCCTCTTATCTTGAGGAACTTTCTAACATAAGTCCAGTCAAGTTTGATGCCATATTACTAATAGGTGAAATGATTTCTCAACTAGAAGACACCCCAAGGAGAAAATCATTCTCTGAAGCTCCCTTGGGTCATTTTTTTTAATATAGAAGAGGAAAAAGAAACTAATCCTATTGTTTATGATAAAAAAATTGAGAAATATCCTCTCTGGTCGGACCAAGTTGAGAAACCTCAAGAAAATGATGAGGAAGATGTGTTGAATATGAGTAAACAACTTCTTAAGGGTGAAATACCAATCATGTTCTGGCCTTTGGAAACCTCTCAATACAACATTCCATAATTGATGGTAGAATATTTCATTCATGATATCCACCTCAACATATGGAACACTCTTTTTTAAATAAAAGAAAAAGTATTATCATGTGATGAATATCAAAGTCATGTTAAGGTAATAGAAGGGTTGCAATGCCAAATTGACTTGGAATCTCTCTTAGTTTCCTGACATCCAAAGGTTGAGAAGCAGTAGGATGCCCTTCAACATGCATGCCTTGATACAATAAAGAGGATATGCCAGTTAATTACTAATAACCCATCTGGTGTTCATATTAGAGGATGTGGTGCAGATGGAGAATTGCATTTCACTATGGTCTAAAATCAGTAAAACTTTCCAAAAGTGGTATCATGAAATTTTATTGACCATGGCCGACTACAATCAACAAATTTTTTGTGTAATCAAAGATATTCTCAAGAACATACCTCAACCACTTCTCATCAAAGTCAGGACCAAAAGGAGAAACTTGTCAAGATAATTTTTCATCAAGAATCTGAGAACATTAAGCATGCCTCCCATTTAGAAGATTTCATCTACTATATTGCACAAATGTTTGAAATATCACAATGTTCTTCCAAAACAAGAGATTTAAGTGGTTTTCGAATAATTCAACCAAACAATGTTTGGACCAGAATTCATAAAATTAGAAAGTAAGCTGTGATAATATCAACCAAAGAAGTTCAAGAGCCACCCAAACCTGTAGGGATGGGGGCTTGTTTAACTCAACCTTCGAATTCAATAAACAAATTTAGAATTTTTGAAGAAGAAGAAGAAGAAAAACCCTAACCTGTAGATCTAGAGGATTTTTCACATTCCCATTACCATCTTCAGTGGAAGTTAGTTTTCTCCTAATTATGGAGGAAGCCACAATGTGAACGCACAACTGAACAGTACAAGGATTCCCTTCAGGTTACTGTCCATCAAACTATTCTTGGGAATTCAACATATACTAGAACAAAGTCTCATGGAGGACACAGAAGGAGATGATATTACAGAGATACTAACAGAATGTCATCAATTCATTATACATCATTAAATGTCATTAATACCATTATAGAAGATCCTCCAAAAAATGAGTCCAGTTCTGGGGTGTCAAAGGATGAAGTTCTTATTTATAATATGGTACACGGTGAAGCAAATTAAGGAGGTGTGTGTATCCAAAATCAAAGTCTTACCCAGAATCTAGGCATTCCCTCAATTAACCAACTCCCACTCCTTCGAAAGTAATCTAGGGGAAAGGTAAATGTAAGATAACTTATAAATTTTCCACTAGATAAGGTAAATATATTTTAGTTGAATAATGATTTTCCAAGAAAGAGGAGGAGATGAAGGAGTCGAAAAGACTCAATATATAGTTACTTCTAAGCAGAATTTCTTCCAAACATGATGCACAAGTAGATCCCCAGCTCGCATATCTTATAGAGATTCTTTAGAAAAAGGGTTTATTGCAACTAAAGATAAGGATAATTAATTCTCTTCATTAGGTAAACATCTTGGATAGGATAAAAAACATCCCTATAGGCCTATCCCTATGGGTTATCCAAGAAAAATACCATCAACACCACCACCTGTGGTTTTTCCAGTCATCATGCTAGTTCAAAATCCAACTACAATACCTGTACAGGTACCATCTCATCCTGATATTCCCCAAATTCTTGTGAATACAATTGAGGCATTAACAACTTTATTGGATGCTGTGGAAGAACATCATGCACTAGTACAATCAGAAAAGGTAGATTACCTCGAATGTGTAGATCTGATCCCTCCACCACCAAATTTTGTGAATACCACATTTCCAATCATTAGTGGTTTGGGAGATCCGAAGTATTAATTAACACATTTTGTTTCTCATTGTGATCCCATTATGGGGACCCCTCAACAACAATAAGTAGTAAAGCTCTGATGCTTCATGAAATCATTACAGGGGCTAGCCTTTGTCTAGTATAAAAGTTTGCAGTCTTGATTAATTACTGGATGGGAATACCTATGTTAGAAATTCCTTCTCCAATTCAGTTCAGCACTTCCAAAGACAAAATTTTTTTATCATAGAATTTGAAAACAAAGGGATAATTAAAAAGTTTTAGATTTCATTTCTCTATGGAAAGTATTAACATATTACTTGAATCTACCACTCCCTTAAGAAGATTTTCTAGAAATTTCTGTGGAAAATCTACGTGATGAGTTACACACACCACTAATCCATGTGAAATACACAATAGGGTTTAGAGAACTTACTTCAATGGCTCAAAAAATATAGGATTTCGTTATGTAAACCAAAGCTAAATCTTATGTAATACCATTAGCTCTGGGAAGGATAATAGAAAAAGTATATGCTACTACAGTCACACTCAAATAGGCACCTATACTTACTTATAATTCAAAACCATCATCATACCGAAGGGATCCACATCCCGAGCATCAGAAAAAATGTCCACTTCATCAAGATGATAATAAAGACCAAAGACGAAGATAATTTGATGAGTTAACGAACAATGTATATTATTTTCAGAATGAATATTTTCCCAATTACATCATTTCATATTTCAAAATCAATTTAGTTCAATTTACAAGGCTGAAGAAATTGAATAAAGAATGAGATGAAGATCTCCCAAATTATTTCCCCTTTCATCAAATGTTGGGGAATCCCATTCATGAATTTTTTGTTTTTAAAGTCCTCCTGAAAAAATGGTAGACTTTTGAAAAGTGAAACTAAAAAGTGTATCATCCTAAGTAGAATGCGTTACTACTACTAATCCAGAGGAAGAAGGAAGATAATAGGAATTCAAAAGAAAAAATGTGCAGAAGTATGATGATTATATGGTCAAGAAAATGATCAACTGAACTAATGCCATTATATGAACATAGCTGAAACAAAAAACTATGCCTCCTAACACTTTCACTATAGCGAATCCATCTTTATAAAAAGATCATTACTCCAAAGGTAAATCCTGAAATAAGTGAAATGATAAGAAAGATAAATTGTAGTCAGAAGCAGATGATCTTGTATCAAGGTGAATGTTTTCCTTGTCTTTGGTAGATTTAATTCCATCTGTATCAAAAGTATGGGCACCGCCCTGCAAAACTGCACAACAAGAACTGACCTATTAAGCATAATCTTCATTAGATGAGGAATTGATCTTTGATTCCATTAACATTATCAACTTAATGGACCCATATCTGAATAATGATTCTAGTTATAATGAACCTGAATTCTCTGCAACTGATTGTGGAACTAGGTGAAGAAGTCAAGGTCGAGGATACAAGGGAAGATGTGGATATGTTAGAAACAACTTTTTTAACTATACCCCTACTCAAACCATTTATGCAGTGTAAACTTGTGGGAGAGCCCTTTAGCTGGCTCAGCAAGAACAAGGAAATTCTCCCACACATGATAGGATCGTTCCTAAAATTTTTATCATGGAAGACCTATTAGAGGTTACACTATCACTCTCTCGGAAGGTAGATAGACCTAGATAGTCTAATCTACCAAGAGAAGAAGTATTTCTAGATTCTTCCCAGATATACGATACATATAAATAAGGAGTATCAAATTCCAACGTACCCATAAAACCGCATTTCCATGCTGGAAAATGCAGACCTTTAGACCAAATATATGTTGTTGTGAAATAACTAGCCCATGTACCAGACATGATATCAATCTTGGATGGTTTGAATCTACCAAAATAACTTTGAGAGGCACTTATTGAGGATTTGTCAAGTCCTCAGAAGTTTGAAACTGAGGTTGTTGGTGATGAGGTTTACCATATAGAGAATGATCCTATAGAATATCATGTAGTTATATCTTTCACTGATGAAGATGAGGATGATGTTGTACATGGACACATCAACCCCTTGTATATATCTGATAGGGTAAATGATACAGACATCTGATGAGCCATTATCGATAATGAATCTGGACTCAACCTCATTCCCATACATACACTTTGTCGATTGGGTTTCACTGAATCTGACTTATCTCCTTCCAATTTGATGTTTCAAGGTTATGAAAATAATGAACAAGAACCTATAGGTGATATTACACTCAATACTCAGTTTAGAGATCTTGTATCTAATTTAGACTTCATTGTTTTCTGATAGGGCGCATCCTTAAACATTCTTCTCTAAAGGCCTTAACTACATTAACATGCAGATATTCCTTCTTTATACCACCAATGTATCATGTATTTCTTAAATGGTCAAATTAGGACATTGTATGGTGTCAAGTCTCTATTCAAAATATGTTAATCTTAGTATTTTGAGTCATAATTCTGTCACACAAAGGGAAAAATGTCCATGAAAAAATATGGAACAAGAATCAATGCTCTGAATGGTTTGGAAAAGAACCCAACTAATCCATTCAAACATATGAGTATATATTAGGTGTTACCTATTAATAAAATTTAAAGGATAGACCCAAATCCATGCACTCATCCTGTGAATTCCAAAATGTCAGCTGTGGAAATTGATCCTGATAGCATGAGAGAAATTTTTGATATATCAAGCAGTGGTGAAAGGTTAAATGAAGATGTCTTCCTTTCATCCACCGAACATAAAAAACACTTTGCTTCATCAATAAAGCTAGAATAAGTTGTCACATTGATAAAGGAAGACAAGTATTTTGATTCATAACCCTTCATTCTCTATTAAATGCTCCAGAAATACCCTTCATTATGAGTAAGGTTAGAAATGGTTTCCTCTTCTTCAGGATGTCCAAATACTGACTCATCCCCTAGTTTTGAAGGATTTTCTTCATCACCAACCCTTAAAAAACATAAGAGGTGATAAATGAGGAGGAAGAAGAAAAATATCTTAAATAATCCACTAGAATTTTAGGAAGGCATCTCCACCACTGTGGATTAGCTCAGAGAAATAAATTTGGGTACAGAAGAAGTTCCACACCCAACTCTAGTTAGTGAGGCCATGACTTCTAAAGAGAAAGAGATGTATAATTAATTTCTAAAGAAACATCAAGTTATAATTTCTTGGAAATATATAGAAACTCCATTCCTTAATCCCATTGTGGCCACTCATCATTTGGGTTTTCCAGAAGATCATCAAGGATTTAAGCATGCAACAAGAAGAACACACCCAACTCACACCTCTAAAATTGAAGCTGAAGTCGACAAGATTATCAAATATAAATTTGTCAGGGAGGTGAAATATCCAAAATAAAGGTCCAACATTATATTAGTGAAAAATAATAATGGGAAAATAATAGTTTTCATTGATTTCATATATCTTAATAGATATTGTCCCAAAGATGAATTTCCACTTCCGATCACAAAAGTTTTTATTGATGCAAAAACTATCTAAGAATCTATATTCGTCATGGATGGATACTATGGGTATAATAAAATTCAAATGGCCTTAGAATATGAGGAATATAAAGCATTAAAATCCACTCAAGGAGTATTTTTCTATCGGGTAATTCCCTTTGGATTAATGAATGCTGGTGCAACATATCAACGTTCCATGAACCATATCTTCAAACCCTTCATGGGAAAATTTGCCGAATGTTATGTGGATGATGTAGTGGTCAAATACAGACAATGTTATGGTCCCCTGACTGATCTGGAGACCATATTAAGAAAACTTCTACAACATAATTTGAAGATGAACCCCTTAAAATGTGATTTTGGGGTTACCTCGGGAAAATTACTTGTCTTCATTATATGCCATCATGGCATCGAAGTTGATCCTGAGATGTAAAAATCCATCATTGGTATCCTACCTCCTCAAAATTTGAATTAATTAAAAGGAATTCAAGGACACTTGGCCTATATTTGGCGCTTTATCACCAATTTGACATGAAAGTGTTTACCCTTCCTCAGATTAATGAATAAGTGAGTTAAATATCAATCGACCAAATATTTCGAAGATTCATTTAATACCCTCAAGAAATATCTCTTGGGTCCATCAGTATTATTCCACATGTTGAAGGAAAGAAAATTATTCTCTATGTGAGAACTTTAGATCGATCACTGGGTGCCTTGCTTGCACAAAATAATGATACTGGGAATGAAAATAGTATGTATTATCTCAGTCAAGCTATTCTTGACATAGAGACTCAATATTAAAGTATTGAGAAATGCTATATTATAACACCATGATATTTTATGAAAAATATTCTTTTAATTTCATTGATGTCTTGTGTTGTACGCTACACCAAAATTATCTTGTGCTATACGCAACACCGTATTAGCTTATAATATATACAAACACTATTCTTGTCTTGTGTTGCACACAAGAGCAACCTTCCTCAATAGCGTGTATTGTACACAATACTGAGTTTCAATAAACAACAATATATTGTTATAATATTATTATGAACTAGCTGTTATGAATATTAGTAACTAAATTTTAAATTTTATGACATTATAATTCATCTTACACATTTTATAGAACATGGTATGAGAACAAAATAAATTTTTCAGGTAAAATAAGTATTTTTCAAAAAATGCAGTTTTGCCGCCTTTTGATGGTGCACCCACATTAAATTTAGTTTTTGACATGTTTATAAGTTCAATTTGACAAAATAATTTTTTTCTTTTGAATCAGGATATAAAAATTTACTTTGGAATTTTTTTGATATTTTTCTGATAAGTTTCTTATTTTGATGAATAGTAAAAATACGCTAAATTTTAATTAAAAACAACTTTTTTCATCAAGATAATGTTTATGGTTAAATTATAATACTGAATAGTTTTAAAGTATAAAAAGAATATATTTTTACTATTTAATATAATGTATGTCATTAGCATTAATTTTACACTAAATTCATAAGTAAAAACATTTCAATCTTTTGCAACGTTTTAACTTTTAAAACCCGTTTTCTCAACAGCAGGATTAATTTTAAATTAAATAATGCAACTTTTGTGTTTTGAATTTGGAAAAATTGATTCCATATTTGGAATCAGTTGGTCCAAATTATGTTAATAAGCTACTTTTTATTTTTAGGCATTATGAATAGTAATTAAGGTAAATTTTATTTACCATAGTTAAAGGTAAATCAGGTAATTAAGGGTAAATATAATATTATAAAATTGCCCTAACACTTGTATTAATATAATTCGATGATTTTATTTTTCCCTAAATCATACTTGCGTCGAAATGGAATCTAATGGAACCCACTTGTATTTGATCAAGACCTTTTATTTATTTTATTTAAAGGAAAGTGAAATATGTCTCACTCAAACTTTAATAATTAGTTTATTTTTAATATAAGGTTATACAGAATATAAATTAGATTATAAATACTCATTTAAAAGATATTTTTTTCTTTACCAAGGTAATTTATTTGTAATTTTTAAGAAATTTATAATTACCTTAATAGTTTATACATTAATGATGTAGAAATTGTTTATTTAGTGAAAAATCAATAATATAGTTTTTATTAAAATAACAATACCTACCAAAAGGACCATAAACTTGAACAAACATTATTGGTCAAGTATATCTATACCCTAAGTATCCAATGGTCTATTTGTGGACCATTTTGAGACTTATAAAACCGATTAGGACATTTATATTATTATATTTTAAATGATGTCAAAGATGTCACCTTCATAATTTAATAAATATAACAATTTAAATGTAGTTATTTTAAGATGATAGATTCGAGTAAAAATATTATTATGAAATTTATTATATTTAAATTCATCATAGGATTTTATTTTTAATTTTTATGCAACAAATAATTATATTAAATAATTATACAAAAATGTTGTAGTAATTATTTTATTAAGAGATAAACCAAATAAATGGTTTTAAAAATATTAAAATAAATAATATATGTAAAAATTAATGCTCCCCATGAATTGTTTTTATTAATATGACATGTTAGGAATCTATTATATATTTTGGTTCGAACATATCTTCTATTTTGTTTTTATCTAAATTCAAATAATGAATAGTGTCAAAATTGACACTATTGATATTTTGTAAAAATAACATACTATTAAATTATTTAAAAAATCACAAAAATATTTAAAAACTAAAAATTTAAAATTATATGGTCTAAAAGGTTATTAAGTATCAAATTATGGAGAATTTACAACATTTAAGTATGTATTTATAATAATTTAGAATTTATAATTTTATTACCACAAATGAAATTAAATAGATTAAATAATGATAAATCAAGTTGATAAGGTTTAAAATAAAAATAAAATATGTCTAAATTTTATTGGTTGATGGGATTACAACACTATCTCATATTATATTCTAATTGAGTCATTTTTGGAATTTTTTAAGTGGGGTTTCATTTTATTATTAATTAATATATTTAAGGTTTCCAAAAGTGCCCCTGTCCTCTCCTATATAAGGGCACCTTCTTCCCTCTCCTCTTCACTTAATTTTGAGCCTTCAAGCTCGGCCAAAACCTGCCAATTTTTCTTCTCAACCTCTGTAGTTATATTATAGAGGTTCTGGTATTCTAAAAAGACCAACTCTAGTGCCTTATGAGAAAGCTTAAAAGAGGTGTGTCGAAGAAGAGGTAATCTTTTCTACCGATTCTTTCAAGTTTCATTCTTCTTAAACTTCTTCTTATTTAGTTGTTTAATTATTAAGTAATAAAATCAGTATCAATAATATACTTATATGTTATTATAAATATGAAACAACCCCATTTCACCTTCTAACAATCCTACGGAAAACGAAATCACCGCTCGTACGTACGTACGAAATACCGTCTCCACGCCGTGGTGTAATCTGTTTTTCCACCACAACCTTACTTGGATGGGTATAATGGTGTAAATAATAAATATATATGGTTATTATAACATCATACTGATTCTGATATGTTATTTCATCCACTCCAATTCTATTCAATAATTATGGGAATGATATCATCACTCGTGCGTACGTACGGATTACCGTCTCCACGACGTGATGGGATTCATTCTCCATGTTAACCATTGAAGAAAGATTATAAAGTATATATAATGAATAATAATGGTATATATAACATAATAATTCTACTTTATTTATGTATATATATATATATTTCATCTACTTACTTTGATTCAAGTCAATAAGGAAAGGAAAACTGCGTTCATGCGTACGTACGGCCTACCGTCTCCATGAACGGTGTGTTTCATTTCATTTATCTATCTATTATATATATATATATACTGAATATATATGATATATAAATCATGTTTTACATTTTGGAAGTAATTAAATCATGATATAAGTAATAATAATATCAATAACAACAAGTCCAAACATGTATGATAAATGAAACGATTTAACCGAAAACGTTGCTTTAACATGGAATTGACAAAAGAACCAGTAATATAAAGTCATAAGTGACTCATATATGATATCATAAATATTATTATGGTTCTATTACAAGTTGATAATATGTTTAAACCCACTATACAAGAGTTTCAGACACGTACGACATGAACATATTTTTTTTACTGTTTCATAACACCTAATTTTCATGAAGATTACTCTACAAGATTTCATGACTATTTTCAACAAAATCATTTTATTTTAAAATTTCATGGTATTTTTTGAAAAGAAAATGATTTTGAAGAAGAAAGGATATTTTCCTCCATAATTCATTTCAAGTGTTTTATCAAAACCATATTCCATCCAAGATGACATTATTACATATGTGTATGTTTCAAGTATAATGTCTATATGATTTACATGGTTCCAATTTTCTTATGATGAAATGATATACATTTGTTTTATATGTATTATGTTATAATGGGATGATGTTTATGAAACCCATTTTATTCTTTGGGTTATGATGAATGATTTTTGTTTATGTTGTGGCACATGTAAGAATGATTTCAATATTAGATGGGTGAGACCTATATCTCCCTCCAATTCATTGGGTAAAAATTTATATCTCATGAGATAGACATGGTTGGAACAAAAAGTTAGTCTGGTTTAGTGATACAGGACTGTAATGAGGAGTGAAATCGATTCAGTAAGGGACTTTGTCCACTAAGATGGTCTTGACAGCAATGCCTTGGATACTATGGAAATCATAACATGTTCTTAATGGTTACCACAATTACATGTTTTATTCCCATGCTATTTTATCATGGTTAATGTTCCTTTATGATCTATGCCTTATGAATTGTCAAGATTTATGTAATTACTCATGATTTTTATGTTTTATGTTCATGTTCTTATGTTCAAATGTTTAGGGGTTGTTTTATGTTTCCATGTTTACCCTTACTGAGCATTTGAGCTCACCCTTTTTATGTTTTCTTTTCCCCAAGATTTAAAGAAAGGTTTTAGGTAAGAAAACCAAATGGGAAGATCTATATGGGATATGTTGAAGATATTTTACCATGATTAGAAGATTATGTTTTGTGCTTCCAAAGACACTAAACTAATACGGTCTTTAGGCATCTGTTTTTGTCATGTATTATTTATTCGGCAAAAGTAATGTAATGTGTCTGTATGTCAAGCTTCAGGCCGCTACAGTTGGTATCAGAGCGAAGGTTTAGTTAACCTTTGGAAACTAGGATGCAAAAACATTAGTGAAATCCCTAGAGATATTTCTAAGGTATTTCTAGGGATGTATCTAAGGTTAAGTATACGTATAGGTTATATTCCTAGAATTATGGTAATGATCTTAGAATTAAACCTAAGATGTTATATATTGAAGGTACTCACCCTTTATTATGTTTTTTCCTAGCATGATTTTTGACTCTCACACTATTCTTTTTGGATTTTAGAAAATGTATGGAAACAAGAATATTCACGATAATAGAGGATATGATGGACAATGGAATGATATTATTCGTGATCAACCAAATGAAACAGGATTTGGAAGTCCAAACATCGTTATTATGCCTAATCAGAAATCTTATAATATGATCAATAATCTCAACTTCGGTAAGAATCTTGACTCAGCTAATAAGAGAAAGATGGAGTTTCATGATGATACTAGAGGAAAGAAAGTTCAATTCCCCTCATCTAAATCATGTGGGAAAAGGCATCAGGGAGAATGTTTCAAAGGAACTGGAAGATGCTTTGGGTGTGGAAAAGAAGGGCACAAATCCAGTAATTGCAAAGGAAAAGGTTTAGTTAACACCATGTACAAGGATAATGGTATTGCTGAGACATTAACAATGGTTAAATGTTTTAAATGTGGAATGTAAGAGCATTATGTAAACCAATTCCCTAAGGGAAAGTCTCATGAAGAGAATCATCATGGTCATATGGGTAGTATTTATATTGATGATGATGAAGAGACTACAAATGATATGTGAGATGAAAGAATTGTTGAAGCACGGTCAATGGTTTAAGAAGGTAGTGGAATGATTTATGTTTATCAAGAGTTATGTTGTATAGGTAATGAAACTATGGAATAAAGACAAATCTGAGGATTGTTACACTATTGTTTTTCTTAAAGTATTTGAAAGTATATGTTGAATGGTACCGGTAACCATGAAAGGTTACTCAGATATTTTTGCAAAGTAGATGATATGTGAATAATGAAGGGATAAGAAGATAATGAGATGTTTGATAGTATTAATGAGCTCATGACTAATATAAAGACAATGTGATATCATGGTTTGAGTATATAGAAATTTTGGGATTTTGGTATGTGTAAAGAGTTAAATTTTGATAGAATTCATGTTTTCACGAGGTTCTATGGTAATTTATGTTTCAATAGAATACATGATTAAGGTATTCACATGTTTGGAAGTCAATCAACAAGATATATCCTATGATATATGGGGGATAAATGATGGTATTCTCATGCTTGTTATGTGACCTTTCTAGTAATCATTGTCTCTATTCTATGATATTGAAAAGATGTATTTTGGAAAAGTCTTAAGGTTGGAATGGATTAAGTTGAACATCAGATAGTATTGTTTAAGTCTAGGACTTTTTTCGATTTTATTTTTGGAATGTTATAATAGTATAGTTTAAGAAAAGGGACAACCTGCAGAACGAGCAACAACCCATCACGTCGGACAAGGTTGCGAGAATCAAACCCACAACCGAAATGCGACAGACCTTTATCACCTACCACTGTCCAACATGAATTCCCTATTTAGTAGAAACAAGTTTTATTTTATTAAGCGGTATGATAGATGAAGTATAAGTCCATTTTTTGAATCATATACGATTAACCTCACCATAGATGGACTTATGTATATTTGATAACTTTTGATAACCTTTTGTTTGAGATAGATGGAATGACCCATCATTCTATCGCATGATTTTATAACACTTCATGAATGAAAAATTCAACTTCATTTATTTAAGATATGAAGTGTAAATTGTTCAAGGTACGAAAAACAGTGAGATTGTACCAAAATCAAGAAAGTATTTCTTCTAATTCCAATTTTTTCAACTCTAAGGAAATGATCTTGAAAACCAAAAATGTTGTCCTAGTGTCCTTATATTCGATGAATCATATGGTATCTTAGATCATCACAAATATATGGCTTTGTGATTGTTGTATTTTTAATATCCATGTTCTCTATCACTCTTTATCAGAACATGATGGTTAGATTTATCTTCCATATCCATATTTTCACCTATGTTCTCCTATGTGGAAACCCAGTGATTAGTTAATTTGGGTAACCATTAAGTTTCATAATTTAGTTTTTAAATTTTTGTTTTGGTATTCCTTTTTACGATGTGGGTTTCTATTAAAGAAAATTTCATGTAGTAAACCATTTATAACCCCGACGAATTTCGAGGGAGAAATTCATTTTAAGGGGGGTAGAATGTAACACCCAGAGATTTTATAAAAAAAATTCTTATAATTTCATTGATGTATTTTTTTGAACGCTACACCAAAATTAACTTATTCTATACGCAACACCATATTAGCTTATAATATACGCAAACACTATTCTTGGCTTGTGTTGCATGCAAGAGAAACCTTCCTCAATAGCGTGTATTGTACGCAATACTGAGTTTCAGTAAACAATGATATATTGTTATAATATTATTATGAACTAGATGTTATGAATATTAGTAACTAAATTTTAAATTTTATGACATTATAATTCATCTTACACATTTTATAGAACATGGTATGAGAACAAAATAAATTTTTCGGGTAAAATAAGTATTTTTAAAAAAATACAGTTTTGCCGCCTTTTGATGGACCACCCACATTAAATTTAGTTTTTGATGTGTTTATAAGTTCAATTTGACTAAATAAAATTCTTATTTTGAATCAGGATATAAAAATTAACTTTGGACAAATTTTTTATATTTTTCTGATAAGTTTCTTATTTTAATGAATAGTAAAAATACGCTAAATTTTAATTAAAAACAACTTTTTTCATTGAGATAATTTATATGGTTAAATTATAATATTGAATGGGTTTAAAGTATAAATATAATATATTTTTACCATTAAATATAATTTAAGTCATTATCATTAATTTTACACTGAATTCATAAGTAAAAACATTTCAATGTTTTGCAACGTTTTAACTTTTAAAACCCGTTTTTTCAACAGCGGGATTAATTTTAAAATAAATACTGCAAATCTTGTGTTTTGAATTTGGAAAAATTGATTTCATATTTGGAATCAATAATTCCAAATTATTTTAATAATCTACTTTTTATTTTTAGGCATTATGAATAGTAATTACGGTAAATTTTATTTACCATAGTTAAAGGTAAATCAAGTAATTAATGGTAAATATAATATTATAAAATTACCCTTAAACTTTTCTTAATATAACTGGATTATTATATGTTTCTCTAAATAATACTTGGGTTGAAATGGAATCTAATGGAACCCACTTGTATTTGATTAAGACCTTTTATTTATTTTATTTAAAGGAAAGTGAAATATGTCTCACTCAAACTTTAATAATTAGATTATTTTTAATATAAGGTTATACATCATATAAATTCAAATATAAATACTCATTTTAAAGATAAATGGTTTTTCTTTATCATGGTAATTTATTTTTAATTTTAAGAAATATTTAATTATCTTAATAGCTTATACATTAATGATGTAGAAATTATTTATTTATTGAAAAATCAATAATATAGTTTTTATTAAAATAACAATACCTATCAAAATGACTAGAAACTTGACCAAACATTATTGGTCGAGTATATCGATACCCTAATTATCCAAGGGTCTATTTGGGGACCATTTGGATCCTTATAAAACCGATTAGGACATTTATATTATTTTATTTTAAATGATTTCAAAGATGTCACCTTCATAATTTAATAAATATAACAATTTAAATGTTGTTATTTTAAGATGATAAATTCGAGTAAAATATTATTATGAAAGGTATAATATTTATCTTCATTATAGTATTTTATTTTTAATTTTTATGCAACAAATAAGTATATTAAATAATTATACAAAAATGCTGTAGTAATTATTTTATTAAGAGATATACCAAATAAATGGTTTTAAAAATATTAAAATAAATAATATATGTACAAATTAATGTTACCCATGATTTTTTTATGAATATGACATGTTATTAATCTATTATATATTTTTGTTCGAACATATATTCTTTTTGGTTTTTATTTAAATTCAAATAATGAATAGTGTCAAAATTGACACTATTGATATTTTATAAAAATAACATACTATTAAATTATTTAAAAAATCAAAAAAATATTTAAAAACTACAAATTTAACATTATATGGTCTAAAAGGTTATAAAGTATCCAATTATGGATAATTGACATCATTTATGTATGTATTTATAATAATTTATAATTTGGAATTTTATTACCACAAATAAAATTAAATAGATTAAATAATGATAAATAAAGTTGATAAGGTTTAAAATAAACATAAAACATGTATAAATTTTATTTGATGATGGGATTACAACCCTATCTCATCTCATATTCGAATTGAGTCATTTTTTGAAGTTTTTAGGTGGGGTTTCATTTTATTATTAATTGATATATTTAAGGTTTCCAAAAGTGCCCCTCTCCTCTCCTCTATAAGGGAACCTTATTCCCTCTACTCTTTACTCAATTTTGAGCCTTAAATCACGGCCAAAACCTAAAAATTCCTCTTATAAACCTCTCTAGTTATATTATATAGGTTCTGGTCTTCTAAAAAGACCAAATCTAGTGCCTTAAGAGGAAGCTTAAAAGAGGTGCGTCGAAGAAGAGGTAATCTCTTCTATCGATTCTTTCAAGTTTCATTCTTCTTCAACTTATTCTTCTTTAGTTGTTTCATTATTAAGTAATAAAATACGTATCAATAATATACTGATATGTTATTATAAATATAAAACAAACCCATTTCACCTTCTAACTATCCTACGGAAAACGAAATCACCGCGCGTGCGTACGTACAGAATACCGTCTCCACGCCGTGGTGTAATCTATTTTTTATACCACCAACTTACTTTGATGGGTATAATGGTGTAAAGAATAAATATATATGGTTATTATAAAATCATATTTATTATGAGATATTATATCATCCACTCCAATTCCATTCAATAATTATGGGAATGATATCATCGCTCGTGCGTACGTACGAATTACCATCTCCACAACACGATGAGATTAATTATCCATGTTAACCATTGAAGAATGATTATAAAGTATATATAATGAATAATAATGGTATATATAACATAATAATTCTAATGGACTTATGTATATATATATATATATATATATATATTTCATCTACTTACTTCGATTCAAGTCAATAAGGAAAGGAAAATAGTGTTCATGCATACATACGGCCTACCGTCTCTATGAATGGTGTGTTTCATTTCATTTATCTATCAATTATATATATATATACTGAATATATATGATATATAAATCATTTTTTACATTTTGGAAGTAATTAAATCATGATATAAGTAATGATAATATCAAGAATAACAATTCCAAACACGTACGATAAATGAAATGATTTAACCAAAAACGCTACATTAACATGGAATTAACAAAAGAACGGGTAATATAAAGTCATAAGTGACTCATATATGATATTATATATATTATTATGGTTCTTTTACAAGTTAATAATATGTTTAAACCCACTATATAGTATTTCCAGACACGTATGGAAGAAATTAGAACTAAGGTAAGGGATAACTTTTCCAATCTCGTTTTTATCTGAGATTATTTGTTCGTAAGTATTTACTGGGGTTATATTTTTCATCCATGTCCATAAAAATGTTTTTTTCATAAAGTATTTAATATTATTCCATGTATTTTTAAAGTCATGTTTAACCCTCTTTGACTTTTACATTCTGTTATCTAATGAATCTTTCTTTTGTTTACCATAGGAGGAACTTTTTTACTTTTCCGGCAAAAGTACAAGGAGAATGTTTTTTTAACTTATATGGCAAGAAAATATTTTTTTACGGTTTCAAAAATCCTAATTTTCATGAATATTACTCTACAATATTTCATGAATATTTTAAACAAAATCATTTTCTTTTAAAATTGCATGGCATTTTTTGAAAAGAAAATGATTTTGAATAAGAAAGGATATTTTCCTCAAGAATTCATTTCAGGTGCTTTATCAAAACCATTTTCCATCCAAGAGGAAATTATTACATATGTGTATGTTTCATGTATAATGACTCTATGATTTACATGGTTCCACTTTTCTTATGATTAAATGACATCCATTTGTTTTATATGGATTATGTTATGATGGGATGATATTTATGAAACCCATTTTAATCTTTGGGTTATGATGAATGATTTTTGTTTATGTTGTAGAACACATAAGAATGATTTCAATATGATATGGGTGGGACCTATATCTCCCTCCAATACATTGGGTCAAGATTTATATATCATGAGATAGAAATGGCTAGAACAAAAAGTTAATCTGGTTCAGTGATACAGGACTGGAACGAGGAGTGAACTTGATTTAGTAAGGGACTTTGTCCACTAAGATAGTCTTGGCAGCAATGCCTTGGATAATATGGAAATCATAACATGTGCTTAATGGTTTCCTTAATTACATGTTTTATTCCCATGACATTGTATCATGGTTAATGTTCCATTATGATCTATGCCTTATGCATTGTCAAGATTTATATCATTAATCATGATTTTTATGTTTTATGTTCATGTTCTTACATTAAAATGTTTAGGGGTTGTTTTATGTTTCCATGTTTACCCTTATAGAGAATTTGATCTCATCCTTTTTATGTTTTCTTTTCCCAAATATTTAAATAAAGGTTTTAGGTAAGAAAACCAAAGGGGAAGATCTTTATGGGAGATGTTGAAGATATTTCACCATGATTAGAAGATTATGTTCCGAGTTTCCCAAGACACTAAACTAATACGGTCTTTGGGCATCTGTTTTTGTCATGTATTAAGTATTATACAAAATTAATGTAATGTATATGTATGTCAAGCTTCGGGTCTCTACATATATGGCATTAATCTTTGTAGTTCTAAAGCTGAGGCACCACCTTCAACATCACGAGGTCCACTTGGTATCCTAAAATAACCTTCTAAAATTTATTTTTAGTTGTCCTATGCTTACAGGATGTTTATCATAGTGGAAGGTTATTTTTAAAGAGTTATATATTTAGTTTGTGCCTTAGAAAGCAATAAAAGGACAATCCTTGACAGACTTCCTTGCCGAACACACATATTTGAATACAAAACTTCTTGATGGAGAAATTTTTTCTATTCAAGATAATCCCCAATCATGGAAAATGTACTTTGATGGTGCTTCCATAAGTCTAATGAGGAAGATAATGGACAACCCTAAAATCAAAAAATTTTGGTTAGGAATTGTACTTATATACCATGAAATGGCAGTTTTTCCATATTACTTTCTATAATCAGAAGGCGGTACCAACAATGAGGCAGAATATCAAGCTTGCATTGCAGGCCTAGAATTGGAAATTCAGGTACAAGTGAATAACCTAAAAGTGAAAGGAGATTTATAATTGGTAATAAAATAGATAAATGGTAATTATGCTATTAGAAAATAAGAGTTAATACCTTTATGTGATTATTTTAGAGGGTTAATGGCATAATTTTCCTTAGATCCAACATTGACTTATGTCCCATGATTACAAAATTCTCAAGATGGTGCATTGGCTAATGAATCCACAACCCCATAAGATCCAAATTGGGATAATACAATCATCAGTATTTCCCATAATCATGTGGTTTCACATTTTCTTAAAACTATAATGGAGTAAATTAATGAAATTAGCCCTATTTCTGAGCCATATGGACATACTACAAGATGGACGACACCTATCGTGGAATACCTTCAAAATGGAGCACTTCCACCAGATAGAGATGAAAAAGAATAGATCCAGTGACGAGTGGCCAATTTCACTCTTTATTGTAGCCCAAATCACCAGAAGATCCTATATAAAAGAGGCTTTGATGAAATCCTCTTTAGGTGTGTTGATGGATAATAAAGTACAATTGTCATGAGATAAGTACATGCATAATCTTTTGGTGCTCACTATTATAGGCATAGGCTTTCTGATAAAATCTGAAGGATTGGATAGTTCTGGCCTTTAATGACATGGGATTACATAGATTTCACCAAGAAATTTAATCCCTTTCAAGTGCATTCTAACTTCATTCATCAACCCCCGAAGATTCTAGATACAGTTAAATACTCCCGAACATTTCATACATGAGGAATGGATGTAGTAAGACCTTATCCTACAGCTATGACAAAGCAGTTCAAGTATATTATTACTGCTACTGATTTCTAATCCAAATGGGCTGAGGTAATACCTCTCAAAGAAATTGGGGCCAAAATTATTGTTATCATTTTAAAAGCTAATATCATTACCTGATTTGGTTTCCCTCATACCATATTAACAGAAAAAAACACCAATTTTTATTTTATTGAGGTAAAGAAGTTATATTAGGAGTACAATATCAAATCCAACCATTCATCTCACTATAATTCAGTGGACAATAGACAGATAGAGTCTTTCAACAAGACCCCATAAAATATACTCCATAAAATGGTGGATAAAGATAATAAATCTTATCTTGATAAAATTTTGAATGCTTTACGAGCTTATCGAACTACTACCTGTACTTCCACTCAAGCAACTCTATATTCATTGGTGTACATAACAGAAGTAGTTTTCTATTGAAATTAAATTTCCTTCACTATGAGTTTCCATCTATGATCAGTTATCTACAAATGAATAGCCTCAGAAGCGATTTGATGAGCTGGACCTATTGGATGAAAAGAGATTGCATACTTTGCATCATCTGGAAGTCTATAAAAAAATAGAGTGATCTTTAAACAAGAATGTCCACTGACCGCGTTGTCATGACTTGTCAATTTTATTATATTTATAAAGTTGATTTATAGTCTAGGGAAGACTCTAGGTCATCTCTCAAGGAGTGTTGGTGGGTTTAGAGTGTGTTTTTTTACTAATAAGTACTAAAATAGTGGGTGATTTTGAATATAGTTTTAGGATAAAGTTTCTTACTTGAAAGTTTAAAAGTTGAGAAACCAAATAGATTTTAAAAAACTATGATATAAAAGGGTTCATTTTATGTTTACTACACACTTTCAAGATCATTATTATTGGAGATTGATTTAGGATTGGAGTAATTATTTGGTTGAAATTAATTAGAATCCCGATTAATTCCTAAGCCTTTATTTTATTACTTGAAGAACCAAAACATGACACAACAATCGTATTGTCAAGGGGTAGAACTTATGAATGGAATAAGAGCTTCCAAATTAGATTTAAATCTCAATTAAGTGGGTAAGAAATTTATTCTTGTGTTTTCCAATCGGAACATCACAATTCACACACTAAAAATCTCACACTGATCGGTTTGAAATTAAGAGTATCTCAATCATATAAATAAAAAAAGAATTAAAATATGAAATTATGTAAGATACATGGAAAGAACTTTTTTCACACCCAAATTACTCGAAACTAGTAGCTAAAATAAGAATTGTAACTCCCTTGTCATGAATGTAGCTCTCTCACAACGAACACCCACTGTTTAGCTCAACATCAAGAGGAAGAGGAAGCTTGGGTGGAACTCCTTCCTCATTCTTGACCCCCTATGAGGATAGGGGAATCTAAAACATAAAGGAAGAATAATATAATCCTATAGTACTTAAAAATGGTAGAGTTTCACTTCTGGTTTGAACTTCCAAATGGGGATCCCAAGGTGCCATTTTATAGAAAAATAGGAAGGTGGTTTTGAGCACACAGATTTCTTAAAACCACTTGTCACATGGGTTTAGACCTACATACAACCTTATATCTATTTTGAGAAAATAAAAAAGTTGTAGACCCACCTCTTGGATGTCTCCAAATTTTTTTGGCACAATTTGGACATCTAGAGCCTGAGATATGGATGGATCACAACACACCACTTTTGACTTCTTGAAAATATAGTGTGTTGGACAGATCAGGTTAGTTGGGAATCGTAGAAGCTGAATAAGGCTTCAGTTCCTTCATATGAAATGTATCCAATTAAATTTTTTACCATCACACAAAATTTTGGTCCTTTTGGATTCATAGTTTAGTTGAACTATGCAATAGAGTCCAATGGTGTACATGGATCCTGCGATGTTTGGCCCATTTTTCTTAGACATCATCATGGGCCCTCCAAATCACCTCCTCCTACAATGGAATAATCAAAACAAGTAAAATTTACCTTTTTAACTGTAATAAAAAAAATAAATTACAAAAACATGGAATGAAATTTGTTATTATTTTTATAATTTTCATTATAAAACATTTTTAGTATAATGGTGTTAGGGTGAAAATGAAACAGTGAATCGTAGTGCGATCACAACCCCACACCTAAACACTTGCACTCCTGAGAAAAGTTACATTTTTAGAAATTATTCATGTATATATTTCAAACTTCATAAATATTTAACATTAAATGAAAATTTAATTCTTGATTGAAATGTTATCAAAGAAAAAAGACACACCAAGGAGTTATTCTCAATGATCATTGAAAAAGGCGTCTCAAAAATTGTATCCAAATGAAATTCCAAGAGATGCATGATAACAATAAAAGAAAATAATTTAAAAGTTAATAATTTCACTAATTCTCCACATGTGTGTGTGACAACCAGATCATGCTATTCTTTCCACTTTCTGTTGAGTAAATATAAGTTATTTTAATAATTGTCTACTTTCAAGATCCTTTCCACTGAACTTTCCCCACATCCTTTGTAATCAAATTTCAAAACCCACTCACTTAAGAATTACTAGAAGTCAAATAATAAGCTCCCAACCATAATATCCCCCATATTATGTACATTTTATCACTCCCCTCATTTAATTTTTTTTTCAAAAGTTGCACTTGGAGAAAATCTCACACTTTTCTTACAACCTTTGTTTGATCTCCTCACAACACTAATGGTAATAGTTATAACAAGATCAAAAGTCAAGGAAGGGTGGTTTTTGATGTTCCCAATATACAACCCATTTTGTTTTGTTTTTTTTTGAGGGTGTACAATAGTCAGATAATAGGTACACATGCATAGTTCAATCTGGCACAATAATGAAATAGATTGGAAAAAGAACAAACGAATGGAAAAATGATTTTGGAAAGTAGAAAAAAATCAATCTAATTTATATTTAACTTTCAATAAGTTATAAAATTTCACACATCATGGTTGGGTAAAAAAAATGTGTGGAGAGATTATGTGACACAATTTTCCTTTAAGATATTCACCAAAAGGGAACCATTCTTCTCAAAGGTTTCAAAATGATACAACCATTTATATCATCATCAAAAAACTAAATTTCAAAAGAAAGTCACACTATAATATTGAATTCTTGGTGAAATGCACATTTCATTAGATTTTTTTTGAATGTTAAAAAAACATGAAATATAGATATTCCACATGTAGTTTTAATAAATTCCATGATTAAATGGGAAACATTTTCCATGATAAAGTGGTCATAAAAAAGTAATATTCCAGGAGGGAAGGGGGAAAGTAACAAAACAATTCAGCAAGCTAAAAAGAGAAAAATAAGAAAGATGATGAAAATTCCTAACTAACCTAGGAATATACCCATACCCCACACCTAAGGTGTGTAGTTGCCTCACTGTAAGAAAAGATAATGTGGAAATTAAGGATAAAACCTGATGAGTTTCATTCATATAATGCTTCTTGAACATGGAGTTCCTCCATCGGGGACTCCAGAATGGATTCATGGAAGCACTTTAGCCGCTACCCATTCATAGTGAAGGTTTGCTTGGTTTCTTCATTTTGAACCTAGAAAAAACTAAATGGAGAGATTTTAGTAATAGTGTATGGTCCAAAAAAGAGAGAATGAAGCTTACCTGGATGCAACTTTAGCCTTGTATTGTAGAGGAGGACCTTCTGCATAATGCCAAACTGATGATGAAAGATGAGATGATCATGGGTAGCCTTGGTTAGATCCTTATAAATCATGGAGTTCTCATATTCATCTCTTTTCATTTCCTCCATCTCCTGAATCCAAAACATCCTTTGAGAACCTACACCAGAAAGATTATAATTTAATTGTTTGATGGTGCAGTATGCCCAGTTCTCAATCTCAACAGGCAGGTGACAACTCTTTCCAAACACAAGTCGATTGGGTTACATTCTGTTGGGAGTTTTGAAAGCAGTACAATAAGATCATAAGGAATCATCGAGTCTAAGACTCCAATATTTTCTACTAGGTTGAACCATTTTTTCAGGAATTTGTTTTACATCTATATTTGAAACCTTAGCTTGACCATTGGTCTATGAGTGATATGTAGTAGACACTCTATGACAAACCCCATACTGACACTAAAGTGATTGCATTGTTCGGTTGTAGAAATGAGAACCCTAGTCAATGATGATTAACCTAGGTAAGAAAAACCTAAATAATATTTGAGTTCTCAAAAATTCTACAACTACCTTTGAATCATCTATCCTTGTAGCTCGTGACTCTACCCATTTTGAAACTTAATCCACCGCTAATAGAATGTACATGTTACTAAATGAATTGGAGAATTGTCCCATAACTTCAATGCCCCAAACATTGAAAATATTATGGAAGAGATAGGGGTTTTGTGGAATCTCATTTATTTTAGATACATTACCCATTCATTGACAGAAAGGACAATATTTATAGAAGTCATGGGAATCCTAAAACAATGTGGGCCAAAATAGACCAGAATCGAGAATGTTGCGAGCAATCTGTTGGGGACCAAAGTGTCTCCCACAAGCAAGAGTCTGGAAGAACATAAGTACAGACTGAAAATCGTGATTGGGAACACAACACTTGAGGACTTGATCACTATTGGTGCTCCAAATGTATGGGTCATACCAAATGTTCCAACAAGACTCATGTTTTAGATGACTATCTCGGTTTTTGTTAAAATCAATAGGAATTCAAGATGATACTAAATAATTTACAATTTCATCATATAAAAGAATAATATCTTCCACTTGGTACAATTTCTCATTGGGAAACATATCATTTATAGAAATACAGGGGGATGAGTCAATTTCCGATGATGGGTGGATCCTACTGATGTGGTTAGCCACCACATTCTCTGATCCATTTTTAAATCTAATTTCTTAATTGAATTCCTGAAGGAGGAGAATCCAACGAATGAGATGTGGTTTTTCTTCTAGTTTCTTAAGGAGATATTAGAGGGCTGCATGGTCTGAGAACACATTGACTTTGGACCCTAAAAGGTATGACCTGATTTTTTACAAGTCTAACACAATGGAAATGAATTCTTTTTTAGTTGTGCTGTATTTTTCTTGGGCAGGGTCCAACGTACGTGAGGCATAAACACTAATATGTGGAGTTCGATCTAAAATTTGTGAAAATACTGCCCCAACTTCATAGTTATAGGCGTCACACATGATCTCAAATAGTAAATTCCACCAAGGTTGTTGGATTACCGGGGGTGACATGAGACTCAATTTTAACTTATTAAAAGCTCCCTTACATTTATTATCAAAAACAACTTCCTTTTTTGGAGTAATCGAGAGAGGGGGAGTACAATCTTACTAAAATCATGAATGAAAAGACGGTAAAATCCAGCATTACCTAGGAAAGACCACTCATCCCATACATTTTTTGGGAATGGTAGGGAAGAAATGACATCTACTTTTTATTTATCTACTTGGATACCATCCTTATAAATGACATGTCCCAAAACTATAACTTGTCACACCATGAAATAGAATTTCTCATAATTTAATATGAGATTCTTTTCAATACAATGATGTAGGACTAAATCAAGACTACTCAAATATTTATCAAAAGAAGAGACATAAATTGTGAAATCATATATGAATACTTGCATGCAATTATCCAGGTAATATGAAAAAATACTAACCATGCATCATTGGAAAGTATCTAGAGCATTGCACATACCAAATGGCATCCTCGTATATGAAAATGTGCCAAAGGGGAAAGTGAAGGTTGTATTTTCCTAATCCTCGACGGAAATATGGATATACAATTATCCATAATACCCATCAAGGAAACATTAGTGTGACTTACCCTCTATCCTCTCTATCATTTGGTCAATGATTGGAAAATGGAAATGGTCCTTCCAAGTGTGTTGGTTTAGTCGGCGTTAGTCTATACAGACACACAAACTATTCTACACACGAGTTAGAACCAATTCATTATTTTCATTTTAGATTACTGTAAGCACAATTGTTTTAGGAAATACATGAACGGGATTGACCCATTGGCTGTCAAAGATAGGGTAAATGATTCCAGTATCCAATAATTTTGTTACCTCCTTTTTCACAACTTCTAGGAGGTTTGGGTTCAGTCAACGTTGTTCCTGCCTCACTGGTTTAGCATCATCATTTAATAAAATATGATGTGTACAAATTGATGGGATAATACTAGGAATGTCATTAAGTGTCCATCCCAAAACTTGTTTATACTCCCTCAAAAGTCCAATCAGTCACAATTCATGCTCATAAGGGAGTGAACTAGAAATGATTACGGGAAACTTGTTTCTATTCTCAAGATATGAAAATTTTAAATATTGATGCAGTTGTTTCAGTTCCAATTTAGGTGGATTTTGGATTTATGGGAGTGTGTGTGAAAGTAAGGGGTTACTGATCTCATCTGACTACTCAATGGTATCAGCCTCAGATGAGGAATGAGTTTTTACAAGCTTAGCAGTATCATAGATGGTCATTGGATCCTCGGTGTTCAAGAAATTATCAATTAATAAACATGCATGAAACTTTTCTAGACCACTAAAACAATCAATGAATGACTCATTACCTAGAATTTCAATCAATGTAGAAAACTCATAAAGGGGATCAATGGAAAGAAATGTTGTTTTTTCAGGGGAAAGATGTACATCAATTGAATTAACAGAGAGAGACAATTGTTCTTCTGAGGGGTGTTTCATGGCATCAAGGATGTTGAAGTGAACAATATCACCATAAAAATCCATAGATAATGTACCATTATGGATATTAATTATGGTTTTGGCAGTTTTCAAGAAGGGCCTCCCCAATATAATCGGGCATGTCTATTTATCAAATCATCTTCCATTTTAAGCACATAAAACCCACTAAGAAAAATTAAATTTTGCACCCTCGCAAGAACATCGTCTAACACACCAAAGGGGTGTGCAGTACTCCAGTTAGCTAGTTGAACAACAATCCCAGTTGGCTTCAATTATCCAACCTTCAATGAAGAGTAAATAGAGTGAGGAATCACATTTATAGAAGAACCTAAATCAAGCAATAGCATTGGAAAATGAATACTCCCCCATGGTGCATGGAATAGAGAAGGTTATAGGATCATTGAATTTGGTAGGCAGTGATGGTTCTATCAATTCTGAGACATTCCTCCCCAAGCTTACCTTCTCATAACCTCGAAGTCTCCATCAGTGTGTACACATCTCCTTTAGAAACTTAGTGTATCTTGGAATTTTCTTTACGTCATCAATCAAATGAATGTTAACCTGTACTTTTTTAAAAGTTTCCAGTATTCCATTATCATGTTCAGTTTATTTTTATTTTCTAGGTTGGGTGGCCCTTTTTGGAAAAATAAGAGGGATTGTTGGGCCAGATGACTCATCAATAGTGACACTCTTTATTTTAGAGGGGATTCTCTCAAGACATGGTTTTTCAATATTTGGAACATTTCCAATGGTTGGGATATAGGTTTCCTCAAGATAGGATGTCTCTAATGGAGGATAAATTTTGTTTTTATGTTTTTTTTCACTCCTAAGGGTGATGGAACTAACATTTCATTTATCCCTAGGGTTAACTACTGGTTGAGAAGGTAGTTTACCTGACCAGTGACTTTGAATTTTCCCCACTGAGTTAGCTTGTTGGCCTAATTGGGGTTTGAGGTCTTGTATAGCTTCCTGGGTTGTTTGATGGAATTGGAGATTATTGGAAGCCATTTGTTTCATCATATATTTTAGGTTAGGCTCACATTTTAGAGGGGGTTGTTGGAAAAACCCTTGGGGTGGTTGAGTATTTCTGGGTGGTGGTGGTGGATGAATACTCTGAACTTGTTGGTTCCATGGTTGATGAGGCTGGTTTTAATACCCCTATTTCCTATAAGCTTGGTTTTATTTCCACCCAGAGTTGGATGGATAGTATGGTTCTTGCCTAAAGGGTTGGTTATAGGGGTGTCCTGGGAAGATTGCCTCACAACTCTCATAATTTTCTCTCAATTCGGGGAATTGGTCAGAATAATGAGTGTTAGAAGAGAAAATGTCACAATGGATGGGAGGAGGATATTGATATTTACCTTGGGAGAGAGAAAGTTTTCATAGAATGATACTTAACTCATCAAACTTTGTGTCCATATTCTTCTCAAATTCAGTACTTTTCACCTCATGGAAACCTCGAATGGGTGAGTTGGAATTTGTACTAAATTATTGAGTGTTTTGCACCATGTTCTAAATAAGGGTTCTTACAGTGATTGTATTTTTATCTACTAGTGAACCATTTGTAGTAGTGTCAATCATGTTATGATCAATTGGAATTAAAACTTCATAAAAATACTGAATTAAAAGTTGATCACTTATTTGGTGGTGTGGACAACATGAACATAATCTTTTAAATCTGTCCCAATATTCATGAAGTGTTTCAACTTGTGATTGTCTTATCCCACAAATTTCTTTCCTTATTGTTGCAGTTCGAGAGGCTAGGAAATATTTTTCAAGAAAAAGGCATTTCATGTCTGCCCAACCTCTTATTGGTGAATTTACATAATAAATCCCGCCTTTTGCAGTGTCTTATAATAAAAATGGGAATACTCTGAGATTTTCTTATTCTTTATCCACATTTTCAGGTTTTAATGTAGAACACATAGTATGAAATTATTTTAAATGTTTATGTGGATCTTCTCCAGGAAGTCCACGGAATCTTGGTAATAAATTAATTAGACCATATTTTAGTTGAAAATTTGGTGCCTCGCCTTACATTTGAATATAAGTGGGTTGGATATCAACAATAGGTGAGGTTAATTATTTTAATGTCTGGTTATTTTCATCCATGTTATGAAATTTTATTTTAGTTTTGATGATGGTTCCAGAATAAGAAGTGTAAGGATCAAGATGAGTGTCGATGTTTTGTGTGTCCTCCTTTAAAGGGTTCTCTTCTGTGTCTTAGAGTCACTAACATAGGATCCTCTCTGATTTGGGTTCGAAAGGAGGTAAATATACTTGATTATAACAAATCACATAACAAACCTACACAAAAAAATAGATCGGAATAAAAACATATAGGTAGAGGTATAATATAAAATATATCAATATTCACAAAATTTACAAAAATATTATAAAAAACACGCACTAAAAACCAAAGCGCTCCCTGGAAACAGCACTAAAATATGACTATGTTGTCATGACATGTAAAATTTATTAGATTTATAATGTTGATTTATAGTCTAGGGAAGACCATAGGTTATCTCTCAAGGATCGTTGGTGGGTTTGGAGTGTGTGATTTTACTAAGAAGTACTAAAATAGGGGTGGTTTTGAACATAGTTTTAGGATGAAATTACTTAATTCAATGTTTAAAAGTGGAGAAACCAAACAGATTTTGAAAAATATGAGATAAAATGATTCAGTGTGAGTTTACTACACACTTTCAAGTTCATCATTCTTGGATATTAATTTAGGTTCGGAGTAATTCTTTGGTTGAAATTAATTGGAATTCCAATTAATTTCTAATCCTTTATTTCATTGGTTGAAGAACAAAACCTTGACATAACAATCGTATTGTAAATGTATATAACTTAAACATGGAATAAGATCTTCAAAAGTAGATTGAAATCTCAAGTAAGTGGGTAAGAAAAGGATTATTGTGTTTTCCAATCGGAACAACACAATCCACACACTCCAAATCTCACACCGATCGGTTAGAAATTAATATTATCTCAATCACATGAATCAAAACAAGAATTCAAATAAAATATTATGTAAGATACATAGAAAGAAATGTTTTCACATTCTAATTACTCCAAAACATTAGAAAAAATAATAATCAGAACTCCCTTTTCATGTGCATAGCTCCCTCACAACGAACACCCACCGTTTAGCTCGACATCGAGAGGAGGAGGAAGCTTGGGTGGAACTCCTTCTTCATTATTGAACCCCCTATGAGAATAGGGGCCTCCAGAACGTTAAGGATGAGGAGGAGACTACTCTTGGACTTAAAAATGGTAGAGTTTCACTTTAGTTTCAAATTTCCAAATGGGGATCCTAATGTTCCATTTTATAGGAAAATGGGAAGGTGGTTTTGAGCACACATATTTCTTAAAACTACTTGTCACATGGTTTTTGATCTCTAGAAAAACTTATCTCGATTTTGAGAAAATAAAAAAGTTGTAGATACACCTCTTGGATGTATCTGCCGAATGTTTGGAACAATTTGGACAACTAGATCCTGAGATATGGATAGATCACAGCACACCACTTTTGACTTCGTGCAGATTCAGTGTGTTGGATAGATCAGGTCGGTTGGGCATCGTAGAAGCCAAATGAGGTTTTGGTTCCTTCATATGAAATGTATAACATTAATGTTTGGACCAGAACAAAAAATTTCATCCCATTTTGATTCACAATTTAGTTTTAATATGTAGTTGAGTCCACTGGTGTTAATGGATCTTGCGCAGTTTGTCCCATTTATCTTTGACATCATCATGGGACCTCCAAATCACCTCCTCCTACAATGGAATCATCAAAACAAGTAACATTTCCATTTTTAACAATAATAAAGAAAAATTAAATGATTCAAACATGGAATTGAATTTTTTATTATTTTTATAATTTTGAATATAAAACAAGTTTAGCACAATGGTGTAAGGGTGAAAATGAAACAATGAATCACGGTGCGATCATTCACCTCCACTCATTTATTCATGGAGAATTGGTATTAGTCCTTAGGACTCAGATGATTCTAGGAAAGAATCCTATAAATCTTGAGTGAATGTGGTAATGACCTTACTCTATAAATAAGTTCAACTCTAATGGAGCTTATTCCCTAATCTCAAAGGATGGAGAACATATTACAACTCCAACCAATGAAAGATTCTTGAAGAGAAGTACTTTGTGTAATAACACAACATATGTCCTCACTCTATGACTTGAAACTACACAACACAATGATCTAGTTTCAAGAAATTAAATTGTGTAACAACCATATGCATCCATGCTGTACGACGTTAAAATGTGTAGAATCTTTTTCCTTATCGTACAATGTTAACTACATGATATAATTTGTCCTTGATACATGACATTAAACTATACGGTTAACATATTCTTCATTTGAAATTAATAAATCCCATATGGTACTAAAAATTCATTATGGTTCTTTAAAAAAATGTGTATCCCCCACATGAAAGAATGACTCACATAATTTTTACTCCTTAGTGGCACATGAGTGTCATTTCTTCGTATGTTTGAATCAGATCTTCATAGAAACATCATTTTCAAGAACTACGTATGGATTGATTTTCATTCTAATGGGATATGTAGAGATGCATGGATATCCAATCTTGGGCCCAGCCACAACCATAAAGAAATTTATTTCTTTTTTCCTCCCATATATGAACCAAATCTATTCTGATTACTCTTCCAAGATATGTGGTTTGATCTTCATACCATATTTTGTCATAAGTTTAACCATTCTTCCTAAATGTGTTAAAAACCCCCATCTCTAAAATCAAACACAATTGGTGTGGGAATTATTTTATCAAGAACTACATTTTTCTTGATTCTCATTTTAATGGGATATGTAGAGATGCATAGATCTCCAATATTGGGCCCAACCATGATATAAAAAAGCATCTTTATTCCCTGTGTGTATGAATCAAATCTGCATAAGGAATGATTCAAGAACTATGTGTTGATTGATTCTCATCCATATGAGATACGTCATGACACCTGGGTTCAATTATTTGGTCCAGCTGTAATATTCCTTTTCACGTCAGAATGACTTTTTTTCCTCACTGTATAACTCTAAAATGAACAACATAATGTCCTTGCTTCCTGATATTCAACTGAAAAGTACCCAAGGAATTATGCATGGCTTGATTCTCATCCCATTTAAATATGTAGTGAAAATTAGGCCTTAGTTCCTAGTCCCAGCCATGAGATAAAATTTTATCTTTCTTACACACATAATTAACAATGTATGTGGGAGTCTTCATTTTGTGTCCTCTCCTTTGAGATACCACCAAGGAAATAAGAAATGTCCCCATTTTACATATGATTTAGATCTTTGTAAGGGACTCCAAACTGAAGTCCAATATTGATTCAAATATTTGTCCTATTCATTGAGCATTACCCCATTTCGTATTTCACACTCATAATCTTGAATAGTTTTAGATATTCATAATATTTCTTACAGTTTTTTAGTGACAAAAAGTTCTAATTCATGAGATCTTTTTTTTCTTGACTATGCAGTATGTGCCTCCAGGTGTCATTGCATAAGTTGCATACATAATAGGCTTGTCAGTCAAAATATGCCAATGTTTGTCTATGCATCATATTCCCTAGTTATCCCTATATAATATAGCCCCCATAATGGGATTTTTCAGATAATGGTAACTTCATTCTTGGAAAAAGAATCTTTTTTCCTCTTCAAACATCGATGACAGTATACAAGAATTTGTATCTTAAAGTGGTTATCTATGTATATTTGTCCCATTAACTTTCTCTCAATCTTAAATTCTCTATAACCATGGTTAGCGCATTTTTCTTCTTCATGTGTTCAAATAATATTTAAATAACCTTGGATTATTTGACCACATATCATCTCCTGTTTCTATTATATTTTAGTCCTAGTTTTATGACCTAAAACTATAGTTACCATACTTCCTACTTTTGGATAAAACCTTTATGGAAATCATATTCCACCAATTCTATGGAAGTATTTATTGGAAATACTCTTTCTATATTCAGGTACCATTCTTCATAAACCAAACCTTATACTATATAAAATATTAATCTGCAAAAAATTTCTTTGGATTTTAGTAATAAAATTTTTTATACCCAAGAGATCTTTTGATTGACTATGCAGTATGCACCCCTAGGTGGCCTTGTATAAGTTTTATACATAACATGCCTTTCAGTCAAGAGATTATTTTGTTTGTCTATATAGAATATGACCTAGTTGTCCCTACATAATACAATCTCTATAATGAGTTCTTCAAATAATGGTAACTTCATTATTGGAAAAGACTTCCTCTAATGCCTTTAGCCCTTTTCCTATACCATTCTACAGATCAAGAAATTCCCAAATCACAATTTTTCATTCTTTCGTTCCATAACTGAATATAGTATCATGTTTCCAAGAAAATTATAAATAAATTAAACACTCATAAAACTTTGGTTAGAGATAAATACCATTAACTAAAGAACAACCTATTTTCCTTAAATCATGACCTGAAACTGCTCAACATAATGTCCTTACAACATGACTTGAAACTACAAGGCATAATGTCCTTGTAGCATGACTTGAAATTGCATATCATAATGTAAGAATTCCCCTTTCTGAACAATTTTAACCATTCTTCACACATCAAATTTTTATAGGAGTGGTTTCTCTATTCACAACCTATGTCGGCATAGATGACCCTTTATTCTTAAAATCTCTTTCCTGGGAAATACCACCCATAGTGGTCTTTATTCACCCAAATCTTATTTTCCCTTGTCTATCAATAATAAAATGTTAAATTTTTTAGGGATCTTTTTCCTGACTATGCAGTACGTGACATTAGGTGTCCTTTCAGAAGTTGCCTACATAATATGACTGTCAATCAAAGGATACCACTATTTGGATATGCATCACATACCCCTAGTGGACCTACACAATACAACCTTCATAATGGGGTTTTCAAGCAATGGTAACTTTATTCTTAGAAAATACATCCTCTATGTTTATACTTCAAGTTTTATATTTTATGACTATAAAAATCATTACTCAAGATTCCCCTTGGAAGTTTCTAAATAATATTGGAGAAATTCCTAGATTCTAAGCCTTTTTTGGGATCTAATTTCAAAATTTATGGTCAAAGATATTTGACCTTAAACACTAGCATCATTAGTTTGATATTTATGACTCTGAACTGCCATTAAAAAAAGACATGGTACTTAATAGATTGAAAAAACACAAAGGGAACTCTGGATAAAAGTCAATGTCTAAGCTCTCTAGACCTACATTTTGTACGGTTTGGGAAATATTGAGCAATAAAAGTCAAAAAATACAAAGTTTGTGGGGTTATTTTCATAACCCTAGTAAAAATTATACTATTCTCACTAGGTACATTGTCCTTGGTAAAACAATAGAGCATATAACATTCCTTTTATTTTAATTATGCTTATCTAGTATGAAAATATCATATTATATAAGTCAACTGTAGCCTTACAATTAAAACAAAGAAAGGATGAAGACATGGATGATTAGAGACAAAATTATTTTCAGTTGTAAATAAAAATCCACAGAGGAACATCTACAAACTTGAGTCTCTCTGTCATAAATAACAATAGGAATTTTCACAAAACTTCTCATTTGTTTAATGGCCTCTTGAACTCCATTAGCTTCCAGTTGAAGTTCATTTATCCAACCAGTCTCATTCTCTTCATCTTGACTGAGTTCTTACTTGGCATTGACAATGGTTTTTGTACCATATTTCTGGACTTATTTTATTGAACCATGATGTTGGTCAAGATCCCATGTAACAACATACAACTCTTGTTAAAGACATAACTGTTGAACAATTTTTTCTTTAACTTTTTTCTTGAGTTCTGTCAACTTTTCAGTGTGATTGGACTCATCTTGGGATAATGCTACTTGAAATTCATTAGTGTTGGCCAATAGTCTATATTGTATTAGATATTGTCAAATTTTCTGCTCTTTCTCACTTTTTTGGATGATTTCTTTCACTACAGTATGGATTTCGAGGTATTCAAAACTACCAAATACTAACATATTGAACAAAGATGAAATCTGTGGAATTCATAAGGATATTTCCTCATGGGAAATTTTATATATTATCTTATGTATATTCTTCTATTACTTGTGATGTGAAAGGAGAATATCCTTCTACATCTCTGGATCTAATTCATAATCTTTTTCGTAAGGAGGAATGTATTCTGGGGTTAATGAACTTAAAGAAGTTCCCAATTTTTCTCCTTCCTTGACAGTAGTCACTTCACTTCCTAATTTTTTTTGAGCTGATGCAGAAGCTTCACCTATATAACTAGCCATTAAATTTGGTAATTTTTTTGGGTGAATTAAAATTATGGTCAATTTCAAAATAATGACAAGAGTGAGCAGAATTACAATATTAGTGTCACTTACCGAACAATAGGTCGACAACTTGAGAAGACTCTCCCCAATAGTCTCAGTTTCAATAGTTTTGGTTGAAGTCTTTTGGAAGGGAATGGTTTCTATAACCTTCTCAGGATCCTCCAAATGAATATCCAGAAGATTTTCCAATTAAAGGTTCACCTGAGCTAATATATCCTCAATGGTGGGATTGATAGTGATATCGACACTTCCTTCCTGCATCGTCACTATAGAAGTTTCTTTTTTACGGAAGTTCTTATTTCAACTGATCACGGTTATAAAATTAATAATAAGAAGATTGATAGGACGAACAATAAAAACTCACTTCCATTTAGTTCTATACAAGGAAAATCAAAATATTTTAAAGTATTTATCATATTAATGGGCTTTAATACTTCTTCAAAAGACATGAAAAGATTCATCATATCATCCAATGATATCCCAAATCCCATACTAGTATCACTCATGGGAGAACTTGGAGTGGTTGTTTCACGACCCTCCTCTAACAACTTTTGAACCCAAATAACTTCTTCAATAATAGTAATGGGGTCAAAATTAGTTGTAGTGGGATTTTATAGTGCATGCGACGAACAAAAAGTATCACATAATAGAAGTAAGTTGTTGTTACACATAGTTTCTCATGAAGCACTTTTGATTTACCAGGGGTCTCCTCTCTCTTGGTATTAGGAACATGAGTAGTAATAGGAACAAATATCGACTCCTCTGTCCTAAATGCCCCTTTATTCAAAGGATCCACTTGGTTGGAAGGGATTTTTTCTTGTTTGGAAGTACCCTCCATGGTTCCTTGAGGATCATAAATGATTTCTCTAAGAGAGGAAATTGAATAATTTCCTACAGTTCTAAGAAGTTTAAACACTTTATATGAATAAATTTAAAATTCATGTTCTTAGGAATACTTACCACTACTAAGAAAATGTTTAACCACATTTTTTCTTTCTTATATGTTTCTGTTAATTTGATTTCATGGGAGGAATTACATAATCACCTCCCAAAATAGGTGTTAGAGACTGCAATTCCCCTTCTATCTCATCCTCCATGTCCCGTTGGCCTGAAGATATCTCTTCTAACCCACTGGGTGATCCAATAACTCTAAGTGCAGTACCACTAGGGATATACTGTGGGGATGGAAATTTAGTTGATTTTCCTTTAGTCAAATTGAAGTTGAAATGGAATTTCCCATGAGAAATAATTATTTGACTAAATTCAAATAGAAAATCCGAAAATAATTTGAGAAAAAGGAAACTCGCATCTTTAAGATCAACAAAATCACACCATTCTTCATCAAGTGAAAGGTCAATCCATTCAGTGGCACTATGATATATCATCTCTTTCAGTCTTTTTGTGGTGGGAATTGATTCATTTATTGCATATATGAGCATATACATTTCCTAGATACAAGTTCTTACATCATCAGGGTTTTTCTTAAAAATAATATCTAAAAAGGCTCGTAGATCTCCTATTCTCAGAATACACAACCCTTCACATAAATATATCCATGTGGTTTCAGTATCACAATGAAATATTTTCCATTTTTGAACCTCCTTAGGTAGTATATATTCAGATTAAATTCCAAAGGGTTGTGAATATGATCCTACAATTTTATATTTGAGTTTATTCCCAATTCCTACCTCCATAGATGATGGATGAGAAAATGGGACCTGCTGCTCTTCTGAATAATGGAGACTATACCACCTTGGTACAACTTCAGTTGGTACTGATGGTTTATCACTCTTTAATATAACAGGAGGATTTAATCTTTCATGAGGTTGCTTTGGTGATCTTGGAGCCTCATTACCACCACCCTACGACTCCAATGAATCAACCTCTGATGATGAAGAATTACCTTCCAAATGAGATAGTTCCTTTCTAATGCCTCTATTTATCCTGAACTGAGGGAAAAAATGATTTAAAACCCCTTTAGGGTGTGATTAAACCTAGTTATCAGTATAAAAGATAGTTAATATTCTTGTTGCATTAGAAGTAGGTAAGTTGAATACTTCCCCGGTTTTCTCTACAGTCATCAACAAACATAGTTGTTGGGCCACCATAAAATGTTTCTCTAATATGACATGCACTGGAGGAGATACAATTTTTTTTGCAAATAATTGAATTGGCATGAAAATCTATAAGGATCATAGGCCTCTCATATAATTTTCCTATCAATACTGGTGTCCAATACACCATCCCTGAAAGCTAACATATATGACCTTAACTCTAATATAGGTGTTCCTTCATCAAAAAATATCCCCGTTGGTGGATTCCTATTAGGAGAAAGATTAAATTACTTGTAAAAACATAACATGTCCTTAATATATTAAGCATTCAAAGATAGAGGTGAAATACCAAAAAAATCTTGAACAGATGGTGGAAACGAACGTCCAAGGAAATAAACCCTACTATACACTACATAAGTTCTGAAATGAGTAGTGATCCACCCCGATAAATCTTGGATGGTCCTCCTATTCTGAAAGGAGACTTCCCTCTGTAGATATTTGACAAGATAATATGTATCTTCAACATAATAGGGGTAGCTAACCCTACCATCCTCTTCTCTGCTAGATTGGCCGCTATAACAAAAGTTCATGGCCTAATGCCACCATTAGAATATTTGACGAGAAACATATATACACTAAGACACATGGTTATGAAACCCATAATATGTGTCTTCATAGTAATTTTTTAGTTGACTTCATACCCCCACTTTTCAAACTCTCCCTTCTCTAATTTTGTCCAGAAAGTGTTGGATTCACCCCTCTTTTCTACCTTTGGATAGCTTGTTGGAAGAGTGCAAGTGGTGCCTTTCTCATTCTTCTTCACCAGGAATATTTCAATCCACTCCTCTGGGTGAATATCCCTTCTTGTGTAGGACATTGTTGTGTTTTTATTCTCGAGTATATAAAATATCTTTATTAACTAAAAAACTAAGCATAGTGTCTTTTCTGAGTCATTTCATGTCACCCTTGGAGGAATAAATTCATCATACATTTCTCCATGGATTGGAGCTTTAGAGACATTTTAGACATCCCACCAACTGATGTCTACATCTCAATGTGTCAAATGGAAGGAATTAGTATCTATAATCAATCATCTTTACAACTATGGAAAAAAATTTCCATTCCTATATACATAGGTTTTTCTAACCCATACAACCTCATAAATTTTGATGCCTTTTAAGTCATCCATAATCTCTGCACATGTCTTGTGCACCCAATACACCCACATCAATGTGGGGTTGACACCCCATCCTGGGTGAAAATCCCAACTTTTATTCCATCCCTTTGATTGATCTATCTAAGAATATTAAAACCTGGATGAATAATTATGCATTTGTAGCTCGGGTGTATGTGATTTCAAATCTAGAGCACACATGATGTGATTTATGAAATGGGATTTAGTTACCGTACCGACATTGATATATGTTCCTATAATAGAAATATTGGTAGATGAGAAATTGGTGTGGTCTTGAAACTAGGAAAGAAGAACATAATTATTTAGATCCAGTATATTGACATCCTGTATATGGCCATAAACAAACAACGAAAAATAAATTCCCCTTGGAAAATCAAAGTGATATTTCCTCAGATTCTTTGCCAAATCTGGGAGAGTAGTGTCATAGATGTCAAAGGAATCATGCTGGAAAATCTTCATCATATCATCAATTCTCTTGCTGGCCAATTTTTCAATAGTTCCAACTCTCTTGGTAGCCATTGAACCTGCAAAAGAGATCAAAATTAATCTTATAGTGAACTAATTTTGGACTTTTTGAAAAATTAAATAAAGAAAATTTGGAAAAGTAATTAAGGTGCACAAGTTTGGATTCATCATGTAAGTATAAATCTGGCATGAAAATATGGCGCCCCATTCAGGGCGCGCAAATAAAAAATGTACAAAAGAAGCATGAATGATTGGAGCATCTAAGTGAAAACACTTTTGCGTTGAGATATGGATTTTCGGAAGACTTTGTAATTTTCACTAAAGTGAAGACCTTATATATAAGTGATGAAGACTACCCTATGCACCATGTCCTTGATCATCCATACCCCACACACTATCATCTTGCGATCCACATAACCCACTTTGACCTTTTTCATAACTTTACCTCAGTATAAGACCCTCTATTAATTTCAGATCAAATTATAAAGGAGGGGGGGTATTTTGTTGACACTCTATTTTATTATATTGATAAAAAAGTGAAAAAGGGAAAATAATTAGAAAAAAGAGGTGAAAATACATAAGTAAAATCAATATTTGAAAAGTCTTGAAATTTGGATCGCCCCAGTCAAGCCAAGGCATTGTCGGCGCACAAGATACTTTTTTCACCACATTTATAGCATGAAATACACTTGCGCGCCCAACCACCATTATCATAAGGTCACTTATTTTCCTATAAATAGACCCTTGGGGTATTTATTTTTATGAAAAAATTTCCTTGATGCCCAATTACTACTCTGGTCTCTCTAGTGCTTCATCCAAGTCTTCCAAAACCCTAAAGGTAGTTCTTTAACACCTACGGTGAAGGAATTAAAGGACTATCATAGGGCTTAAGTCCCTTTAGTGTTTAAAATCCATAACACTTGCATGATTTAAGAGCCCAACCTCTTTAAATAATAAAAAATCGCACACCACCCATTCCTCTCAAAGGAACTTGAACACCCTGATTTTGGGAATACCTATGAATACTCTTAAAGGCTTGAGTCAAGTATCACCCAAGTTTTAACACCCAGGTTGTTCGTCACATAAGTAAACATCAGGTCACCCAAGCCTACTTGAACACCCATTCCTGGGTTCCAAATACCTACTTGCGACCCCCTTTGATTCAAATTATCCCTTCAGCCTATACAAGCCTTTCATCAATCCTTCTTCAAAGTCATTCATGGAAATTAATATTCTTCATTGGCTCACTTGTCTAAAAGAGATTATATTGAAACCTCCACTAAAACCTACTAACTTATCAAACATTTGGTATGGGAACATCACCATGTATCCTATTTGGGTTTGAGACATTCCCATCCCTCATTGTCTCTAAAACCTTGAGCCTCATGTCCCTAGTAAGAATGGTATGGTTCACTCCTTTTACTTTTGAACAAATTAGAAGTCTCCCTCCATTATGAGGACAACTTTTAGCGCATCCATCCTATTATAATCCCCTATCCATTCATGTTGGAGGCTGTAGTCTTTCTCCTCTATTCTTCCTTCACCTTCACTCCTTCCTTACATTGGAACCTCATCTAATGTAAATTGAAGAGAGGGAAGGTTCATTTCCCCAACCTTGTCCACCATCACCATCATAGGCTTGTCCTCTTGCCTAGTGGAAGTTGAAAAATGTGTGTGCCTTTATTGAATCTTTCACATACTCTTATTTCTCACACCAAGGATGACTCACATGGGCTTAGATATTTGTGATGATCATAACATTTTCACAAAATCCTCATTGAATGAACTATGAGAACTCTAATTCCCTTCAAAACTGGGATATATATGTAGACTTCCAAAGGCCCAAGATCCATCTCATCTCATCTATAAATGGGCATCCTCCTTAGGAGTAAGGTCCAACCTATTTATCTCAAAGGATCATACACCCCTACGAGATTCACCGAACTACATGGGATTTGATTATCATCCAAATGAGATATGTAGGAAGCCTCCCTGAGGTTCAAACCGAATAAATCTAAATCAAACCTATCCATTCTAGGCCACATTCCCTGCAGGGTATAATTCAACTTGGAAATTCATATCTTTTCCAAGTTTTCTGGGGCTCCTTAGGCATAAATCCTACACCAAGATTTGACTAAACACCTTCTACTTAGATGTCCTTACCACATGACATTAAACTATAAGGTTGGGTTCTTATCACACAAAATTAAAAGGAATGATGTGTCCCCATATGTGGAACTGAACTATGAGGGTTCTATTTCATTTCACAGGGATACATAAGTATCCCATATATGGGTATGATCCCAACATCAAAACAAACTTTCATCTCCTTGGATGATAAAAAATTCTAGAGTTCCCCAATGAGTGGATTAAAAACTAGAATTATCATAACAATGATTAAAATAATCTCTAAATAATATATGACAGAATACCATTAATGGAGAACCTCAAATACAAATAGACGTATCCATTAATAAGGAACCTTGAATACATACAAATGATTATAAATGTTACACATGCTAATAATTTATTGAAAATTTCAAGGGAAACCTATGTTATAGTTGGTAAATTAATAAGGATTCACAAAAATATCATAAATCTATAAGAGAGTCCTGGAGTAGGAAATAATTCCCCGCAAAAGGGTGTGATGAGTTAAACCCATATCCTCTCGACCAATTTATGTTCTTAAGTATTGTAGGTACAAACCTAAAAACACCTGCCTTTGGAAAGAAGGTCCCTTTGGATAAAGAACCATTGGATATTTCGAGATCCATAAATAAATCCAATGGAAACTTCCCAGAAGTAGTGATTCATAACTAGAACATATGTTCTGAGGGAGATGAAACAAACTCTAACACCAAACATGGATTAATAAATTTATTTTCTAAAATAAAATATCACTCAAACTCTAAAACTATAAAACCATGAGACACGTTTTTTCAATTGATTTCCAAACAAACTAGACCTGTTATTTTATCTCCCTTTTTCAAAATCAATCAATCTAATTATTTTTCTCTTTCTTAAAAATAAAATAAATCAAATTTCTTTTAAAAACCTAATCAAAAAAATTCACTGTCTCTCTGGGTTTGACCTTAAAATTTTCTAATACTATAGTTTAATTAATAAAGTAGCATAATTTATGTTTTTATAAAGTTTTTATTTTTATTAGACCTATAGGGAAATAACGACACCCTTTGGGCCTATCAGTTAACCATAATCCTTTTATGTGAATTTTATTTATTTATTAATTGTCTTATGACTTAATTTTAGTGTATAAGTTTTATTTTTTTATTTGGAACAATTTTATAAAGGCAGATTTATGCCCTTATAGTAATTAAAAATCAAGAGGGACTTAAAGAAACAAGCTTGACAAGCTATACCTTAGGATAGAAAAAATGTAATGTCATAGGATTAAGCAACAATGCTTAAAATGTTATTCAAATAACATTACAACATAAAAACACAAGATATAGAAAATTGGTTTTTGTTTCTTGTGAGATAACTTGGAGAATTAAAAAAAAAGAAATGAAATTTACACCTCTAATATAGGTAATTATTTTAAGGTTTCCATGTGCTTTACATCATAGAATGATGGATTTTCTCTAATGATGAAAGTGTGGATGAAACACACAATAAATTCTACCCAATGGATTGAACATCATGAAACTCTGTATATGGGTTAAATTAATAGAAATGTTAATAAAGGTAGCATTACAACCATTTCACCATAGGTAAAGTCAACACATGTTAGGAAACATATCAATAGAACCTATGAAGTTAAAACATAAAGTTACAAACACACAATAGAGTCAATTATTTAGAATAAGAAATTACAAGAAAAATAAAATAGAATAATTACTCAAAATTCCAAGCATTGGGGAAATATTCATATATGGTCATTGATAGAGATGAGAATCCATGTGGAATCTATGAATGCCAAGGGGGACCATCAAATGATCCATGTATATACCAGTCTAACTGAAATAGGCAATGTAGTAACATCTTGTCCACATGGAAGGTGATATAGGAAATAGAATAATATGAAGATCATGAGAACTAATTCCCACACTTTACGAAGGATTTGAAATGAAGTATGATCACCTTAAGTCATAACTATCTAAGTGGAGACATCTCATGATGAACTTATGTACACTTAGAAGGGATCCAAAAACCCAAATCTAGATGCTTTTGATTATATAATATTGAATAATACTTTGTAATAATAGTCCCCTAACATGGAATTAGAATATTTTCTCAACTAGGACTAGATTTTGTTTTCTTGCCTTCTACATTTTCATTCTATAACTATGGTGTTTTCTACCTCTATTTTTAATCTATTTTCATTGAGGGGTAACTTGTTGTGGTTATTCAAAGGAAAAAACTAGTGTAGATATTGAGTTTTTATATATATATTTCATTATTTATTCTTCTATTTAATTAATCCAAGATTTTTTTTGTGATTAGAGATGTGGGTTGGTGATAGTTGTGTAACATTACTATTCATAGTTTGTTCATTCAAGCTTACCATTTCTCATTTATCTAGTATGCAATTAGATAAGTTTATGGTTATGGAGGGAGTAGTCCATGCATGTGTCTATGTAAGATAGGTAAAACTACATAGAATTGGTTTCTTGAATATTAAAATACTTGAGTAAGGTTATTCTAGGTATCTAAGACTATGGTACTATTATAAACTCCTTGAGTGTGTAAACCAGTTCACATAAGAAGATGATATCCATGTTTTAGTGAAATAAATGCACTAATATTAACACTATAATTGTGGATATTACTATTGTAACATGGAATCCATTTAGAATGGATAGATTTAGAGAAATATTTTGAGAAATATAACAAAATTAATTGGAAAACTCCCAAGTACTAAGCTATGATTACTTTATAACACCCATCTTCCTTTTCATATGCATTTATTTTTCTTTTATTGTTTTTCATCATACCCTCACAACCTACACTTCACCTTACTTTATTTAAAAGAAAATGTTAAAATATAATAATGTGAAACAATAATAACTATGTTATTTTGGATTTCTTATAATATAATCATAAGGTTATCCATTATATTTTACTATTAGGGGTTATATAGATTTAAATTTAGTGACGCTATGATAGGACACTTTTCACTTTTAACAACATGTCTGGAAATCCAAAATTGTCCATATAGTTGATCTCATTGTGTTTTTCCTATTTTTATTAAATAATTTTAATATAACATGTTAAAATGGAAAATTTATTTGGTGAGAACATTTTCAAAGTGTTCTATTATTACTATGAAGGCTATGGACACTAACCATGGGAATTTGAATATGAATAATAAAGATAGTACACATACCAAAAATATAAAATGAACCTTCTTGGATAATATATGATGTTGATATGACCTTGAAGATGTATTAATACATAATAGAAATCTAGTAAATGATGAATAGTACAACTGAATGGGATACTTAAATGAAACCCAAAGATACCAAAATGCTTGGCCCATTGATGTTTGAAGTCATGAATTCTTATTTTTATAATGAAGTTGAGAAGATCAAGAGGTAGTTAGTGGAAGAATTTCCACTTCATGATTCTATCACTAACTAATTCATAAAGGCATTGCAAATAGATAAAGATAAACATGGTGAAACACATGAGGGAATATACAATACTAGAAATTTAAGCTATAGCCACTAACCTATAACTACAGTTTTATAGGTCTGTGGCTATAGACTGTTTATATCCTCGCTTTAATTAAGAATCTGTGGCTAAACTTCTAAACATCGATGTTTCTTTTTTCTTCTTTGGATTTCGTTGGCCTCTCCTCTCCTCCTCCCCGATCCGCGACGACCTCTCCTCTCCCCGATCTGCGATGACCTCTCCTCTCCCTGATCCATGACGGCCTCCCCGGAGCTACACAGATCAGAGTGGTTGTCTGCATCTCCTTGTTTAATCTGCTTCAAAGAAGGGGCTTCCAGCATTTTTTAGCTTCAATGGAGATAGGAGGCTGCTCATGGATACATTGTTGGTTTGATGACAATTAGGAGGCTAAACCCTAGCTTCGTCGCGGCTATGAAGGAGGGGCTTAGACTCTGCATCAGATCAATATAGGATCCTTGGTGAAGCTCAGTTCACTATGATGTCCAAGAAAGGAGGAAATTGTGAGCTTTTCATAGTGCGTGCAACTTTTCCAAGGATTCTAAACCATCAAAAGTGCTGAATGATTCAATTGATTGATGTCTGAGAGTCTTTTAAGTTTGTTTCATGCTGATTCTGGGCACCACTACAGTTGCAATATGGGGGTGATGTCCGCTGAGACTACCCAAGGGATCATGCCTCTACTGCTACCATCAAATAGGTTGGTTTGAGTTCATGGATTTGATGTTGAGATAATAAAATTCAGGAGCATCAATTGAAGGGCTATAGGATCATGTTGCCACTACCCTAGGGTGTAAAGGGACCCAGAGATCGTTCCTCCACTATTTTTACATGACCGCCTCTGCCCATGAAATCCGAACCAATCCTTGACGATCCCTGCACAAGCCCTCATACACCGTAGAGATCCTCTTGATATGTTTCTGCAGTTATGGTACCTCACACAGACAAATTTCATCCCTACAGATGGCCACCACATTGGTCCATCTCCTGATGTAGACATCAATGCCCAGCTTAGAAACCTTTCTGTTCAACCCCCTTTACATGTTACAACATTTCACATGAAGCACCGTCCCTTGAAGACCTGCACCACACCAGCTCAACCTTTCCTTGATGTCCTTTCCACACACTGCTATAGTGCTTTCAAGGCCCCATTTTAGCTACAGATAGCCCACCATGCACCATCAGGCCAACTGTAGTCCACTTGAACGTACATTGCAGACCCAACATGCTAGATTTCAGACACACCCCTCAATGTTGTACCTTTGGAGTCTTGTTGTAGCATGTTCACACTCCCAAACCAGTATATGAATTTGTAGTCTAAAGCTACATGATCCATCCCTTTTCAATTTTTCCCAGCTTTGTTTTACACGTAGCACCTTAGTTTGACCTCAGCTAGTGTAGACATGAAAACCAACCACCAAGCACCCCCTAGCCCCTGCTACCGATCTACCTTCAGCCATAACCATAGAGAATAGTTCACTTAGAAGCCCTTGAAGTTCTATTGAGGTTAAAAATGATGCATCTTCCAGGTCGGCATCAGCATTAGTCAAATGGCAACCTCTCTGACCGCAACCCTCCACTCCGAACCATCGACCTCTCTCACGAACTCTCTCACGCTGTTCATAGTGGCCCTTCAGAAGTAGGACTCCAATGGCGCTTCAGTTTGCAATTTTTGTGTACATTATGAATCTCCCTCCTTCTATTTCCCTCCCACTATAAATACCCCAATACAAGAAAGTTTTACATCCTTCACCCCAACACTGGTGAAAGTTGAATTATAAAAAAAGTTCCACAACCTATGAATTTATTCAAAACTGACCCGTAGTAGCTTGTTGGTATTCACAAGCATTGAGTTGATGACATGCATTATAGTAGCTAGCTATTATTTACAAGCATTGTTACACGAGTTCATGAATTTTATACCACTCATAAGATTTCATTGTTTAAAATTTTTATAGAATTTTCACTGATCAAAATATGTTTTAGGGTTTTCTTTTTTCTCTCTTTTTAGGACCGCATAAAGTTTACATGAGTGTAGTGTAATGGTATTAATTGTGGAAAATGGGTTTGATTATTTAATTTATCTTTTATTTTTAAAGAAAATGAATATTCTATTTACCCTTTTTATGTGAATGTAGTTTAATTTACTAATCTTTTTCTTATACATTTATTTTGGAAGATTCTTCTTTATCAAAGGCTAAAATAGAAAAGATATTTTATAGTAGTGTTGCTTTGTTTATTTTGCTAACTTTATATAATATTTTGTATGTTTGTGAGTTACTTTTAGGATGAAGATAACTACTTCATTAATACATAAGGATCTATTTGGTTCACATGTAATAAATGAAAGAAAAAGAAGGAAAACAGAATGATGTTTGAATTCATGAATTTTATTCCAATTGTTAGTAGGAAGTGGGGGTTTACCAAGTTTAACTGCACCAATTAATTGAAGTGGTAGATAAGTAAAAATATTGTTCCCGATGGTGTTAATTGAAATATTTTGGGATCACATTTATTAATGTTGTTTCTTAGGTAACAGGTTGGCTTCCCTTACCCATGTTATTATTCACTTTACACCTATTTGTTTCCCCTGTTTTTTTGTGTTCAGAATTTTATGCCACTGTTGTTTTGTTTGGTTGTTAAATTTGTATATAATTTTATGATCAAATTTATGGAGTTTGTGACCTTCCTTATTGTTTATATTTTGGACGTTTATTCATTCTTTCATTTTTCTAGGTTGGATGCAACTGCATTTATTCGGATGCTACTGCATTTTTGGATGCCACTGCATTTTGGATGTTGTTATTTCCCCTATTTTGTTTTTCATTTTGGTTTGTATTTTCTTGGATTTTGCTACATTTTTTGGATTCCACTGCATTTTGGTTTGCATTTTGGAATTGGATGGGGTTTTTTGGAAGCCACCCTACTGCTGCATTGGGTTGGGTCTGGGTCTGGGGGGGGCTGTAGGGGGATGAGGGAGGGGGGATGTTGAGGGGTGGGGGTGGGGAGATGGAGGGGATACTGTAGGGGGATGAGGGGGCTGGGGGGGGGGGTTCATGGGTCTGGGTTTGGGTTCAGGTGCATCGGGTTGGGTTTTACTCATATAACTTGACCCAAACTGACCCAAACCATGACAGGTTGGGTTGGGTTGAGTCCTTTGGCCATGTGTCAGGTAACCCGACCCCAGCGGGTTGGGTCGGGTTGGGTCAGGTTCCCACAAAGCACGTGATCGACCTAATAATTTTTTTGTTGGGTCGAGCCCCAAAACACCCTCAACCCAACACATGAACACCCCTAAAGCCCAACACTATTATGAAGAATCATCTCTTGGACTGGATATTAGGTGGATCTTTTGATTTTCATGAACCTACTTCACACTATCTATGGTGGTATTTTTAGCTCCATGGAAGATGTTCTAGAATTATTTCATATGTTGGAGGTACATTAAGTCCTTTGTTGATTAAGTAATACACTGTTGAATTTGAAGGCATGGGAAACATCGATGTCTCCTTCATGTTTTATTGCTTGGAGTACCGGGTGCGGGGTGCGGCAGGGCTCAGGGTGCAGGGTGAGACATCTCTATTTTTTTTTCTGGAAACTAATATGTAGCCACGGTTTACAACCATGGTAGTATAACTATTTTTTGGAAAATACAGGATGTGGAATAAAAAATTATATTCAAGAATTGTGTATAGTTGTTCTCACTAGCAATTGTTTTAGATCCTTTTGAGAAAAATGGTTTTTAAACTACATATTATAATTTTTTAGATGCATTAAAATGTTTTTTCCTAGAAAAAGGGACCATGAAATTGTAATTATTAAAGAAGATTTGGTGGAAACAATGTGTAATGTGGATCAAAGTGTGATCAAACTGGTCTATGATGTATCACCGTGAGCCAGGTAGTTTCTATTATTTAATTAAGATCCATTTAATTATATAATTTAGATGGAATTTTCTATTTCATATAATTAAAAAAAAATATTTTTGCCTCACCTAAACTGGTTATAGGCACAATCCATAGCTTAGAGATTTCATAATAGTTAATTTTATTGAGGTAGAGTACCGCAACTAAATTCATTTAATAATAAAATATTATATTTGGGTGATGAATTTATATTGTTTCCTGATTTTTTCAGTTGTTAATAATTAAACCATTGGTAATTTGACATCCTTCAATCCACCTCATATTTTTCAGCAATAATGATCTAATGATTTGTTCTTGATAACTAATTGAGAGTGTTAATGTTCAGGTTGCTTCAAAGTGATGAAGGATGGAGATCAATTTTATACAGGATGTGTTTTTTAGGCCGTCGCCATCCTTGCAATGAAGCTCACCAGGGTCTCAAATTATGGTATGCTCATAGAACTTGGATTAGAAACTGGTTCATCTATGCTGAGAGGTGTTGTCAAGGTTTGGGACATGGGGTTCAGTAAGAAGAAGATTTGGGGGTTGAGGAAGAAGAGAAGGGTATTTTGGACCTTTTAAAACTTCAACATCCATTCCACCCTCGAATTTTTAATTTTACCAAACATAATTTATAAAAACCATTTTCCACAAAATAAATTGGATTACCCCTGATCCGAGCACCCAAGTCGGCCTATGGAAAGGCTCGTGGATCATTCTCAATCCCTTCAAGCTAACGATAATTTTTGAGGCATCAGATTATGCTCTATGAGAATATTTTTCCTAGATAAATATTATTCAACAAGTAGCAGAATTCCATCAAAATTTCATCATGGTGCGTCCATGCCTTAGATGTCCTTGCATAACAAAATAAGTAGTTTCAAGGGGGCAGGGGGCAGGGGGCAGGTTGGAGGGGGGCAGGGGGGAATGTTGGAGGGGGTCAAGGTGCAGGTTGGAGGGGGGTAAGGGGCAGGGGGAAGGTTGTAGGGGGCATGGGTGTAGGTTGCAGGGGGCAGGGGGCAGGGGGCAGGGGGAAAGTTGTAGGGGGTAGGGGAAGGTTGGAGGGGGGCAGGGGGTAGGGGGCAGGGGGAAAGTTGGAGGGGGGGCAGGGGGTAGGGGGTAGGGGGGAGGGTGGAGGGGTGTAGCTGTGGACAGGTTAACAACAGCCCCTGTTCCGGGTTTGAAACCTAAAACTTCTTTTCCGTTTTCTTTTATTTTATTTCGTGTTGTTATTTTACTATTTAATAACATTTTTCTTGTGCTATCTGGGAACGAAAAAAGCTAGACAATAACTCATACGCCTGTTGAAGATCGAATCATACTGTTGTTGGAAGCATAAACAAACATCCAGGTTCATGTTTCTACTTTGTTTTCAATGTTTTTTATGTTTTCCACCTTCCTCTTTAAATTGTATGTGTGACATTGGCCATTTAATTTGACGGTTTATGTAAAATACATTTAATGTGTGAAGGTGCGTATACCCAGTGGGGGAGAAAAAAATTTTAGTTAGAAATCTCCAACATGCCGCGGTCACATTGTGGTCACGCCACGGTCACGCCGCGGTAATGCCGTGATTTGGCCCTGCTCCGGCCACATCCAGCCCACACCTGCCCCTTTTACCTTCATTTTAGCCCACTGCCACCAGCATTCCAGCCCCGCAACAGCCCCCCTGCCACCTTCGAGTCAGCACACACCATCCCCCCAACACTTGCAACCAGCCCCCTTCCACCAGCATTCCAGCCTCCTCCCGCTCCCTTCGCTCTTGGACAGAAGATGCTGCCCCACAGATGTCGCTGGACCGGGCCAACACGCCGTGGTCACACCACAGTCATGCCGCGGTGACGCCTTGATTTGGCCCTGCTCCAGCCACATACAGCCCACAGCAGCCCCCTTCCACCTTTATTTCAGCCCGCTTCCACCATCACTCTAGCCCGAAACAGCCCCCTCTACCACCTTCAAATCAGCCCACACCATCTCCCCAACACCTGCAACCAGCCCCCTTCCACCAGCATTCCAGCCTCCTCCTGCTCCCTTCGCTCCTGGCCAGAAGATGCTGCCCTGCGGATGTCGTTGGACCTGGCCGACATGCCGCGGTCACGCCGCATTCAAGCCATGATTTGGTCCTAGTCTGGCCACATCCAGCCCACACCAGCCCCCTTCCACCTTTATTTCAGCCCGCTTCCACCAGCATTACATCCCGCAACAGTACCCCCTACCACCTTCGAATCAGCCCGCACCATCTCCCCAACACCTACAACCATCCCCCTTCCACCAGCATTCCAGCCTCCTCCCGCTCCCTTCACTCCTGGCCGAAAGATGCTGCCCTGTGGATGTCACTGGACCGGGCCAACACGTCGCGGTCACGCTGCGGTCACGCCGCAGTCACGCCATGATTTGGCCCTGCTCCGGACACATCCATCCCACACCAGCCCCCTTCCACCATCATTTCAGCCCGCTGCCACCAGCATTCCAGCCCAAAACAGCCCCACCTTCCACCTTCGAATCAGCCCGTACCATCTCCACAACACCTGCAACCATCCCCCTTCCACCAGCATTCCAGCCTCCTCCCGCTCCCTTCGCTCCTGGCCGGAAGATGCTGTCCTGCGGATGTCGCTGGACCGGGCCAACACGCCGCGGTCACACCGCGGTCACTCTGCAGTCACACCACGGTCACTCCGCAGTCACACCGTGATTTGGCCCTGCTCCGGCCACATCCAGCCCACACCATCCCCCCTCCACCTTCATTTCATCCCGCTGCCACCAGAATTCCAGCCTGCAACATCCCACCCTGCCACCTTCGAATCAGCCTGCACCATCTTCCCAACACCTGCAACCATCCCCCTTCCACCAGCATTCCAGCCTCCTCACACTCCCTTCGCACCTGGCCGAAAGATGCTGCCCTGCGGATGTCACTGGACCACGCCAACACGCAGCGGTCTTGCCGCGGTCACGCCGCCATCACGCTGCGGTCATGCCACTGTCACTCCATGGTCACACCGCGTTAATGCCGTGATTTGGCCCCGCTCTAGCCACATCTAGCCCACACCAGCCCCCTTCCACCTTCATTTCAGCCCGCTGCCACCAGCATTCCAGCCCGCAACATCTCCCCTGCCACCTTTGAATTATCCCGCACCATCTCCCCAACACCTGCAACCAGCCCCCTTCCACCAGCATTCCAGCCTCCTCTTGCTCCCTTCGCTCCTGGACGGAAGATTCTGCCCTGCGGATGTCGCTGGACCGGGCCAACACGCCGCGGTCACACCGCGGTCACACCGCGGTCACGCCGTGGTCACACCGTGTTTATGCTATGATTTGGCCCTGCTCTAGCCACATCCAGTCCACACCATCCTCCTTCCACCTTCATTTCAGCCTGCAACAGCCCCCCATAATCAAGATGGTAGCCTCACAATAATTCCTGGGTAACAAGATTCTTAGGATGAATTGGTTTTGGTACTGAAGGTTGAGGATATTTTTATCCATATTTAGATTTATGAGTCTCTTAAGGTTTTTTTGTAACCATCTCACTAGAGGGTCCAAGTTATAAGTGGTGGAAGTCTATTATTCAGACTAAGCCAGACAGAAACTATTCTTGGAAAAGTTTCAAGGCATTGTTAATTTAGCATTCTTTCATAATGAAGTGAAGGTACTGATGGCTATAGAATTTTCTAGAAGGGGCTGTCCAGGTGGGGTGTCCAAGGGCTTTCCAGGGGGGGTGTCGGGGGGTCTGCAGGGTAGGGGGGAGGGTGCAGGTGGGGTGTCCAAGAGGGGCTGTCTAGGGGGGTGTATAAGGGTTGTCTGGGGGGGGGGCTGTAGGGCAGGGTGCAGGTGGGGTGTCCAAGTGCTGTCCGGGGTGCCGAGGGATTTGTACGGCAGGGGGAGGGTGCAAGGTGGGGTGTCCAAGGGCTGTCCAAAGGTGTATTTACCCATATTTTTTTGATAAAGAGGAATGGTTCACTGTATAGTGAAGAAGGTTGGTGTAGGGAAAAATCATTTAGATTATTTTGTAGTTTTTTCTTCAACTCCTCATTTTCCACAAAATCCATTATATATTGAGTCTATTATAATGGTATTTACCCACATGTAATATAGACCGAGTCATTTCAAAATTGGCCTCTTCTCCCCTAATTTCAGAATCTGTTGGCTTCATGCTCACTGAATGGAACGGTGAGGAATTCAATTATTTAATGGTTGGATTTTTGTGTGGTTATTTCTTCTTGGGAGTAATTCACCTTGTCCTGGTCTTCTTCCTATTGTTCTTGTGAAAGATATTTATTCCAACTCTTTTGGTGGAAACTCATTGTTCACATGGGTTGCAGATTCTCCTAGGTTGCGGTGTGGTTCCTTCTCCTGGGCCTCCCCTTACCCTTTCATAACCTGGATTTCCATCATTTTATCAGTGACCTGGTTGGATATTTTTTTGTGGAAAAGAACATTTATTAGCTTCTTGATGCTTCCTCTTCCCAGATCTCTGTGGATATGGATCTCTCCAACCCTTCCCTATCTGAATCCTCCTCATGGAAGGGACTTTATACTTGTGGAAAAAGCTCTTCCAACAATTCCTAATGCATTTCATCTCCCACTTCCTATTGAAAGGACACTTAGAATATTTGTGAAAACACTTTCACGTTGGTCCTTAGGCCCCCAAAATGGTGTTTATACTCTTAATATCCCTTCAATTCAGCCTAATGTTTCCATGGATCCTTGTGACAAGGGTGCGTCTTCGTTTTCCCCCACTTCTAATTCACCTCCTGCTGTTTCCCTGGTGGTTCTTCAACTTCCTATAGTGCTTCCACTAGTTCCTATTGTCCTGCTTCCCCCACCTTACATACCTGGTCCAAGGAATCTTCCCACTCTTCTGGACGTGTGGCCTTCAGAGCCTCCATTACCCCTCCTCCTTGGCTGTGTCCCACCTTCTGATTCTACATGATACAACTCTTTTGTGGTGTTCATGACTCATGTGAATGTTTATCCAAGAAATTTCCCTCCACATAGTGGAAAGCTTCATTTTCACAAGGGTATATAGGTGCTCATCTCCCTGCCTTCCCCCAATTCAGGTGATTGATCCGAGTTCCTCAAGTTTCTCCCCCTTATATATAAAATTTTTTCACTTTCTTTATTACCCCTCCAAATTATCTAGAATGGGAAATATATCTCTCTCTATATTCATGCATCTCCCCCACGTGAGGGACGTATACCAAATCTTAGTCCAGGATCCTTCAGGATTCCAAATCCTGTAGTAGAGTTTCCTCTTTGCCAGCACCCCCACCCTTCATTAATGACATCCCTCTTACATTGGAATTCCTTGGGCCTAATCACCTGAGGATAAGACTATCATCCTTGTTCATGAACTTGATCATATCATCCATTCATTACATTTCTACCTTGAGCCTATACAAACCTCCTGTCGCATTGTGGGGTTTGATCATAGGATCAGGGTGCACAACATCATGCATGCTAACCCCAAAAACATTCATATTTGGATGTTCTTTCATTATATCATTTCTATAGACCTTTTTTGTTCCAATGATCAATTAATCACCTTAATTATTTATGTCGATAACCAAAAAATATTTGTAAATTTTGTCTATGAAAAATATGAGATGATTTCTAGAGAAACCCTTTGGTAAGAAATTCATTCCATTGATCCTAGGGAAATTCCATGCATCATGGGAGGTGACTTCAATGTTATAGTTCATCCATCTGAAAAGAAAGGTGGTAGAGTTTTACCATGGAGGGAGAGTGATGCATTTTCTTCATTCCTCTATCAAAAGGGTTAAATTGACATTGGTTATTCTCAAGACCAATTCACATGGTTTAACAACCAAAGGGGGGAACCCCATGCATGGAGTAGGTTTGACCGCTACCTAGAAAAATTGAATTCCATTTATTTCATTCAAAGTGTTAATTTTTTCACCTTTCTTGTGATCTTTCAGACCATTCACTGATTCTTTTGACCCAAAATGTCATTAAAATTGTGCTCAAACTCATCAATTAGGTAATGATCTAGATTATATGGTCAAATAATTAATAGGGTCATCCCAAGCACCAGATAAATAGCGTGGTTGGATTTCCAATATAGATGTAGGACCTATAGTTTGGTAAACATAAACTGAATATTTTTCTAAAATTCACCCGAATAAAACCAATCAACAAGCTTACGATTTGATTCTTATTCTAGAAACTGAATCTGCACTTACCAATCCCATCACTCAATAATATTATTCTTTGTTGAATGTGGTTTTGAAGTCCCCATGGTCACACTATAGCGGTTTCATTTACATAGAGATTAATTTCCTACCGCTACTATAAAAATCCCTTGGTTTTATAACCCTGTCTAGTCAAAACACTATGCAGTATTGTTATCCATTATATCCTGAAAACTACATGTAGTCCCATAAGGTGAAAAAAATGTATCAACTGTACTGATGTAATTCTCTATACTAACCTAAATCTATTTTCATAGGTCTTGAAAAAATAATGAGAACCACAACCATGAGTAAAAACATATGGTTTGGTAATTAAAACCTTCATGTTTGTGATTTTGGAAAGATTTCTAGAAGTAAATAGATGGATGTCTCTTTTATCCAGTAAAAGAACTACCATAACACTTGATATATGTCTAGTGAGCATCATCTAATTTTCCTTAACCTCATGCATACTCTGGAGATCAATCCACTATATTTCTCATTCTACTAGTTTCCTACCATGTTCTCATTCTCCAGCTTCTATGACCAAATATTTTTCTTTTTCCATGTCTCCCTCCTTAAATTCCCTAAGTTCTTTGAATTCCTGGATTCACACTTGAAAAAGACTTTCAGGGCATTTGTGCATTGGTCTGTATGGTTGGCCATAGTGGAAGCATAACCCATTCAACTTCAATTCCCCCAATTCATGATGACTCATATCTCTCACACCATTACATTGGTCATATCTATTTACGTTATTCATATAGTTTTCTCATTAGTTTCATTCAAAAATAAGTCATTTTGTGGGTAAATTTGTAATCCATTATAATGGATTTTCTCCAAATAATGTTGGAAATTCCACTAACTGTGAGACGCTTCATAGCTCTTCAGATTGTTTGAAAACCTCTGTAACCAGAAATGTCTCAAGGAGCACGCTACACTCGATCCATCCCATTTATCTGAATTATGTTTTTTTAGTTCTTATCAACTTTTTTTTTCATTTTCTAATCCTCACTGCATATGTTGCTCAATTCTATTCAAACTCTCAAGAGTTTGTTCTTATAAATCACAAACTAATAACATCATGCTTTTCTTCTACACCTCATCCAAAGACATATGTTGGCTCTTGTTCTACCCTCTCATATTTTATTCCATGTTTTATTACATAGATGCTATATTTTCTTTAATACTCACCATAATGTTTTTTATCTAAGCCACATTTTCTCTTATTCTTGTTTACCTAAACATTTTAATACACAATTTTCCAACCTAAACATAGGTAGAGATCAAGTTGTCTTCCACCCAATGTGTGTGTCAAACTACGATTTGTGAATTGATGATCGTCACATTATTGTTTCTTTGAGTTTCCATTAGATTCATCCTCACCTATTTCCATCCAATAATGATCACCCCAAACACAAATAAATCATCCTTGGTTGATCCATTAAACTCATAGTTCCCCATTAGAGTCACTAAACCATTATGATTATGTGTGTGTTCTTGGAGAGAAATAAGAACACAAGAAAAAAAGATGAATTATAGGGGTATTAATGTTAATTCATGTTACTAGTTTGGTAAGATAAATTGGGAAAATGGTTTGGAGCTAGATATTCCTCCTTGACGTCCACCTACTGCAAGAATGTAGAAGAACAATAGTCAGACCACTTCCATCTATAGGTGTATGTTTCAGCATGATTTCTTTTCATTGCTAACTGAATTTTATATTGTATCACAATCCATGCTGAACATATACTAAACCATGTTCCCTATCAGTACCACTAACCAACATATGATTCTTTTCCCATTCTGTACCTCCTCCATTGATAATTATGTTTAATAGGAGGGATTCTGGAGAAAGGGGTAACACCACCATGGCTCGAACCCCAGTAGCTACCAACTTCTATTGATCATGAACCACAAAATTGATGTTGAGCCTGAACCTCAATTATTTAGTTGGTCCCACATTTTTCTTTCCTCCAAAAATTTAAAACCTCATCACCTATAACCTGACAATTGGGGAAAGGGGTGTGCAAGGGATGTGGGGGGGGGGGGGGGGTGTCGAGTAGGGGGGGCTGCTGTCCAGGGGGTCCTGTAGGGGGGGGGATTTTGTCCATGGGGGTCCAGCAGGGGGGGGGGATGTCCAGGGGGGTCCAGCAGGGGGGGTTGCTGTCCAGGGGGGTCCAGCGGGGGGGGGGGGGAGGGATGCTGTCCAGGGGGGTCCTGAAGGGGGGGGGGCTTCTATCCAGGGGGTCCAGCAGGGGGGGGGGGTGTCCAGGGGGGTCCATTAGGGGGGCTGCTGTCCAGGGGGTCCAGCGGGGGGGGGGGGGGGGGGGCTTCTGTTCAGGGGGTTCAGGGAGGGGGGGCTGCTGTCCAGGGGGAAAGGGGTGTGTAAGGGATGTGTGTGTATGGGGGGGATGTCCAGTAGGGGGAGGGCTGCTGTCCAGGGGGGTTCTGCAGGGGGGCTGCTGTCCAGGGAGGAAAGGGGTGTGCAAGGGATGTGTGTGTGGGGGGGGGGGGGCTGTCCAGCAGGGGGGAGGGCTGCTGTCCCAGGGGGTCCTACATGGGGGGCTTCTGTCCCGGGGGGTCCAACAGGGGGGGCTGCTGTCTAGGGGGGCTGGGGATGCTGTCCAGCACGGGGGTGGGTGGGCTGCTGTCCAGGGGGTTCAAGGGATGTGTGTGTGTGGAGGGGGGGGGGTGTCTAGGGGGGTCCAATGGGGGGGGGGGGGGGTGCTTGGGCTGTAGTCCAGGGGGTGTGGGGGATGCTATCCAGGGGGGTCCAGTAGGGGGGTGCAAGGGATGTGTGTGTGGGGGGGGGGGGGGGGCTGTCCAGGGGGGTAAGGGATGTGCAAGGGATTTTTAAGGGGGGCTACTATCCAGGGGGTCCAGTCGGGGGGGGGGGGGGTGTTGGATTGGTGTTTCCTGATCTGGTTGGGCCGAATGCTTGTGGACTACAACTCTCGTGGGTCGAGCTCCGTGGTGTACCTGAAGATATCCCAGTTTCCTATGTGACTGCCCAGCCGCATCAAATGATTGTGGTCTCTAAATAGGCTTATAAGGCCCCATCTAATGATTTTTTAGAATAGAATGAGTAGACCCACAACTCAGGCCAGAAAATACATGACTAAGACCAGGCTCTTGATGGAAAGAAGGAGAACTTCAGAACTACTAAATGTGGATCTGATGAAGTTGTCCCAGACTCACCAATGCCTAGTGCGACCATGTCTAGACATAAGGTGAAAACCAACAATTCAGGGTAGGACCTACATGGTTCAGGCGAGTCACTTGGTGGATAGTAGGAGAACCGCAGTGCTACTCTATATGGCTATGATGAAGTAGTCCCAGACACACAATTGGGTAGTGCTGGTTCTGGGCATGCATCTGCCTTGCCTACTTCATATTTGGTTAGACAATATTCTCATAAAGGGGACTATTTTACTTAGGTAGAGCCTGCGAAATCAGGAAAAAGGCGAGTTTCAAGAGCCACAGACGTAGGCTTTGCTCACTCTCTAAAGAAATTCTTGCTTCTAAGTGGGAAATCATGGGTGGAAGATGTAGATGACAATGCTCCATCCAAAGATATAACAATTTGAATAAATAGGAAGGATGAATCTCCCCCTTCCTCTAGGGAAATTGATGAATGTCCTGAGGATAAGGCCTCTAAAGGAAAGGCTAAAGAGAACAGTAAATCCAATAAACTGAACAACATGAAGAAAGGGGGCCTCAGACCAGAGGCAAGTCAGCTCTTAATAAATGAAGATTTTTTCTGGAATTTCCATGGGTATGGAAACCCTCCCATAGTCAAAGCCCTTAGGCACATTCTTATGGCCAAAAAACCTTTAATGATTACCATTGATGAACTGAAAATGATGTTCTCAAGCTGGAAAGCTATAAAATTGTCTTCAATTGGATACTCACCAATCTCATAACATGTGAATGAAAATACAGAGTAGAATTTTGTTGGATTGGTGTTTCCTGATCCGGTTGGGCCGAATGCTTGTGGACCGCAACGAAAATGCTTGTGACCGGAGCAGGGGGTTTGTTGGGGGGGGGGGGAGTGCAGGGGACAGGGTGAGGGGGAAGGGGTGGTTTTTTGGGGGAAGGGGGGTTTGCAGTGGGCTGGGGGGAAGTGAAGTGGGTAGGGGGGAAGTGCAGGGGGCATGGGGTGTGTTGGGGGCTGGGGTGTGTGCAGTGGGTTGTGGGGAGTGCAGGGGCAGTGCTGGGGAAGGGGGCAGGTGGGGTATGTTTTTTTTATGGAATGAGGAGACATATAGCCATAGTTTAAAACCATGGCAAAAGGCCTATAGCCACAGTTTAGAACCGTGAAAAAATGACTATAGCCACAATTTTAAACCATGGAAATATATATTTCCAGACTTAATATCATGCCACGGTTTGAAAACTGTGGATATAGGGCTATAACCATGGTTTTTGGGCCTATAGCCATGGTTCCAAACCATGGCTATAGATTTATTTTGTAGTAGTGATATCTATCATGAACGTATTTTTTTATTTTATTAATCTCAATTATATACTGATTTCCCTGTATTGAAATTGAAAAATTAACACAAATAATTATAGCTATAAACAAATTTTAAGAAGAAGATACATAATAGGAAGAAACTATTTCCTGGTTACCCTTAAATTATGAAGAGGGAGCTGGTGTAGAGTTAAAATCACATGTAAAGATCACAACTTATTACAAATAAGAGGAAACAAAACTTCATAGTTTGGAAAATAAGTTATCAGTGGACACCAAAGATCCTCTAGATGTAGTTGAATAAAACCCATAAATTTTCTTATCCCCACTTTTCAATATTTTTTTTTAAATAAATACAGAGTGAACCTAATATATAATACATAAGGGAAACTTTAAATCAAATGCATCAAGAATATAACCAGATGAACAAGAATGTGGTGGTCAACATCTTATAATCCACATGAACTACTGCCACTATTTAGAAGAAGATAAAGAAAATTTAACACCTATTAAGGAATTAACCCAAGATTTATTTCCATTTCAATTTTTATTTTACTTTGTTTAAATAAATTACTTATATTGTATTATTTTTCTTCTAATTTTAATAATTCCCATTGTATAGGATCCTAATTCATGTTTCTACTAAAAAATAACAAGGATATATTTATGTTATTCATTTTCTATTCACTATATTTATTTAGAGTTCTAACTACCTGAAATTTAATGAGGCATAAACAGATAAGTGTAGAGGATGGATACAAACTATTAGAGGAATTATGTTTTGTTTTTTACTTTTGAGTTTTTAAGTGTTTTTAAAATATAAAAATAGATAAATATCAAGCTTAATTGAATACCTAAGGAGGTTTTTTTACATTATTGAAGTTTAATAGAGTATTTAAACATGAATATCTAAACATAGGAGTATTATTGATATGATTTTTTATTTATTGATTTAAATTTTTAAAGAAAATGGATTTCATTGAATATGGAAACTAATACCAAAAGCATTGACCGTTTCCATATTTGAAAATTTTGAGATATTTTTAAACCCTTTAACACATTCTTATAATTCCATTTTGATTGAAATAAATTTATCCTTGTCATGATAACTATAAATTTTTTCACTTTATTTCAATGTTTTTTAGAAAATTGAGGTTATGTTTCAAAATGACCTAGACACTAATTTAAAACACATTTGCAATATCACTCATTTATAACTAAAAATTTCATATCATCTTTATTCTAGGACCCCTGGAATCCATGAAATACCTGATATGTATATTATTATAATCATTATATCCTTACCTACCCTTATATTTATATTTATTCATTGTTTTTCTTGAAAATGGATGTGGTGGAAAGTGTTGTTACATGGAATTTGTGGGAGGACTATTTACATGGTGGAAGGATTTGATAGTGTGGAATTATTTATAGGGAATAATAGTTTACAACACCACTCTATCTCTCTAAGAAAATAAAATAATGAAAAAAATACTAGTATGAAAATTAAATAGAAACAAAAATATAGAGAAAATGGGATGTGTGGTGATGAAACTTTTCATTTAATATTATCATTTCTCTGTGAACCTTCACGATAAATTAAGAAGTGTGGTGATGAAAACATCATATAAAGGGGGAATTATTTTGGTACTATCATATAGTCAACAACTTTTTAATCATGAATTATGCCTAAAGATCCCAAACTCCTTATTTTTTCTTTATTTTTCAGTGTTTACCCACACAAATTCACCCAAAGAACAACCTTTCATAAACCTTAATATTGAATAGGTTCTTAATTCCTTGGTGGAGAAACAAGATATATATTAAGTATATAGTGATGTTTAGATGATTTTGATGATGGGAATAACTTTTCCAAACCACACTATGAGTGATGAGGAAACATATATCAAAGTAGGTAACTGCAAGTGAATATGGGTGGAAGTTAAATAATGAGATAAATATAATAGGAAGAAATGAAAATCAAGTAATTATGATCATATAGGATGAACAATAAATATAAGTATTTTTTAAATTAAAAATATATATCATATTAAACTATTGAAATTGAAATTGACTTGAGTATATTATTTCCCTTAAATTTACTGAAAGTATTTCTCGAGAGTGAAATAGTTCACATTTGACAGAATGAGACTGAGTAAAAAATGTCCCAATTTTTCATTATTAAATTAAATTTCAACATTCATATAATAATCATAGTTTAAGTGTAAAAGCTTCATTTTTAATTTTTGGAAATTTTAATTCATAATTGCTCAACTCATCCATTTATTTGAATTTTATTAGTTTGTTCAATATTTTGTGCCTTAATTTTGGTGGCCATATTTTAAATAAAGTTTTTGTTTTTGAATAGGTGTGAAGAGGTATATCCAAGACCTTGTTCTCATTGAAAATAAAAAGTTCTATGAAGAAACATGCCTGATATTGGTAGTGAAAACATTGGGACAATGCCCACACCAAACCTTAGGAGAGAGAAAAATCCATGTCATAGGATGCAATACCAATGCTTAAAACATAATTTGAACAAGACTATTTTATCACAACATAAGACAATGATAAGAGGATATCACTACCTATGAAAAAAAATCAAGGAATAGATAACATGGTTATGTTATCTATATCACCAACATCTGTAGTGGTTTTCAAGGATGTCGTCTATAAGAAATCATAGGAAAAAAATTTCTCTCCAGAATTTCATGTGTGTATACCACACACAACAAAGACTTCCCAATGGATTGAGCATCACAAAACATTGTATATTCAGAAAATAAACAGTCATTCCAAATTAGGTATCATTGAAACCATATCATTATCATTGAAGTCGACAAAGGAATAAACATATAATAATAAGACCTAAAATCACAATGCATACATTGATCAACACTCAACAAAATATATAATATCAATTTAGGAAAATCTAAGAATAATAAACTTCCAACATAACTTATAAGGATAATTTTTTGGATTAAATAACTAAGAATTTAAAATGATGGACATTAATATCTATGTGGAAGAGATGAAATCTTGAGGGTACCATCAAGAAACCTCCATATATATTTATCTAACTAAATAAAGAAATGAAATAAAACTTATCCATGTTTAATATGATTTGAGAAATGGGAAGAAGGAGATCATAGGAACAAAATCACATACTTTCCTGAGGCATGGTGATGAAGAGCATCTTGAGGCTTTAAATTCCACATGGAAACATCTCATAAAGAACTTATGTCCATAAGATAGTGATCCCAATACCTGAAACATGATGTTTGTGGGTGTATAATATAGAATGGGGTTGGGTAATAAGAGTTACCTTATAGGGAATTAAGTTAGATTTCTCAACTAGGGTTAGATTATATTTTCCTACTTTTTTCATTTTCATTATGTGATTTTGGTGTTTTATCCCTTTATTTTTTACTCCATTTTCATAGAGGGACAATTTTTCATAGTTTTTTTGAGGGAGAAACTGGTTCAGTTTTTAGTTTGATTATATATATATATATTATTTATTCTTATAGTTTCTTAATTTGAGGATTAACTATTATTGATGATAGGTGCCAATGATAATTGTCTATCTTTACTATCCAAAGTGGGTTCTTCTCTATATTGTTTGCTCATTTAAGATTTCCCTTCCTTATTCATCCTATATATGATTTGTGAACTATATATCTATGGAGGGATTAGTTAATGAGAGAGACTATGTAATTTGGGCCTCACTATCTATAATTGGTTTATATAAGAGTACATGACTTGAGATATGATTTTTAGGTAGCTAATCATAGAGTGTTATTATTAACTCTTTGAGTTTGTAATCCAATTGACATGAGAATATTAGATCAGTATGTTCATAAAAGAAATGAAGTGATGTTCACATTTGAATAATTGATATGACTACCATAATAGGGATTCCATTAAGAATATAAAAATTTAGGGAAATATTTTAAGAACAATTATCGATTGAACTAGAAAACCCAAATGGTCCAAGACCTAATTTATTCTTAACACTGTTAATCTTAACCCACCTGCACTTTTGTTATATTCTTGTTATCATACCATCAAAAAACCCTATTAAATCTTAAATTATTTAAATAAAAACATACAAATATAACAATGTGAATTGATAATTTTTATGTTATTTGATATTCCTTGAGAGATAACCCTCAGGTAAACCACTATATTGAACTCTTACGAGTTTAATAAATTTAAAAAAATGAATATATGATAGGTCAATAGGTATAGGTTTTTTTTATAAATTAAGTTAGTATTATCTCATTGTACTCACAATTTAAACACCCCCTTAATTTTCCTCCAAGAGTATATTTCAAATGTTCCTCAATTTTCCATATAATGGTGGTCAGATTATTTGGGGTTTTCTAAATGATGATAATAAAGGGTTTTGTAGCGGATAAATCTCATAAAAAATGGTATAAATAAACCTCAAAAACCAATTTTTTACATAATATCCAATCATTCATTTGAATTGAATAAACATTAATAAATAAAACACCCTTCCTTTGTTGAATCCAGATCCATATTTTTTTTATTGTGGCTAATAAAGACAACTAAGAATAAACTAGAGGAATCTTACCTTCTAGGGTTTCTATTTATTACTAAAAATCTCCTAATGTTTTTGAATATTTCCTCTTAAATTCATGATTTTTTAAAACCATAATATTGAATGATGGAGATAAGTTATTTTTAGTTTAAGGATATTTCATAGTGATTTAATTACTATCTCGCATAAATCTATTTTAAAAGTAACGGGCCTAATTTTATTGATATCCAAGGACACTCCTTTGAACTCAAACATTTATCAAATGTTTACACTTGAATTAAACATTTCATAGATTTTTGAAAAGTTTAATTTTTTAATAACATTAAATGCATACTTGTTTAAAATTTAAAAAATAGATTTTGAAAATTAAATCCTTTGAGTATAATCATATGAAATTCTAAACTGATTATGATATATTTAGTGGATGAAAGTGTCCAAATAATTCATAAAACCAAAACGTAGTTACCTTTACCTTATTGTGGTTCACACTCAAATAATCCACAACATGGTATATACTATAATTTAGTAGTTTTAATTTAGTGTATATTTTTATTATTAACTTATTTACACAAAATCCATATAATCTTAATGTAATTCGACTTAATATCACATAATATGTAACTATTCTAAGAATCATATCCAAAAAAATTGATATCATTTAAAACTATTTTTAGATAATATAATATATATTTTCACTATATGTTACATAATATATACAAATTTGTGAAACTAAATCCAAGAATACTTATAGATATTCTAAAAACCACTTCTGGAGTAAATATGAATTTTTTGTACAAAATGTTTTCAACAAAACACAATCCTCATTCACACAACTAAAGAATATGATCCCATAGAAATTTATACGATTGAAAAAAGTTACCTACATAGAAAACATTAAAAATATTCACATGATTTTTTTTAATGAAATAAAAAATAATAAAAAATTACTTTAAGTAATCATTGGTGTATATAAAACAAAATTACTCAAATAATTATAATAATTTGGATATGGATAAAAAATATTCTCAACTAAAAAGATAAGATAATATCCACTCCACTTATAAGAATTATTTGGGTTAAATTGTGTACCAAAGGGAATTGAAAATAATAACAAGATATGTAAAAACTATAAATAACCACATGATAAGATAAATTTCATTTTGAATAGAAATAAAAAAAATCTCTAATAATAATTAATACATAAAAACCTTTAATTCAAAAGTGAGATTAGAAAAGAAACCCTTACGACCTTAGTAACCTTTGAATCAAAATATATTGAAAGAGATATTATTATATGGATTTATAAATACCTTAAATATCATAAAAAAATTATAAAAAAAAATTATGGAAATTATATATACCACAAAAAAGGAAAAAGTGGTTAATTTGAAACATATCTTAATGAATATAAAACTAAGATGTGAAAACCCAAACCTTAGACATTTTCTTGATTAGGCGCATTCTAACACCCAGAATAATAAAAAAACGATTAATAATTTATTTTATCACCTTATTCATGTGTATTACCTTATATATTAATCTTTTATATTAATTTAGTACATATTTATTACTTATTTTTGGTTAATTTTTATCATTGTTTATTAGCAGTTTCAACGGTTCCTTGACTATTTCCGTATAAAAATTTTAATCATAACTACATGTTTATGAGTTAGTAATCACTATATTATTCAATTAACTAGAATATAAGTTTCATACTGAGTTCTAAAGTTCTATTTTCATTCAATGGGAGTTTCAAGTAAATTTCATAAAAATAAAATCTTTAGTACACTTGTTTTGATAATATTTATCAAATAAAAGGTGGTATATTAATAATGAGTGAAAATTTTAATATTAACATTCCATAAAAAAATATTTACCTTTTAATATCATATTTTTCTAGTAATTATTTTTACATAGTCAGCCATTATATAAATTTATAGCATCATTCATGTAGGTGGTAAAATCGGCTCAAACAAAAACATGATATGATCAATGGATGGGTATGATTATGAAGTGATTATATTATAATATCACCATTAAAGAAGAATAATTATATTATATATATTTTATTAAAGTGATTAATTATATTTATGTATATTTTTATGGATATTATAAATGAAAAATATTTTTAAGAAGTTATTACTTAAAAAGAAGAAAGTGTATCTTCTCATAGAAACCTTCTGTGTTTTCATAGAATTTTGGAAATATATAGGGGCCATAATCTACCCAAAGTGAGAGATTATTATTAAGAATGAAAATATGGAATATTATATAGGGTAATTAAAATTTTAGGTTTTTTAAGGGTTGGTGGAGGGTCCCTTTTATAAGTGATAGGAGTGACATTTTTGTAAATACTTATTACTTATTATAAAATGATAAGTCCTTATCAAGTAAAGTGGAAAAGAAATTAATAAATACAAAAAATAATATGATTTTAGATATATTAATATCTCACAAACTCATTTAAATACAAATTTTTATATTATTTTAGGTCTTTACTCCTTGATTTAACAGTTTTACCATATTTTAATATTTACCGTGGTGACCATTTTTTATCTTGGAAAATTATTTTTATGAAAAAAACAATTATCTTATTACATAATTTGGAAATATAATTTAAAATATTAAATAAATTTTATCTCATAGAATTTTTAAAAGTGATAAAAATCAATTTTATTTTAAAAAACACATAACACCAAAAAATATTTTTTAGGAAAAATGTATTTATAAGCCTAAAATGCATTTATTATTATTTCTTGATAGGTGAAAATCATTAAAATAATACTAATATGTTTTTTATATATATTTTCAATGAATTTAATTAAATTTATTATTCAATATTTATAAAATTAGTTTATTAAGATAAAAATACATGATATATAGAAATATAGAATTCTTTGAAAAATAGGACTTTAAACAATAAATGATTTTATTCCTAATTTTTGAATTTTTTTTTAATAATTTACTAGGAATTAATAAACATATTTTTATTAGATCAAATGTTTTAAATTTATTTTAAAATACAATTTTATAAAAACTCCAAATAAAATAATGAGAATATATATAAATTTTATTACATTAAAAATTATATGTTTATATCTTTCTAACTTCTACTTAAAAAAATACCAAATAACTTCATATAATATCAAAGGTTATGATAATAAATGGTGGTGCTATTGGGTGGTTATTAGACTAGCATAGATCTCATAGTGATTTCCATGAGATTAAACTTCTCCCATAGATGTTTTTGGTCAAGCCACACTTGTTGAAGTTAAACTTGGGCTTGATCTAGTGAAAACCCTAGTGATACTACTTTATTTCCAAGCTCATACAAATGATACTTGTAAGGAAGAATAACATAATGTTATATCATTTATTCTTCTTTCTATATATATTTAATAATGTCGTTACTTCTATTTATACCCTTTAATTCAATCACTATGTTATAAAAGTAACCTTTAATTCTTAACATTTTATCTGAATAACATATCATGGTTTATTTTAGTTTTATTTTTTTGTGATACAATTTATTCAATATATTATACATTTAAAGAAAAAATAAATATTAAAATCACAAGGTTTCCCATTCTACACCTCTCAAATAAATTGAATCCTCAAAATTTTAATTTCTCTCAATGTTGAAAATATATGAGGGTTTCCTTAATATAGTAATGACTCATGATATAATTTCAAATGAAAAATAAACCTCACTATCTTAGATAAGAATAATGAACTCATTTTCCCCTCATAATATCAATATGTTTATATTTTAGTTTGTCACAACCATTTATACCAAATATAATTCATTAATTGGTTCTAAGACTTAGGAGTTTTTATAGGCATACCTTTCCAAAATTCATTTTTATAAAATTGTACTCAACCAAATACTAAAACCAAAAATTTAATGATAAAAAAATGATAAATATATTAATATTAATAAAATAATCAATACATTTATTTTCATTTTATACCATAATTTCAAACCAAGATACATTCGGTTCAACTATTGGTTCAAACTATAAATATTTTTTTCAACATAAATTTACCTATGTTTTATACTCTTAATATCAATGAAATAATCCCCAAAATAACTAACCTAAAATTAACATTAACATTCTTACTATATTATAAACCCAAAAATCATGGAAACCTATACTCTTGGAATATAACATAACCTTTATCCCCAAACAACATTAATCATATACCAATAAATATATACCTTAATCCTATATTCTCTAAAAAAATATTAATCTTTTTCCAAAATTACCTAAATTTTCTTGAGATCAAATTACATTTCAATTTCCAATCTTATTTAATCTTATATTTCCAAAATCAATTAACCCATTTTCCAAATTATAAATTATTTTATTGACATTAAATAACATATCGAACCTAAAGGCTATTTATATCTCAATCATGTATTATTCATAAAACCCAATAAGCATATCCCAAAATATCAATAATCACCTCAAAATCCAATCACATAAGATCTCAAAAGGGGTGTTTATGACTTTAAAATTATGATCAATATTAAACTAATTAATTCATGATGGCATCTAAAAATATTAAATTATCCTCATATGATAACATCGTAATATATAAAGTTATCTAAAACTTGTTCTGATACCAACATAGATTCTACATATCTATAATCCCAGATCTAGCGATGAAAACATTTGTTTAAAAACTGGGTTTGATATTGACTAAAGTGAACTAAACTTAACCATCAATAATTAAAATATTAATAACAAAAATTAAGTCACTTATATACCGAAGGCCTTTCAGTTTTAGTTTTTTAGATAATTAATAAAAAATATATAACTAAAAAAACCCATATCTTTCCCTTAAAATGGAATATTTTTCCACTAAACCAAGTGTTTATTATTTTATAATATTTTTTAGAATCATCAAAAAAAATTATTCACTCATGATAACCTTCAATACACATTATACATAATGATATTATTAATAACCTAGCAAAATATAAAAATAATAAGGGTAAACTTAAATTCATAGTAAGAGAAGACATAATCGATAATAACCGAGTATTAAAAATAACCATAAGATGAACATATGAGTATGAAAGAATAATAAAGGTAAATGAACAAAACATAATGAAATATTAACAATGAATCATATATCATAAAACATAAATAATTACATACTATTTTTTTCATAAGTCATTAGTCTTGGGAGTGTGATAAAATGAATCAATGACATGGATGCAATGCATAACATAAGAACATGACACATATATTACCACAAAATACGCTCCAAGGTTAAAAAATATGGCATTAATCACATAACTTTTATACCCATTTCGGGATTGGGATAAATAACTATGTACCATAACCTTTTAGGCTATGTATAACTACCCATGGGCTTGGGATAAACACCTAAGTACCACATCCATTTGGGAGTATGCTAACCACTTGTATACCATGATGTCATGAACTAGCCCGAATTCCATGGTACCATAATAATTTAGCCAACACTAACATATATCTAAGGGAATTTTTGATCCCCATGGTTTGGTGAATAACACCTGAAATCATACATGATCAAAGAGGGAACGTGTTTTCCACAAAATAATAGAAGATAAATGATTACAAGTCTGTATGATCAGCACTTTAAAAGAAGAATGTTCCAGAAAAAATAGTATAAAAGAAACCCAAAGTAGTACATCATCAAAGTACTTGACCACTAACAAGATAAAAACTAAAATATCTCATGTAATAAGTGGATGAAATCTCCACCAGTAACTTCCAAGACTTCAAGTCCTAAGGATAAAGAAAATACACCACCTCCAAGTGGTTATTTCCCTTTTCTCAAACCTGAAAAAAGATAATCTACAAATGCCCAAATAAAAAATGTAGTGTGTGAGCTATAAATTTTAATATGGTCTCACCAATTTCTCCATAATCAATATCATACAAATTTAAAATTTAGGCTATAATTTCAAATAAAAAAGGCATAAAATAACACTTTACATATTTTAAATCAAAATATTATTTCATTCAAATATATGGAAGATATGAAAAACAAATGTTCAAACATGAATAAATTAACAATTTATATAAATTAGTTGGCATGAATGAATAAGTTCAATAAATCAATGGCATATATAGTCAAATCAAGTAAAGTATCTCCATGAAAAAAATAAATATGGTATGTTAGTTTCTTTAGTAATAAGATCCTCACACTTCTCATTTATCAACACAGATATAGATATGTCTACACACTCAAATCAACACCAAATTTGGGGAGAAACTACAAGAAATCAATTTAGACCCCATTCGTGGAGTCACTATATGTAGTTAAGAAGAACTTGGTTCAGTTAGTGTTGTAATCATAAATCTAGTGCTAGGAGATCATGATCCTAGCATGCTTGTCCCAGTTACCTAATAACTAACTAGGAATACATTTTTTTAGATCAATCAATAAATTAATCTAATTGGAAATCAGTAATTTCATTTTTTTCAAAATACAATTTCCCAATTAAGTTTTAAATATTCTTTCTTATTTCACAATCAAATCATAGGTTTTCATCATTTCATTCCATTTGAAATCACATTTCAATTTAATCTATTTTTTTCAAGATCAACATCAAATAATTTCTTCAAAAAAATTTATAAATAAATCCATAATGTTTCCAAAATTCACCAAACAATTTCAATTTCATTGAAATTAGAGGTTTTCTCAAATATCATGACCAGTTCAAATCAAAGATCAAATAATCACAAATTCAGGTTTTTAAATTCATTAAAAACCCATTTCAATTTAATCAATAAATTCAAGGTTTTAATCATAGGGTAATTAATTATGGAACCACCAACCTTTAAATCAATGATCTATAAATTAACACCCACAACGATATTTGTAAATAAAGATGAAGGTGTTAGAGATCAATTAAACAAACATAGAATCAATATATATAAAATAGAGTTTATTTACATGAGTTACATGATTATTTATCAAACTCTAAAAAGGATAGAAAAATAAATCATAAGAAATAATAAAATAGAATATCCACTTATGAGAAGGAGATCAAATGAGATCAACGCCACTTCGATCCACCAAGAAAATGGTTTGGAAGAGCCAAACTTTCCTCTTCGGGTCCTCTAAGGATGAATGAAACATATTAGGGTCTAATAAGGGGATTAGGCATATTAAATGGGGGGGGGGGGGGGGTGGGTAGGGTTTAGGATTTAAAAATTAATTTTTAGGGTAATTAAAACCCTCACTAATGGTTTTCTTGGTAGGGACACACAGTTAGTAGTAACCTTGCACCATAACCATGCACCCCTACCGATTTTTGTTTGGGGTCCACAGTTTGGCCACAAAGTTAAAATAATCCAGTGTCAACTATGAATTATCCTTTTTCCATGGGTTCATGGTTTATAGGGGTTTCCACATAGTTTGGATAAACCTTTCACCCCCTTCTAGTGGCTTTCAATAGAGAAAATAGTTTGTTGGTCCAAACTACATGGTTTTCCTTGACCTTGCTTCAATCATGACAACCCTTTGGGCTTCAAAAAATTTCCAAATTCTCCCAAAAAAAACCCCAAAACAAGACCCAAATCAAATAATATCAAATAAGGGTTAATAAATACATGAAATAAGGTAACACGATGTTACGACCAACCCACCATAAAACCATTCTATCCCCAGAAATCCTATCAAGAAGTTTAAATATCAAAGATATGAGTCCACTTCTCTCTCATCAGTACCTCATAATCTCAAGGCTTATCAGAATCATATCCATGCTTACATAGCACATATACCATAGGTATTATCATCCCATAAATAACCATTGTCTTAGAATTAACAATCCTGAATGGATTCTTAGTAACAGATAAATTAATCTCAACATCAAGATCACTCCATCTTAAACCATGATATGGGTCAAAAATATACTTTCAAATCTAAGATACATGAAACAAATTGTGGATCATAATAAATTTTTATGGAAGTTATAAATGGTAAGCCACTATCCCCATCCATTAAAAAATATCAAAAGGACACACAAAGAAAGGAGAAAGCTTCCCTCGCCTCCCAATACATTAGTGACCCAACCAGAGTGAAAATATAAAAACGTCTTGGTCACCAATAGAAAAATCAAATGGTATACAAAAACGATTAGAATAATATTTATATCAGCTATGTTCCTTCAAAATTCTACAATGAATCAATTGAATCTTCACTATCATCTCTTGGAGAAAACTCATTCTAATAAAAGAAGTTTCACAAATCTTCAACTAAAAAAATAGATATTTACTTGGTCTTCCATACATGGTATCAAAGGGGTCCATCTAAATTTCCAACTGGTAACTATTATTATAAGAAAATTCAACCAGTCCCAAGTGGATGTTCCAAGATCCCAAAAACTCAAGAACGCATGCTTGTATTATATCCTCAAGAATCTCTATAGCCCGTTATGTATGCCTGTCTATCTGTGTATGGTATGTTGTACTCAAATGAACTTGAAATCCAATCACCTCATAAAGGCCTCTCCAAAAATGAGAGTTAAAACATGGATCTCTATCAGAGACTATATTAGATGTAACTACATTAAAATGAACAATCTCTTTCACGTAGATTTTTACCAACTCCTCAACTATGGTTGTATCATGAATGGGTATAAATTGATACAATTTGGTCAAACTGTCAATCACAACCCATATCGCATTATATACTAGAGGGGTACACAAAACCCCCAAAAAATCCATAGAAATATCATACCACTTTCAAGTCGGCAATAAAAGGGTGCTGAAGTAAACTCAAATATCACTAGTGCTCAGCCATGAACTATTAGAAATTATAACAATGAGAAATGAATCCAGCAATGTCTCATCTCATACCTAACCACTATAATTATCACCGCGTGTCATAAAACATATTTATGGTACCTGGGTACACCACCCACTATGAATTATGGAAATATCCCATCACATATTTTCACATAGACAAATGAAAAATGAATTGATTTTGAAATCACATGATACCCTCAAAAGAGAATTACCAATCACCAATGGTCTCCCAACCACACAGAGAGTCTCTAATGCCATATATTTCATCATCAATATCTTTCTCCTAAATAATCATTTCAAGAAGAGAAGTGGTTAAATTTATACTTTCCAAAAAAATATCGGTTCCTTCTTTCTAGACTGCAAAATGAAATGGTACAAAAAGATCCATAAATTTGTACTCTTTTGGTGATTCTTTCATGGAATGGTTTGGAAGTTTTCTACTTAAAGCATCACAAAAACATTCCCCTTCCTCGGGGTTTAGAAAATGATGAAATCAAAAGACTATTGGTACTCCACCCAACACCTCTTTCAAAAATTCAAATATTTTTGAGATAAGATATAACTTACGATCTTGTGTTCAAGAAACACAGTAAACCTTTCTATGAAAAGGAAATGCCACAAACACATAAGTGAAAGAATCATGGCTGAAAGTTCAGGGTCATGGGTTGGATAATTCTTCAAATGTGGCCTACAATTTTGAGAACCATAGGCTACCACATGACCCCACTATATAAGAACACAACCTAAACCCAAAACCAAACTCGATGATTCAAAAAATACCACATAACCCTATTTGGTCTCTAGAAGAGTCCACACCGTCACCTAATTGAAAAGATGTTTCTATTAAAAATAACTCTAACAATTATCATTCTGAGAGAAATTCACCCTATTCTAAGTGATAGTGATCATAATAGAAGGAAAATTTGAGAAATAATTTACAAATTGTAAATATATCCTGTGAAACCAAACAAGATTCGAATATCGAATAAATTTCACGACTGCTTCTATGTCATAACAGCTTTCACCTTCCTAGGATCAACTAAAATAAAATATTTTGGGACCATATGTTATAATAACTTCACTTCCTAAATCCAAAAAATCACATTTTAATATATTTTCATATAGTCTATGATTTCTCATGATTTCTAGAAAAAGTATCACATAGTGCACATTATCCACCTGAAACTGAGAGTGAAATAGGATGTCATTCACAAAGACCACAAAAAATGTATCGATATTCTAATGGGAGATTATAATAATCAAATCTATAAATACTACAAGAGCATTGGACAAAAAAAATTGCATGAAAAGAAACTCATAATGGCCACACCTTCTCTGCATGGCGGCCTTATGAATGTTTGGTTCTTTTATTCTCAACTGGTGATAACTAGATTGAAGATCAATCTTCGATAACCACTTTGACCCATTAATTTATTTAAATAGATCATAAATTAATTGTAATAGATACTTCTTATTCACCATAAATCGATTGAGTTTCCGGTAATCAATGAACATGAAAAGTGTTCCCTCATCCTTCTTATCAAATAGAACAGGGGACACCTAAGGTGAAACACTCAAGCATATAAATCCTTTATCTAATAGATCATCCAAATTAGTATTAAATTATTTATGTTCAACTGCTTCCATTTGGTAATAAGAAATAGACATAGGCTAAGAACCAAAAACTAAATCTATAGAAAACCCACCACTTTTACTGGTGAAAACCAGATAAATCGGAAGGAAACACACAGGGAAAGTCAAAAAAAAATTGAGAGATATGTTTAATCAAAGATTATTGATCTAGATTAAAATAAAATAGTAATATTACTTTCCACAACTCGGGATAATAAGTTCCATCTCTACTCAAACTTGGGCCCATTCTCTTTGAAAAACACGACACACCCCATCAGGCACAGTAAAAATGTCTCACTAAAGATAAAAATCAATTTAAGACTTATTAGAAATGACCCAATCCATCCTAATAATAATGTAAAGTGGTTTCATGTGAAGAAACAAAAAATTCTAGGTAAGCTCAATCTTTGATAAAGACTAGACACAAGCAGAATAAATAAGACCCTACTATCTCTTTGTTATGAGGGGCGTAATAATATCCATCACATAAGATAAAAGCTCCATAAAAATATTTAGTTGGTTCACAATACAAGTTGATATAAATGAGTGAGACACACCAGTATCAAATAAAGTAGTCACTAAAAGTGAATCTACAATGATGGTATGTTTAACAGTCATTGGACCTGCATCATCTTCCTCTAGAGACTCTCCCACTACATGAAGAATCTTTGTTCTAGATTCATGTGGCTAGATCCCCATTATTTATGAAGAATCTTATTGCACCATGGAATATTTTAGAACTCATGAGAACATACTGATGAACAGAGTAGAAAACACATGAAAGAAATTATATAGGTGGCCTGAGTGACCCTATGAATTACAAATATTATGTGCCTCAAAGAAAACTCTTTTTTAATTACCTACCTTTCCACACTGTAAGAAAGTCAAATGGTGTATTCCAGGAACTACATGAGTTCTAGAGGATTCCTGCTATCGAGAATCACCATCAAACTCATAATACCTTATCTTTCCTTGCAAGGAACTCAAAAAATATATAATAGGAGAATATGAACTCCCATAAACCCTAACTTACTATCCAGGTCATGCTAAACCATCAATTCCCTATTCAATACGTCAAAATAGGAAGTGATCTTCAATAAGAAAAAATAGGAATATATATTAGGTAGGAGACCCATATTGAACCATAAATCCCTCATATTATCATTTGATATAATCTAAGATGAAAACCAAACAAGATAAACAAATTGGTTTTAATAAAACATCATGGTTCTATCAGCCTACTAGAGGTTGAAAAACTCCATATTCTTATCCAGTACCATAGGTTCTGGATAGAAATAATCAGTGAAAATAACTATAATGTCCTTCCACTCCAAAACACTCATGCTACTTAACTATTAACATCAAATCCAAAAATCTCCTACTAGGACCTTCCAGCTTAAATTTATCACACTTCACCGTAATTGGATGAAGAATATCCAAGAAATAAAAAGGGTACTCTATCTTGTTCAACCAATCCTCAACCTCTTGAGGATCATTAGTTCCTTATAAAGAAGGTGTGTTCCAGTGAAGAAACTCTTATCATGAATTTCATATTCATCCCTTTGAGTTTGCACAAGTTTAGCCTAAATGGGAACAAGTGAAATTTCTGGTCCTAGATCTTGGACAACACACACAAAAATATCAAAAAGATTATGGTCCATAGGAGTGTCTACTCACTGTAGTTCACCTAAATATTCTTCTTGAGGCCTATTTAAATATCTTCTCAGATACATGATTCTAAAAAACATAAAAAACAATTCTTAAACATAATAATATTACTCACACTAACATCTCAAACAATATCAAAATGAATATCAATCCCAACAAAAAAGATTTAAAGATTTTAATTTCAACATAACCAAATCAAAACTATGGAAAATACTTGAATCAAATCAAAACATTACTCAAATACCCTTTAAAAAAAACATGTTCAATTAAGGCTCATTATGATGAGAGCTATCTATGAACTCACTCGTAACTATATCCCCAAAAAATGGAGAACATGGCATTGGGACAATTCCAATGTTTTCATGTAGGTTTACAATGGGTGGAATTTTTGACCATGACCTTATTTTCATCTACCATGAATGGTAATATTTTGCACAAATTTTATGTATTTGCAGTTTTTAAACATAAATGTATTTTAATATACTAGTTTATTTTTTATTAGTTCAATGTTAATTAACTTTTTGGGTCTCAAAACTCCCATAACTGATGTTTTTTTGTAATTAGATTCTAAAAGGTATGAAATATTCTCAACATATCAATAGACCTATAAATTCATCCTTGTTTCCTACACCGATTCACACATTAAGGATCAAGTTTTTGGTAAGATTTGGTATTCCCACTTCCCAGTTCATGGCTTCTGAAAAGGTTTTCTCTATTAAACAATTTTAAAAACCAAACACAACCTTATTTCAACACATTTGGAGGGGGTTATTGGTGATTTTTATTGATCATGTAGCATGGTGGACCTAATGTCGAAGATGGATTGAATAACATGGTTGGAGGGGATTGTCGTTGTTCATGAATCTCATAAAGTCATTATCAAAGATGGACACATCACACGTACTATATAGTGAACCACTACTATGAATGAAAAGGAAATCAAATCTCACAAACCATGATGATTCTGGTCGCATCCAGAAAATTTTAGAGGATCTCATGGGCATCTCACTAAAAAAATGCAAGTAGTTGTTTCTTATCCCCATGTATCTACACTTTTGAAATGTATCTAAATATATAAATTGTATTGAACAAATCAACACTATTTTTATGATCTATTTGAAATTTCTATATAAATTATTTTAAATGAACTTGAGTTGGACTTTAATTTATACATATATTCCCTTTTTTAGTGTGATATAGGGGATAGACTTCATCCAACCAAAATTGTGTAAAAGGGGACTTTCTTACATGAGTGGTGAAGAAATAAAGTGACAACCATCTTATAGGAGTATACTTCTATCCACAAACATAAGTTCAAGAAAGGGGACCTAAAAAAGAATAAATAAAGGTACTTTCTTGGTGAACAATGATAGGGATAAACATCTCATAGATTTTTACTTCCACCAACCATTACAGGTGCAAGAAAAGATATCTTCATGAAAGGGGAATTTCTTACATATGTGGATCCCTTCACCATTGTGAATCGGGCCATTAAAACCTGATGTATAAGAGAAACAGATTATGAATAAACATATTTTTAAATTATCTTTAAACTTTTTTTTTCAAATAAATACTATTTTTTTGAAGTATCATATAATCCAATTTGATATTTTTATATAATAAATATAATAAATATATTATATATAGTTATATTAATAAATATAATTTAGTTTCTTTGTAAAAAATAATGGAATACCCACATATAATATTTTATTTAAAAAATAATTTAAAAATATATAATTTTTTTTGGTATTTACAATAATATTGTTAATAATATTATCGATGTAAAGATAAATGTTGGTAATAATATTATAAACTGTCACACAAATCTATTGCTAAAAATTTTAACCAACATATATATATTATTATTTGGTATTATTATAATTATAACATAAATATTTTATATGTTGCAACAAAATTTAGAGATATAGTTTTTACCAAAAAATTAGCTACAAGACAATTTTTTTGGTAAAATTATTTACCAACAAAAAATAAAATTTTACCAACAGATACACCCCTATTGAAAAAATATAATTATTTTGTAGTGTAAGTACCACTAGGACATCCCAAACTACATACTTTCATCAAGGAGTGATGGGCAACCAACACCTTTGACACCATTTTGTCACAAGACATCCCAAATACCCTTGTACCCTGATGCATAATATAACACTAAAATAGCCTGAAGGGCATTCCTGATCCCCATGGGTTGGTGACTAGAGCCTTGAATCATACATGATTAAAGAGGGAACAAATTTTCTAAAGATTCAGAGAAGATAACAGATTACAAGTCAGTATTATCAACACTCCAAAAGGAGAAAGTACAAAAAAACATGTATAACAAGAAACCCAAAGAAATACATCATCACATTACTCAACAACTAACAAGATAAGAACATACCATCCCATATAACAAGTGTATGGAATCTCCACCAGTCATCTCTAAGACTCCAAATCCCAATGATCATGAACATCCACCACCTCTAAGTTGTTCTTTTCCTTTGATCAAGACTAGAAAAATATAATCTAAAAAATCCAAATGAAAAAGGTAGGGTGTGATCTATAAATCCTAGTCGCATCTCATGAAGTGCTCTGTAATTAATACTATATCAATTTACATATATAATATCAGTTCAAATAAAAAAAGGCATGGAATTACAATTTTAAAATTTTAAATCAAAACATGATTTCATTAAAATAGATGGAATATATTTATAAAAAATTAAAACAATTTTAAATTAACATTTTATGTAAAAAATTTTCTATATACCAGTTGACATAAATAAATAAGTTCAATAAATCAATGGCATGTATAGTCAAATAATGTAAAGGAAGAACAATGAAAAATATCCCAATGGTATATTAATTTTTTTTGGTAATAGGATCTTCACACATCAAATTTCTCAACACATCTCTAGATATGTGTTCACACTCAAATCAACACCCCATTAGGGGAGCCACTATGAATAAAAAATAAACACCATATTTGGAGAGCCACTACGGGAAACCAAGATGAAATTGGTTTATTTTGTGTTATCATCATAAATCCAATGCAAGAGGATAAATATCTTTGCACTCTTGTCCCAGTTACCTATTAACAACATATTCATACACGTGCTTTAATCAATAAATCAATCAAATTGGATATCAATAATTTCAATTAATTTCAAAATACAATTTCCTAATTTAGTTTTCAACATGCCTTCTAATTTCAAAACTAAATCATAGGTTTTTTTTCATTTCATTACATTTAAAGTCACATTTAAATTTAATCCATTTTCTAAATATAAAAATAAAATAATTTATTCAAATTTATTTCTAAATAAATTGATAATTTTTCATAAATTCTTCCAACAATTTCAATTCCATTGAAATTTGAGTTTTCCCCAAATCTCATTCCCATTTCAAATCAAATTTCATATTTCTAAAAATCCATGTTTTTAAATTAATTAAAAAATTACATCAATATAAACAAGAAATTTACGGTTTCAATTGTAGGTAAAATAATCATGGATCTACCTACCATTTAATCAATGATCATGAAATCAAAACCCACAAAGGGATTCACAAATGAAGAACGAAGGAATCAGAGATCAACAAATCAAATCTTGATTCCTGATCTAACAAAATGAATTTTAGATCCTTCTATTATATGATGTACTATTGAAATATATAGAGGATAGAAAGATGGACTCGATGAATTTATACAATAGGATATTCACTTACTTAGGGTCGATTGAACAAGATCAACACCACTTAAATCCACCATAAAAATGGTTTTGAAGATCCGAAATCACCTATTGGGAGCCTCTAAGTATGGATGAAATGTGTTAAGGTCAAATAGAGGTATTGGTAATCTGAAACCATGTGTTTTTAATTTTTAAATGAATTTTTAGGGGAATTAAAACCTGAGAAAATGGTTTGTTGGGTAGGGTTGCATGGTTAGTAATAACCATGAGCCCTAACCATGCACCTATACTGGTCTTCTATTTTGGGTGAATGGTTTGTACAAATGGTTAAAATAAACTTTTACCAACAATAAATTATCCACTATCCACGGGGTGCATGGATTTGATGGTTGACCACATAGTTTGGACAAATTGTGCACCCCTTTCCACTGGCTTTCAGCAGGGCACACAATCTGCTGGTCCAAACTACATGTTCTTCCATAACTATAAAATAGCCATGATAAAACACATGGGATTACGAAATTTCTAAATTATCCTAGAACAACCCCAAAATAAGAACCAACTTAGAGGAAATCTAAACAAGGTTCACGAAATACCTGAAATAAGATAAATGGATGTTACACACAACCTTCTTGGGATTAGGATAACTACCCATGTACCACAACCATTTGGGTTTGGGATAACCACTCATGTACCATATCATTTTATCATGAAATGTAAAACATTACCCAAACAATTGGAGGAATTTAATGGACCCATCCATCACACAATTGATGATACATACATACATGTTCCATAAGAACTTGAAAATATTCCAAACTTCATTATAACTTAGTTTACCTATTAGAATGAAATAAGTTTCTTGAAAAAAATCGTAAAACATGATCATAAACTATCCCATGAAAAAATTTGAATGGAATCATTAGATTATATCCTTATTTAACCTTAATAAATATTAAAGGATATTTTTATATATTAAAAACACATTTATAATAACATTGGAATATTTTTTGAAAAATGATAAGGAATATCCTTTTCTTTTGAAAGTTTTTTTTTAAAATAAAAAATTAGAAAAATGGGTATATAATTTAATTTTTAAAACCATGAAAATTGGAATGTAAGATTGATAATAAATAATATCCATAAAAATAGAAAATTTAATTCATGAAAAAATAGTTAAAAAAGAGATTGTTTTCACACCTTTGCAAATAAAGTCAAAATTGATCAGCACAAGAAATTTTTAAAAATATTACTATTTAAATACATTGTAAATAAATTAAAATATAATTGAAAATTACCTTAATAAATAATTGATGTATATAGAAAAAAATTCTTTTAACAATATAAATAATATGGTCATGGAGGGAAAGTATTCCCAACCAAAAAGATAAAATAAGTTCGACTCCAATTATAAGAGTTCTTTTGGGTGAATTATGAACCAAAGGGAAGTGAAAATAATAAAAATCCTTTTAAAACCTAGAAATAAACATATGGGAATATTAATGGGGTTTCAAAGAAATATAACATATAAATTATTCAAATAATAATTAGGACATATATAATATTGAATTCAAAGTGAGATTGGAAAAGAAACCCTTACAGACTTAGCATCCTTTGATTCAAAATCTATTAAAAGATATATTATTATATGGATTTTTAATACCTTTAGTAACATAAAAAATATTATAGGTAATATTCATGGAATTTATATACACTGCAAAAAAGTAAATAGGTGTTGAATATGAAGCATATCCTAATAAATGGAAAAAATGAGAGGAGAAAACTGTTATTGTGGAATTCAACTTGATTAGATGCATTATAACTACCAATATAATAGAATAAGACCCATTTATTTTATAAAATTGTTCATATTTATTACCTTCTATATTTATCTATTATATTTATTTATTATATAGTTATTACTCATCTTCTATTAATATTGATCATCGGTTGTTAGTAGTTTTAATCATTACTTGTCTGTTTCAATATAAAATTTTTGGAAATCACACCATGTACATAAGTAAAACATCTATATAATAGTAATTATTTTTATTATATGTTATATAATGACTTATAAAGTTATAGATTCATTTTATGTGGTTTTTGGGTATGGTTATTCATGATGAAATCCATAACACACTTGTTTTAGTGATTTTTAACAAATAAAAGGTGGTATATTAATAATGAGTCAAATATTAATATTACTATTATATAATAAAGAATAAAAATTATTTAATTTTTAATATAATATATTACTATTATTTATTTTTTATATCCATCCGTGATAGAAATTTATAGCATCATTCATATAGGTGGTAAAACCAACCCAAATTAGAACATGCCAAAATTAAGGAGTGGGAATGATTATGAAGTGATTTTATTATAACATCTTCATTCTAGAGGAATAATAATATTATTTTAATTTTATTAAATAGATAAATAATAAATAATAATTGTTTTATTAACAATATAAATGAAAAATAATGATGATAAGTTGTTACTTATAAAGAATGAATCATATCTTTTCTTAGAAACCATCTTGATTTTAAAGGAATTTGGAAAATATCTAGAGAAAAAAGAAACCCAAAATGGGGAGTATTATTAGGTAATAGAACATGGTTGAGTATGGAGGGAAATTATAATTTTAGGTGTGTATTTTAAGGGGTGTTGGATGGTTCCATTTATAAGTGAGAGGAGTGACATTTTTGTAAATAATTATTACTTACTAAAAAAAGAAAAGTAATTTTCATGGGAAATTGATACAAATTTAAAAAATAATAAACTTAAGACCAGGGGAGTTTAATAAATCCATAATCCACTCATTTAATGACAATATTTTATGATATTTTAAGCCTTTACCCCTATATTTGATACTTTTACCTTATTTTAGCCTTTATCACAGTGGCCATTTTTTTTACATTGGAAACATAATTTTGATGATTTGAAATGAAAATTTTCATATTACATAATCTATAAATTATTATTATAAATATAAAACTAATTTTATTTAATTAAATTTTTAAAAGTGAGAATAAGTAATTTTATTATAAATAACACATAATGCGGAAGTGCAATTTTTAAGAAAGATGTTTATTTAAGCATAAAATGAATTTATTTATATTTATTGTCAAGTAAAAATCATTAAACAAATATAAATTTGTTTTTATATAAATTATCAGTACATTTCATTAAAAATAATTATTTAATAAAGAAAATTTTAGTTTAATGAGATAAAAATACATAAAAAATTAAAAAATACAATTCCTAGAAAAATAATACTATTTAACATTAAATGATTTTATTCCTAAGTTTTTAAAATTGATTACTCATTTAATAGGAATTAAGAAAAAATATTTATTAAATAAAACCTTTTAAATTTATTTTGAAATTATTTTTATTAAAATTATAAATAAAATAATGAGAACATATATAATTTTTTTCATTAATACTTACATGATTATATAATCCCCACTTCTAATTACAAAACCTATAAAAGCCTTCGCATAATTTTTAAGGGTAATATAAGAAATGGTGGTAGTCATGGTTGTTGATTCAATTAATATGGTTCTCATGGTGATTTCCATGAGATTTAAATTCTACCATAGATGATTTCTCCCAAAATGTACTTCCTTAAGTTCGACTTGGGCTTGATCTTGGTCAAAACATAGTGACACTACATCATTTTCAAGATACATAAAATTATCCACATAAGTAAGAATCCCATTGCATGATGTCAATAATTCTTATTTTAATAAATATTTCTTTATGTGGATACTTCTATTTATACCCACCAATTCAAAAAATCATTTTATAATGGTCACATTTAACACTTAATATTTTATCTATACAGTATATCACATTTCATTTTAGTTTTTTCTTCATTGTGACACAATTTATTCAAAATATTATTTATTTAAAGGGAAAATACATACTAAAATATCAAAGGTTTTAGATTATATTCCCTTAAAAAAATTACACCTTCATAATTTTAATTTCTATCATCGATGAAAATATATTAGGGAGTTCTTAATATATTAATGACTCATCATGTAATTTAAAATGAGAAATAAACCTCACTGGCTTTCTTAATATTAAAAAATTCATCTTCCCCCTATAAAAGTAAAGTGTTTATATTTTAATTTGTTAGAAATATTTTTTTCCAAATATACATAATTAGTTATAATACTTAGGAGTTTATACCACTAAAAAGTATTTTAATTTTTCCAATAAGAAAATATTTTTTGTTAAAAGTAAATTTTATACTAGTAAATCATTTTACCAAAAATAATATCTTTATCACTAAATTGTTATTAAAAACCATATCACTAAAATTTATAGTGGAAAATAATTTTATTTTTTCAATTTTAATTATTGTAATAACACGATATTTCAAAGTATATTCTTATTAAATAAATAATATATTAAATATAATGTCTCAAAAAATATTGGAAAATAAAATGAAAACCCTTGATATATTTTGAATATTAAATTGGAATGTTAAAACTATGTTGTTAAATTTGCTGTTATAAATTAAAGTAAACATATCACAAAATCAATAAAATAAAGTAGAAATAAAAAATATTTATAAGTGGAAATATTCCTTAAAAGCCCATTTTTATAATATTTTAAGGGAGGCATCTTTGGTAGGGTTTTCCCTGGGAAAATCCCAAGTTGAACTCAAGAAATTACAGCTTTAGTGAAATCATTTTCCACTTAAGCATGTAGATCTCAATATGAAATATATGCTATCTGATTCACCACCCGAGACTGAAACTACTGGTTATCTTACCATTAGATATTATTATGAGGTTATAATGGGGTTTTATGTAAAAAATAGCATAATATTAACTAGTAATTATTATATATAGAACCAAATGAGTGTATCAAAATGAAAACCATTTTAAGATTAATACCTTTTATTTTATGAGTTATGTGCTCCCATATTAAAATGAATTTATGGCACTTTTTGATATGAATATAATATAAATAAAAAAATTTATCATTTATCCAATATAAATTTCATGAAAATAAATAAGAATACATTCACATTATACTTAAACATATATTTTTATAACAATTATTGATCCACACCTTGCACATTTGTGTTATAAAAAATTTCTATGAAATTTAGAAGTTTAAATTAATAAAATATACCTATTTTTTAAATTAATAAATCAAAATTTACTTAGTGTGTTTTTTGTTTTATTATTAAAAGGAAGATTTTGTAGTAGAAAAATATTGTTTTGTGAAAATTATAATTTTTTTGATTTTATTATTATGTAAGTGTATTCTATCAGATTAAAAACCCTTTTATGGAATAAAATAATTATTTTATAACTCAATTTATAATTTTTAAAATATTTATTTAAATTAATAAACCAATATTTCTCATTTTAGAATTTAAGTTATGTTTTTCAAAAAACTTTTAAATAAGTTATACATTTAGTATTTTAAAATTAATTTTTATTAAATTTAAAAATTAAAAAAAATAGATTTACAATTTTGAATATTTAGTTATAAATTATATTATAAGGACCTTTTTATTTTTGGTAATAGACGATAAATTAATTTTGTAAAAACAAGTTACTGTAGTGAAATTTAAAAAGTTAAAAATGATTAACATAATAGGTAGATTGATTAACATGTTAAAAACATGTTTTAATTGAGTGGATGAAGTTTGGTTTGGCCTTATATCTTCTTATATATGTTATTTCTCAATTTTGGATCCTTTTTTCTTAAGAGTGATTTTCCATTATTAATTTTTTGGGGTATTTATAAAAATTACACTTCTTTTCACTTATAAAAGGGGATCTACTATCCTCACTTACCATCGCACAAAACCCCCTTTGTTTGACCCAATATCCACCCAAAAATCACATAAACACTACAATAAACCTTATGAATGTTTTTTCATCTCATAAGATCATCCATAAATGGTTTAAACCCCTTTCCAAAGAAGATAACCCATGTAGCGAGGTAGATATTTCTAAATGTTCTTTTCTTTTTATTTTCCCTTATATGTATGTCTTATCTCCCAAATTTATTGTCACCGTATCAAAAAGATATCATAAGAATCATCATTATACTGGTATGTTATTATAATGATGGTACAAGATTTAACCAACCTTCAATTTTTCCTAAGAGAAGAGAAAGAATAAATTTGTGGGTGCACAGACTATCACCTGCACAAAATATCATGTTTCATTTTCCATAAACACTTTACATAACTAGTAACAATGATTAATTTAATAAATAATTATGATATTTATAACATATTTTATATTCTCAAATGATAAAACATTTCATTAATTTCTCCTGTTTTACGAAAATTGAAAATTTTAGGCACATATATATTTGGACTACCACCTCCATGGGATGATTAATTTACATTTTTCTTTTCATCACCACCATAAATTTATGGTAATGAGAATATATTAAATTAATACATATTATTATTATGATATCATTAGGTTATTTTATAGAAGATTTTATAAACTTTTTTTGAAAAAGTCCGGGGTCGAAGCCCTTTAAAAAAATGAAATCATGAAAGGAGAGAAGTAAAAGAGGAAGGGGTCAGAAAATAAATAATTTCCCTCAACTAGAATCCATTAGTCAAAAAAAGGAAGGAATAAAATGAAAATTTTGAAAATAATATTTATTCTTATAATCATCACCTTCATTGGGCCAATCAGAGTCTTCACTCAAATAAATGAAACTATTGGAGTGTTTAAAAAATCTAGCAGCTAGTGGAGTAAACCTTTTTCTCATCATGGGTCTAAGATTTGAATATCCATTTATAGGCCAACTTTTCCTCACAGGGATTGAATTTAACCTATCATCTATCTCATTCCCTTGAATCACTTTATATTTGTAACACATTTTATTCCTTTATACATTGTCATCTTCATCAAGGTCAGAAGAGTCTCCCCATTAAATGATGGATTTTTAAGTGTTTATAGCATCCTTAATGGAATGAAGAAAGTAAATATTTGTTTTCACCTACACATAAAACAATTACAATTCTATAGGCTGAGCATTGGTACCTTATTTTAAATCACCAGTCTAATCACCTTAATTCTTTGTAACACATTATAACACTAAGGACTCCCCAGCTTTCATGTCTATCCCATGTTGGAGATCCTTCACATTCCATGATCCTAGAATAGAATCAAAGTCATCGCTTTCCAAGTGACAATTTTTATAAAACATACCTTTCTCTATAATAATACCCTGGTTACAAGTGTCTTATTTATTTCTATATAGACCTAGATTATTAGTAGTCATAGCCTTCCCATGATCCCCATAAGGCTATACGAGGACAATGCTTCGTGGTTCCCCACCTAAAGTTGAAGAAAACAATTTCATGTGAAACAAATATGTCCTAGGAAATGCTTGATACTGGTTTAAATCAAAATAAAAATTCCCTAAAGGATCATGATGATTCTACTGAACTAGTGGTCCTAAATTTGTCCCTGGCCTTTTATCTACTGCTTTTTATCCTCCTCGATTGAAGTTATTTAGACTTAAAAATTTAACACAATGATTCTACCTATTCAATACACTTATGAAAATAGAGTCATCATGTACCCTAATGAAGAAAATTTATCAAGTAATAGAATTCATATTATCTTTCCTTTCATTTCCAATTATTTCACAATTAGAGAAAAAAGGTGAAAATATTTTATTTTCAGCTCGAATGATAAGATTATTAGATTGTGTGGGTCAGTTTGACCACCTACTTGATCAATTCTATGAAATCATATCACATATGATTATAAAAAATTAATTAATGGTTTAATATGACATATATATATATATATATAATTAGTATTTTGGGATTAGAAAAGGTACATCAATATTTAACTTTTTAATTAATAAAACACTCTTCCTAGGAATAAAATCATCGAAAAATATTTGTCGTAAATTTTAATTTCTAGGATAATGACTAAATCACTCAAAAAATGAAATATAAACTTCATTAATAATTATAATTCGTTCATATAATAACTTTAATAAATTTTAAATGATGAACTTTGTGAGAATAAAAAATAACAACAGCACTATTGCAAAACTAGTTCAAAATGATCCCGATTACCCGCACCCAACATCAAAAATAGGTAATAACTAATTAATATAAATATATATAATTATTATAAATAAATTTTATAAAAGTTTATGTATATTTGAAAGATAATTAAATAGGTGATTAATATATTTATGTTTTTATATAGGATCTTATAGTGTATTTGACTAAGCAGGGAAACAAGTTAAGGGGTAATTTGTGTCAAATCTAATTTCTTGAGGCATATTTCTTAATGTGAACCCTGATGCCTTTAATATGGTGCGATTACTAGATAATTAATTTATTTTAATATATTCATGGGTTTTAAATAGATATATCATTTAGTTCATTAAATTCTCATTAATTTAAAAGATACCCAACTTGAAAGTGGTATTGATTAAAATGTCCCTAAAACCATAAGGAGTTCATCATCAATATTATTTTCAAATCAAGATTATTTTTGAAAGATAATACATCTAAGGAAATTTTATTATTTATAAAACCACTCATCATTTCCTTTTTATATTCATGGGGTTTTATATGTTCCCTCAACATTTAATTTCCCTTTGACTCAAATTTTACCCAAAGTGTTTCTTGTAAGTGAAACTGACCTCATATCTTCTTTTAAATTGGGAGCCTCCAGTTTTTCCATTCCCTAATTCATTATATTATTTTTAAAATTTTCTTATTTATTCCTCAATATTTATTTAAGATCATTTTATACTATGTTATCATTTATAAAAAAATTAAATAAATTTTTAACATTTTTGTATTGGTCTTTTTCATCAATGTGTAAAAAGAAAATCTTTTTACCATTTTCTGTGGGAATACCTATTTCCTCTATTTTTTAATTTTCTATGAAAATTTATATTATTTAATTTTTTTTCAAAATAAAATCTTATTATAATTATTTATAAAATATTTATATCTAAAATGTTGTCAAAAGATCATAAATGTTTCTTATTTCCAAAGAAATGTTTTCCTGATACTCCTAAAATGATTTTTTGAAAAAACCAAATCTTTCAATATAAATTATACATGATCAAGGATATTATTCTAATGTAACCATAAACAATATTTTCCTGTATAACCCATGTAATATCCTTTTATTTTGGAGGAATGACATGTCACTGCCCTTTTCTTTCCTAACCATCACTATGTATGTTCTTAACTTTTCACTCAATGAATTTCCTTTGTGAATATCCTATTTTTGATTCATTTGATTGATTATTTTTTTACCAAGATTACATACATTGATTTATATGGGTAAATTATTGACTTAATCATAAACAATTTATCTATATGGTGTAAATACAATATGCTCCATTATCTTGATTTAATGGTATTTATTTAAAAAGTTTCATGATGTCTTTGGATAACCATTTATTTTACATGGGTTTATAATGTTATTATTACTGATGAAGTTATTAATTATTTACTTATATGAATCCATATAAAACCCTTTTTATTCCCATGGGTTATATATGATCTTTTTATGAAACCCATTTTCTTTCCATGGATTCATTATGCTATAAAAGTGAATGATTATCATTTGCAATGTTTTAGGAAATACATTTTATTTAGATGGGTTCTTTATTATATTATAATTTATTTATTTCATGTGGTTCTCATAAGTATGAATGATGTTGGGTGGGGTCTTATATCATCCTATGATTCCTTGGTTTATAGTTCACATCTCATAATATAAGTATTTTTTAGTATATTTTAGATTCTCATTAGAATGTGAATTAATGGTGTGGCTCATGAATTTAATGTTACCTATACTAATGTTTTTACCAAATATGAAAGTTATTTCATAGTTTTATTTTTATTCTAATGACTATGTTATACTCTCATGGATAATATTTATTTTCTAATTTTTTTTGATTGATGTATTATTTTATATCAAGATTTATTGCATGAATTATGAAATAATATTTATTGGGTATGATTTTATTTTTCATCTTGATTATACATAAATGCCCATATAATTCTCAATTATGATTTTTTTGATTATTACCACTTATGTTTACCCTTACTGGGTATCTGATCTCAAAACTTTATTATTTTTTGATTTCTATAGGTTATAAGTAGAAGTAATACATAAGATATGTCTATAAGGGTATCTTATAAGAATAATTTGTAGTAGATATTGAAGACTTGTTATGGATCAAGAATTTGTTTATATAGTATAAAAACATCCATTAGTTGAAAAGGACTTGAGTTTTGTTAGTTAATGTTTTGTACTAATTCTATAAAACTCTAAACCTAAAAGGTCTTGGGAGTGTGTTATAATGAAATGTTTTCTTTAAGTCATTTAATTTATATATTATTATGTTTGATTCATCTTAGTTAGTATCAAATTGAGGTTTAGATAACTTTAGATATTAGGATGTTATCATTTGAGGATAATTTGAGAGTTTAAAATGTCATTAGTGTTTGAAAAGTTATGGTTTATCCAAATTTTAATGGTTTAGATAACCGTTTAGAGTAGTCGAAATAATATCAAATATTTCAGGTATTAGGATAATATAAATTTAGGGGAAATTCAATTAAAAAGTCTAAGGTATATGTCTAAGTATAGGATAAAAGCTTAAAATTTTGGTAAAGTAGAGGTTTTATGGTTTTTCTAGAAAATACATCCATATTTGTATAATGGAAATTGGATGCAGGATATGGAATAATTGTACCTAAGGGTAATAACCTCAAAGTGTCTATGTTGGGTATTAACTAAATCATCACCTATTACATGATAAAGAGGCCTAACTTCACACCTAGATAAAAACTCATGAGGGATATGCTTTGGCTGATCATGTGCACATTAGGAAATAATAATAAGGATTGATATAATAATTACATCATAGTAAAAGGATAAGAATTATGAGATAACAGAACTTAATTTAACCTAGTAAAAACCAATAGAGCTATAGGATTAACCAAGTATGAAATAGTTGAAATGAAGACATCATACGATGAAATGTTGGTGTCATAATAGATTATATCTTAGTACCGAGATTTTATATTAATATACTCAAAATATTTTGGATATTATCATAACCATTTTAGTTTTAGTATTTTTTCAAAACATGATAATGATGATGAAGATGATAATAGTATGTATCCAAAAATATCTATGTATTAAAACTAAATAAGATATCATACTTAAATGGTTCAGAATATTAGTAGACTCTTATTATGAAAGAAATGGTAATTTTCCTAGTCTTACATAAGGTAGTGAGGTTAATACCATAAAATAAATTAATTTTTTTATAATCATAGATATTTTCATTAGTGAGTGATTTTTATTGATGGTATTTTGGAAGTTAGGAGGGTGTGAAACATATAAGGAATGTTTTTTAGTATTTCTTCATTAGAGTTTTTGAAACATATATTAAATGAAATAAATTACCACAAAAGTTATTTTTTGACATGGTAATATATTTGGGGATAACAATTGAAGAATACATAATTTAATTATGGATAAATCTTAGGATTAATATATTATTTATGTTAAAGTAATAATGGGTTGATTTATTTTTGAGAAAAGTGCCTTAGATAGTATTGTTATTAATTATGGATTTAAATAAAAAGTGATACATGATATTTTTGGTGAATTTTGTCTCATTTTTTAGGTTATTATATTTATTGAATAAGGCTTGACTCTATAAACTAGTGGTTAATACCATTTTAGTGTAAAATATTGAGTAAATTTTAAGGAATTTGTGATTTTTATATGGTTTAATGACTTGGATATTCAAATGGTTTTGAGATAGGTATGTTATGAAGAATATATGATTAGGTCATATACACACCAGGGTACATGATTATATGAATTAAAAATGTCATTTTATGAAATATTTGCATCTTTTTATAGTGAGATAAAGTATGTTAGATGTCATATTAGAAGTTATATCCTAAATTATGAATATATTAAGAATACCCTCACCTACATTCATTAGTTAGGAGTAATTAAAATTATGAGGATGCAATTTATTTAAATGGGGAATGTAATAACCTAATATTTCATAGTATATTATAATTATTTAAATAATATATTAAATATCATGTTCCACACACTATATCAAACATGAATGAATAACCATGGTATATTTTGAATACTAAATTTTCCCATAAATAATTAGATGTTAAATTAGCTGTTATGAATTGAAGTAACCATATACCAAAATAAATAAATAAAATTGGAAAAATGATATCCAAAATAGGAATTATTCCTTTTAAACCCCATTTTACTGATCTTGGAAGGGATCTATCTTTATTAGGGGTTTCCCTGGACCAATCCCATGCCGAACTTGAGAAATTATGACTTGAGTGAAATCATTTGCAGGAAAATCATAAGCTTATAGATCTCACTATGAAATCTTTTCTAGTTGAATCACCACCCATGAATAAAACTATCGCTTATATTACACTTATATATTTTGAATAGGTTATAAGGGGGTTTGTAAGTATAAATTAGTATGATATCAACAGGAAATTATTATCTTTAGAATTGAATGATCATATAAATATTAAATCATTGTTAATATTAATACCTTTTGTTTTTTGAATTTTGAATTACTATATTATAATGAAATTATATTACTTTTAGATATGAATTTAATATTCATAAAAATAATCTATCATCCATTGAATATATATTTCTTCACAATAAATAAAAATACGTTCACATTATACTTAAAAATATATTTCTCTAAAAATTATTGATCAATGACTTAAGCCTTTATATTGTAAAAAATTAATATGAATTTTAAAACTTGAAATTTATAAAATCAATTTATTTTATAATTCATTAAATCAAAATGTATTTAATATGAATTTTTGAGTTTTTTTCTGAAAATTTTGTTTTTTAGTCAAACAAATACTGTTTTGAAAAAATTAAAATTTTTATAATTTTATAATCATTTAATCATATACAAGAAGTTTAAAAAAATTAAGTAATAAAATATTTATTTAATAAGTGAATTTATAATTTTAAAAATTTTGGTTTTAATTTATACACCCATATTTGAAATTTTATAATTTAAGTTATATTTTTTAAAAAAATAATAGGTTATAAATTTAGTATTTTTAAATTATTTTTTATCAATTTTAATAATTTAATAAAAAAATATTTCAAATTTGGAATAATTAGGTCCAAATTATATGATAAGGACGATATTATTTTTGGTTATAGAGCATAAATTACATAGGTAAAAACTAGTTACCATGGTGAAATCCAAAAAGTTAGAAATGTGTATCCTAAGAGGTGAATGGAATAACATGTTAAAATAATGTTTTATTTGAGTGTTTGTGTTGTTTTTAGACCGTATCTATTCTTCTATCTACAATTTCTCAATTTTTGCGGCTTTTCCCTTAAGTGTGACTTTCTATTATGGAATGGTTTTGGGTATTTACAAAAATGTCACTCCTTTGTAGTTGGGGTGGCACCTGAGTTGTAAAATAAATAATCATGTATCCAAATGACTAGGGTTAAAATCTTAGTAATCCCATTGGGGGATTAATTTTACATATGGTGATGTGGACATGATGCAGACAGGTGGTGACCCAAGCCTGACACATGTTTGGTGATGCTAGCAGGATGATGCATACATGACACTACATTGAGCCTTCGTTCTGTGTTCAGGGGCCATTTTTCATTGGTACTATGAAATATGTAATGTTTCTCCATATACCTAGTTATAAATAGGTCTTTTCTTTCACAATAAATAGAGGTTTATACGCCATTTTTTTTAAAAAAAACCAAAAAACCACTCCATTTCAATTATAAAATGGGATCTCTTTTTCTAAATTTACCTTATAATAAAACACCCTTATTTTGGTCCAATATCTACCCAAAAATATTTTAAACACTTCTATATACCTTAATTAGGTAATTTTATTCTCAATATACCATTCTTAAAAGTTTTAACCCCAATCAAAAAGAAGATAACCCAAGTAGTGAGGTATATGTTTCTGACCATTTATTCCTATTTTATTTTTCCTTATATTCATTTATTATTTCTCAATTTAATTTTAATCATATAAAAATTATAAATTTTTTATTATTGTTATATTTTTTTTATTATAATGAGTTACAATCTTTAATCACCCTTCTATTTTCCCAAGAAAAGAAAAAACAACATTTGTGTGTTCCCAGACTACCGCCTCCATAAAATGTCATGTTTAATTTTCCTTAACCATATTACACATCTATTAATACTATTGAATTTAATAAATAATTATTATATTAATACATTAATCTATATTTTTAAATGATAAAACATATTATTCATTTCTCCCATTCGATAAAAAACAAAATCATGAACCATGGGTATATGTGGACTATCGCCTCTATGGGATGATTGATTTCTATTTTATTTTCACTACCACCTTACATGGATGGCCATTAGAATGAGTTTAATAGATAAATATTATTTTTATGACATCATAAATTTTATTTTATGAAAAATTATAGAACTTATTAATGACACGATCAATAAATGATTATCATTAATTAAATCATTTAAAACGAGTGGACAAAGAGGAAAAGATTTAATTCAAATTATATAATATTTTTATATTGATTAATTATTCGTATAAACCCTTTATAATTATGAGATATAATACTCATAAACACTAAATTGAATCATTATAATACTGGTTTAATGATATTAAAACTAAATTACATCATAATCGTAAATAATCAGGATATGTTGATGTTTAGGGAATTTTAACCACCTACTTGAACTGTGTTATGAAATTATATTATGGATGATTATTTATTGGTATAATATGAAATAAATATTTATATAAATAATTTTTTGGAAAATATACATCAATATTTTACCTTTTAATTAAGAAAACACCCTACATAGATTAGAAATCTTTAAAAAATATTTGTTTTCAATTTCATCTTCTAAGAGAAAGACTAAAGTGAGAAAGAAAATAAATTTAATATTCATAAATAATTAAAAGTCATAAATTATAGTAACATTAATTAAATTATAATGATTATCTTTGGGATAATAGTGAATAATAATACTATTATTATGAAACTAGTTCAAAATGATCAAGATGACCCACACCCGACATCGAAAATTGTTAATAACTAATTAATATATATATTAATATTAATTATAAATGAAGTTTCCAAAGTATACATATATGATAAAGGTTAAGAAATTATTGATTAATATATTTTTTATACACAAGGTTATATTTCATTAATCTAAGAAGGAAAAATAAGGTAAGGGGTTCATTGTCTCAAATTTAATTTCTTAAGAGTTATTTCTTAATGTGAACCACATTACCTTTAATATCATGTGATTAAGGAATAATGAATTACTTTTACCCTATTCATGGGTTTTTTAGAGCCATATTCTTTTGTTCTTTAAAGGATTGTCGATTTAAAATATACCCAACTTGAAAGTGTATTTGATCAAAATGTTACTGAAACCATAAGGATTTCATTACCAATATTATTTTCAAATAAATATTACTTTTAAAATTTAATCCATTTATGGAAATTGTATTATTTAAAAAACCTCTTATATTTACCTTTTTATAATTATTGGGTTTTATATGTTCTCTAAATATTTCATTCCCCCTTGAATGATATTTTACCTGAAGTGTTTCTTGTTAGTGAAACCGACCTATATCTTCTTTTCAGCTGGGAGCCTACCTTTTTCAATGTCATAATTCATTGGATTACTTTGAAAACATCATTATATATATCTATGTAAATTATTTAGTTCATATTATACTATGGGATATTTTTTAAAAAAAAATTAATGAAATTTTGAACCTTTTCCATTTGGTCCATTTTCATCAAAGTGTAAAAATAATATATTTTTAACACCTTCCATGTGATCACATTTTCCACTGCATTTTTAATTTTATGTGATACGTTATAATATTTATTGTTTTTATAAAATAATATATTATTATTTTTGGTTTATAAAATATTTCTATATTATTTTTTTCAAAATTTCATGGATGTTTCTTATTTAGAAAGTGGTTTCTTTCAATGCTCCTAAAATTGGTTTTCATTTAAACCCATATCCCTTAAAACATATTATACATGATCAATTAAATTATTCTAATGTAAACATAAAACTTATTTATCAGGATGACCCATGTAATATCCTTATTCTTTAGATGTATGGTATATCACTGCCTTTGTCTCTTCTAATCATCAATATGTATGATCCTAAATTTTCACTCAATGTATTCACTTTTATAATACCCTATTTTTGATTCATTTTATTGTAGGGTTTTCAAATATATTCCATACATCGATTAATTTTTGGGAAATTATTGACTTTATCTTGTACCATTTATCTATATATTGTAAATACTGTGTGCTACATTAGCTTGATTGAATGGTATTTACTTAGAAAGTTACTTGATGTCTTTGGATTCCCATTTATTTTCCATAGGTTTATCATGCTATGATTATTAATGAAATTATTAATGATTTCCTTATATGAATCCATATTAAAACAATTTTCTTCTCATGAGTTTATTATTATGTTTTTAATGAAACTGATTTTCTTTCCATGGGTTCTTCATTCTATAAACGTGGATGATTATCATTTGGAATGTTTTATTACACCCATTTTATTTTCACAGGTTCTTCATGATGTGATAAATTATTTATTTCTAGTGTAAATCATACGTATGGATGATTATGGGTGGGGTCCTATATTACCCTCTAATTCATTGTTTAAAGTTTATATCTCATGAGATAAGTATTCACGAGAACATTTGAGTTTCTCATAATCATGAAAACTGATGGTGTGGCTCATGAACGTAATGATACATATACTAATGTTTATGCCAAATTTTAAATACATTTCATAGTTTTATGATTATTCTCATGACTATGTTATGCTATCATAGATAATTTTCAATGACTCAATTTTTTAATTCATATCTTATTTTATGTCAAGATTTATTCCATGATTTATAACCTATGATTTATTGGGTATGATTTTCTTATATACCTTTGTTATACCCATCCATTGTTAAGAAATTTTATTGACATGGGGAAGATCCTAAAGAATCCATATGGGCATAAAATAATGGATCCCGATAGCATTGGATCTCCAAATATTTACACACTTTTATGGAAGGGATCTAGTGGTATTAAAGATGGTACATGAGTTGTCTAGGGTGTCCTAGGAGGCCAATAATTCTACCACCATATTACCATATCTCCATGTGTGTTTAATATCCATGTAGTTGGTGAGGAGACCCCTTCCTCTGTGAAAAATATATATGATATCCTAGGGTATTGAGATGTTCCCTTTTTTTGAACCATGAAGAATGGATGAATATGTTTTCACCCCTCCCGGTGAAATGTCATGGGAGAGGCATAACTCCAATCCCTTGAGCAAGGCCAAAGAATCGACAAGGAGAGAGTCACTGTAACCAATAGAATAACTGAATGCAAATATGAAAAATTTGACCTTGTTACGAACAGCCCCTCTTCTCATCATGTTACAAATGATATATGACCCATCAATATTCATTTTGACACCAAAACTAGGTGGATTACAATGAACCTGATTTCCTTGCTAATATGATCTATGAACTATGATTTCCAAAACCATACCATGAAAGATCCTTCAAAGGGAAGGGGATGTCTCCCAATTCTTAATCAGATGGTCTAGTTCAATTTCTATGGAACAGGGTATGACCATAACTATGAGTCACAGACTCGGAATCCCTTAACATCAACTCTTGTTATGAGCATTATAGATAATCCAACATCTGATGTCCATGAACATTTCCCTCACTTTTCATTCAAGAGTGATGTCTTGTGTGTTGAGAAACCAGGCGTGAAGGAAATTGGTGATGGGAATCTCCTGATTGATCTTTCCACCATACATTCCAAGGCCAATCCACATAGAAGAAACCCATTCCCCTTTGATGAATAGATGATTAATGGTCTCCTATTTAGGTCGACTAAAACAGTTTCACAAGGAGAAAATTGATGCACCCCTTGGTCACACTGTCTCATCAGTAGGTAAATCCTTGTTATCATTGCTCCATTGTATAAATTTTAGTTTATCTGATATTTCTTTACACCATAGTGTTTCCCCCATGCATCTTGGTCATATTCCACATCAAGGATCCATCTATAGTCTTTTATTGAGAAGAGACCAAATGAGGAGATAGTAAAATCCATCCCGTCATGGTTTGAGATGACCATAATATTGTTTTAGATGCCTAGTTATAGATGATTGAGAGTATCACAGATAAATATAGGACAATTTCTAGCTTGCATGAGGAAATATTCAGTACTGGGAATCTCAGAGAATCCAAGACACTCACCAACTAGTTGGTTTACCAATAATTTATTTCTCCACATCCATCAATCCAATGCGAATTTTGATAGAGGGAAGGTAAATGACTCAAGATCAGGTTTCACTGTCTAGAGCTTCTACCCCTGGTCTAACCAATACCTCTATATATTTCATGGAAATATGCTTTTCCCATAGTGATATTCCTTCCATGAAATCCCATGATAACCTTTCTTGGATGCTGGTCATGGATTCAAAGATAATTCTTAGGACAATTCCTCTGTACTCAAATTCATGATGCATCCTATGACATGATGCCCAATGTTTATTAACTTCTCCATTCAAATCCCAATGAATTATGATAGAATTTTTTTAATTTTCTTGATTACATACATAGGGGAAAAGATAGTTCATAATACATGCATTGGTATAGAGGTGAGAACACCATTAACTAGGGTGATGCAACTACCAAAATAGGGGAAGTGATTTTTCTAGTTGAGAATATGGGTAGAGATTCTATCAACAATACCATCATAGTGACACATTTTAACTCTAACAAGGGAGATTTTTTCTCCCATATAGTCCATAGTAAAGGGTCTTTTTTGGACTCCCAGTCTATCCGTAATCCTTTTCCCCTTATATTAGAACACAATTTTTGGAGATAGACACTACCCTTTTCCTGCTTATGTTTACCCTTAATGAGCATATGAACTCACCTATTTCTTATGTTTCTATTTCCCTAGGTTATGAATATAATTAATACATTAGATTTTTCTAGATGGGTATCTTATGATAATAGTTTTTTGGATATTTTTATGACTTATTAGGGATTATACAATTGTTTATATAGTGGAAAAAATGTCCACTAGTTGAAAAAGATATGAGTTTTTTAGTTATTTTTTTATCTTAATTAACTAAAATTGTAACATAAAATTTCTTCGGAATGTATTGTAATGATATATTTTATTTATGTTGTGTAATTACTATACTAATAAGTATGGGTCATCAAAATTATATTAATATATAATATATCGTGGTTGAAATGTTTAGTGATATATTCTAAGGAATAATTTATCTATTTATAATAGTATTACCAAAACTAAATTTTATATCTATAATAATATTAGTAACATAAATATATCCATAATTATTATCAATACCAATAAACATATATATTTATAATGAACTTTTAAAACAAAAACTTGATATTATATATATATTAATATTATTATATATTATATCTATTAATATGATTATATATTAAATTTGTCAACATTATCTTATATTGCATATATATTATAATTATTTTATAAAAATTAAAAAATAATTATCATAAAAAATAAACCACAAACCATGATTTTAAGGATTTTAAATTTTGAAAAATATGTTCACATTGCTAAAAATATAATTATTCAAACAATTAAACACTTTTTTATATAGAAATTTAAATTTTTTATTAATATTAAAATGTATTAGGAAAAAAGAAAGTAAAACCCCCATGAATGTCTACAACCATTGGGTGTTCTATTTGAATGATCCAATAATGCATTTAAATATCACAACCCATAGTTCATCAACACCTATAGAGAATGGTGTAGTAGATAACCACTAGGTACCATCCCTCCATGATCGCTGCTTAAGTAGTACACACCGCCTACTACACCGATAAATGTTTTTCAAAATATTCTAATAAATGGTGTAAAATTTCTAGAATGTTTTCAATTAAATTTGTAATTGTATTAATTAAAAATTCACGAAAACATTAAATATTATCAAAACCAAGTGTTATACAAAAAAAATGGACATCGGTTTAGACATACCACACTACCACTCCTATGAGAAGAATAATGAATTGAAAATTCTTGGAGGAAATAATTTTTTTAAAAATAACCATTATTTTCATACAAGTACTATTTTATGAAGTTGATAACATTTTGAGTGAAAAAATAAATATTCTTTTTCTACCCTAAATGTAACACCCTAAACCCAGGTACCCAGAGTCGGTGCATTATTTTAATACATTGGCATGATTACAAGGAATCAATTCCCAAAGGACCGATCGGTTTAGCAGTCTTGGAAAATAGATTGCATACATGAATGTTACATTACACTTTATAACATACAACACAACCTAAATAATCCTTTATGGAAGCCAATATTCCCTTAGCTTAACCATGCATATCAATCACAATACACTTCATGGAATCCTGAAAAAAAAAATAAAACATAGAAAGGGTTGATCACAAATGCTCAGTAAGGTTAAGAAATACAGTGGAAAATAACATAAATATTTAGCATGATGAATAATTGAAACCGCATGCCTTTACCAATAATAAACATGAATAGTTTTATGGCAAGAATATGAGATGTGTAAATAATTCCATAATAAAACATAATTATAGGTATTCTACTAGTTGAAAGACCACATGAACCATTTATATTATTTCCATAATGAGGTAATGTATAATTCCATACATTCTAAAACATTTTTTCAAGGCCTTATCCAAGACATCTAAAAATGATTAAGGCCTCGTCCAAAACCATAAATCAAATTGGGAAAAGACCTCAGCCAATTCCATGTCTAGTTGTCTCATGAGACCTACCGATGCATCGAGGAGCTATAGCGGGCTCCACCCATCACTTACTATGTCCAATACATTCCTCATATGAAAATGTTGAAACATAACATAAACATTCATATAATAACTAGGATACTAAATGTAAATACTTTAACCATAAACCATGAATGTTATAAAAATAACACATCCACAGTCAAACATATCACAAGACCTTCAATTCAATATAGAAGTTTTGTGTCATAATAAATCAACTTCAAAACAAGTTTAAAATACATTAAAGTATTTGAAATATATGTAAATTATTTTTAAAACTCTTTGATTGAAATATCCATTTTCATGAAAACATTTAAAAGTCACACAATTTAGAAAGGAAGACATTTAAATACATTTTTGAATCAAAGTGTCCCATACCACTTTGAAACTTTTTAAAGTAATTAAAATTTTAAAACATTCATGTCCATTTAAATAAATCCTTAAAACCATTTTTAAAACATGGATATTAATGAGAATGGTTTAGAGGATTAAATCATCAAAACATTTAAAATGATGTCGACATAGATGAAATCAAAACTATTTGAGAGAAATATCTATTTTTTTGAAATCATTTTAGAGTCACATAATTATAAAAGAAAAAATTTACTTTTAAAATATTCTTATAAACTTGTAAGGGAAGCTTCGATGACTTTATAATGGAAGAAAATAGCTAAACCCACCTTATAAGTTAAAAAAACATTCTTACCTTAATTTTGTCGAAAAGGTTAAAAAGGACCTTGTTTGGAAAATGATAGAATGATTCCTTTATAAACATCTTATAAAAAGTCAAACAAGGGTACAAATGACTTTAAACCATATTCTATAAAATAGAAAGAATTATTTGAAATACATTTTTAAGAATCATGGATGTGGATGATAAAGAGGTCCCAGTAGATAATTACGTATAAACAAACTCGGATAATGAAAAGATTGTGAAATAAACCCTTAACTTGTACTTTTCCTTGGTCAAGAGTAGGTTAACCTCTTGTATAATAGTTAAATAATTTTTATTAAATTATTAAATAATCATATACATAAATATGATATCATATATGATCTTTTAACATTACTTTGTTAATAATATCTTAGTATTATCTTCGTTTCAGGTGTTAACTTACTCGTTTTATTTTATATGTTTTATTGCAAAAGACATGTTTATTATTGATAGGTTGTATATAATTCATATACAGAATGATATAAAGTCCTTAAACATTATTTTTAATCATCAAATTTGAATTATACTTGAATGGATATGATGGAGAATGAATCTCATCGCGTTCGTGGAGACGGTAGTCCGTACGTATGTACGAGCGAAAATATAATTTTTTGGATATTAAAATAATATATAATTGGATGTTATATAATATATACATAGTAATTATAATGTTATATTAATTATTTACATGAATTAAACATAATTATTATACCCATCCAAATAATAATGTATTGAATAACAATTACACCACGACGTGGAGACGGTATGTCGTACGTACGCACGTATGGTGAAATGTCATTCAAAGGATGGATAGAATAATGAATATGGTTGTAACATATTTATAATAACATCATAGTATATATAAGATACTAGATTTATTATTTTAGAATGGAAATTACAAAGAAATAAGAAGTTGAAGAAGAAAGAAACTTGAAAGAGGGTGGTGAAAACATTACCTCTTCTTCGGGTTCTTCCTTTTGATTTGATCAAAAGGGCTCCATAGGTTGGATTTCTGACTAAAGGAAGGCCCCTGGGATTAAGGGAGGATATTTTAGAGGGTATTTTATCAGAGGATGGACTAACAAAAAGGCTTTTAAGGTATGATGAATTAGTTATAAGTGGTTTTCTTTTATTAGGGGGAGAAGGGGCTCTTTAAGAAAACATAAAGTATTATTTTATAATAAATTCATATTCTAGTTATAATGGCTACAAAGTGGATTATTCAATGTATAATGTGTAGATGTGTCAAAATACTTCCAAATAATATATTTTAGATAGGTTTGGGTCATAATTTTAAACTTATCGTTTAGTTTTAACTCTTAGTTAATTAGTTTGACATTTACTATGTCACTTTGTATTTTTATATTATATAGTTAATAAACTTAATATATACATCCAAGAGACCCCCAAGTGGTCCCTTAACGATATAAATATAATTATATATGTCCTCTGGCCGATCCTTAAATTTTTATGAATATAATATCAATTAATAATATAATATTTTTTTAAAAACTCATTTATGTCAATTTTGACAATATTTAATAATTGATTTTTGTTGAAGTCTTAAAAAATTTATTAATTCAAACCAGATTAATTTTAGAAATAATAACATATCATATTAACCAATAAAATTCTTGTATTGAATCAAAATTTTCAAATTATATTTATTTTAACATTTATAATACTATTTATTTGATTCTTTCTTTAATAAAGAAAATACTGCATCATTATTGTGTCATAAATAAATTTAATTATTCGATGTCTAAAAATTATAAATAAAATAATATTATGTTGGAAATCTTTTTATATTTCTAATTAATATTTATAGTCAAAAATTTAACATATATAACACAATGTTAAAATTATTTTTCTAAAAGATATATGCTTATGTCATTTTTGTATTTACTTTAACTTAATTAAAATAAAGTGCCATTATCAGTTACAAGTGGATCCATGGGGTCCCAAAATAGACCCAAAGATGCCCATGGTTGAACATTTATCAACCAATAGGTTTAGGATACATTTTTGGGTAATTTATTAGTATTATAATATTATTTTTACCCTTATTTACCGGATTTACACTTTAACCATGGTAAATAAAATATTTACCGAAGTAATTATTCAAAATGTCTAAAAATAAGAGTTACCTATTTAAAAAATTTGGACATCCTGATTCCAAATATGGAATCAATTTTTCCAAATTCAAAACATAGAAGTGGAAGAAATTAATTTAATGTTAATTCCCGCTGTTAAAACAAAAATAGTGTTTTTAAGAAATAATAACAATCAAAAGATTTACACTTGTTTAAGTCTGGTTTATTAGTGAAATTATATACAATTACCAAAATTTTATTAAATGGTAGAAATATATTCTAAATATACTTTAAAACCACTCAAATTCATAATTTATCACTATTAATTATTTTGGATAAGAAAGCTGTTTTTAATTATAATTTAGTAATTTTCACTATTCATAAAAAATTGAATTTTTTCAGAAAAATACAAAAAATTCACCCTAAGATAATTTAGATATTCCTAATCAAAAAATGAAGTCCATTTTGAATGATAAAAATTATAAAATTTCAAAAACTGGTTATTAATATTCATAACGGCTAGTTTGATTGGTCACGGTGTGTTAGAATCTCGAAGTTGAGTACAATGCAAGCTATTGCATTATTAAAAGGGAAACGTACCGTGGAAGAATGGGGTGTTACATTCTACCCTCCTTCAATAAATTGAGTCCTCGCAATTTGAAAATTTTCTTCGATAATAAAGTGTTGAAAATAGAAAATACCTTTGTTGAAAACCCATATCGGAAATTGGGTCAATAAAAATTAGTCTTAATAAAAGGAAAAGTGGAATGAAAAAGTCATGACCAAATTATGATCTAGATTAAGATAACATTGGTGGAAATTAGAGACACATAATTGGAGGAAAAACATAAATATTCATAGGGAGTGATTGAGGTCATCAATCACAAACAATTGTAGAATTGACTGCCTCAAAGTCGTCAATCTATGATGATTTAAAATATCTTCGGTTCAACGAAACATAAGGGATATGGATACCACAATTTTATTTTTAAGATCCTTTAACGAAATTTTAAGAATTAATTTATCCATAGAATAATAGGAAAAATATATATGTATATATATACTTGACAAGTAGAGCTTCATCCTTCAACTAATTCCTACCACAAACTCATCTTTCACACTAAAAGATTTCAAAAAAATATATTCTATTTATCCTAATCGTATAGGGTTCCAAAAATAATGAATTTATAATTCACATATCAGACCCTTAAAAAAAGAAACTACATTATAAAATCTAGGGACTTCATGTAGTCCAGTGGTAGGAGATAAATCTCAATTTCACTATGGTTGTGGGTTTGATTCCCACAGCTTTGTCCGACGCGACGGGTTGTCACACAGTCTGCATGTTGTCATTTTTATATATATCCAAAAATAACCTTAACAATAGTATCCAATGTAAAATATAATCCATTCCAACCTTTATAATTTTTCAAAATACTTCTGTCCAAACTCTCAGTCCAAAATTTATATGGAAGGTAAACATAATATAGATCCTTTTTAACATGTGAATACCTTTATAATGTATTCTTTTAAAACACTGAAACATCCTAAATTACCATAAAACCTTATTGATTACATTCATGCTCCCTTATTCCTTATAGAATACTAGATATACTTCTTCCATCCTAAAATGTTGTAATCTCTAATAATGATGGAATATACAAATCATTAGTCAGTTTCAAGGTAGTCAATAATATCTAATATAATATACAAAAAACAACCATATCTTATTCCAAAATCATTACCTCAATATTAGGACCATATTAAAGTTTATCTTTCCTTCAACAATGTAATTTCCAAAAAGTTTAACTCACTGTAGTGTCACATTTCTTAGTACCATAAAATCTCAAATCCTCAATGAAATAGTACTACAGTACTATCCTTATTTATTTCTAGTACATCATTTATACAAAACTTAAATGAAATAATTCTTAAATAACAACATACGAACACTAGTCATTCCTCTTCATTTGTGGTAGTATCATAACTTGATTATTATCTAATAGAATAATTTGCGGCATAGTCTGATGATTGGGACATTGGTTCGCATAGTGTCCAAACTCCTTGCAGATGAAGCATTGTACATTTGAAACCTTTTTCTTACCCTTACAATCATGTACTTGGTGTCCTTTTTCTCCACACTTATAAAAAACTCCCACTCCTTTCATGCAAGTTCTAGGGTGTTTCTTCCCACCGTTATCACATATTGGAAAATTGTTCTTTTTCCTCTTCCCTTTATCCATCTTTCTCTCTTCCATCCTTTTCTTATCTTACTTCCCTTCAAATCCATCAGACTCAGATAATTATTTAATTATCTTAATAACATATGATACTATTTCTTCATATGTTGAGAATATATGAGAGATTATTTCCCTTCTAAATTTTGGCTTAATACCGTGAAAGATATGATCCTTCTTACTCTTTGGATCATATGTATTGTTGGAGTTCACATTCCTTCTATTGGGTGTCATTTCTATATAATGTCATACACTAGGTTAGTTTAGGAATTGTAATGAATAATTCCAAACTTGTAAAATACCTAACATAAATTGAGTAGTTTATGAATATAATCCATAATCATAAAAATGTCTTATTTGAGGAAGTATATACACATAAACCCTTCATAATGGTTTGTAAAGAAAATGAGAATTATCCTAAGCATATCCCCCGGATGTGTCGTAACCAAGAGTGCAACAAGGCCTATTGTTGTGCAACGGTTTCCATTCGAGTCTAGCTCAAAGCTGTGTTTTCGGGTCTTACCCCTAGGTACATCTATGCCAAAGCCGCCTCTACCTGCTTGTATCCATATAGGGATGTATTTCTCGTAAAACTCCGAAAATATCTACTATACCAAAATTCTAGGAAGTTCTTCTATACTAATCCTCAAAGTCTATCTTAGGGATTTGTGCTATAATCAGAGTTTTTCTAAATCTATTTTCCAAGTTTATTGCTAAACTTATTCTAATACCAACTGTAATGACCCGACCCCGGTTACCCAGAGTCGGTGCATTATTTTAATAAATTGGCATGATTACAAGGAATCAAGTCCCAAAGGACCGGTCAGTTTAGATGTATTTGAAAATAGATTACATACATGAATGTTACATTACACTTTATAACATACAACACAATATAAATAATCCTTTATGAACGCCATTATTCCCTTAGCTTAACCCTGTATATCAATCACAATACACTTCTTAGAATCCTGGAAAAAAATAAAGCATAGAAATGGGTGAGCTCAAATGCTCAGTAAGGTTAAGTAATATAGTGGAAAATAACATAAATATTAAACATGGTGAATAATTGAAACGACATACCTATACCAATAACAAACATGAATACTTTTATGGAAAGAATATGAGTTGCGTAAATAATGCCATAATAAAACATAATCATGGGTATTATACTGGTCGAATGACCACATGAACCATTAATATTATTTCCATAATGAGGTAATGTATAATGTCAGACATTCTAAAACATTTTTTCAAGGTCCCGGCCAAGACGTCTAAAAATAATTAAGGCCTCAGCCAAAACCATAAATCAAATTGGGAAAAGGCCTCAGCCAATTCCACTTCTAGTTGTCTCATGAGACCTACCGATGCATCAAGGAGCTATAGTGAGCTCCACCAATCACTTACTATGTCTAATACATTCCTCATATGAAAAGTTTTAAACATAACATAAAAATTCATATAAAAACTAGGATACGAAATGTAAATACTTTAACCATAAACCATGAATGGTATAAAAATAACACATCCACATTCAAACATATCACAAAACCTTCAATACAATATTGAAGTTTTTTATCATAATAAATCAACTTAAAAACAAGTTTAAAATCTATTAAATGATTTTACATAGATGGAAATGATTTTTAAAACTCTTTGATTGAAATATCCCTTTTCATTAAAACATTTAAAAGTCACACAATTTAGAAAGGAAGACATTTAAAGTTATTTTTGAATCAATGTGTCTTATACCACTTTGAAACTTTTTAAAGTAATTAACATTTTAGAACATTAATTTCTATTTAAATAAATCCTTAAAAACATTTTTAAAACATGGACATTAATGATAATGGTTTGGAAGAATAAATTATTAAAACATTTAAAATGATGTTGACATAGATGAAATCAAAACTATTTGAGAGAAATATCTATTTTTTTAAAATAATTTAAGAGTCAAATAATTATAAAAGAAAAAAATTTACTTTGAAAATATTCTTATAATCTTGTAAGGGAAGATTCTATGACTTTATAATGGCGGAAAATAGCTGCACCCACCGTATAAGTTAAAAAATACATTCTTACCTTAATTTTGTCGAAAATGTTGAAAAGGACCTTGTTTGGAAAATGACGGAATGATTATTTTATAAACATCTTATAAAAATTCAAACAAGAGTATAAATGACTTTATCCCATATTCTATAAAATAGTAATAATGATTTGAAATAAATTTTTAAGAATCATGGAAGTGGATGATAAAGAGGTCCCAGTATATAATTATGTATAAACAACCTTGGATAATGAAGAGATTGTGAAATAAACCCTTAACTTGTACTTTTCCTTGGTTTAGGGTAGGTTAAACTCCTATAAAATAGTTAAATAATTGTTATTAAATTATTCAATAATCATATACATAAATATTAAATCATATATGATCTTTTAACATTGCTTTATTAATAATATCTTAGTATTATCGTCGTTTTGGGTGTTAACTTACTCGTTTTTATATGTTTTGTAACAAAAGCCGTGTTTTTTATGGATAGGTTGTATCTAATTCATATCTATAATGATATCCAGTCCTTAAAATTTTTTTTAATCATCAAATGAGAATTATACTTGAATGGATATGATGGGGAATGAATCTCATCGTGTTCGTGGAGACAGTAGTCCGTACATACGCACGAGCGAAAATATCATTCTTTTGATATTAAAATAATATATAATTTGATTTTATATCACATATACAGAATCATTATCATGTTATATTTACTATTTACATGAATTACACATCATTATTATACCCATCTAAATAATAATGTATTGAATAACAATTACACCATGATGTGGAGAGGGTAGGACGTACGTACGCACGTATGGTGACATGTCATTCAAAGGATGGATAGAATACTGAATATGGTTGTACCATATTTCTAATAACATCACAGTATATATAAAATACTGGATTTATTATTTTATAATGTAAATTACAAATAAAGAATAAGTTTAAAAATAAAGTAACTTGAAAGAGGGTGGTGAAAACATCACCTCTTCTTCGGGTTCTTCCTTTTGATTTCATCAAAAGGGCTTCTTAGTTTGGATTTATGACTAAAGAAAGGCCCCTATGATTCAGGGAAGATATTTTAGAGGGTATTTGGGCTGATTTTGGCCAATTAAAAAGGCTTTTAAGGTATGATGAATTGGTTAGAAGTGGTGTCCTTTTATGAGGGGGATGAGGGGCTCTTTAGGAAAACATACAGTATTAATTTATAATAAATTCATATTTGGTTTATAATGGGTCCAAAGTGGATTATTAAAAGTATAAGGTGGGTATGGGTCAAAATAATTTCAACCAATAGATTTTAGATAGGTTTGGGTCATTATTTTAACCTTATCTTTTAGTTTTAACTCTTAGTTAATTAGTTTGACATTTACCATGTCACTTTGTATTTTTATATTATATAGTTAATAAACATAATATATACATCCAAGTGACCCCCCAAGTGGTCCCTTAATGATAAAACTATCATGGTATAAGTCGTTTTTCCAAACCTTAGATTTTTAAAAATAGAATATCAATTAATAATATAATATATTTTTAAAAACTCATTTATGCCAATTCTGACAATATTTAATAATTGATTTTTGTTAAAGTCTTAACAAATTTATTAATTATAACCAAATTAATTTAAACAATAATAACATGTAATATTAACCAATAAAATTCGTGTATGGCATCCAAACTTTCAAATTATATTTAATTTAACATTTATAATACTATTTATTTGATTCTTTCATTAATAAGGAAAATACTACATAATTATTGTGTCATAAATAAAATTAATTATTCAATGTCTAAAATTTATAAATAAAATACGATTATGTAGGAAATCGTTTTATATTTATAATGAATATTTATAGTTGAAAATATAACATATATAACCATATGTTTAAATGGTTTTCCTAAAATATATATGCTTATGTCATTTTTGTATTTACTTTAACTTAATTAATATAAAGTGTCATTATCACTTACAAGTGGATCCATGGTGTCCCAAAATCGACACAAAGATTCCCATGGTCGGAAATGTATCAAAAAATAGGGTTAGGACACATTTTAGGATAATTTATTATTATTATAATATTATTTTTACCCTTATTTACTGGATTTACCCTTTAACCATGGTAAATAAAATATTTACTGAAATAATTATTCAAAATGTCTAAAATTAAGAGTTACCTATTTACACAATTTGAACATCCTGATTCCAAATATGCAATACATTTTTCCAAATTCAAAATAGAGAAGTGGCAGAAATTAATTTATAATTAATTCCCTCAGTCAAAACAAAATGCGTGTTTTTAAGAAATAATAACAATCAAAAGATTGACACTTGTTTATGTCCGGTTTATAAGTGAAATTATGTATAATGACCAAAATTTTATTAAATGGTAAAAATATATTCTAAATATACTTTAAAACCACTCAAATTCATAATTTATCACTATTAATTATTTCGATTAAAAAATTTGTTTTTAATTAAAATTTAGTAATTTTCACTATTCATCAAAAATTGAAATTTTTAGAAAAATACCAAAATTTCACCCTAGGATAATTTAGATATTCAAAATCCAGAAATGAAGTCCATTTTGAAAGATAAAATTTATAAAATTTCAAAAAGTGGGTATTACTATTCATAACGGCTAGTTTGATTGGTCACAGTGTGTTAGAATCTTAAGTTGTATACAATGAAAGCTATTGCATTATTAAAAGGGAAACGTACAGTGGAATCTTGGGGTATTAAACTAAAAAATTGAATAAAAAGTGTGTTCACTATATTATTTTCATAAATAATACTCCATGAATTATATCAATTCATATCTCTAAAGCATATTAAGAGAGAATATTTATTCACAAAACTATGAAACCAATATGAAAATACATATATATTAATGAAATCAAGTGATAACACCAATGAAACCACAATATAAAATATATATTAATGTAATAAGTAAATAATGTTAAACATAGAATAATAGAATGAATGCATGAAGTGCGATTATATACATAGAATTAAATATAATTACAAACAAAAAACAAGGAAGGGAAATTTATGTTGTTGTGTTGGAAATATAAATATAAATTTTATTTTTTAGAAGACAGGATGACTTCAAATATAAGATAGAATATTATTTCAATAATTTTATTACAAGGCCCTCTTAGTTATCACCACTAAAAGATTTTCCCAATTATTTTATCACGCACTAAAAATAATTAACTATCATTGGTATCAACTAAATAACTAGATATTGTAATAATATAACTAAATACTTTTAAAAAATGCCAATACAGAATATTTTAGGGATTTGAAAATTCATTCATGTGTGTGTGCACATGTGTTTCATGTTTTTGTTTTGGGGAACCATTAAATAATATTAATAGTCATAAGAACAGATGTCTAAAACATTTCCAAAGTGTATAATAATTCATAAAACCAAGAAACCAATTTTAAAATCCATATATATTAAATAAACCATGTGAAAATAATAATAAAAACTGATATTATATTATCACTTCATGAATCATGCGTCAAAAGTGAAACATTTAGAAATTAAAGGCATATTTGAAGTTCAATTTATTCTATAGAATTAAATCCAATTACTAGAATAGCACTATAAAGATAAATTTAAGTCACTAGATCTTAAATATAAATATCAATGCCATTGGTTGTAAGAGATAAGGAATTTATAACCAATAAAGCTTTTTGTGAGGTACTTCTTCAAAGTTTTTCTTGGCTATCACCAAAATATTTTTCCAATAAGTTGATAACACCCCATACACAATGAAATGTCATAGGTATTAACTAAAAAACTAAATATTTTAACAATACAACCAAATCCTTCTTAAGAAATTTAATACAAAATCCTTTAAGACTTCATCAATTCATTCATATGAATGGATAAATGTGTTTTAAGTGTATGTTTATACGAACCAAAAAATAATATGAATAATAAGAATAATAAAAATATAAAACAGGTTTTGAGTGTATAATAATCCATAACACCAAGAAACCAATATGAAAATCCATATAGATTTAATAAATCATGTGAAAACACCAATTAAACTTGAAACTATGATAGATCTTGATACATCATGCAAGGTAAGTGAAATTTCTAAAAATAGAGGGAATAAATAAAGCATTTTTTTCTAGTAGAATTCATAAGATCAGTATAATTTTAACACAAATGCCTATGGATTCCCATTTTGAATCTAATGAGAGTCCTTCTCATTCCCCCATCATGGTAATCTCACATCAAAATGAATTTTACAAATAGGCCCCAAACATGAGTAAAAATAGCCCTTTATATTCTTAAGAGTTTAAAATAATATCTTATTTTCAATAAAAAACATTTCACAATGATTAAAAACCCTGAAATCAATATTTTCTAGTAAGTAAATAACCTTTTTTTCTTTTATATTAGAATATATGGAATGAAACTTTCTTGAAACTATCAAGTCTGATCATATATATAAACCTAAACCAAATAATAACTTAGCCACTATAATTATCAGAGAATTATAAAATAATCTCTCTAAAATACTCTGAAAATACATATATTGAATGGTTAAAGAAATGATATAAGAAAGAATAACCACTCCCAATCCCCCCAAAAAATATTTATAAAACTCATTTTCATTATGATTGAAACTATTAAAAAAAGATGTATTTAGTAGGCCAAACCACCTGATATATTATATCAAATCTATGATTTGAATTCCCCCCATCCTAATTTTGATTATCCATAGACCGCTAACCATACTTTTATAGTTCCAACTAAAGAAAAATGAAAGGGGTAACCTTGGATTTTTCCTCATATGAATGAAGCTTTATGTCATTGAAATGAAGCTCAATGAGTTATCCATTCCTATAATTGATCTATTTATGTAATGATCTATGATGTATGGGTAGTAAGAAATTGACAATGGAGGAAGTGATATCTCCCGATATTAATCCATAAATAATTTTATGTACCCAAAATAATACAATGTCATATGCTATGATCAATCGATTGGGTTGAAAATTAGAACCATATTCCAAGTTCCTCATCCTGGTACTGCATTTTTAATCTTCATTAATGATTGAGAACAAAATCCGTGAAAGATTATAGGAGATTAGGGACATGAGGGTGTAGTGATAATCCAAGGAGAAAAATCATGAAGTGGGGGTGACAAGGGTTGATTAGCGATGGCAGTGATCAAAAGTTGGTGAGGAAGGATGATGACATGTAATGTTTAGGGGGATTCAAAGTGACTCAAATTAGGGTTTAACTTTTTATATATATTATTATTATTTTTAATATGTTTTAACTTCAATCAAAATTATATTATATCTAAATGTCACATTATTTATTTGTCTTAAAGTTTTTTAGGATTAATGATAATAATAAAAATTTAATTAAAACATATCTTCATACTCACACCACAACCCTTCTTTTTTTTTACACTAGTAGTTAGTTGAGAGTTAAACTGTTTAAGTTCCACAAAAATAGAATCACTTTCTAAAAATAAGAAACAAAAACATAAAACATAGACATATATATATATATATATTATTTTTAATAAATATGTTTTATTTATCAATTAGTTTAATGTATTTTATAAATATATATTTATATTAAAAAATGACTTGTGGGTATACCTACATGCATGAATCCACACACACAAACAAACACACACACACACACATATATTCAATTATTAGTAGAACAATTTTCATTGAAAGTTGAATTTTTAGGTATTTTTATAATAGTAAATGTAGAACTCCGACTCCAGTAACTTGGAACTAATGGTTATTTTACTATATTGTCACAAGGTATAATAGATCCCATCCTAAAATATCAAATAGTTCAATAGTCTTGAGAGACTAGAAACTTACATAACTCTCACATTACATTTTAAAACATGAAATACAACATAAACATTCCAGTGTTAAATTTATTATTTCTTATAATTAATCCCCGAAATCATTTATAATTCCCTTATTAGTATCTCAAGGAAAGAAAAACATAATAAAGGGTGAGGTCATATGCTCATTAAGGTAAAGCATACTACACAAGCTATCATGGAATAAATAAGGCATAGATAATATGATGGAGATAAAAAATAATCAAATATGTCATATAAATATTATCAAAAAATGGGAATATATCTATGGATGACATAACAACATAAATAATAACATTGATAATAATAACTATTTTTATGATGATTGAATGCACAATGTTGAAAATAAAAATCTTACCATCAAGGCCTTTTGCCAAAACATCATACATAAATTAGTACAACATATGCCAAAAACCCAAACAAGTTTGTCTTATGTGACCTAATGATGCCTTTATGGGTTATAATAGGCCCCTCCCATAACTTAATAAGACTAATTAGTTCATTATATAAAAGAGGTGAATAAAAATTCAATACATAATTAATATAAACCTTAATATTTAAAAACTAGCATATAAAATTTTAATATTTTTTCCAATTAATGGATATAACAACATGATCCTAAGAAATATAGTGCAATAAGGTGGATGGTATCATTATATTATATCCCCAATTAGCACAATATTTATCAAATTATGCTGACACAGATGAAAATATTTTTAAAATATCACTAGAATATTTCTTGAGGAAAATACATTCTTCATTTTGAAATAAAGTATTTAAAATCAAAAACAATATAGAATATTAGAGAATAATTTTCTTTGAAAATAACAATGTAATAATTTAATTTAATATTAAAGTAAAATAATATTCATTATGGTAGTAAAATTAACTAATTTAGTATGAATTAAAGTAATGATTTTGTTCCCACCTTCAGTAAAAAGTGACTCGTTCGAAAAATGAAAAGAATGTTTATTTTATAACAATTTAAAGAATGTAAAACCTAGGTAAAAATTAATTTAAATAATCATTATATAATATTAAAAAAATTATTGAATACATTTTAAAAGAAACATGGACATGGAATAAAAATATTCCAAACTGAGTAGAAAAAAATTTGGTTCTCCTTAAAAATATTATTCCACAATTTTGAGTAATTAGAGAGAGGAAAATGAAAGGAAAACATTTAATTTTGATAAATAACAATATGATAATAAAATAAATTAGTTTTAATATAGAAATATCATATAATTCTCCCAATTTAATCTTAAACATAACCAATCTCAAATAAGTATGTGACTGTGAAATAAACACTTACCTTAGTTCCAACTTGCCAAATAAGTGCTTTTAACCTCTTGTATAATATATTTTAATTTTTTATAATTCCATAATATAACATTTTAAATACTTAAAATATCATTCATGATCCAATTATAAAATTTCAATACTTGTTTTTAAAAATTATTTTTTAAAATCATCATTTCTGAGTATTAACTATTATGTTTTTTCATATAAGGGTTGGTTCAATAGTTCAATTACTTACATATCACTTATGTTTCAATAATATCTATAATATTCATAATTATATAAATATATTTTTTTCATTATATAAATATTTATAATCATCCTTTTAAGGAAGAATTGAAAAACGAATCACATCTCTTTTTGGAGGTGGTTGTTCACAAGTACTCATGAGCTTCGTTATCATTTTTTAATGGGTGGAAGGGTAAGAAGGTAAATGAAAAATTATATTAAAAGAATAATAATTATGCCATAAATATCATATATATTCATTATTTACATATTTATAACCATCTATGTAATGTGGTGATGAAAAATAAATTACACTGCTATGTGGAGACGATATCTCGTTCATACACACAAGCGACGTTTTAATTTTCCATAGGATAGAAAAGTGGTGTAAAATGGTTTTAACATAATCATAAAGACATATCATTATATTGATGATACTAGATTAATTATTTTAGGATATATATAATATATTTAAAGTAAGTAGATGAATGAATAAATATTGAAAGAGTCGGTAAATATGTGTACCTATTCTTTGAGAGACCACCATTGGATTACACATTAATCCTTATTAGGATAATCTTAGAAGACTAAAATAATCTCAATAATTAATGGAAATAAGTGAGTAGGTATTTTATGAGATGTATTTATCAATTTTTGTGAATAAGGTAGGAAAAAAGGTGCAATTTTTTAAGTTAGTGGAGGGACACACATTGAATTACTTAAAATATTTAAATACCATAAATCCATTTTATTGTGAAAGTAGAACCAAATGGAAAATAATTATAAGGTAAGATAATATATGGTTTAAATATATTTCAAAAATAATATTTCTATAGGTTTAAGTGGTATTTTTTCCTTATCTCTTAGTTTAACCTCCCGTAAACATGCTTTAACCCCAACTATGATAACAATGTTTTACTATTTTTACTATTCATTATGACAAAAAGATAATTTAATCAAAAAAATAATTTGAATATTTATGATTAAAAATATGGAATCCATTTTTTAAGATAAAATTTGTATAAGTGGCAATAATTATAAAAAACACAAAGAACCTGATTTTAGAAAAATGCTTGTTTTAAGCATAAAAAATGATTTAAAAAAATTAAATATAATTTTGATTAAAATTTAATAAATTAGATTGGGTTAAATAAAATGATACTTATTTTTATTTAAAACAAAACCAATACTTAAATTAAAATAGTGTATAATTGCTTAATAGTGAAGAACTAAAAATGTTTTTTTATTTAAACAAAACCATTACTTAGATTTCCAAAATGTTAATCATATACCTGTATGTTAAAATTTATATTTTTATATGTATTATATTAATTATTAAATATATATTAGTTAAATAAAAAAGTTTTCATAAAGTTTTAAGTTATTCTTATATCCTTATAATGTAATAAAATTATCAGTTTTTGTAAAATTGGTATTTTTCACTCTTCACCAAAAAATCAACTATTTTTTGAAAATCCCAAATATTTATCCTAAGATAATTTGGACATGATGAATTCATAAATTATATTAGATTCATAAAATTCAATTTATTAAAAATATAAATTTCTGTTTTAATCATATTCTTAGATAAATCTATATACACTATGGTATTGTTTCTTTGGAAAGAATAAATTATTAAAATTAAAACTTGGGTGTTACATTCTTCCTTACCCTAACAATTTCATCCTTGAAATTTATAGAATGTCACATCATGAATAAATGTGGTTTTTTATTCATCATAACTTCTTTAGGTTCCTACATCACCTATTCTATCTTATGATTTATCCAAAGTACATTTTCCAGCCGAGCCATCTGATTACCTAATACTTATTATCCAATGTAAATAATCATGATAGTCTATTCATAGTAAGATAAACTAGGATCCAATTATATTTTATTACAGGTGATAACATGTATTGATTCTAACATTTACTTCCTTAATAAATAGATATAGAACACATTATAAATTTAGAGAGGCTAGGTGTAATTTAAAAAAGGTAAGAAACAAATCCTATTCTTTCACAAATTTCAAATGGACTGATGTTCCTAGGACTAAATTTTCCTTTATTTCCAAATATTATAAAATATTTCCATGAAGATACATTTAATAAAACATGATATCCCCCTTGAAATTTCTAATCCTTTTATCGATTATCAAGATAACCTTTTTTATACTTTTAGATGCCTTTATATGATTCTAGATAGTTTTCACTTTCATTATTGTCTCCTCAATATGATTTGGGTATACATGTAAAGACCCGGAAATTCCATGTAATTTGTTTTTAAATTATATGGAAATATTTGAGTCTTTAGTTTCTGACAGTACATGATTTAGACGCCTAGAGAGCCCAAAATGTTTTTATAAAGTTTCTTATGTACTTTCAGTAAGTGTGTGGGTGGGTTTTTGTATCTTTTGAATTGGTGCTCGAAATTTAAATCTGAGGGCATCGTTGATCTCGCAGCGCCTGTAGTTTCTTAAGGAGACCTTCACCTCAGATGCAGTTGGTCGTGGTTGGAAGATATTTTTTTCTACCCATCGTGGGAAAATAAAAAATAAGTGGAAATAAAAATAAACTAACTTTATTTTTATTTAACCTTTGAATTCTTTTTAATTCTCGATGGGGACCACCTGATCTATTCAAACCATTTTTCTAATTGTGTCAAACCCCCAACATTGAACCTAACAATTAAGGGGGAGGCTCTTCATCACCTTGATTGGGATCTTGTATTTTGCAGGAGAAGAAGCTTGGTGGAGGATCTTACTAGAGGAAACCCCCCTTAGAGGAAGAACTCTTCTCCTTCAATGAACATTTCTCCAAAGAAGAACTCTATCAAAGTATCTCCAACAAGGAATGTCTTCAACAATGACAAAACGACGTCCGTCTTTCCATCTCCTCACCGATATCAATGAATCTTATAGGAAGGGATTATTGTTTTTGTATACACCTTACCTAGTTCTTGTCGTTCTTCTTGATTTAAGAACAACTATGCCTTTTGATACCGTTCTAACGCGGAGGGTGTGGGGAAAAAAACATGGTCCGACCCCTCCACAACCTTTGTGGACTTTGGTGTTCTTCATGTCTTGTTTTATGGTTTAGAGAATCCCAACTGTGGTGGTATTGAATCGATGACGATGTCCTGAGACGAGTATGAGGGTCTTCGGAATGAAGATCGGGCCACTGAGGCACACCCGGTGACTTGAAAAACGTCACTGACAACCGATGTCAGCGACCAGCGTCGGTAGGGTTCAGGAGTGGAGTTCAGCACTCCAGCCGGCTATGATGATGGGGGCTACATGACTGCACTGCCATAGGAGGGTTGCGGCCCGTCAGTCGCGATGGAGAAACAGTGGCGGTCGGTGCACGACCGACCGTGTGAAGGGGGCGGTGGTACACATATGTGCCACTTGGCTTGTAGAGGCCAAGACACGAGGCCCTGACGATAGTGGGGGATCACTGTTGGCCGTCGAAGGCAGTGTGGCAAGAGACCATGCCAGAGAGGTGGGTTGGCCATCCGGCCATTCGAGGAGCTAAGTGGGACCCGGGGTCCCGCGTGCCAATCGCCGACGCCATGTGGTGTCGTCTGGTTGGCCACCCAACACGAATGGATGTGCTATTCTTGGTACCCAGGGGGTTCCTCCTTCTTGGGTGGCAGCTAGGGAGGACCCCACTACAGGGCCGCCTAGCCGCGGGCTAACTATGAGCCTCCTATGGGACGCCCAGCGCGGGCCGGGCCGTTTCGGTGGGGCGGGCCGGACCCAGCAGGTCGGGCCAGACCCAGTGGGCTGATATGGACTCAGTGGGCTGTTTCAGACCTAGGGGAAGACCTGGGTTGGGCTAGGTCAGTCCAACCGGGTCAGACCAGACTCGGACCAGCTTCGACCCCTTTCTGCTCTTTTGGCCATAACTTGAGCTACGAGAATCCATTTGATGAACCGTTTCCAGTTCCAGAAATTTTGAATCAAAAAGTTACTTTTTATATACATCATTTGAGTTTTGGATAAAGTTGGGGTATGGCTGTGTTGGATCTAACATGAATCCAACTGATCCCTCAGGACTAAAAAGGCCAGTAACTTACAGACCAGGCATCCATTTGACGCTCTGTCTGTTACATTGAGACCCCTATTACGTAGAGGTCCTTTGGGGATACTTCTTCATGGGACTTCATGGAAGTTGGAGTATCGACCTATGGATTGAGGAGAAGACCATCTCAGAATCAAACGAGCTTAGTACGGGAACCCTGTGGCTGTATATAACATGAGGAAGGGATCTTATGTGGGTTTGTGACTTGGAATACTACGTGGGTCCATGCTTTGTGATCCTAAGTGGGTCTGTGTTCCAGGATCCCACATGAATCTGATCTAGGAATCCATGTGGGAATACTCTAGGATCCTACGTGGGTATGCTGTACTAGGATCTTATGTGGGCCTGATGATTTAGAATCCTACGTGGGTATGCCTCTCAACAGAGTAAGATGATTTAGTAGTTACATCTAATCATCATTACTACCGTTCCTAAGTTATACCTAGTGTGAGCTGAGTTCTAATCTTTTTGGTGAAACCATTTAGGTTATTCTCTGTGTGGTGTTACCTAAGAGGTACTCACCTGTGTGGTGTTACCTTCGTGGAACTTAATCCTTCGTGGATGGTTGTACTTTTGGCTCAGGATATGGAGCTTTGTGTAATCTTGACAACTTAGCTATATGTATGGGAATACACCTAATTAAGTATGGTTGTTACTTAGTACGTTTTGATTGTACTCTTACTTTTGAGGTTTATCGTTTGTGGATTCTAGGAGACCTTCGGGGGTCTCGGGGTCCCTATTGAGTATCGTTATACTCACCCCTGCACAGGCTATGCTCTCACCTTGTTGTGTACTGTGCATACAACATACAACATTGATCGAGTCTAAGGGTGACAGACAAGAGGCTGCTTGGAGGTGGAATTAGACGTGACGTACCACATGGACGACTTTATCGAGAGCTATACCAACCCTTTAGGTAGGATTATGAGTGGATTATCCAGGTTCTATTTCCCATTCAGTTGTACTTGTACTTTCAGTTGGGCTTGTATACTAGCCCTTAATTTCCACAAACATTTTACTATAGTAGTTACTTATGGTCACTCCTTGTTGTGTTTTCAGACTGTGTGTGTTTCAGGTTTTAAAGGAAATGCCTTATCGATTACTGGGATATGCCTTTCAGTTTTATTCACCAGCCCCTGGACTATGGAAGGTGGGATTGGGGTAGTCACGACATAGGCCCCGAGGGTGGGTCGTGAAAATTTGGTATAAGAGGAGTCAGTTCTACCATAGAACATCAGAATTTTATTCTTTAACAGCAATATTGTTATGTGTTATGAGTGTAGTTATTAATTTAGGGAATCAGGTGTTGGTGCGGTGGCCGACATATCCATACACCAGGACCCTGACTTCTGATTTTTGAAATAGTGCACGAAAACACTGATTGCATGTGTGTTTTGAAACGTTTTCTTTGTGATATAATTGAGTCATCTCACCAGGTATAACTTATTGACTGTGGTGCACCTATTTATTTTCAGGATGCCTCCACGTACACAGCCAGCATAAGTTCCAGGTAGAGTGTGCCGTGACAGCCCACTGAACGAAGAGTCCTCAGTGCAGGGCCCTTTTTCAGTAGAGGCACCAGCGGTACCATTAACCATTGGGACAACAATGACACCAGCCTCATAAATAGATAGTGCACGCTACTTGAACATGTTTCATGAGTTCCAACACCAGAGGCCACCCAGGTTCAAGGGTGAGACGAACCTACAAGAAGTTGAGGATTGGCTGGCGGCTGTGGTGCGAGTCTTCCAACTGGTAGGGACACTAGCTGATCTCATGGTGATCCTTGTTGCTAGTGTTCTACATGAAGCAACAGATATATAGTGGATGTTGATTCTCTAGGTTCATGAAGAGGTGAAACTTTTCTGGGCAGACTTTGAGTGTATATTTCAAGAAGAGTTTTTCCCAGAGACCCTTTGCACAGTGCGCATATAGAAGCTTCTTCATCTGCCACAGGGTAGCATGACTATGGCTCGGTAATCAGTGAGGTTCACTGGCCTCTTGCACTACTCCAATGATATGGTATAAGAACCATTATTCAGGGCCCGGACGTTCGAGTAGGGACTCAGGCAAGAGATCAGGGATTCAATGATTTCTCTCAGCATCTCGACGTAGGCAGGGGTGTTAGAGAGAGCCCTCTTAGTGGAGATTTTTCATCCTAAGCATTCACCAATAGCATGACCCACAACCAGGCGTCACGTAGTGGTGTCTTTTACAGTTGGAAGAAGACAAATGTCACAGAGGTCTAAGAGGACCCGACCTACAAGTGGACGACCACATGATTCAGGCTTGGTTTTGTGGGGAACCTAAGACAGAGCCAGTCATGAGAGGAGCAGGCAGTGTTACACATGCACTAGCCAGGGTCACATGGCTCGTGACTACCCGATCCACAGTACGGATGATAAAAAAATGGTTGAAGGACCACCAAGGAAGAGATAGAGGTTCGACTGAGGAGCTCCGCATGGAGCAGGCGGACATGGCAGAGGAGTTGGTCGTGCAGCTAGCAGTGGGTAATGATTCGAGGTGTTACTGCCACCACCACCAGGTGGTCCACCCCGACCGCAGGGAGAAGGTGGACATGGGTGAGCTCACCTCTAGGCAGATAAGTCCTAAGACCATGAAAATCCGGAGATGATACGAGGTATGATCTGTGTCTACTCCACCTTAGTTATAGTACTTATAGATATAGGTTCCAGTCATTCTTTTATTACAACTACCCTCGTTCAAAGCTCGGAGATTTTGGTGGAGGCGTTGTCTCGATCCTTACATCTATATACTCTTATGGGAGAGGATTCGAAGATTAAAAATTGGGATCCTTAGTGTGAGATTACTCTAGGAGGTGAGAGCTTTAGCTGGGATCTTCTAGTAGCAGCGTCGAGGCCTTATGATGTCATCTTGGGTATGGATTGGTTATCCACAATCCATGACTAGATCTACTGCATTATGGGAAAAGTGCAGTGTATCCGCGAGGATGGGACTAGATTTACCTTCACCAGCGAAAAGGGAGCCTTTGCAGCATAGGATGGAATTACCCAGAGGAGAGTGCAGCCGATCACTCATCAGTTGGCTAGCCTTACCCTTGGATCGGTTTATGTAAAGAGTCTAAGATATCCTGTAGTGGTGGGCCAGTACACGGATGGATTACCTGATGATGTTTCTGGTCTACCTCCTCACAGTTTGGTGGACTTTTACATTGATCAGTACCTCGGGACGACACCTATATCTACACCAGCGTATCAGATGGCTCCCACGGAGCTTCATGAGAAGCAGGTACAGCTGGAGGACTTATAGGGGAAGGGTTTCAATGGGCCCAGTGTATCTCCTTGGGCAGCCTAGATTTTGTTTGAAAAGAAGGCAGATGGGATCTTGAGATTTTATGTTGACTATCGATGCCTGAACCAGGTGATTGTGAAGAACAAGTACCCACTTCCAAGGATTGGCAACCTCTTTGATCAGTTGAAGGGAGCACAGTGGTTCTCGAAGATAGACCTTAGATCAGGCTATCCCCAGCTCAGAGTACAAGAGGAGGATGTTCCGAATATGACTTTCAGATGTCGGTATGAACATTATGAGTTTTTGGTCATGCCGTTCGGCATGACCAATGCTCCAGAAATTTTCATGGGACTCATGAATTGGATATTTCATCCATACCTTGATCTCTTTTTAGTAGTATTCATCGATTAAATTATGATCTACTCAACTACTGAGGAGGAGCATGCCTATCATTTTCAGGTAGTTCTAGACACACTCTGAGAGCACCAACTTTATGGTAAGCTCTGAAAATGACTATTCTGGATCTGAGAGGTATAATTTCTGGGAAATTTCATCATGGAGGTTGAATTTGTGTTGGATCCAGCAAATATTGAGGTGGTACTTTCTTGGGATCCACCCAGGAGTGTGATTGAGGTATAAAGTTTCCTAGGTTTGTCCGGATACTACTAAAGATTTGTGCCAGATTTCTCCAGAGTTGTAGCACCTTTATCAGCATTGGCGAAGAAGGGAAAACCCCTCGTGTGGTTGGAGATATGTCAGCAAAGTTTTTAGGATCTGAGGCAGAGGATGACTAGTTCCCCCATCTGGAGGCTTCCGGAGGAGGGCGTTGGGTACATAGTCTACTGCGACACATCAGGAAATGGGCTCAGATGTGTCCAGATGAAGGAGTAAGCAATTATCGCATATAGTTCTCGAAAAATGAGATAACATGAGTAGAACTACACTATCCATGACCTTGAGTTAGAAACAATGGTTTTTTCTTTGAAGGTGTAGCGACACTATATAATGGGAGAGCATTTTACATTCTACTCTGATCACCAGATTCTCAGGTATATCTTCTCCCAGAAGGACTTGAACCTATGAAAATGAAATTGGCTTCAGTTCCTCCAGGACTATGACTTTGAGATAGTCTATACTCCTGGGTATGAGAATGTTGTAGCAGATGCACTCATCGGGAGATCTGATATACAACTGTTAGGTGAGGCGATGGAGAAGCTGGCCACTTTGCAGATATCCTTCGTGGATTGAGATGGAGCATCTTTTCTTCAGTCTCTTACAATCACTCCCCCACTCCTTCAGTGAGTTAGGGAGGTGTATCATGGGGACATTGACTGTGAGGCACGACGTGCTCAGATATCCAGAGGACATGCACCTGATAGATTTTATGAAGGTGGGGAGCACGTCATCATTTTCAAAGGACGCACCATGGTACCAGTGTTACTTTGGGAGGAAGTTTTGAGGGAGTTCCACACATCCCCTCTAGTGGTACATCCAAAAGTGGAAAATATATACCAGGACCTCTGAAGACAGTACTGGTGGACGGGTATGAATAAAGTAGTAGCAGAGTTTGTCTCTCGGTGCCTCACTTGTCAGTAAGTGAAGGAAGATAATCAGGTACCAGCAGGATTAGTTCAGCCTTTAGAGGTCTCAAACTAAATGTGGGATTAAATATACATGGACTTTGTGACAATACTTCCACGTAAATCTAGGGGTCATGATTCTATCGGGGTGATCGTTGACCAACTCACCAAGTCATCCCACTTCCTACCCATTAGGGAGAAGGGTTCAATAGAGATCTTTGGATGACTCTATGTGCAAGAGATTGTGATGATATATGAAGTAACCTCTATGATTGTCTCCGATCATGATGCATGTTTCACTTCTCATATATGGAAGGGGTTGCAAGAGGATTTTGAGACGTAGCTTCATTTTAACACCACCTTCCATCCTCAGACGGATGGCCAGACTGAGCGGACCATTCAGACCCTCAAGGACATGTTGCATTCTTGCATCCTTGAATTTGGTCATAGCTGGGAGGATCACTTTCCCTTAGTGGAGTTTTCATACAACAACATCTATTATTCCACCATTGGGATGGAACCATTCAAGGATCTGTATGGCCAACCTTGAAGATCTCCTTTGTGATGGACTAACTCAGGGGAGTCAGCACTCGTGGGACCAGAGATGGTACAAGATTCCATAGAGAACGGGTAGATCATCCAAGAGAGGATGAATACTACACAGAGCAGGTATAAGTCTTATGCCAACAGGATATGGAGACCTCTGGATTCCAAGGATGGTGACCATTTCTTTCTATGGGTCTAACCCCGATGTGGTTTGTGGAGATTTATCCAGGGTGTAAAGTTATCTCCGAGGTTCATAGGACCCTTTTAGGTCCTCTGTAAAGTTGGATAGGTGGATTACCTCTTTTCACTTCCCCCTTAGTTGCAATGGGTTCACGACGTTTTTCACGTATCCCAACTAAGGAGATACGTGCATGATCATACTCACATCTTTGACTGGGAAGAGATTGTCTTCGATGATGGGGAGACATTTTCAATGGTTCCAATGGAGATAGAGGATTGAGAAGATAGATTCCTTCCTGGGTGATCAATCCTTTTGTATGTGTACTTTGGCTGCACTGGAACCTCCAGGAGAGAAAATGGGAGTGGGAGGCTCATATACATGCCCATTACCCACCTTGTTTTTCGAGTTTTTGTTATGTGGATTTCAGGGATGCAAAGCCCTGAGGTGGGGAGAATGTAAAGACCTGGAAATTCCATGTAATTGTTTTTAAAAAAATTATACGGAAATATTCGAGTCTGCAGTTTCTGACAGTACTTGATTCTAAGGCCTGGAGAGCCCAAAATTGTTTTCTGATGTTTCTTAAGTACTTTCAGTAAGAGTGTGAGCGGGTTTTTTAAATTTTTGAATCAGTGTTCAGAATTGATATATGAGGGCACTGTTGATCTCGCAGCGCCGGTAGTTTCTTAAGGAGACCTTCACCTTGTCTATAGTTGGTCGTGAGTGAAAGATATTTTTTTCTTCCCATTGTGGGAAAACTAAAAAAAGTGGAAATAAAAATAAACTAACTTTATTTTTATTTAACTTTTGAATTCTTTTGAATTCTTAGTGGGGACCACCCAATCTCTTCAAAACCTTGTTTTTAATTATTCCACACCCTCAACATTTAATGACTTCATTAAATAAAGTCATTAAACCTATCAATTAAGGGGGAGTCTCTTCATCACCTTGATTGGGATCCTGGAATTTTTTAGAGATGAAACTTGGCGGAGGATCTTGCAGGAGGAAACCAACCTTAGAGGAAGAACTCTTCTCCTTCGATGAACATTTCTCCAATGAAGAACTCCATCGAAGGATCTCCAATGAGGAACATTTTCAACGATGAAGAACTGATGTCTGTATTTCCCTCTCCTCACCGACAACAATGAAACTTTGAGGTAGGGATTGTTGTTTTTGTATACCCCTTACCATGTTCTTGTCGTTCTTCTTCATTTAAGAACAAATATGATACTTGTTACAATTCTAACGTAGAGGGTGAGGGCCAAACGAACATGGCCCGACCCCTCTGAAACCTTTTTGGATTTTTTCTTCTTCACATCTTGTTTTCAGGTTGAGAAAATCCCGACCGTGGTGGTGTTGAATTGATGTCAATGCCCCAAGATGAGTGTGGGAGTCTTCGGAATGAAGATCGGACCACCAGGGCGCACCCGGTGACATGAGGAACGTCACCGGTGACCAATACCAGCGACCAACACCGGTAGGGCTTTGGAGCGGCGGTACGACTGCACTGCTAGAGGAGGACCACGACCAGTCGGCTGTAGTGGAAAAAGGGTGGAAGCCGACGCCCGACCGACCACATGAAGGAGGTGGCGGCGCACGTCTGCACCGCTGGGCTTGCAGGGCCTTGACACGAGGCCGCGACATCAGGGGGCTCACTTCCAGATGTCAGAGGCATCACGACGTACAATCGTGCTGTGGAGGTGGGCTGGCCGTCCGGCCAGCTGAGGAGCTGGGCGGGACCCCCAGGTCCCGCATGGCAGCCATTGGCGCCATGTGGCACTGGCCGGATGGAAACCATACCTGAACGGCTGAGCCGTTCGGGGTACCTAGGGCCCCCTCCCCCTTGGGTTGAATCTAGGGTGAACCCCATTGCAGGGCCACCCAGTCGTGGATTTTTTGTTGGCCGCCCAACATGGGCCACGCCGGTGCGCGGGGCTAGACTCAGCAGGATGGGTTGAAACCCACAAGCCAGGTCAAAACCTGCGAGCCAGGTCAGACCCAGGGTCAGACCAGGGTCAGGTCGGGTTGACTTGAACTGGGTGGAGTCGTCTTAGGCCGGGTCGGTTCGAGTGGGTCGGATCGGACCCGGACCAGCTTCGACCCATTTCTTCTCTTTCATCCATAACTTGATCTATGAGCATCTATTTGATGAACTATATGCGGCACAAGAAACCTTGGATCGATACATTTCTTTTGGTATACCTTACTTGAGTTTTGGATAAAGTTGGGGTATGACCAGGTTGGATCGAACACAAATCCAATCGGGACCTCATGGACTAAAAAGGCCAATAACTTACAGACCGAACATCCATTTGACGCACCTTATATTGCGTTGAGACCCATATTACTTGGCGGTCATTTGGGGATACTTCTTCATGGGACATCATGGCAGTTGAAGTATCGACCTATGGTTTGAGGAGTGGACCCTCCTAGAATCAAGCAAGCTTAGTGTAGGAACCCTGTGGATGGCTGTAACATAAGAAAGGGATCCTATGTGGGTCTGTGCCTTGGGATCCTAAGTGGAATTTGAATGATTGAATGGAAGATATTATTACATATAAAATCTATCAAAGGTAAATACTAATACCAGATACCTAAAAAGTTAATCAATCATGAACCAAACATATCTTATATTATTTGATTTGTCCTTTCGGGTTGTCCATCAATTTGTGGGTGATAGGTGGTTCTCAAACGCAACATGGTGTTAGGAGACTTCTAAATACTATTCTAGAATTTTGATGTAAACTGAAGATCAAGATTAAATAGAATCAAAAGAGGTACACCATGAAGTCTCAAAAAAAATTTAATATAGAGTAGTGTGTCTCACTCAATAGCTATATCTTCCCCTATAGTGAGAAAACATGTGTAATTGTTAGGTTAATCCAAAATAACCCATATGAAATCATTCTTTCATGGAGTCTTTGGAAATCTAGGGAAAAAGTCCATAGTAATATCATCCTATTTATAAATTAGAATTGGTATATATTGAATGATTTCATTATGTTGTGGTCTTTAGATTTTACTTATTGAAAAATCAAACATATTGATACGTTGTCTTCAATTTTCCATTTCATATTATCCCATAAGAAATTTCCTTTAGATCCTAATATATTTTGGTTCTACCATGGTGTATAGAGAAATTTGAGCTACGAGATTCATATAATATTTATATTTCCAGATTAGGCATGGATGAAACACATATATTATTTCCAAATTTAAAAAACACCATATTTGTAACACCCCAAGTTTCCACAGTACTTTTTCCTTTGAATAATGCAATAGCTTTCATTATACGCAACTTCAAGATTCTAACACACCGTGACCAATCAAACTAGCCGTTATGAAAATTAATACCCAATTTTTTAAATTTTATAAATTTTTTCTTTCAAAATGGACTTCATTTTTGGATTTAGAATATTGAAATTAGCCTAGGGTGAAATTTTGGTATTTTTCTGAAAACATTCAATTTTTGATGAATAGTGAAAATTACTAAATTTTAATTAAAAACATATTTTTTAATAGAAATAATTAATATTGATAAATTGTAAATTTTAGTGGTTTTAAAATATATTCAGAATATATTTTTACCATTTAATAAAATTTTGGTCATTGGACATAATTTCACATTTAAACCGGACATAAACAAGTGTCAATCTTTTGATTGTTATTATTTCTTAAAAACACGATTTTTGTTGTGACATCGGGAATTAATTTTAAATTAATTTCTGCCACTTATGTGTTTTGAATTTGGATAAATGGATTCCATATTTGGAATCAGGATATCCAAATTTTGTAAATAGGTAACTCTTATTTTTAGACATTTTGAATAATTACTTCGGTAAATATTTTATTTACCATGGTTAAAGGGTAAATCAGGTAAATAAGGGTACAAAATAATATTATAATAATAATAAATTACCCTAAAACGTGTCCAAAACCTATTTGTTGATACATTTACGACCATGGGCATCTTTTCGTCGATTTTGAGACCCCATGGATCCACTTGTAAGTGATAATGACACTTTATATTAATTACGTTAAAGTAAATACAAAAATGACATAAGCATATATCTTTTAGAACAAAAATTTTAACATAGGGTTATATATGTTATATTTTTGACTATAAATATTCATTAGAAATATAAAAAGATTTCCTACATAATGGTATTTTATTTATAATTTTTATATATTGAATAATTAAATTTATTTACAACACAATAATGATGCAATATTTTCCTTATTAATAAAAGAATCAAATAAATAGTATTATAAATATTAAAATAAAAATAATTTGAAAATTTTGATTCCATACAAGAATTTTATTGGTTAATATGATATGATATTATTTATTAAATTAATTTTGTTCTAATTAATAAATTTCTTAAGAATTTAACAAAAATCAATTATTAAATATTGTCAAAATTGACATAAATGAGTTTTTAAAACAAATATTATATAATTAATTGATATTATATTCCTAAATATATAATGTTCAGCCAAAGGACTTATATCATGATAGGGGTATCGTTAAGTGACCAATTGGGGGTTACTTGGATGTATATAGTAAGTTTATTAACTATATTATATAAAAATACAAAGTGACATGGTAAATGTCAAACTCATTAACTAAGAGTTAAAACTAAAATATAAAGGTTAAAATAATGACCCAAACATGTCTAAAATCTATTGGATGAAAGTATTTAGACCTATAACTGCCTTTTACTTTGAATAATACACTTTGGATCCATTATAAACCAAATATTAATTTATTATAAATTAATACTTTATGTTTTCCTAAAGAGCCCACCCCCCCCCCCTTATAAAAGAACACCACTTCTAACCATTTCATCATACCTTCAAAGCCTTTTGGTTCTGCCAACCTCAGGCCAAATACCCTCTCAAATATACTCCCTTAATCCTAGGGGCCTTTCTTTAGTCAGTAATCCAACCTAAAGATCCATTTTGATCAAATCAAAAGGAAGAACCCGAAGAAGAGGTAATGCCTTCACCACCCTCTTTCAAGTTCCTTTCTTCTTCAACTTCTTCTTTCTCTGTTATTTCCATTCTAAAATAATAACTCAAGTATCTTCTATAGAATTTGATGTTATTATAAATATGGTACAACCATATTCAGTATTCTATCCATCCTTTCAATGACATGTCACCATATGTGTGTATGTACGACCTACTGTCTCCACGTCGTGGTGTAATTGTTATTCAATACATTATTATTTGGATGGGTATAATAATAATGTTTAATTCATGTAAATAATAAATATAACATGATAATTAATCTTTATATATGATATACCATAAAATTATATATTATTTTAATATCAAAAGAATGATATTTTCGCTCGTGCGTAGGTACGGACTACCGTCTCCACGAACGTGATGAGATTCATTCCCCATCATATCCATTCAAGTATAATAATAATTTGATGATTAAAAATAATGTTTAAGGACTTGATATTATTATGGATATGAATTAGATAAAACCTATCCATAATAAACACGAATTTTTTAACAAAACATATAAAAGAGATCGAGTAAGTTAAGACCCAAGACGACGATAATATTAAGATATTATTAACAAAGAAATTTTAAATGATAATATATGATATAATATTTATGTATATGATTATTTAATAATTTAATAACAATTATTTAACTATTATACAGGTGTTTAACCTACCCTCAACAAAGGAAAAGTACAAGGTAAGGTTTTATATCACAATCTCTTCATTATCTGAGGTGGTTTATATATAATTATCTACTGGGACCTCTTTATCATCCACATCCATGATCCTTAAAAATGTATTTAAAATAATTCTTACTATTTTGAAGAATATGGGTTAAAGTCATTTGTACCCTTGTTTTATTTTTTATAAGATTTTTATAAAGGAATTCTTCTGTCATTTTCCAAACAAGGTCCTTTTTAACCTTTTCGACATAATTAAGGTAAGAATGTATTTTTTTAACTTATATAGTGGGTACATATATTTTACACCATCATAAAGTCATCAAATCTTCCATTAAAAGCTTATAATAATATTTTCAAAGTAAATTTTTTCTTTTATAATTATGTGACTCTTAAATGATTTCAAAAAAATAGATATTTATCTCAAATAGTTTTGATTTCATCTATGTCAACATCATTTTAAATGTTTTAATGATTTATTCTTCTAAACCATTCTCATTAATGTCCATGTTTTCAAAATGGTTTTAAGGATTTATTTAAATGGACATGAATTTTTTAAAATATTAATTACTTTAAAAAGTTTCAAAGTGGTATGGGACAATTTGATTCAAAAATGTCTTTAAATGTCTTCCTTTCTAAATTGTGTGACTTTTAAATGTTTTCATGAAAAAGGATATTTCAATCAAAGAGTTTTAAAAATCATTTCAATCTATTTAAAATCCTTTAATGGATTTTAAACTTGTTTTTAAGTTGATTTATTATGATATAGAACTTCCATATTGTATTGAAGGTTTTGTGATATGTTTGATTGTGGATGTTTATTTTTATACCATTCATGTTTTATGGTTAAAGTATTTACATTTTGTATCCTAGTTCTTATCTGAATGTTTATGTTATGATTCAACATTTTCATATGAGGAATGTATTGGACATAGTTAGTGACAAGTAGATCCCACTATAGCTCCTTGATGCATCAATAGGTCTCATGAGACAGCTATATGTGGAATTGGCCGAGGCCTTTTCCCAATTTGATTATGGTTTTGGCCGAGGCCTAAATCATTTTCAGACGTCTTGGTCGAGGCCTTGACATAATGTTTTAGAATTTATGGCATTATACATTCCCTCATTATGGAAAAAATATTAATGGTTCATGTGGTTATTCGACTAGTAGAATACCCATGATTATGTTTTATTATGGAATTATATACTCAGCTCATATTCTTGCCATAAAAGTATTCATTTTTAGTATTGTTAAAGGCATGTGGTTTCAATTATTCACCATGCTTAATATTTATATTATTTTCCATTGTATTTCTTACCCTTAATGAGCATTTGAGCTCACCCCTTTCTATGTTTTATTTTGTTCCAGGATTCCAAGAAGTGTAGTGTGATTGATATACGGGGTTAAGATAAGGGAATAATGGCATTCATAAAGGATTATTTATGTTGTGTTGTATGTTATAAATTGTAATGTAACATTCATGTATGTAATCTATTTTCCAAAACTGCTAAACTAATCTGTCCTTTGGGACTTGATTCCTTGTAATCATGCCAATGTATTAAAATAATGCACCGACTCTGGGTAATTGGGGTCAGGTCATTACAGCTGCTATCAGAGGGTGGTTAGAAATATCCTTAGAAACTAGATTTATATAAACAATGATTAGAGAACATATCCCAATGATAGAGGATTTATATAGAATAACTTCCTAGAATTTTGGTATTGTAGAGATTTTGTGAGTTTTCTGAGCAATACATCCCTGTCTGGATACGAGTAAGTAGAGGTGGCTCTGGCACATATGTACCTAGGGGTAAAACCTAAAAATACCGCTTTGAGCTAGAATCGAATGGGAGCTGCTGCACGACAATGGGCCTTGCTACACTCTTGGTTACGACACTCCTGGGGGATATGCTTAGGATAATTCTCATTTTCTTTACAAACTATTATGAATGTTTTATGAGTATATACTTCCTCAAAGAAGAAATTTTTACGATTATGGATTATATCTATAAACTACTCAATTTAAGTTAAGTATTTTACATTTTTGGAATTATTCATTAAAATTCCTAAACTGACCTAATGTATGCCATTGTATAGAAATGGCTCCCAGTAGAAGGAATGTGAACTCCAGTAATACGTATGATCCAAAGAGTAATAAGGATCATATCTTTCATGGTATTAAGCCAACATTTAGAAGGGGAATAATCTCCCATGTATTCTCACCATATAAAGAAATAGTATCATGTGTTAATAAAATAAGTAAATAATTCTCTGAGTCCTATGGCTTTGAAGGGAAGCAAGAGAAGAAAAGGATGGAAGAGAGAAAGATGGATAAAGGGGAAGAGGGAAAAGAACAATTTTCCCATATGTGATAACTGTGGGAAGAAACACCCTGGAACTTTCCTGAAAGGAGTAGGAGTTTTTTATAAGTGTGGAGAAAAAGGACACCAAGTACGTGATTGCAAGGGTAAGAAAAAGGTTTCAAATGTACAATGCTTCATCTGCAAGGAGTTTAGACACTACGTGAACCAATGTACCAATCATTAGACTATGCCGCAAGTGATGGTATTGGATAATAATCAAGTTATGATACTACCACAAATGAATAGGAATGACTAGTGTTCTTATGTTGTTATTAAAGAATTATTTCATTTAAGTGTTGTATAAATGATGTAATAGAAATAAATAAGGATTGTACTGCAGTACTATTTCATTGAGGATTTGAGATTTTATGGTACTAAGAAAAGTGACTCTATAGTGAGTTAATTTTTTTTCAAATTACATGGTCGAAGGAAAGATATACCTTAATATGGTCCTAATATTGAGGTACTGATTTTTGGAATGAGAGATGGTTGATTTGGGTAAATTATATTGGATATTCTTGTCTATCTTTAAACTGACTAATGATTTGTATATTCCATCATTGTTGGAGATTACAACATTTTTGGATAGAAGAAGTATATCCAGTATTCTATAAGGAATAACCAAGCATGAATGTAATCAATAAGGTTTTATGGTAATTCAGGATGTTTCAGTGTTTTAAAAGAATACCTGATGAAGGTATTCACATGTTAAAAAGGATCTACATTATGTTTACCTTCCATATAAATTTTTGACTGAGAGTTTGGACAGAAATATTTTGAATAAGTATAAAGGTTGGAATGGATTATATTTTACATTGGATACTATTGTTAAGGTTATTTCGGGATATTTATAAAAAGGACAATATGTAGACCGTGTGACAACCCGTCACGTCTGACAAAGCTGTGGGAATCGAACCCACAACTATAGTGCGATTGGGATTTATAGCCTACCACTGGACTACGTGAAGTCCCTGGATTGTATAATGTAGTTTCTATTTTTCAGGGTATGATATGTGAATTATAAATTCATTATTTTTTGGAACCCTATACTATTAGGATAAATAGAATATATTTTTTGAAATCTTTTAGAGTGAAAGATGAGTTTGTGGTAGAAATTAGTTGAAGGATGAAACTCTACTTATCAAGTATATATATACATATATATTTTTCATCTTATTATATGGATAAATTAATTCTTATAATCTAGGTAAATGATATTAAAACTAAAAATGTGGTATCCTAATCCCTTATGATTCGTTGAACTGAGGATATTTTAAATCATCATAGATTGATGACTTTGAGGCCCTCAATTCTACAATTGTTTTTTATTGATGACCTCAATCACTCCCTATGAATATTTACATTTTTCCTAGAATTATGTATCCCTAATTTCAACCAATGTTCTTCTAATCTAGATCATAATTGGGTGGTGACTTTTTCATTCCCTTTTTCCTCTTATTAAGACTAAATTTTATTAACCTTATTTCCGATATGGGTTTTCCACAAAGGTATTTTCTATTTTCAAACTTTTATTTTCAAAGAAAATTTTCAAATTTCAAGGACAAAATTTATGGAAGGAGGGGATAATGTACCACCCCAAGCTTCCACGATACGTTTTCCTTTGAATAATGCAATAATTTGCATTGTATGCAACTTCGAGATTCTAACACACTATGACCAATCAAACTAGCCATTATGAATAGTAATACCCAATTTTTGAAATTTTATAAATTTTATCATTCAAAATGGACTTCATTTTGTGATTTGGAATATCGAAATTAACCTAGGGTAAAATTTTGGTATTTTTCTGAACACTTTGAATTTTTGTAGAATAGTGAAAATTACTAAATTTTAATTAAAAACAACTTTTTTTAATTGAAATAATTAATAGTGATAAATAATGAATTTGAGTGGTTTTAAAGTGTATTTATAATATAATTTTACCATTTAATAAAATTTTGGTCATTGTTCATAATTTAACATTTAAACTGGACATAAACAAGTGTCAATCTTTTGATTGTTATTATTTCTTAAAAACACGCTTTTTGTTTTGATAGTGGGAATTAATTTCAAATTAATTTATACCACTTCTGTGTTTTGAGTTTGGAAAAATTAATTTCATATTTGGAATCAGGATGTACAAATTGTGTAAATAGGTAACTCTTATTTTTAGACATTTTGAATAGTTACTTCGGTATATATTTTATTTACCATGGTTAAAGGGTAAATCCGGTAAATAAGGGTAAACAAATAATAATATAATAATAATAAATTACCCTAAAACGTATCTTAACCATATTGGTTGATACATGTCCTACCATGGTCATCTTTGGGTCGATTTTTGGACCCCATGTATCCACTTGTAAGTGATAATGACACATTATATTAATTAACTTAAAGTAAATACAAAAATGACATAAGCATATATCTTTTAGAAAAACAATTTTAACATAGGGTCATGTATGTTATATTTTTGAATATCAATATTCATTATAAATATGAAAATATTTCCTACATAATGGTATTTTATTTATAATTTTTAGACATTGGATAATTAAATTTATTTATGACACAATAATGATGTCATATTTTCTTTATTAATGAAAGAATCAAATAAATAGTATTATAAATGTTAAAATAAATATAATTTGAATGTTTTGATTCCATAAAAGAATTTTATTGGTTAATATGATATGTTAGTATTTCTTAAATGAAATTGTTTGAATTAATAAAGTTTTTATGACTTTAAAAAATATCAATTATTAAATATTTTCAAAATTGACATAAATGAGTTTTTAAAACAAATACTATATTATTAATTGATATTATATTACTAAAAATATGAGGTTCAGCTAAAGGAATTATATCATGATATTTGTATTGTTAAGGGAACACTTGGGGGCCAATTGGATGTATGTAGTATGTTTATTAACTATATAATATAAAAAAACAATGTGACATGGTAAATTTCAAACTAATTAACTATGTGTTAAAACTAAAAGATAAGGTTAAAATAATGACCCAAACCTATCTAAAATCTATTGTTTGAAAGGATTTAGACCCATAACCACCTTATACTTTGAATAATCCACATTGGATCAATTATATCCCGAATATGAATTTATTATAAATTAATACTTTATGTTTTCCTAAAGAGCCCCTCCTCACCCTTATAAAAGGACAACACTTATAACCAATTCATCATACCTTAAAAGCATTTTGGTTCGGACAAACTCTTCCCAAATACCCTCTCAACTATCCTAAATTAATCCTAGGGGCCTTACTTTAGTCATAAATCCAACCTAAGGAGCCCTTTTGATCAAATCAAAAGGAAGAACCTGAAGAAGAGGTAATGTTTTCACCACCCTCTTTCAAGTTCCTTTCTTCTTCAATTTCTTATTTCTTTTTTATTTATATTCTAAAATAATAACTCCAGTATATTCTATATACTGTGATGTTATTATAAATATGGTACATGCATATTTAGTATTCTATTTATCCTTTGAATGACATGTCACCATACGTGCGTACGTACGGCCTACCGTCTCCACGTCGTGGTGTAATTGTTATTAAATACATTATTATTTGAATGGGTATAATAATGATGTGTAATTCATGTGAATAATACATATAACATGATAATTATTATCTATATATGTTATACCATCCAAATATAAATTATTTTAATATCAAAAGAATGATATTTTCGCTCGTGCGTACGTACGGACTACCGTCTCCACGAACGCGATGAGATTCATTCCACATCATATACATTCAAGTATAATTCTCATTTGAGGATTAAAAATAATGTTTAAGGACTTTATATCATTCTAGATATTAATTAGATACATCCTATTCATAATAAACATGACTTTTGTAACAAAACATATAAAAGAAAATGAGTAAGTCAACACCCGAAATGACGATAATACTAAGATATTATTAACAAAGCAATGTAAAAAGATCATATATGATATCATATTTATATATATTATTATTGAATAATTTAATAAAAATTATTTAACCCTCGACCAACAAAAAGTACATGGTTAGGGTTTATTTCACAATCTCTTCATTATATGAGGTCGTTTATATGTAATTATCTATTGGGACCTCTTTATCATCCACATCCATGATTCCGAAAAATGTATTTCAAATCATTCTTACTACTATATATAATATGTGTTAAAGTAATTTATACCCTTGTTTGACTTTTTATAATATGTTTATAAAGGAATCATTCCATCGTTTTCCAAACAAGGTCCTTTTAAACCTTTTCGACAAAATTAAGGTAAGAATGTATTTTTTTAACTTATACGGTGGGTGCAGCTATTTTCCACCGTTATAAAGACATAAAAGCTTCCCTTACAAGATTATAAGAATATTTTCAAAGTAAATTTTTTCTTTTATAATTATGTGACTCTTAAATGACTTTAAAAAATAGATATTTCTCTCAAATAGTTTTGATTTCATCTATGTCAACATCATTTTAAATGTTTTAATGATTTATTCTTCTAAACCATTCTCATTAATGTCCATGTTTTCAAAAAGGTTTTAAGGATTTATTTAAATGCACATGAATTTTTAAAATGTTAATTACTTTAAAAAGATTCAAAGTGGTATGGGACACTTTGATTCCAAAATGTCTTTAAATGTCTTCCTTTCTAAATTGTATGACTTTTAAATGTTTTCATGAAAAGGGATATTTCAATCAAAGAGTTTTACAAATCATTTCCATATATGTCAAATCCTTTAATGTATTTTTAACTTGTTTTTAAGTTGATTTATTATGATACAAAACTTCCATATTTTATTGAAGGTTTTGTGATATGTTTGACTGTGGATGTGTTATTTTTATACCATTCATGGTTTATGGTTAAAGTATTTACATTTCATATCCTAGTTCTTATATGAATGTTTATGTTATGTTTCAGTCTTTTCATATGAGTAATGTATTGGACATAGTAAGTGATGGGTGGATCCCGCTAGCTCCTCGATGCATTGTTAGGTCTCATGAGACAACTAGACATGGAATTGGCCGAGGCCTTTTCCCAATTTGATTTATGGTTTTGGCAGAGGCCTTAATAGTTTTTAGACAACTTGGATGAGGCCTTGAAAAAATTATTTATAATGTCTGGAATTATACATTCCCTCATTATGGAAATAATATTAATGGTTCATGTGGTCATTAGACTAGTAGAATACCCATGATTTTATTTTATTATGGCATTATTTACTCAGCTCATATTCTTTCCATAAAAGTATTCATGTTTATTATTGGTAAAGGCATGCAGTTTCAATTATTCACCATGCTTAATATTTATGTTATTTTCTATTGTATTGCTTACCCTTACTGAGCGTTTGAGCTCACCCCTTTCTATGTTTTATTTTTTTCCAGGATTCCAAGAAGTGTATTGAGATTGATATGAAGGGTTAAGCTAATGGAATAATGGTGTTCATAAAGGATTATTTATGTTGTGTTAAAGGTTATAAAGTGTAATCTAACATTCATGTATGTAATATATTTTCCAAGACTGCTAAACTGATCGGTCCTTTGGGACTTGATTCCTTGTAATGATGCCAATTTATTAAAATAATTCACCGTCTCTCGGTAACTGTGGTCGGGGCATTATAATCCTTATAGATGATGTATACTATCTTACCATCATTCATGAATTTTATTTTATTTTAAATATTTTTATCATCAAGATGGGAACCTTTTATTTACTTTAATAAGGATGGTTTATCAATCATTTTCAATAGATGTGATGTTTCTCCAACCTCAATTACTCCCATATCCAACTTTACAAATTCATGACAATAGGATCTTGGAAAATTATAATATTTTTAAAACTCAATGATCTTTAATACTTAATTCCTCTACCACATTATGTTTCTTCCCAAGTTCATAGTGTATTGAGAAATCCAATTCCATGATTAGTTCTAACCATTACTTTTTCCTCTTATTGATCTCTTTCTATAATAATATGTATTTTAATTTTTTTGATCCATATATATGTCTCATCTTTCACCATAAAAGTAATTTCTCTATATCTTTAATGTAATCATTATGAATACTAACAGAAGATCATGGGATGGATAATTCTGTCCATGAATATTTGACTTCTTTGATACATAAACAACAAATATATCATTATGTATAAGAAAATGTCTAATTATTTTCTTGGATGAATCAGTATAGATCACAAATTTGAACCTTCTTGATAAAAAAGTCAATACTGGTGTATTTGTCGATATTCTCTTTAATTCTTAAAAATTTTATTTACACTCTTATGATCATATGAACTTAATCCATTTACATGTACACTTTGTTAAGGAGTTAGATAATTGATAAAAACTTTAAACAAATCATCAATAGTAACCTACTTATCAAATGTATAGAAAAATGATCATTACATAGATAAACATTAGATAATTTTATATTAATATTCAATAAATTTTATAAAAATACATGCATAAGGACTATAAATGTTTAGTGTATTTACAGACTGGATACATAATCATCTTATTTCATAAAAGATCATAAACATCTCCATTAAAGTTCTTATTACATAGTTCACTTATTAGATATAACCTATTTAAAATCATTCTTTATTTCCTTATGAAAGGAAACACAAGTTAGAGTGAGAATAGATGCTCAGTAATGGTAAACATAAGAGATATTAATTGGTGTTAAAAAGTGCAAATACAATAATCATAAAAGTATGATAACAAGATAATAATATATTATAATCATAACCAATAAATCAAAGAACATTAAACATAAATCATTGAATAATTATTTTTTATAATAAAAGATATAAGTTATAAGTGTGTGGAATCCTCAATAATAAAAAATGATCCTTGAGAAAATATCATAATCTTAAGAGGTAAGTTTTTGGAATTCAAATAAGCAAATAAAATCATTTCCATAGTCCACAATAACTACCGATATTATCATAGTGGACTGGGCTCACTCCCCATTACATCATTTCATTAGTCAATGTTCACTCCCAATACTATCTTATTATATAAATTCCCTTACTGAATTGGGTTCACTACCCATTCCAGTCGTCATTATCCCATGAGATATCTTTATTACCGAATTAATTGATGTGATATATAATTTCAGTCCCATACATAATAGATTTAAAACCATACATATGTGTACCACAAGATCATAAAAAAATCATGATATCATCATATCAGAACTTGTGGAAAGGTAACAAATTTTATGAACATTTCATCATTTCATCACAAAATAACTCATGGAAAAGAAATGAGTTTCAAAAAGGTTTCATCATAACTTAATTAATCCATGGGAAAGAAACAAGTTTCATAGAATCATCCTTAAATTATCACCATTATAAGATATCTAGAGAAATAAAGTGTATGGAATCATAAAATCATATCCATAGTGAAGCATAATAATCTTTAAAGGATGTTTTCATAGATGAAAAATACCTTTAAAAGAATATTTGATCCTTTTTTGAAAACATGAGAAAAATATATATTTATTTTGATAAAATTTTGACTAAAAATTCTTATAATATTGATAAAATGATTTTATTTGAAAATAACCATGGAAACTTGTAACGGAAAATTAAAATAAAAAAATATTCATGATGATAGAAAAATCTATTCATACGAAATACATTAAAATAGACCATTTTTCCCAATTGTGTAAATTGTCAAAAAAGAAATATTTATAAAAAAGGTTATTCAAAAATAATTTTTTAAATAAAAATTAGATAAAGTAAATTATAATTAAATTAACCATTTTAATCATTTAAATTATAGGTAAAAACTTACATAAAACAATTTTTTAGATCATGGATATGGAAGAAAAAGTTTGATTACTAAAGAGGAAATAAGGTCGAATATTCTTTAAAAACATTATCTTGATAATTTTAAGTAACAAAGAGATGAAAATGGTACAAAAACATAAATATTACAAGAATAAAAATATTATAAAAAATATTTAGGGTTTAAAGGATACTATCTATATAATTTCTCTTAATGTTATTTTAGTATAGATAGTCCTCAAAAGAAATGAGATTGTAAAATAAACCCTTTATCAAGTCTGGTATATCTTCATACATCTTAAAGAATCCTGTATAATAAATATTTATTTATCATAAATATAATATTGAACAATATTCATATATAATTTACCATGTAATATTATTTTATAATTTATAATGATCTTTTATGAACAATTTCTTTATTAAATTGAACTTTCAAGTGAAAGCTTGTTTGTTTTCCACACATGTTTCAGAATGATGGTTTTAGTACATGCACCTTGGTCATGGGTTCATAATATATATAATCTTAATAATTATATAATTATCATATTTATTCATTAGATATACTTTTATAATCATTTATATAAATCTATTAATAATTATTAAATACTTCACTTTATGGAGATAATAGTTCATATATATACACAAGTAATGTTTCCACTTTTTGATGTATAAAATGTAATAATATAAAATAATAATTAAAATTTTAAAAATATTATTATATAAAAAATATAATATATATTCATTAAATGTATCTTTATTACTATCCATGAAAAAAATAAAGGAAAAACAAATAGCATCGCTTCGTGGAGTCGGTAGTCCACACATATGCACGAGCGGTGTTATTATTTTCCAACAGATGGAAATTTATTAAGGAAAATAATATATTTAAATTATATAATAATAAATATTTAATAAATATTATATATAAACATTACATTCATCATAATAACCTACAATTAATGATAGTGATTAATAACAGAATACAACTTTTCACGAGGTAGTAGTCCGCACAAATGCTGCTTTCGTTTCACATTTGATGGATAAGGAGATTAAATAATTTTTCACTATAGAAATAATAACATATCAATATATTTATGATAACTTATTAATAATTTTATTATTGATACAATTTTTTTATTGAAGTTGGAAGAAGAAATAAAAATGAAAGTACTTAGTTAAGAGTTATATCTCGTCATTTAAAAACCTCATTTGGATTACACCTTAAGACTTGAAAGAACTGAATTTTTATTAAACAATAACCTCTATGAAATGGGTATATATTTAGAAAAGTATTTGGGTAAGTTTTTTCTGGTTCAATAGTCTATTTAAGTGCAAGGAAGATAGGAGAAGTAGTGTCTTTTTATAGGGGGAGAGATGACATACATAGATTTTTTTCAAAAGTTCAAAATATATTAATGTGTTACTAAAAAATAATGGATCCTAAATGACTCATATTTAAATAATAGATGATATATTGTCAAAATATTTCTATCCAATGGTATTATGAAACTATTTTTAGTTGAAATACATTTTTAGGTATAAAATGGAGCTTACATTCATTAATTTCCCTATAAAAACAATTATATGAATATTGGAAAATATTATTGAATATATAATATATAAATTACCTTAAAATAAATCATTAATAATAATAAATTTAATTTATTAATATAAAAAACACATTATGCATATAAAAACTTTTTTTCAGAAAAATATATCCTTTTTCCTTCAAAATGATTTTATTTTCATTTCTAAATAATTTTTAACCAATGAATTAATCTTATACATGTGTGAAAAATAATTTTTTATAATTTAGTTAGTTATATTAAATAGTATATCATAATTATTTTAAACTCAATGTTGTCTGTAAATAAATATATCAAAGAAATTATATTTACATGAAGATAAATATATCATAAATTTTGGGGTGTTACATTCCAACCCATTTTAAGAATTTCATCTTTGAAATTTACTCAGTCTGATAAAAATAATGAGAATAATTATACCTCATCACCTATTTGGGTCCCATATTGTTTCCTAGATTTTTTTAATTCTACTAAGAACTTTTAATAGGTGAGTAGTCATGTTTTGTATCACTTTAACTCAATGATCGAAGATTTACACTAGTTTTTTCATATAAAATATCCTTCTCCAATAGTAAAACCTTTGAGTTTAGTACATGTGAATGATCGAGTATGAATTTCTTTAGAAGAGATACATGGTATACGTCATGAAATTGAGAGGGATTTGGTGGAAGCACCACGAAATAAGCAACCAACCAGATATGATAAAAAATTTCAATGGGCCTGATATATATAGGGATAAAATTTTCCTTATTTCCCAATCTAACTACCTTATTACAAGGATATATTAATAGGAATAAATTATCACAAACATAAAACTCTAGATATCACTAAAAAAAATTTGCACAAATTTTCTATTGACTCTAAGAAAACTTGATGTGTTGCTGAGTGGATCTAACCTTCCCTACCATTTCATCATCTTTCCCAGGTCCCAATTGATTTATTTATCTGAATTTATATCATCAGGTTGGAGTTATGAAATTCCTAACATATAGGCCATCATAAGGATCTATCTGAATTATTGAGTGAAAGATATTGTTGTAAGAAAATTCTAACAAAGGAAGGTGTTGATCCCTACCCCCTTTAAAATCCATATAATAAGATATCAACATATCCTATAGGGATTAAATAGTCCTCTCAAACTGACCATATGTTTGAGAATGATATTCAATGTTATAGTTTAGCTTTATATTCAAATCTTATTGAATAATTCTTCAAAACTTTATGTTAAATCTCATATATCGATTAGATATAATTGAGAGTGGTACTGTAAGAAATATTACCACTTAATTAATATTTGAGTAATTTAATACACTAAAAAATATTCTCTAATAGAAATGAAATGTGATTACTTTTTCAGTATATAGACTATAACCCAAATATCACTATACTATTTAGATTTCTTTAAGTGTCCTATAACAAATTCCATAGTGTTTTTTCACATTTCTATTAAGGTATGGGTAATGTTTGTAACATAGCCTTATAATTATATCCCTTTTCCTTAAATTACTTATATACTAGGTATTAGGATACATAATTTCCAATATCTATTTTCATGTTGTCCCATGAGATATATTTATTCAGATCTCAATATATTTTTATACATCCATGATGAATAAAGAATGATGAAATATGATCTTTATACAATACCTCATTATTTAAGTCTGGTATTGATGAGACATATACTCTATTCTTGAACCTTATTTTTTCATCACAATCCTGGTCAAACATAGGAACATTTCTCACCTTCTTCTGTTGTACCGCATCCTCTTCTGTGCCTCTTTAATCCTCACCTAGATGGATGGTTGAATATAAATATGGGAAACATATGATATTTCATCTTTCCTCTTGATTTCAAGATACATATTATATAAATCCATAAATATTTGATCTCTTTAAATCCTCATCATGGAAAAACTAGATTGTTTTTTTACTTAGTTCATCTGTCACATTGTTTTCCATTCAAGGGTGGTAATGTGTTGAGAAATCATAATATTTACCCAATTATAACCATATATTTTAGTGTATATTCAACTCTCGATGTGTGAATATATACTTAAATATTTTATGATAAGTATATATATAAATAATATTTAACCATAAGATAATGAATCCATATTTTCATAGAAAAAATTACTACTTTTAACTCCAAATTATGAGTAGGGTAATTTATCTATTGAATTTTAAATTGACGTGTGGAATAAGATATCACAATATCATTTTACATGAGGATGTATCCCAATACCTTCTTTTATACATTGCTAAATATCTCAAAACCTTCCCCACTATAGGGTAGTGTAAGAACATGTTCACTGACCAACCCTCTTTTTAGCTCCTTGAATTTTTCCTCACATTCATCTATCAAAATAAACTTAGATCCCTTACAAGTTAACTTGGTTATTATATTAGATAGCCAAAAAAATCCCTTAACAATTTCTATGAGTATCTAACCAATATAAGATAATTATGGATCTCGATTACCATAGTTGGTATGGGTTATTGCTCAATAATTTTCATCTTTGAAGGATCCAACAATACACCCTTGCTTGAGATTATATAACCTAAAAATGAAACTATTTGTGTTCAAAATCAATAATTTCTTAATTTGGAATACAAATTTTTCATAATCAGAATCTTTAATACAATACTTAAATGATCTTCACGATCTTACTTTCACATGGAATATATAATAAAACCATCTATAAATACTACCACAAACTGATTGAGGTAAATACTCTATTCATTAATTTCATGAAGATAATGGGAGAATTGGTAAGTCCAAATGGAATCGCTATAAATTCATAATGAATATACCTCATATGGAAGGATATCTTTGTTATATTATCCTTCTTAACCCTAAATTAATGAAATCTAGAATAAAGTTCAATCTTGGAAAAATATTTATCCCCACATAGATGATCTAAAAAGTCATCAATATGGGATATATGATATTTTTTCATGATAATGATCTTGTTAAGTTCTTGATAATCAATGTAAAGACACATTAACAAATCTTTCTTATCAAAAAAAATAATAGGATCCCCCCATGGTGAAACACTAGGGTTTGTGAATCCCTTATCAATATTCTCGTAGAATTTATTCTTCAATACCTGAAACTCATTAAAGGACATTGTGTAGTCTTTGAAATAGGTTTATCACAAGGTATGGGTTCTATTTAAAACTCAACTTCATGATTTGGGGGAATAATATGAAAAAAATTAGGAAATACATCAGAATAATCCCAAACAATAGGAATATATTTTATGTTGACTTTATCATAAAACATTTTATATAAATATACCTCATGAAAAAATAGTTAGACCTGTATAATTGAAGTAACTTCTATTGAAATTTTAAATTCATACTCGCACCAAAATATGATCATATTTGATTTAGAATATCAATCTTGACTTTGGTACCTTGGAAATTAATATGGGATCCATATAAATAAATCTAATACATTCCCAAAATAACTTCAATTTCAACTAGATGAAGAATCATAATATTTAAAGGAAAAACATTCCAAAAAACTTCTATTAGAATCTTAGTGTGAGTATAGAATATTAATAATCAAAATAAACAATCATATGATTATGAAAATCATTCTTATGATTTATTAAATTATGAAACCTTCTTTAAACACATGAAACTTTAAGTTTATCTCATATCACTATATCTTATCATTGATTATTATATTTTACATCCTCTCATTCATCATAATGGTTTATAAATAAAATTTTAATTAACCCAGATCATATCACTCAAGATTGTCTATCTAGGTGTGAAGTCTTAGTCCCACTCGTCATGTGTTGGTGATGATCGAGTTAACACTAAATCTTCCCCTTTCAGATTTATTAAACCTAGACATATCTATTCTATAGTCACATCTAATTTCCAGTCTCTATATTGGGATCAATTTTCTTGGAAAACCACACAATCTCAACTTTACTAAAACTTTAGTATATTATCATATACTTATACCTATCCACAATTTTTCTAATAAAATTATCTAATACTAATATCCAAAAATAACTAAACCCTCCCCTAATACCAACTATAGTGACCTCATCATAACACACATAAATATTAAATAATTTTAGATAAATACTTAATACATTTTATAATAATACATGCCCAAGGACAATAATTGATTAGTTTCCTTAGAGACTAGGTACATTATCATATTATCTCATGAATGATCTTCATCATCTCCCACAAAGTTCTTTCAACATAGTAAACTTCTTAGAAATACACTATATTAAATCATTCTTCATAACTTGGTGAAGAGAAACATAAGAAAGGTTGTTCTCATATGATCAGTATGGGTGAATATAATAGATACAAATCGATGATCAAAAGTGATCATAAGATATGAATAAGAGTATTATAATATTATCATAACCAAAAATAATCATGCTTAATCATCCAATGATCATTAATCACAAATCATCATAAAAGGCTTTGTCATAAAAACTGCATATGTCATTAGTGTGAAAAATCAAAAGTAATCTATCACTAGCCATGATAATATATCATAAGAATAAGGAATAATTTTTTAGAATACATATAAACATATAAAATCATTTCATTAGTCATTGATAACCTCCAAGACGATCATAGTGGATTGTGTTCACTCCTTATTCCATAATTTCCTTAGTCAAGGTTCACTCCCAAGACTATCTTATTAGACATAGTCCCTTAATGAACATGGTTCACTCCAAATTCTAGTCTTTATTATCTCATGATATACCATTATTTACCTATTTCATTAGAGGTATATATAATTATGGGATCACCCATCACATAATAAAATCCATAAATATGTGTGACACAAGATCATAAAACATTCATAATAGCATCATATCATAACCCATGTAATGAAAACAAATTTTATAATCATTTCATCATTTAATCATAATGTAACCCATGGAAATGAAATAGGTTTTGTAAAGTTTTTATCATAACCTAATTAACCCATGGGAAAGAAACATGTTTTATATAATAATCATTAAATAATCATAATTATAGTTCATATATAGAAATAAAGTGGGTGGTTTCATATGATCATATCCCTATTGAATCGTAAAAATCCTTGATGGATTTTGAAATATTTAAAAAATTCCTATAAAATAACATTTAAACCTTTCTTTGAAAATATGAGAAAAATAACCTTTTATTTTGATAAAATTTTAACTAAAAATAACTAGAATATTAAGAAAATTTATTTACTTAAAAATAAATTTGGAAAATTTTAAATAAATCTTAAAATAAAATAATAGTCTAATGATGGGAAAATTCGTACATATCGTATATGTTAAAATAGAACATTCTTTCCATAATATTGTGGAAAGTCAAAAATGACTTGGTCGAAAAATAATTCATCAAAAATAATTCTTCAAAACCTTTTCAAATAAAGTAAAATGAATAAAAAATGAAAATTTCAAAACATTTCCATTATAGGTAAAAACTTCCATAAAATATTGAAGAGCGTGTATATGGAAGAAAAAGTTTTCTAACCAAAGCGGAAATATGGTTGACTTTTCTTTAGAAACATTATCTCAATAATCATAAGTAATAAAGTGATTAAAATGGTAATAATACATAAAAACTATAATAATAACCAGAGGATAATAAAATATATTAGGTTTAAGGGATAATATCCATATAATTTCTCATAATGGAAAATATACAGAGATAACCCTGAAAAGAAATGAGTTTGGAGCATAAACCCCTACCTTGAGTTCTAACTTGCATTATACACATTAAAATATAATATATAATAAATATATATTTATTATAAATATATTATAGAAGCATATTCATATATAATATACTATTTATTATTCCTTTATAATTTCCAAGTATCCTTTAAAAACAATTTATTCATTTAAATGAACATTCAAGTGAAAATGTGTCAATTTTCCATGCATGTTTCAGTTTGATGGTTCTGGTACTTTCACCTTGGTCATGGTTTCATCATATAAATATTATTAATCAATAAATAAGTATAATATTTATTCATAATAAATACTTTTATAATCATTTATATAAAGTGGTGATGGAAAATGAATTACATCACTTTTTAGAGATGGTAGTTCGACGTACACATGAGTGATGTTTCCACTTTTCGATGGATCGAATAAAAGAAAGATAAATAATAATTTTCCTTTATAAAATATTTATTATATCATAAATATCAAATATATTCATCAAATATATTCTTATTATCATCTATGTAAAGAGGAAATGAAGAAAATCACATTGCTTCATGGAGGCGGTAGTCTACACGTACTCACGAGCGGTATTATTATTTTCCAACAGATGGAAAAGTAAGAAGGAAGATAATATATTATAATTTTATAATCATTAATATTTCATAAATATCATATATAAAAATTAAATCAATTATAATAACCATCCATGAATGATGGTGATGAAAAACAAAATACATCGCTTTGCGAGACGGTAGTCCGCATGTACACATGAACAATGCTTTCATTTCCCATTTGATGGAGAATGTGATGAAAAAAGTTTATGAAAAAAACACAATAATATATCATTATATTTATGATACTATATTAATCATTTTTTATGGATATAATAGGATTAATTATGGTGTAATAAGAAATAAAATTTAAAGTACTCATTTAAGAGTTATACAGCTTTGTTGAGAAACATCTTTTTTCATTACACCTTAAGCCTTAAAAGGATGATATTATGAGAAAAATATGAAAATTAGGATGTGGTAATGGATATTAAGAAATTATTTATTTCATTATTGGATAATATAATATTTTATTTAAGTGTGAGGAAGATAGGATATGTGGTGTCCTTTTATAAGGGAGGGAGAGGACACACTAACGTTTTTTCAAAATATTAAAATATATTAATGAATTTATCAATAAAAATAGCTCCAAAATTACTCATATTATAATATTATTTGATATAGGGTATAGTTATTACTATAAAATTAAATTTAAAAAAGTTTCTATGTCATTTAACTCTTATCTATTTAGTTTAACTGCTCATTAAAACATATTATCCTTTACCATAAAAATGAATTTTTACCTCAGTTACTATTCATAAAACTAAAAATTATATTGAAATTATTATATAATATTAATTATTATAATTTAAAATATTTAATCCATTTTTAAAAATTTCATCTCTATAAGTGGTAAAATATAATTTTAAAACAAGTTCTCAAATCATAATAAAAATGTTTTATAAAAAATGTATTTTTTGGAATACAACCGAGTTTAATTTCATTACTTTCCATGTAAAAACTATTAAATGAATGTTAAAATTTATTATTGAATATATAATCTATAAATTTAATTAAAAAAATTTCAATAGTAATTAAATTAGTTTATTAATATAAAAACACATTTCACGCATAAAACCACTTTTCATAAAAACATATCTTATTACCTTCAAATAGTTTTATTTTAATTTCTATCCAATTAATAACCAATTAAATAATTTTATAAATGTTTAAAAAATAAATTTATATAATTTATTTAGACCTATTTATACCCTCCAATATAATGACTAGATCATAAATTTCAAATTAAATAATTATAATTCAATAATATATCGTGGTTTTTCTAAACTCAATATTTCATGTAAAATAATATATCAAAAAAATTATATAAAAAAAATATATCATAAAATCATAGGGTGATATAAAATGAAAATACATTCCTCATTGATATTAATTGTCATTGGAAATTCTTTCACTACCTTTTCCTATTATGGATCAACTGATATCTCATCCTTAGCCGCAATATAACCAATAAAAGAAACTTCACGAAGTAAGAATTTACATTTGAAATATTTTATATATAACTCATTTTATATTAGATTCTTAGGAATGGTTCACAATTAAATTTTATTATTATCATTTTTTAGATCGTATTTAGACATCGTCAATAAATATCACAAAAAATAACAATATAATCCTGGAATACTTTGTTTATCATATCCATAAAAATAGATGGTGCATTAGTAAATACAAAGAGTTTTGTTATAAATTTATAATGCCAATATCTTGTATTAAATTTCATATTTGGAATATATTCCTTCTTTACATATATTTGATGATACCGAGAACATAGATCAATCTTTGAAAAATATTTATCTCCTTGAAGTTGATAAAATATTTCATCAATATAGGGTAGAGGATGTTTATTCTTTATAATAATGACGTTAATTTCCATTTAATCGGTACAAAAACTCATAGAAAAAAATTTATATTTAACAAAAATAATAGGGACTCCCCATGGTGAAACACTTGGGTATATAAATACCTTATCACATAACTCATGTAGTTTTTTATTTAGTTACACTAATTCCACTATGATAATCTGATAGGGAGTCTTAGATATAGGTTTTGCATCAAGGATGAGATCAATGGAAAACTCAATTTCGCACTCCACTACTATAAAATGTGTCTATACCCATGGGTTTCCCAATAAACGTGGATATAGACCCACCTATATCAATGTTTTTCATGAAACATGAGTATATGTGACATTTTCTAACCTATACCCATGGTTTTGTAAGAACCGTGAGTATAGGGTACCCAGGTAAGCGTGGGAATCCAAAACAATGCATGGGAATGCCACGGGAAAACCTATACCCATGGTCCACATAGAAATTTGGGTATATCCCTTGATATATAAGCCTATACCCATGGTTCTCAGAGAACCATGGGTATATTCTTTAATCTGGATGTCTATACCTTTGGTTCATAAAAACTATAGGTATAGGTGACATCTATACCCATGGTTCTCTAAGAACCATGGGTATATGATTTAATCTATATGTCTATACCTACGGTTCATATAAAAAATAGTTATAGGTGACTTATATAACCTCATTTTTAGTGAACCGTGGGTATAGGTTCCCTTATCATTGCGTGCACACAAAAAAATCGGGCGGAAATAATTATTTCCATGGGATTTTTATTAATACCCATAGTTTAAAAATATTTATATAAGATAATATATATATATAAGTGAAAATAATTGATTGATGTGTAGTGGTAAGTGACATTAGATGCAGAGCAACAATGAGGGTTCAAAACCCATGAGCGATTTTCTATGTATACCACAGTTCCTAAATATAAATATAATATAACATCTTTACATATACAAGTAAGTTGGAATGGTGTAGTCTTAAGGCTATGTCTGTTGGTAGAGAATGTCATGGGTTCAATACTCATGGATACATTTTTTTCTAATACCAATGATTTAAATTATTTTATTTAAATAAATGAAAATATATATTGACGTAATTTTAGTGGATTGGGTGGTGAGTTGATGCATGTTTCAAAATGAAGTGGTGGGATCACCACTCTATGATAGATTTTTTATAATACAGACTGTTTAAATTAATATATTTATGTAAATGTATATAAATATGTTGATTTGTTAAATAGGTTGGGTATTGAGGTTCTTGTTATTGGAGTAGCAGGTTGCAGGATCCAAATGTACCAGAAGTGTGATTTTTTCAAAAAAAAAATTATTCCCACGGTTTTGGGGGCTATACACAAACCGTGGGTATATGTCATTTTTTCAGTAGTTCTCTATTGGGTGTCCAAGTAGTTATTTGGAAAAAAATCAATGTATTCTTTCATAATAAGTACATACTATATTCTAAGGATTCCATTCCCATTTATAGGTTTTGTCTGCTCTTCTTTACCATGAATTTTATTAAGGAGAACTACTGGAGGTGGATTAATACGCAATTCAAATGATGTAGTCTCTACTATAAAAAAAGGATTCCATATCTCCATTAAAAATAATAATATCTTGTTTTTAATAAATTTTCAAATTATAAGTTTAAATCCAATCCATAAAAAAGATTATATCAATGTGTTTCATAGTTATAACAATCAAGTTAGAAAAATGGGAAAGTCTACGTGTCATAATAGGGACTGAATAACATATCCTTTAGTAAGATTTTCACTAGGAGTCTTGATTAAAATATCCAATCATAAGGTTCTAGGGATGCATTTAATTTTCTTGGAAAACATAGAAGATATAAAAGAGTGAGAATATCCTGAGTCAAATAAAACATTTGCTAAATCAGTGGATAAGTTCAATGTACCTTCCAATACATATTTAGGAACACAAACCTCAGAACATAGTGATTATACCTTGACATTTTCTAAAGAAAAATACCCTGACATCCAGTGCATTCACTTAAATACATCCCTATCTCCTTTCAGTAGAGGCATTGGACATTGAATTCATCTTTCTTTCCCTTACCGTAATGATCCTTATGGATTTTATCTCTATACTTGAAGAAAAATCCCATTCCCTTCAAAACTTTTCTATGATGTTTCTTTAAAAAAAATTAAAATTTGCTAAATTCACACTTTCCTTCTTCTGTTTTGTTGTATTTCATTTTCTATAGTGCTCAACCACCCAATTATTTTTTTCCCCTATAAAATAAAATATTTGGAGAATTAGTTCTATGTTTCGATTGAACTTGGTACTATATCATCATATATTTAAAATGTCTAAGACATTAATTCCCTTATAATTAAAGGATTTATATCATCAAATACACAATCAATATTACTCCTCGGATTACATATATAATCTATATAATGATTTTATAACCTTTTAAATTTATCTTCATATTCATAAATATTCTATCCTTCTTTTTTTATAATTAGGAATTAACTCTCTATATCAGCTCCTTGATCAAAATGAGAATATTTCATGAATAATATCAATATGAAATTATTCCAAACTATACTATTTATTTTCTCAAACTCTTTCATGTTCTGGATAAATAACCACTATTGATCAATGTCTCATTTAAGAGGATAAACTACCTTGATAAATTCATCTCATTCACTACTTCTCAAATTAAGAAATATCTTCCCTAGGTAGTTGATCCATTACTCATACTAATGGATTATTAATCCCATTGGATGATAGAGGTTTTTAATACATGATGTGGTCTAAAATTATTTCAGAATATTAGGGTTCAATAGGCAGATTCATACAGACAAGGTTATTGGTTATAACATGAGTTAGATTCCCCAATATAGTTATAATTTGTTCATATTTAGCTCTAACTCTAGCTTAATTTTATTTACTAGGGGTAAATACCGGAATAGATTATGAGTGTTGATCAATTTCCATTACTTCTATTGGGAGCTATATCTAAAACATTATATATAATTAATTATCTCATAACATTATGAATTTTAAATCATACTATATAATTATAAATCTCGTGTAACACTTAACATAAATTGAGAATTTATGAATATATACTCTCAAAATCATAAATTTAGTGTCTCTGGGAATATCCAAAATTAAAAGAAATATTTTTAAAATTTCACAATCATTTTTAAAGAGTGTGTGAATCAACCAAACAATATACCCTAAGAGTGTCTAGCCAAGTTTGAAATCGTAGGCCCACTCATCTTATACTAATGGTGATCGAGTTAATACAAAATCTACACATTTTTATGTTGTTACCCCTTGGTGAACCTATGAAAAAACATCATCCACTTTCTAGTATCTATATAGGGATGTATTTTCTAGGAAAACCACTTCATTACTAAAAACTTATGATATTATCCTATATTTATAACTATCTTTATAGTCTTTCATCGGGTTATGTTATCTAATTTGTATTTTCCTAAATCTAGTTACTAAGGTTTATACTAAACTTCCTTTGATACCAACAATAACACCTTAACTCTAGTAATCCAGAGTTGATGGTTATTTCAATATAGTAGTATAAGATACAAGGGTTCACATCTGAAGGATTGAATAGTTTAGTAATATCAACAGACTAGATACATACACGATTCTCACATTATAACATAAAACATGAAATAAAACTTAAAAATTACAGTGAAAACATTATTTTTTATTCTAATAAATCTATTAAATCATTCATAAATACCTTTATTTTATATCGAGTAAATTACACCAGGGAAAAAATTATTTTTTATATTGTTTTTTCTAGGTTTTAAACATAAATTACCCCATGAATTGATTTTAGGAAACATTGGAAATAAAATTTTCATGCCAGCTAATAAAAAATGATGTGATAAATACCTTTTCACGTTGATTTGTAGAAAAAAAAAGTATTATATACCTTAAATATATATTAATATCTTGGTTTTTCATATAGGTTTTGGTATAATTGATGTGAAAAATAATTCATCACATCAGTTATTTGAAATAATTGACTTGATAAGGGAGTTTTCACATCGTTTATACCGAAACTGATGTCAAAACCATCTTTTTGAAAATTTTCAATATATATTCAAATAATTTTAACATTAAAATTTGGAATTTAGACTTTAAAATATATATTATAAATAAAATAGATCCCAATAAAACCTATGAAATTTTTTACCCATTGTTTTTATAAGTGATTCAAATCATGTGTATTATAAGGTATAGGTTCATAAAAAATCTAAAAATTAAAAAAAATCATTTAACATATATCCTTAATATAATTATAAGATAAATTGAAAGAGATTTAATAATAAAATCTAACATTGTAGAATTTTGTAACTATTCTGGTTGAAACTATTTCAAACATAAATATTAAAACATAATATCTAGATTACTTTATTCCTTCATGATGATGAAAATTATGTTTCATAATATTTTTTAAATTAAAAATAACATTTTATATAGTTTCATCCAAAATGTAGTAATTATAAATGAGAAGTCACCTTTTATTTTACATATTTGATCTTTTCTCTCCTCTTTCTTATTTCCTCTCTAAAGTAATCCCATAACCTATTTGAAATATATATATATATATATATGAAATAAAATTATAAGTAGTTATAATATATAAGTATTAAAATAATCAAACATAAGTGTTTAATAATTCTCTAAAAAGTTTCTCACTTAACCATGTATAAAACATAACCAGTAAGCTATCTGTGCTCTTTAAAAAACACCCCACATCTAATGGTAACTAGTATAAAAAAATATAATGTGAGTGGTTATTATTTTAAGATAAATAAAAATTAGAAATATATATTTCACACCCTTCAAGATAAGGAAGAATCCATCACAAAAATTATATTATTTCGAAATCTTTTAGAAATATATGTTGTCCTTTATTCCTTGGTCATTGTAACCACTTTTGGTGAAATACATTATGGATCAAAAAATATATATACTGATGTTGCATCATACTAAATACAAATCATATAAAGATTCATAATAGAAAAAAAAGTAAGTATTAACTTTTAATAAAATAAATAACTAGAAGATATATGATAATCGACTTACATGAAAAAGGAATGTATCACGTTGATTCCCAATAAATATCCAGTTACAAGCTCTAAGATATCTCTATTTAAAATATTAATAGTCATTTGGAACCCATAAATGTTGGCGTCCGTTTTAATCTCATAAACTTTCAAAAATAAAGATGAATATATTGATAATCTATCAAGTGTATGAGTAGTGGTATCTGTAGTTATATAAACCTCTAATTTCCATTGTCTATATAATATGTATTTAACATTAAATAATTCCAATAAAAATATATATATATATATATATTTTAAAATTAAAAAAAGGTTAACACCACAATGAAATAAATGGTATACAAACCTCAATGATAATGTTTTGTACAATTCTAGATGGACAAAATAAAAAATAGATGATACTTTTTCCAACTGCAGTGATCTCATCTATAGGAAATGTTACTCTTGCTGGTTTATCCATAATATTTTATATAGTGACTCTAAGCTAATATATATCTATCTATTAGTGATAGAAAATATCCCCAACATAATATACAATCCAATATGAACGAATATGATTTTAAGGATCCTCAAAATATAACTCATAATAAATGGGAACCTATGGAGGATGAGGTACAGGAAGAGGTAGTGGAGTGGTATTAGTAGGATGAGGTGTTTGACTGGAATATATAGCATGAAACTATTTTTTCATGTATTTAAAAATCATTTGTATCAAAGATATGATCCTCTCTTCTATCGTCTTGCCTATTTTTTCAAACTTTAGCTTATAAAGTTTATATTTTCATTTTATATACATTCTCCATTGAAGATTCTCCATAACGAACAACTAATTTTTTATCGATAAACCAACCACATATCCTCATACACAACCTGGGGGTTCAATATTTCCCAATACGATAGCTAAAATATCAGTCCTACCCTTTGGTATGAAGGTTCACTATGTGTTACACTCCTCAAGGTATTCCTGTATAGAATATTTGGAAAATTCATTAGTGAATCCCAATAAATCAATATTTCAATTAACTTAAATAAAAATAAATAATTTAAATAATGAACAATCCTCTTAGTTATATCCCTAAACTATTCTATAATATATTGACCGTTTTTTCTCATTCGATCCCTCTTTCATTTTACATGTCTAGATGGGGGTATCCTATATGGAGGTAGAAGACTCAACTCTCAGTTTTTGAAAATTTTCATATATCATTTGTTCTTATAATAACGTATAACCTCCATGAGATAATGTATGAGGGTATATATTTTTTTTGGGACCTCCTAATGAGATCTCATCATTATTTGTAAATTAATAATAAAACAGCATTAATACAATCCTTAATATAAAACAAACTTCTTAAATATAACATTTTACATACCAAAATTGATTCTTGTCATATATGTTCAGAAAAATGATTCCATTTATATTTATCTAGATAATATATAAATATATATATCACATGTATTTTTATTTTTTCTTACCCAAATAATTAAATTGCTTGTGAGGATTGATTTAAAATGCCTCTATCTCTATGAAGCCAAAGATAAAAATTTCATTATGAATTCTCTAGTGTCAAGTATATCATATATCATCTGATAAGAAGTGAAAAACTAATATTAGTAAAATTAATTAGGATAAGTATAATAAAAACAAATGGTATTACTAAAATTGTCTCCTATAATTGAGATATGTAACTTTGTTGGCACTTTTCCAATCAAAAATCAAAAATACTGAATTTGAATCAAGATTTAATTGAAACAAAATTATTAAAATGTTTTGAATTTATACGCATAAAAATATCATTATCTTGCAATTGAATTCCATTTTCTTATATGGGGAATGTGCGTCACACACTGGCTGGACAGAACCCACAATGGGCCCAGACGTGTGACACATTCACATGTTTTTTGTAGTTGGGAGCTTTCCTGAGTGGTAAAAAATTCCTATAAAACTGCACCAGACCCGAATTCAATTCACGGTGGGAGAGAATAGCCATAGGCAGGCAGTGAAATAGGCATGACGCAGGTAGATGGTGATGTTGGCATGATGCAGGAAAGACACAACATTGGGCATTCGTGCCAGTTTGTGGGCATTGGTTGTAAAGAGCTGTAAAATTCAAGGGAAATTTTTTCTTAATTTTCTTTGGGATTTTACAAGAACACAGTTTCTGACGGCGCCTAATTCTGAGGCCCGGTGTGCCCGTAATCAATTTCCGAAGTTTAGCTGAGGTACGTTCAGTGAACGAACGAGCGGGTTTTTCTAACTTTTGAACCAGTGCTCAGAATCGAAATCTGAGGGCACCGATGAAACCACAGTGTCAGTATTTTCTTAGGAAAACCTATTCCGGAGTTACGTTTGCTCGGGTGTTGATGGGGAATAAAAATATAATTGTTTTATATTTTTATTTCTTCACTCAGCGGTTTAAGTGAAAATTAAGTTGTTTCTGAACTTAATTTCTCTCTTCTAAGTGGTTTAGCCCATGTGAGGGAGTTGGGGTGGGACCCACTGATGTTCTAACTTCTCTTGAGAGGATTTAAGATGAGTTGGGGCCCACACGAGCCCCCACCTTTTCATCTTCCCTTAACTCTCTTAAACCCCCTTTTTCAAAACCCCTTGATAAATTTTGATAACTCACCTCATTTATGGGACCTCTTCACATTCTTCTCTTCCATTAATTCATGACACCACCTTAATTAATAATTGAATCCTATAATTTAATGAGGGTGGTGTATGAATTTGAAATGGATTAGTTAATGAAAATATTAGTCAAGTCTAATATTTTATTAAGGGAGGAGCCTTTTAATGAGAGGGGGGTCCGTTGGAGAACTTCCTCTCCTTCCTCCATTGTTGCACCACCACCGAGGTACCATATTCTCTGACGAGACACCGATGAATGAGGAGGGATCGGTGGTGTGGTGTGGACACAACGATCTATGTTGACTTAGATGTCTTCCCTACGTTAGATCCAACGAACGGTGCTTAAGCTGGGAGAAAAGGCACTTTATGGAAGCGACAAACACCAATGGTCGTCGTCACCTTCAACTCTTTCCTTACAACGATGTGAACGAGCCGACGTCCGCCATTTCGCGACACTGTCATCCACGATGTTCGGCTACCGAGGATCTTTCTCTATGTAGGGAATTTTTTTGTGAATGTTAATGAACCCCATGTTACTTCCTTCTAAATCAGAGAACGCAGATCAATTAAACATCAAGTTGATCCACGAAGAATATGTTGTCGGTTGGGAATTCTTGTTTGCGGGAAAACTGTTGGGGTTTATTGCTTCTTGTTCGTGAAACATCCTTTGTCGTTCCTCGTCTTATATTTTTGGGCCGCCTGATATCATCTTAACGGGAGGAGGTCAGACCGCACAAACACGACCGACCCTCCTCCCCCTATGTTGTTGTGTTGTTGCGGTTTGGAAGATGGTGGCATGGTGCAACGGCACCGCGCGAGAACCTAGAGGGATGCGGCAATGATGCACGACATCGTCATGCCGCATCGTTAAGCCCGAATGAAAGTGTGGTCATAATTGGGACCGCGAAGGTGAACGAAAGTCTCCAGAGTTTGTTCTTTTGACGTGCGGATCGACGAGCATTGATGGAATGGGCAGAAGAGACGTTTTGATGTTTCTGGAGTGAAGAACGAGACCCGGGATGAGCATCAGCGCAGTCGGAATTGAAAGCGGACCACCGGAGCAACTCCGGTGGCCCTCGGACACCACCGGCGGCAAGAGGTGGCGGTGCCCCAGTGCGCCCCCTAGAGAAAACACCACGGCTGAAGCCGCGGTGGCGAGCTGATGGATCCCGTGGCCACGCGGGATCCAGGGGGGATGCGGCATGTGCCGCGTCCGCAGAGCCTCGGCTCACTGGCCGAGCCAGCGAGCCACCCAGCCGAGCCGGGCCAGCTTGGGCAGACCGAGCCGGGCCGCGCCCAGCCGGGTCGGACCTGGACCCGGGTCGGGTCGACCCAGGGGGGTGGGCCGGGTCGGTCCGGGCACAGACCCCCCATTTCCGGACCTCTTTCAGTCTTTTGCCCATATAGTGGGCTATGGACCTCCGATTGACTCACCGTTAGTTGCGTAGAAATCCTTGGATCGAGAAGGTCATTTAAATATATTACACTCAAGGTTTCGGAGAACTTTGGGTTCTTCCGGGTTGGTTTGGATACGAAACCAACCGGGACCTCAGAGCGGAAACGCTTATATCTTGAACTCCGGACGTCCGATTGACGTTCCGTTGAATTTTTTGGATTCCTCTTGATGAGACAGAACTTTTGGTTTACTCCGCTCGAGTTTTGGATGCTGTCAGAGTGCGTTCGGGTTGGTTCGCTCACGAAACCAACCGGGCCCCCGGAACGAAAAGGCCAATAACTCACAGACCGGGCGTCCGATTGACGCGCTGTCTGTCTCATTTATTTCCTCTTGATGAGACGGAACTTTTGGAATACTTCACTTGAGTTTTGGATGCAGTTGGATAGTGGCCGGGTTGGATTGCACCCAAAATCCAACCGAGCCCCTAGAACGGAAAAGCTGATAACTTTCAGACTGGACGTCTGTTTGACGAACCGTCAGAGGAGTTGGTGATCACGTGGAGAAATGGTCCCTATGAGTTTACCCTATGATATTTCGGGGTACAGTTGAGATATGGCCAGATTGGTTCGCACACGAAACCAACCGGGCCCCGGGGACGAAAAAGCTAATAACTCACACACTGAGCGTCTGATTGACGCGCCGTCTGCTGCGTTGAGACCCCTATGACGAGACAGTCCTTTGAGATACTTCTTCGTGGGACTTTGTGATACTTGGAGTATCGACCAGTAGCTCGTGGAGCGGACCCTCCTAGAGACGAGCGTGCGGAGTACAGAGACCGTGTAGCCGGATGAGACCTGACGACTGCTTGACCGATCGACTCGGTGTGTTTCGGATAGCCCAGTGGGGAGAGCTTGGTTGTAGCGGAATACCCACAGCGGAGGAGCACTTGGTTGTAGTGGAAGACCCGTGGTACTCAACAGAAGGAGTACCTTTGGAGGTTATGAGGGGGATCGCTTGGTTGTAGTGGCAGACCCACGGCGGAGGAGCGCTTGGTTGTAGCGGCAGACCCGCAGTACTCAACAGAAGTAGTACCTCTGGAGGCTATGAGGGGAAGCGCTTGGTTGTAGCGGCAGACCCATGGTGGGAAGCGCTTGGTTTTAGCAGCAGGCCCATAGTAATCGAGGAGCGGAGTACCTCAGCAGTCTTAGGTTAGTGAGCAGTACCTCAGAGTCGTGATAGTACCTCTCTACACTCTAGAGACGGGGCTCTTCAGCAGTTACGGTTTTGATAATAAAAATCCTGGTTTAATCTGAGTCTATGACCTTAGTGTTTACCTCATTATTGATATGGGTCACTTGATAACTTAGGTATATGTTTGGGCATATACCTGGATAGTGGTTATCCATTGATTTCATAATCATTGTGTTTCCTCATTATTGAGATGGGTTACTTGATAACTTGGGTATATGTATGGGAATATACCTAGGTAGAGGTTATCTGTTGAAAATTTCTTTGTGGTTATCCTTGTTGGATTTAGTGAGACCTTGAGGGTCTCGGGGTCCCTAATGAGTATCGTTATACTCACCCGAGCACGGGCTATGCCCGCACCTCGTTGTGTTGGTTCCAGATGACGAGCAGCACAGACAGATGCCTAGTGTTCGAGGAATGGACGGTACCCGGAGGTGGACCTCACGACGAGACAGTATCTGGTGGTGGACTTCACGACGAGACGACACTCGGAGGAGGTTGATGGGCGAGAGCGTTGTGGAGGTGATCTGTACCTACCCTTCAGGTAGGATCCGTGGTGGATGATCCAGGAGCTACACTATCTGTACCTACCCTTCAGGTAGGATCCTTGGTGGAAGATCTAGGAGCTTTTTGTCACCTTCTAGCTGTTTTGTCTTTTACCTTGTACTTTACAGTTGGGCTTGTATTTCCAGCCCCTTTACTTTCAGCACTACTTTTGTTTTCATTTTTACTTAGTGTTTGCTTCCGCTTGTACTCAGATTGGTGTTTGTTTACTTTTATAAAGTGAATGCCTTCCTAGTTATCGGGATATATGCTTTTGGTGCTAGTCTTCAGCCCCTGGCCTTTGGAAGGCGGGCTTGGGGTACTTACGACACGGGCCCCAGGGGACAGGTCGTGACAAATTGGTATCAGAGGAGTTCGGTTCTACCGCACAACTCAGGACTCTGATCTTTTTCTATGTGAACCAATAGTGTTAAGGGTACCGAGTGTGTTCTTCAGTTCAGGGAGTCCAGTGTTGGTGCGGCGGCCGACGTATCCGTACACCAGGAACCTGACTTCTGATTTCCGACTTTGTGCACAAAAACACTGATTGCATGTGTCTTTCCAAATTTTAAAAGTCATCTCAAACCAGGTCAGCTCACCAGGTATTAATAGTTGACCGTGTCGCATCTGTTCAGGATGTCTCCATGCAGAAAGTCAGTTGAAGTTCCGAGAGAGTACTCGATGACGGCCGACCGAGCGGCGAGGCTCTGGTGCGGGGCCCTTTTTCTATGTTGGCACCCTCGGGTGGTGTACCAGCAGAACCACCACCTGTTGGAAAGCAGATGACACCAGCCTTACTAGAGAACTGTGCACGCTGGCAGAGCGCGTTGCATGAGTTCTAGCAGCAGCGGCCTCCGAGGATTCTCAGACAGCAGAGCACTGGCTGGGGGCAATTACTAGAGTTTTATGTCTAGACGAGACATCAGTATAGTGTATGGTGGACTTGGCCACTAGTGTTTTCCAGTGAGTGACCATTAGGATGGTCCGCATAGCGATGAGGCTTCAGTACGTGGACCGATGCCTGAAATAGTTCCTTTGGGTAGTGTGTCAGCTATACATCACTATCTATTGGTCTGCAGTTACAACCGGCGGTACCGGTAGGTGACACATGTAGGTTTACTACGTTACACGTGTTCTATCATCAGATACCCTCAAGTTATGAGGCTATCCTGACTCACAGGCGGCTGAGTTCTAGCTTGAGGAGGTGGCTGAAAGTTTTTTTGAGCTTATACAGCTTCGGCAGGACGATGAGTCAGTAGCTGAGTATTCATCGAGGCGTACCGAACATTCCGGGTACTCGATGAATACGATTCGATCAGTGCTATAGTGCTCGGACCTCTGAGCGAGGTGTGTATAAAGGATATCCGAGTAAGAACTCCTTACACTATGCATTCATACTTATGTTAGGGTGCTAGAAAGAACCCTTGTGGTTGAGAATTCTTTTGCTGAACGGATGCATTCAGTGAAGGATAATAGTGTGAAGCTGGAAACTGGCACCAGTCTCGGAGACTTGGGCGTGTGAATGTTTCAAAAAGAGGAAATGTTAAGGACAGATGAATCTGCAGAGTAGCAGACGTGGAGGCAGATCTAGGAGAGCAGAATGAGGTGGTGTACATATCAACATGTTACAACCACCCGCCTTTGTTGTTCCCTCCAGGCTCAGGGAGCTGGAGGGCAGGGAAAGAGATTAGTTGCATGCGGTCAAGGAGAGTGACCCAATGGATCTAAGAATGATTTGAGGGATAGTCTATGTCCACTATAAGCTACCATAGTAACATACATTGATACGAATCATTCATTCCTTCCACGAATCTTGCCCCAGACCTAGATTTTCCGATTAAGACGTTGACTTGACCCTCACGTTTGGAGATACCTTGGGAGGAGACATGATAATCACACTTACGCCAAAAGTGTGATCTGACCCACGAGGCGAGAGTTTCGGTTGGAATCTATTGGTGGCAGCGTCGAGGCCTTACGACGTTGGTCTGAGTATGGATTGGATCCACAGTTCATACACGGATTGACTGTATTAGGAAAAAAGGTTGTGGTTTATCTACAACGTTGGGATGGGGTTTTCCTTGGTCGGCAAAAAAGAAAAACACATGCAACATAAGAAGGAATCATGCATAGGAGGGTGCATTCGATCACTCAGGAGATGGCCAAACTTACCTTTATTCCAGAATTCTACAGAGTTGCGGCACCACTTCCAGCAGAGCTTTCAGAAGCTGGGTTGACTGGTGCGCCCAAACTGTGGTCGTTGGTTACATAGTTCACTACGATGCATTAGGGATCGGACTCAGGTGTGTCCTGATGTAGGAGTGGGCAGTGATCGCCTATGGATCACAGCAGATGAGACTGCACAGAGCTGATAGAAAGCCTCTAGAGTTCAAGGATGATGGCTACGTCCTTATACAGGTCTCACCTTGACGAGGTTTACGGAGATGTGGCCAAGGTGGCAAGTAATATCCGAGGTTCAGCAGACCTTTCCAGGTCCTTAGCTGGGTAGGCAAGTTGGTTTACCACTTGACCCATCCACCTCAGTTGCACCGGGTGCATTATGACTTCCACGTATCTCAACTGAGGAGATATGTGCTTGAACCGACGCATGTCATTGACCATGGGGAACTGGACTTTAGCGATGAGGTGACTTTTGCGGGGTTCCAGTAGAGGTTGAGTATTGACAGGAGCAGATCCTACGAGGATGGTCGATTCATTGGGTGCGCTTTCACTGGCAGTACGGGAACCTCCAGATTAGCACATGGGAGCGAAAGGCTCAGATGCGTGCTCAGTACCGCTTTTGTATCCCTGGTTTGTGTTAATGCTTTACGAGGGCGTAAATCCCTGAGGTGGGAGTAATGTAAAGTCCCATAAAATTAAAGGGAAATTTTTTCTTAATTTTCTTTGGGATTTTACAAGAACTCAGTTTCTGACGGCACCTGATTCCGAGGCCCGGTGTGCCCAGAATCAATTTCCGAAGTTTAGCTCGGGTACGTTTAGTGAACGAACGAGCGGGTTTCTCTAACTTTTGAACCGGTGCTCAGAATCGAAATATGAGGGCACCGATGAAACCGTAGTGCTAGTATTTTCTTAGGAACACCTATTCCGGAGTTGCGTTTGCTCGAGTGTTGATGGGGAATAGAAATATAATTGTTTTATATTTTAATTTCTTCACTAAGCGGTTTAAGTGAAAATTAAGTTGTGTCTCAACTTAATTTCTCTCTTCTAAGTGGTTTAGCCCATGTAAGGGAGTTGGGGTGGGACCCACTGATGTTCTCACTTCCCTTGAGAGGATTTAAGATGAGTTGGGGCCCACAAAAGCCCCCACCATTTCATCTTCCCTTAACTCTCTTAAACCCCCTTTTTCAAAACCCCTTGTTAAATTTTGATAACTCACCTCATTTATGGGACCTCTTCACATTCTTCTATTCCATTAATTCATGAAACCACCTTAATTAATAATTGAATCCTCCAATTTAATGAGCGTGGTGTATGAATTTGAAAAGGATGAGTTAATGAAAATATATTTAAGTCTAATATTTTATTAAGGGAAGATCCTTTTAATGAGAGGGGGTCCGTTGGAGAACTTCCTCTCCTTCCTCCATTGTTGCACCACCACCAAGGTACCATCTTCTTCGACGAGACACCGATGAATGAAGAGGGATCGGTGGAATGGTGCGGAAACAACGATCTATGTTGACTTCAACGTCTTCCCTGCGTCAGATCCAACGAACGACGCTCGAACCGGGAGCAAAGTCACTTTACGGAAGTGATGAACGCCAACGGCCATCGTCACCTTCATCTCTGTCCTTACGACAACATCAACGAGCTGACGTCCGCCCTTTCGCGACACCGTCATCCACGATGCTCGGCTACTGCGGATCTTTCTCAATGTAGGGAATTGTTTTGTGAATGTTAATGAACCCCATGTTACCTCCTTCTAAATCAAAGAACGTGGATCAATTAAACATCAAGTTGATCCGCGAAGAATATGGTACGGGTTTGGAATTCTTGTTTGTGGGAAAACTGTAGGGGTTTATTTCTTTTTGTTCGTGAAACATCCTTTTCGTTCCTCATCTTATATTTTTGGGCCGCCTGATATCATCTTAACGGGAGGAGGTCGGACCGCACGAACACGACCGACCCTCCTCCCCCTATGTTGTTGCATTGTTGCGGTTCGGAAGATGGCGACATGGTGCAACGACACCGCGCGAGAACCTAGAGGGATGCGGCAAGGATGCGCGGCATTTTCACGCCGCATCGTCAAGGCCGAATGAAATTTTGGTCATAACTGGGACCGCGAAGGTGAATGGAAGACTCCGTAGTTTGTTCTTTTGATGTGTGGATCGACGGGCATTGACGGAACGGGACGCAGAGACGTTTTGATATTTCGGCAGTGAAGAACGAGACCCAGGATGAGCATCGGCGTAGTTGGAATTGAAAATGGACCACCAGAGAAACTCCAGTGGCCCGCGGACACCACCGGCGGCGCCCCGACGCACCTCCTGGAGAAACCGCCGCAGCATCAGCCGCAACGGCGAGCTGATGGATCCTGCGGCCGCGCGGGATCCAGGGGGGACGCGGCGCGCGCCGCGTCCATAGAGTCTCAGCTCGCTGGCCGAGCCAGTGAGCCACCCAGCCAAGCCGGGCCAGCTTGGGTGGACTGGGTCGGGCCGCGCCCAGCCGGGTCGGATCTGGGTCGGGTCGACCCGGTTCGGGCTGACCCAGGGGGGGTTGGGTCGGGTCGGTCAGGGCCCAGACCCCCCGTTTTCAGACCTCTTTCGGTCTTTTTCCCATATCTTGGGATACAAAACTTCGATCGACGCACCGTTAGTTGCGTAGTGATCCTTGGATCGATATGGTCGTTTCGGTATATTACAATAAAGGTTTCGGAGAACTTTGGGTTCGACCGGGTTGGTTCGGATACGAAACCAACCGGGCCCTCAGAGCAGAAACACTTATAGTTTGAACTCCGGAAGTCCGATTGACGTGTCGTCGACTTTGTTGGATTCCTCTTGATGAGATGGAACATTTGGATTACTTCGCTCGAGGTTTGGATGTCGTCGGAGTGCAGTCGGGTTGGTTCTCTCACGAAACCAACCGGGCCCCTGGAACGAAACGCCAATAACTCACAGACCGGGCGTCTAATTGACGCGCCGTCTGTCTTGTTGATTTCTTCTTGATGAGACGGAACTTTTGGCATACTTCTCTTGAGTTTTGGATGTAGTTGGATAGTTTCCAGGTTGGATTGTAACTGAAATCCAACCGGGCCCCTGGAACGGAAAAGCTGATAACTTTCAGACTAGACGTCTGTTTGACGAACCGTCAGCGGCGTTAGTGATCACGTGGAGAAATGGTCCCAATGAGTTTACCCTATGAGAGTTTGGGGTATAATTGATATATGGCTGGATTGGTTCACAAATGAAACCAACCGGGCCCTGGGGAAAAAAAGGCTAATAACTCACAGACCGAGCGTCTGATTGACGTGCCGTCTGCTGCGTTGAGACCCCTATGACGGGGCGGTCCTTTGAGATAATTCTTCATGGGACTTTGTGAAACTTGGAGTATTGACAAGTAGCTCATGGAGAGGACTCTCCTGGAGATGGGTGTGCGGAGTACAGAGACCGTGTAGCCGGCTGAGACCTGACGACTGCTTGACCGATCGACTCAGTGTGTTTCGGATAGCCCAGTGGGGAGTGCTTGGTTGTAGCGGTAGACCCACAATGGAGGAGCACTTGGTTATAGCAGCAGACCCACGGTACTCAACAGAAGGAGTACCTATGGAGGCTATGAGGGGGAGCGCTTGGTTGTAGTGGCAGACCCACGGCAGAGGAGCGCTTGGTTGTAGCGGCAGACCCGCGGTACTCAACAGAAGGAGTACCTCTGGAGGCTATGAGGGGAAGCGCTTGGTTGTAGCAGCAGACCCATGGTGGGAAGCTCTTGGTTGTAGCAGCATGCGCACAGTACTCGAGGAGAGGAGTACCTCAGCAGTCTTAGGTTAGTGAGAAGTACCTCGGAGTCATGACAGGACCACTGTACACTCCAAAGACGGGGCTCTTCAGCAGTTATGGTTTCGATAATGAAAATCCTGGTTTGAGCTGAGTCTATGACCTTTGTGTTTACCTCATGATTGAGATGAGTCACTTGATAACTTAGGTACATGTTTGGGCATATACCTGGATAGTGGTTATCCGTTGATTTCATAATCTTTGTGTTTCCTCATGATTGAGATGGGTTACTTGATAACTTGGTTATATGTATGGGCATATACCTAGGTAGAGGTTATCTGTTGAAATTTTCTTTGTGGTTATCATTGTTGGATTTAGTGAGACCTTGAGGGTCTCGGGGTCCCTACTGAGAATTTTTATACTCACCCCTGCATGGGCTATGCCCACACATCGTTGTGTTGGTTGCAGACGAAGGGCATCGCAGACAGAGGCCGAGTGTTCGAGGACTGGACGGTACCTGGAGGTGGACCTCATGACGAGACTGTATCTGGTGGTGGACTTCCTAACGAGACGAAACTCAGAGGAGGTTGACGGGCGAGAGCATTGTGGAGGCTATCTATACCTACCCTTCATGTAGCATCCGTGGTGGATGATCCAGGAGCTGCGCTATCTGTACCTACCCTTCAGGTAGGATCCTTGGTGGACGATCTGGGAGCTACTTTTCACATTCCCGTTGTTTTGTCTTTTACCTTGTACTTTATAGTTGGGCTTGAATTTCGATCCACTTTACTTTCAGCACTACTTTTTTTTTCAGTTTTACTTAGTGTTTGCTTCCGCTTGTACTCAGATTGGTGTTTTTTTTACTTTTATAAAGGCAATTCCTTCCCAGTTATCGGGATATACGCCTTTGGTGCTAGTCTCCATCCCCTGGCCTTTGGAAGGCGGGCTTGGGGTAGTTACGACACGAGCCCCGGGGGACAGGTCGTGACATTGGTGTCACGTAATGGGCTTTATTCACAATGATCCTTTTGGTCATCTATTGAATAAATAAGGCTTTATGGGTGAGCTATCCCAGGGGGTCTGTGTCCTACCTTTTTCGGCCTATGTGTGTGGTGTGTGTGTGTTTGATGTAATTTTACCACCCCAATAACCTAATATATATCAAATTTAACTGATATCCTCCAGTCTCAGCTACAAGAAACTAATAAATTTGGTAAACATGGGCATCCACATTTACCAACCTTGTATAGATTCTCCACCCCTATAGAAGTTGATGTCTCTTATATAGAAGGATATGGATGCTCCTAAGAAGAATGTGTATGGTCCTCCCTAGAAGCTCTAGGTTACTTAGATGTTTGATCATACATTATCCTAAAAACGAAAATATAAAACAATAAGCACACAAATATACAAATCCAACAATTAAATTTAAATTTAAATAAAAAAAGAAAAACGATCCAAGAAAAATAAAAGTAAACTATACTAATTTTTATTAATATTTATTAATGTATTTAAATATAATGTTAACATCATTAAGGGGAGGTGGGAGAAATGACATAAATAAAGGAGAAAATAAATTGTTATATACAAATTTTAATTACAATTTTTAAAAGACATAGACAACACAATACAATAATAAATAATAGAAAACAAATCTTACGTAAAAAATTATAAGAATCAATTAGTTACATATAAAGTTGAATTATTGAAAAATAAAACAAATAAAACAAATTAAATCTTAACTTACAATTTAATATATTAGTTATAATTTTGTTTTACATAAAAAAATAAAACTAATATATCTAAAATTTTCTAAAATTTATAAAATTAAACAAAAAATAAAGATATATTACCATTAATATCATGAAATCACTAAAGAATTTTTTATCATATTCCTTCCTCAGGATATTTCCATATGTAAGAAACAATATTTATGATGTTCTCATAAATATTCTCTATTAATATTTCCATATAAGTATAGATATCACATAAATTAATATCTTCATCATGTTTTTCATCACTAACATACTATTTTATTCCTTATAAAATGATATCCCCCTGCATATTTGATGGATAAAGAACACATAAAATTTATATTACATGAGTTTCCATTAAAAAAGGATCAACCATGTATTATAATCTACTCAAATTAACTAGTTTCTTGCCAAATTCATCATTTCTAAAACTATTGTTACAGATAACCCATTTGAAGTTAAACGTTGAAACTAAATATTTAATGTAATTACCTCCCATATTTATTTAATGAATCTGTAATATGTACATTATGTGGAGATTGGTTTTTTTCTTTGGAACTTGGAAAATGAATTTCTTCTACAAACACTAACACACTACTATTATGAGCTACACTTTTGTTATCAAAATCTTTTATATGAAATGTATAACCGTTAGTTTTATCCTTGAATCGTGTTATCAAATCTAACTTTAGGCCACTTGATAACCATCTCAATGTTTCTGATGCATCTGATATTTCATGAATGGACTCTTTAAACCATGATTTTTTTATGATAATTCAAAAAATATATATCTTTCTTATTTGGATATAATTGTTTTAACACATTAATATGAATTGTTATATATGGATAAACATCAACTATGTTCTTCAAGATGTATAGATTTATGCTATTTATCTATTCACCTATCGATTATTTTACTTTCGATCCATGAACCCCCTTTCCCCCATAATTTACTTATTCATGGTGATATGTAGGATAATAGATGTGCTCTACTATATAAAAGTATCTTGTACAAAAACTATATAACCTTAGAAATATACATCTCAACAATGGAGGAATTAGTTCAATAATTATTCTTACCATATCCCTACAATATCTTTATAAACCCTTTAAAATGATACATCCAACATAGATATATAGGTCTATAAAGAATTATTTATCACAATAAATGAACCATGATATCAAAAAATGAAGGAGGAATACACATTTCTTATTCACAAATTATAGAATATAATTTTTTCTATAATTTTTGAAATATATTTAGATCAATCACTTTATTAAACGTTCAACTGAAAAAATAACCCAAACCCATAATAATTATTCTGACATGGATGGGAAATAATATATACAATGAAATTGGTAGAAGTTATCATATCATGACATGAAAATCATGAGATTTCATGCCTATCATGTTTAAATATTTTAATGATTTTTTTGATTTTAAGAATAACCCTATGACAATTTCATATCATGGAGACACTAAAAAAACTAATTTTCAACCTCTTAAATAATGTATGAAAAACTAGAGGTAGGTATTTTTGTCTACCATTATGATCAGGAGAAAACTCAAAACCTATTCCCATTGAGAGTAATTATAATCTTTCATTCAATAAATATTTAGTCTTTCCTTTAATATCTAATGTTGTTCCAATAAAATTATCAGAAATATTATTCTCCACAAGAAAGAAATAAATTTTATATTTGAACTAATGATATCTTAAATATAAAATCCCAAAATATATTGATCATTACATCCAAATATTTATTTCATCACAAGATTTTGTTAACTTTATTAATGTTACATCAATGGTTTTCACCATCTCAAAATAATGATCAATGGACAAAGGTTTCGAATAAATATCAAATTCATTATGATCCATTGAATGACTTTTTTAATATAAAATAAGAGTGATCCATAAAAAAACTTCAATGACCCATTTATACTATTTTCTCCCATTTTGTAGTTCATAATATGAAGTATGTTGTTCAATACTTGGACAAGATTTATACCCCTTAATATTGTATCCAAAAAAACATATACTGGGAAGTTATTTATTGTGAACATAATCATTACATGTAGTTGAAAATTTTTCATTTTGTAATAATCATACAAAATAATAACTTTATCCCATTCAAGTTTCAAATCATCAATTAATGGATTTAAGAAAACATCAATATCATTTCTAGACTATTTCAGTCTAGAGATCATTAAAATCAACATGCTATATTTCCACTTCATACAAAATTTGGGTGATAAGTTTTTAATTTCCTATAAAATAGGCCATTGACTATGTTATATACTAAGGTTTCAATATTGATTCATTCTATCTATGCATAGTCTATGTCCGAGTTATCAATCTTTATTTCTGAATGTAAGAAATTATTGATCAATTTTCTTCCACTATGGAAAATGAACTAGATGTCATAATTTTCTTTCATATGTCCACTCATCTATATTCCATCTTAACCTTTTTGAATTATTTTAATTTGAAAATAAATGTTTCAAATGAGGAATTTTAGTAATATACCAAATTTATTTAATATGAGTATTTCTAACTTCTAAATCAGCAATTGATTTTTCTTTAAACAAATATCATGATGTCCCAAATCTAGATGACTCTGACAGATCATCATATTCCTTCTTATATAGCCCACAGTAATTTAGGTAGGTATGTATCTTCTTTTAACTTAAACAGATATGGGATAATATTTATTTCATTATAATGTGAATCTAGAAGATCATTATCTTTAGAAAGTATATATTCCAATAATTGTATCAAATATATAAAAAAAATTCAATCCATCCATTTTTTACCTTCATGTTAATCATTCATAACACCATTGGTAAAAATTTAATTTCCATACAACCTAGATACAATTTTTTTCAGCATCACCATATAAATGCTAAATTATCGGTTCTTTCCTAATTTCTTATAATTCAATATCAGGAATCATTTATTCAGTTTGATCAGACTTATCATCTTGAAAATCATCATCATCAACTGATCTTGAATTCTTCCCAACTTCACCATGCCAAATCTAAGTGCTATAAATTAGATTAAAACCATGACAAATTTAATGGTTTTTGATTTCTACACTTTTTAACTCTTCATATTTAAACATTTCAATCATGAATTGAAAAATAGGTTTATGTTTTGAAAATTTAATTTAATAAATTCAAAAAAAGAATCAACACCTTCTTCATATTAATCCCTTGTTTTTAATGCATTAATTTAACATCAAATCGTTATTTCCTATAACAAATATCAATAATTGAATAAAATTATTATATTCTAAAATAAAATTTAAAATTGAAATTTATAAATAACAATAAAAATACCATAAAATATTTCACAAATAAAATAAATACAAAATATTTGATAAAAAAGTATCACTTTGAACATTTGTAATTGTCATTATTTAATAGACATATAAAAAAGTATCATGCAATCAATATGATCATCCAAACACCCATTCACAATACATAAAAAATATTCATTATAAAAACATTAATAAATGAAATAACATTATTTATAGCACCAATTTATCAAATTATCATTTAATAAATCCTTGACCTAAAAAAAGATAAATCATAAATTTAAAAAATACATTATATATGCGAATAATGATAACTACAAAAATAAATAGTGAAGATAAGGCGACATAAATGTTAAATTTGAACTGAAAATAAAAAATCAAATAAATTATATGCAATTAAAATTGAAACAATAAACAAAAATCATAAATTGATATCGGAAGGGGGTGGTTGATAAGTCAAAACTAATAGGATGATGGAATAGATAGACTAACAGTGGTGTGTGATGGTGGATAATGGTGGAAGTCAGTGGTGGATTCCAATTGAAATTTATACAAGGAAACCAAATTGAGGAATGAATATAGTTGAGGTAATCAATTCAAATAGAGAAGGGTTATGGTTTTACATGGGAGAGAAAAACAAAGGCTGTCATGTGAAAGAATTAAACCAAAAAGGATGGCACCAAACTTTTATTAATAATTTAAATATTTTTGACTTCTATCATTTAAAAACCGATGTGAGAAACAATTTTCCCTTTTGGTTATTAAATAATCAACATGAAAAGAGGGGAATTTTAATTCTCATGTCAGTTATTTAATAATCATCATAGAAAATAAAGTTTCACATTAGTTATAAATAACCAATGTGAAAAATGTGTCAGCTTAAATTAATTTTATACAAGTGGGAAAAAATAATAAATGGTGATCTCTTATGCTATAAAATGGAAAACATACAACCGTAACTGCCATATAATTAATAAATCATAAATAATATAGTAGAAATAAACATTAATAAAATATTTCTTATTACTAATATCAGAAATAGGAATATATTTGTGGATCACATAACCATATAAATAATCATATATATAACAATAAGTAGTTTATAGTAATAAAATGCATAATTTTGGTCATCATAATCTTACCATCAAGGCTTTGTTCCAAGAAATCATATAGAAATAGGTAAGGTAGAAACCAAATACCCAAAATAGTTTGTCTCATGAGACACACTAATTCATCAGGGGCTATAATGATCCCCAACCATTTTTTACTAAGTCCAATGAATTCATTATATGAAAGGGGGGACTAAAAATTTAATACATAATCAAAATAAACATTAATTTTGGAAAATAGAAAATGAAATGTTAACATTTTTTTAAATAAATAAATATAACAATATGACCATAATCCATCCAGATTAATAAGGTGGATGATATAATTAGATTAAATCCCTAGAAAATCCTAATATTTATCAAAGGATATTGACATAGAAAAAAATAATTTTAAAATGTCACTAGAATATTTTTGAGGAAAATACCATTTTCATTTTCAAATCAATTATTTAATATCTAAATTTTCTAGAACATTAGGGAAAATAATTATTTTTAAATAACCATTGAAACATTTAAATGAATCTTGAAGGAAAATAATATTCATGATAACTAGAAAGTCTGTTTTTGCAGTATGAATTAAAACAAATATTATGCTTTCACCTTCTGTAAAATTAGATTTGTTCAGAAAATAACAAGAATATTCCTTTAAAATTTTCTATATAAAGTTAAAAATGGGTAAAAATAACTTGAATTAATAATTATATAATAGTAAAATCATTTTTAATATATTTTAAATAAAATATTGAAATGGAAGAAAAATATTCCCAACCAAATAGAAAAACAAAGTCAGTTTTTCATAAAAATATTATTTTGGAATTTTGAGTACATAGATAGTGAAAAATGAAATTAAAAAAATTCAATTTATAAAAATAAAATGAGGAAAATAAAAAATATATGTGGTTTACTATAGAAATATTTTTTAATTATCCCAATATAAATTTAGATATAATCAATCCTGTATAAGGATGAGATTGTGTAATAAACCCTTATCTCATATCCAACTTTCCCTATAAGTGATTTAAACCACCTTTATAATAAATTTAAATTTACTATAATTCTATAACATAACAATATATATACTTATAATGTCATATATGATCCACTTATAACATTTCAACCCCTTTTTATTAATAATTCTTTATTAAAATCATCATTTTTGAGTGTAAACTGTTTCATTTTTCATGTAAGATTCAGTTTGGTAGTTTTATTCTTTACGTGTTTCTCATGTTTAAAGCATATATAGAATTTTAATCTTGATATAAATATCATATATATTCATTATATACCTATTTATATTCATCCTTGAAATGCAGACATAAATATGAAATGCATCGCTTCGTAGAGGTGGTAGTCCACATGTATGCACGAGTGATGTTATGATTTTTTAAAAGTTATAAAGGTAGGAAGATAAATGATAAATTACCTTTAAAAATTCATAATTATGTCATAAATGTCATATATATTCATAATTTTCATCTTTATATCCATCTATGTGAAGTGGTGATGAAACACAAATTTCACCTCTACGTAGAGATGGTAGGTCGTACGTACATATGAGTGATGTTTTCATGCTTTGTAGGCTAGAAAATTGGTTGAAATTAGTTATAATTTAATCATAATAACATCTAATTATATTTATTATAGTGTATTAATTTTTTAGTATATATACAATAGATTTATAGAAATTTTATGTGGAAATAAGTTTTGAAATTGTTGGTAAAGACGATAACCTCTTCTTTGAGAGAGCGCCTTTAGGATACACATTAAACCTTATTAGAATGGTATTAAGTAAAGAAAAAAAAGTTTAAGAATAAATTTAAGGAATATAGTAATATTTTAGGTTATGTATATTCTAAGATCACTGTGAATAAGGGAGGAGAAGAGGTTTACTTTTATAAGGGATGAGAGGGACGCACATGAAATTACTTATATTATTTAAATAATATAGTCATTTTCTAGTCAAATTGGAAAAAGGAGAGTAATTAGAATATAATAAAATATAGGGTCTGAATATGTTTAAACAATGAGAATTAGATAATTTTAAGTGGCATTTTTACCCTCATCTCTTAGTTTAACCCCCAATAAACTTGTTTTAATCATAATAGTGGTAACAAATTTTTACCATTTTTTCTATTCACCATGAAAAACATAAGATGAATTTATTAATTAATATTAAATATTATTATTGAAAATATATAATCCATTTTAAAATATTAAATTTTTAGAAATGTTATTAATTAATATTAATATGAGTGCACAAATTGAAATGAAAACCATTTCTAGAAAATGTTTTTTAAACATAAAAATGATTTTACAAAAAAATAAAGTATAATATTGATTATAATGGAATTAATTGGATTATTTTAAATCAAATAATAATTAATTTTATTTTAAATCAAATAAAAAGTTAATGTAACCTTTTATATTGTTTATTAAGAGAGAAGAAAAAATAGTTTTTTATTTGAACAAAAACATTACTGAGATTTCCAAAATGATAAGAATATCTTTACAAGTTTAAAATTATATTTTCATATGAATTATAATAATTATTAAATATATAATTATTATATATAATTTTATTTCATAAACTTTAAATTTATTGTTATATTATTATGATGTTATAAAAGTGGCATTTTAGGTAAAATTGGTACTTTTCACTATTCACCCTAAAATCAAAAAATTCTGAAAATTAACAAAAATTCACCTTAAGATAATTTTTAAATCATGAATTAAAAAAATAAATTCATTTCATAAAATTAATCTTATAAAAATTTGGAATTTTGGTTGTAATTGCATTCGTATATAAATTTATGTGCATTATGCTATTATTTCTTTAGAAAGAATCTTACTATAATTGAAGTTTAAGTGTTACAATAGAATGTGTTTTGACAATAGTAAGTATTAATAATAGGTTAATGTGTTGGTAATTTTTTTTGTATTAATAGGAAAAATTAGTAGATTTAATCTTTATTAAAATATTTGTTAGTATCAAACAATTAATATCCAAAGACATATTTTTCAGTTAAAACAGTTATTGGTAGTTAAAATTAATACAAAAAAAGTAATATTATTTTGAATTAAAATTTTTTACCAAAAATAATATTATGTTTCACTAGTTTTATATTTGAAAAAATAAATTTTATTGTGTATAGATACAGATTATTCCCAACTTCATTTTCATGATCCCATACTCAACCAAATACTAAAATCAAAATGGTTATGATAACAATCAACTAATATATTTATAAGAAGAAAACCATTCATATGTGTCTTATCCATTGAAACATTCATTTCAACCCAAGATACATTCGGTTAATGTTGGTACCAAAGGATTTCATAGCTTGAAATTGATTATATTTTTTGTTTTTTGTCTATCCACAATGGGTTGATCCAGGATCATGCAAGCCAAGTGATCTTACGATGTTGGTGGAATCTATTTTAAAGGTGGAATTATTTTCCAATGTTTTCCAAATTTTTGGGGTCTAAAATATAGATGAAGGGATAGGTTTAGTGAAATATTGATCTCCAGTACTTTCTCATGAAAATATAAAAAAGGTATGGAATTCATGAAAAATTGGTGTCATGAAGGTGCAAGTTTCATGAAAATAGATTTCCAGTACTGCCTCATTAAAATATGGAAAGGGAATATAATTCAAGAATGTTTGGTGTCACTATGGTCTTATGATTTGAAAACAATAATGTTTCATGAATGATGGTGGATTTATGAGGGAAATATGGTAAGTTACATGATTATGAGAATGTTTTGAGAATGGAAAATTTCCCTAAAATTTTTAAGAACAAAGTAAGTTTTGTGAACATGAATGAAGAGTTAAAATAATAGGTTGTGAGGATCTTGAAATTTTTGATAAGGGGGAAATTTATATAAATATGTGTCCACTCATCATCTGAAGAATTGAATTTTTTTTAATAAGGGTTAATCACTATAATTTTGTTAATGTTTTATGAGAACATAATTCTTACATGAATTAGGAACATTACGAGAACAGAAGTTTCATGAAAATAAAGGTTGAGAAATAATTGATTCTAAGAAATTTATGTTAAGGAGTTTTATGGAAGTTCAGAGATTTGTGATAAGTATATGTTTTGGGAAATTTTGGAGTTTCATGAAATTTTAAAGTTTCATGAAAGTTTGTAATTTTGAAAATGATGGCAGTTATTTAAAGTAAAAAAGGGGGTTTCATGAAAAAGGGTGTTAGATGAAAGTTACTTATGTGTGAATACTCAAACATGGGATTTTTTTAAAATTTATTGAATCATCATAAGTTGACTTAAATGATGAAAAAAATCACCTTCATGTGCTCTGATATGGGAACAAACTTTAAGTAAATAAATTTAGAACTATTTCACCCAAAGTAGTGAGAAAGGTGGAGTTGATGGAAATTAATAGGGTGGTGGAGTGTTATCCCTAAAATTGTTTTAAAGTCATTGTTCTTGGCATGGATTGATCATGTATGATCAATTAGAATCCAAAATTTATAGTGATGCTTTGTGGATTCAGGTACGAATGACATGCTGTCAGAAAATACACCTTGGACTCTCTCTTTATGGTGAACTAAGTAAAACTATTGTGTTGTGTTTCCATTTCAGCATATGATATTTTTATAATTTCATTATTCCATTAAAAAAGTTTAATAAATTCCAAAAAATATATGGGGACAATATTCATCTCATTCAAAGAAAAATTTGACACCATAATTCACTCCTCCCCTCTCAGGGTGTTCATGGGTACTATAGGTAAACTATTGGTTCAAACTATAACTCTTTTAGTTTGACTTAAATTTCCTTAAGTTTTATCATCTTAATATCAATAATCTAATCTGAAAACCTAACAAACCAAAAATTATCATGAACTTTATTACTATATTCTAAACCCAAAAATCATGTATATAACATCCCATAAATTCCAAACCTAGTTTTATTATAATAATATTTTATTAAATGTATTTATTTATTACTAAAACCAACTTATAAAATTTTTTATATGATTTTATTTGAAAATTATATTTAAGATCAAGTGTTTAATTAACTTAATTACAATACTTATAATTAATTATACCTATTATTTATAGTTTTCAAATTAATATTATAAAAACACATATTTATTTTCCTTTTTTAAAAGATTATTTTTAAATAAAAATATTTATATAAGTTTTTTTGTAAAATAGAATTTATTTTTATAAAAATATTATTTAATAAATATAATTTTAGTATTCATTGTGAATATATTTTAATATTAATAAATTTTATTATAAATATATATTATTTTAAAGGAATAAATATTAATAAAATTTCTTACAAATAAAAGAAATAATTTATAATTATAATTACATATAAATATATTCTTTTAAATTAGAAATTAATGTAGTATATTTTATAATATTTTAAAAATATTATGGTATTATTAATATAAAATAAAATTAAAGGTTATGATATATATATGTTTTGAAATTATAATTATTAGTATTCAATTATAATTTATGATTAGATTATTTTTATAAAATTATTACTATTATAAATTTTGTTTTATAAAAATATGAATTATGAATGTATTTAATGTTTAAAATTATACTTTTATTATTTGAAATTATAAAATATGATAATTTTATTATTAAAAGTGTTTTTTATTATAAAATAAATAGAAAATAAAAATGAGGTAAATAAAAAAACGGACAGAAAAACCAGATGTAGGGTTAGGGGTGTGTCATTCAGATGGAGAAAGGGGGATCTGAGAGTGGGGTTTCTTCATAGGAGCCTATCCGCGAGCTAACTCTAAGGGAAAAGACTGAGCACCAAGGGGGGATCTGGTGCCGACATGGAGGTTCAAGCATGTTTGGCCACCAGTGAGAGGTTTTAATCGGTAGTTGAGGTTCGATCAATGAAGTTTTGAGTAATGTCAAAGATATCCAGGTTTTGTCGACATGGATAGATTGTGGTTAGGTTTTTGATTTCTTTTTTTTCTTCAACCTTGGAAAGTAGGTGTTTCCTATTTTGATAGGAATCCTCTGGTTTTATCTTCATCTGTTATCTTCTTCTCTATTCATCTATTCACCTATTAAAAATTATTTTTCTTTTAGATTATGAATAGAATACATTCATTTTGGACTATATATTCTAATTATACAACAATTTTATATTGGTTTGTTATCTTTTTGTGCATGTTCATTGAGCTTGCACGACAATCTTGAAATATATCAACATTTTTACGGTTTAGACGAATATGCTTTAGCGATTAATTAGATATAAAATTTATATATCTCTTGTTTCTTTTATGTGACTATTCTCTCAGATTGATATATATATATATAAGCATCTAAAATATGGTTATGGAAGCCTCTTTTCTTTGTGAAAACAAAAAATGGGAAAAGCTATTTTGTAGTGTCTGAAGCGATAGCCTATGGTCTTTCTACCAACCAATAAGGGATTTATTATTTTTAAATTTAAATTTCAAGGGTTTATATTTATAATTTATTCTAATAATTTTAATTTTAAAATTATATTTTCTTATATATGTAAGATATTATATTTTAAATTGAATCGAATTTTTAGTTTGAAAATCTTATTAAAGTTTTTAATTTGTAAGGTTTATTATGTTTATAAGTAATATTAAGTTTATGATTGTTACATATTTAAGAATTATTCCATGATCATTTATTTAGAAAAAAATATGAAATATTATATTTAAGTTATATATATATGTTTTATTCAATGTTGAAGCACAACTGATTTGTGGAATAAAGTTTATACTTACTCATAAAGAAATTATTGTTGGTCATTATTTAATAAATTAAAGGTTGAGTATTTAAAATTCTATGAAATAAAAATTATGTTATATTCATGTCATTCATAATAATTTACATATGTCCATAATCAAGACAATTCATGATATTACACACATAATATATTAAAGCATGTGCATTGATTAATTTTACATTTATCTAAAAATCCTTAAAAATGTATATTTATTGGTTTATAAATGAAATGTTTAAGTACATGGATGATAAATAATCTTCCATGTGATTATGAAAAGTGTATATACCAAAATATTTGGTTGAGACAATTATAATAAGTGAATTTAAATGAAGGATTATATTTATACATTTATATATAAATATAAGTTCATGTGCATTTAATTATTGTTTATGTTTTAAAATAAAAACTATAGTGGAAAACATATATATATATGTAGGGAATTCTAAGAAAGTTTTTATTATGAAAACTGGAACTTTAACATAGTAAACATGATAGGGATAGAGAAGTGAACCCATCCCTTGGGAATGTGGGAAGGACTAGACAACCTTCCATGTATGAAGTGGCCTCCTGTGTTTTTTTGAGAGATTCCTTAATATTTTTCAAAAATCACTGGAATATTTTTAAAGTAATTTTAGAACGTAAAAATTATCAAAAGTGATATAGTATTTTTAAAAGCATAAGTAATTTAAAATTAATATTTTCAAAAGGATATTTATAAATTTATTTTCAAATTTATTTTCAGAATAATGTTTTAAAAGTATTTATCAAAGATTTTAAAACTCCTTACTAAGAATTTTTAATGCCCAACCCTCATTTTAAATTATTTTTCTACAGGTCTATCAGAGTTTCTATTGGTATTCTATTTAATTAAGGATTTATCACACATTAACTAATTTTGTTCAATTTATTTTTCTTTGTACGATTTTGTTATGTTTTAAGTCATTTATCTAATTTTCCAGAACCTAGAATTGTAAACATTCTTGGTATGGTATAAATTTTGTTTATTTTTTCAATTTATTTTATAAAAAAATACATATAATTTATATGTGCTGAGACTGGTTGTGAAATATTGGGGAATTATACCCAAAATTTAACTTAAACTTTATCCCTAAACAACATTAATCATATACCAATCAATATATACCTTAATAATATATACTCCCAATAATATATTCCCCAAATAACCTAAATTTCTTTTATATGAAATTAATTTTCAATCCCTAAGGTTATCTCATCATATATTCCCCAAATTAATTAGCCCTTTTTCCTAATTAATCATATTTACCTTAACATAAAATCACATACCAAACCTAAGGGATATCTATAGATCAATAAAATATTATTCCTAAAAATCATTAAATATCTCCCAAAATATTATAAATCACCTAAAAATTCAATCATATAAGACCTCAAAAGGGGTATCTATTACTTTAAACTTATGATCATCCTAAAATTTATTAACCCATGATAGTGCTTGAAACTATTAAATTATACTCAATTCATAATATCCTAATATATAATGTTACAAAAACCATACTTTGATGCCAAGATAGATTTCCTAGACCCATAATCATTGATCTAGTGTTAAAATTTTATTCATTACATACTGTCTTCGATACTAATGAATATTTCCTAGACTCATACTCCCAAATATAGTAATAACTATATATTTTTTACATGCTAGAATGATACTAACTAAAGTTACATAAAATCATACTTCTATAATTACAATATCAATAACAAATATTGAGTCACTTATATACCCAATATTTTTTTAGGTTTATTGTTTTAGAGAATTAGAAAAACCTTTAACTAATGAAATCTATATCTTTCCCATAAAATGGAAAATTTCCCCACCAAACAAAGGATTCCATATTTTACAAAAAGTCTTTAAAATATCCTACAAAATGATCCACTGAGGATACCCTTATAGACATGTCTTACATAATAACTTCCTTATAAACAAGGACAATGGAAACATAAGAATGGTGACCTAGAGTAAATAGTAATAGAATATACAATCGATAATGATCGAGTATCATAAGTGAGAATAAGATGAGAATATGGGTATAAAAAAATAATCAAAGTACATGAACATAACAATATGGAAATATTATCCACTAAAACAAAGATCATATTTCATAAATCACGATATAATGTTTTTTCATAAGACATGAGTCTTGGGGGTGTGCATACATGATTAAATCACATAGGCATAACTCATAACATAATAATATGGCACAAATATTACCATAAAATATACAACAAGGTTAACTACTAATATATTCATCAAATTATCTATGTAACCATTTTAGGATTAGGCCGACCACCCATGTACCAATACATTTTGGGAATGGGACAACCATAGGTGTACCATAACATTTTGGGCTTAGTATAACCACTCATGTACCACAACCATTTTTTATTGGTCTAACTACCCATGTTTTAGAACATTTTGGGATTAGGATAACCACCCATGCCCCCTAATTTTTTTTATTAAGATGTAAAACATTACCTAATTCATTAGTGGTATTTAATAAACCAACCCATAACATAATTGATAATCCATACATATGTGTGGAATAAGAACTTGTAAAAATTCATAATTAGGTCATATATTAGCAAAACCACGGTAAAGAAACAAGTTTCATAAAAAAAATCATAAAAAATCATCTTTGTAAGATCCCATATTTTTTCAGGTACATCGCTCTTTGAGTTTTTTATTTCTATTATGGTGGTTGAGTCTTTTTTTGTGATATAGAGCCATTATTGGGTTAAATTACCTAAAGTTCAGTGATATTTTTTTTACATAATGGAGTCTAAATATAAATGTTTAAAATGGGTTTATGAGGATTTTCTATTCGTTGGAAGACTTTAGAGGTGGTTTGATCTCTCATATAGAAATTGAGTTAAAAAAACTATATGTTGGGAGATTACATGTTGTGTACATATTACATGATGTGTAACTTCCTCAAGAAATAATTCATGAAACTATTACAAGGTATGAATAGGTTAAACATTATGTAAACAATTCAAGTCATGTAATGTTTGAGAAAATTAAATATTAAAATGTGGTGATAGGTTTATCAATATTTCACTCAAAAAAGAAATACACTAGGTGTAAAAGAATTACACACCATGTAAATCACAAGAATTAGTTTTAAAATCATTGTGTGGATGATTTTTATTTCTCCTAACATTCAACCATCTCCTCTCAGCCCTAGGGAATTTCCCAAAAAAAATTTGAAGTATTTCCTCCATTTTAGATATCCCATTTTTGCAATCTATTCCTAGTTCTTCATGTTATCTTTTTAACCTTATTCCACATTGGTATACCCTTTTGATGTTTTAAATTAATCACTAGATAAAGGCTAGTGATATAAACATTAACCATATGGTATTTTTATTTGAAAAGTATGTTCAATATTTCAATTACGCCAACCTAGAATACACCAAAATTAATTATTTTATGAATTGGATTTATTCCTTGAAATACCCTTGGATCCAATTGTTTATGTCCTAGATTATATCTACCATTCATGTGAGAAAAAATCTTAATTATTAATGAATTTATTAATGGATTCAAGTGTGTTTAGAATGAAATGATATTTGTGTGATTATATGATATAGATTCACCCTAGCTTAGATTCATTATTAAAATGACTAAAATGTTTTTGTTTTTATGACTAAATCACAAATGGAATGTCTAATTGAAAGATAAATGTTAATTTTCATAATTAATAATTGAGTTTTATGATGTCATATTGTGATATCCTTGCTCTAATGACTCATTGGGATTAAATTATAAAATCCTTATATATTGGGCTTTGCCATAATTTAGTGCAATAATGCTTATATACAGGGATTGGCCCTGATTAAATTTTGAAATTATTATATACCGATCTTGGACTTGATTAAAAGATGAAATGATTGTATATTATACTTTTCCATGATACATGATGAAATGATTATATATTGGGCTTGACCCTAATACATGATGAAATGCTTATACACTAGGCTTGGCCTTGATTTATTATTGAAATGACGATATAACAAGATATACCCAAATTTGTGCAATTTTCACCATGGATATGTGGTTATGGTTGTCATGGTTGTGAGACATGCCTAGAGACATTATGACATAACATTGAAGTTTGTTCTATTTACCATGGATATATGGCTATGATTAGCATGGTTGTAATGCATGATCAGATATATTCTAGAATGGTTCCAGAGTAGGTTTATGTGGTATTAATTTAATTATTTAATTAATTAATACACATATTTATTGCATTATTACATGCACTTATTATCAAACTGGATATGTTTAGACATATTGGTGTTGAACTACTGAGTTATACTCAAACCCTATTCAGTACACCATTTGGTACCCAAGTAGATTACTTGGATGTAATATTTGTTAAGGGTATGGGATCTTGTTATTTATTGTTGCTTATTGGATAAGGTAGAGTTTGGAGACAGGGCTGACATGGGGCTCAAGACCATGGATTTTTGAGCCTTTATTTGATTATACTAGTCTTTTATTTTATTAATTCTAGCATGAAATTTAGTTATATCTCATCAAGAAATTAGATTATTCCTTTATTATTTATTGTATTATTCCATTGAATTTTATTATTGGTATATTTGTTCCTCCTTTTATTTCCCAGTGGTATGAGATATTGTTTCTAATTGTTTATTTCTTTGATTATGTTATTTATATTATTTAATTATTCTTCTATATAACTCTATAACAATGGGTATAGTCACCCCACTATACTGATAACAACCCTACTAATAGTTTTAAGCCTCTGACATATATGGAAACACACTTGTGGTCTCATGACTAACCCTTTATAGACACATTAGAGAGTTTCGAATCGGGGGACATTACAATCTTAATCCATATTGAGAATAAAGGTGGATGGTATCATTAAATTATATCTAAATTTAAGTATAAGAAAAATTTAAGCGTGTTAAAATACATGAAAATACCTTTATAATAACATTGAAAATTTTCTTTAAAAATGATAAGAAATATCATTTTATTTTGAAAGTTTTTTTTTAAAAAAAAATTGGAATATAAATTACATTGGAAAACCATTTAAAATGTAAAAAGAAATATTGATAATGAATAATGAATATAATTATGGTAAAATTATTTCATGTAGAAAATGTTAATGAATAGATTCTTTTCACACCATTACAATGAAATCTAAAACCGACCCACGAAATAAAGGTCTAAAAGATTCATTTTAAAACCTTTGTAAATAAAGTAAAATATAATATAAAATAACCTTAATTAGTCATTTATTTATATAGATTAACATTTTTGAAATAATATAAATAATATAGTTATGGATGAAAAATATTCCCGACCAAAAATATATGATAAGGTCGGCTCCATATATAGGCACTTTTTGGTTGAATTATGAGACAAAGGGTGGTAAAAATAACAAGAATACATGTAAAACCTAGAAATAACTATAGTGAAATATAAATAAGGTTTTAATATATATATATATATATAATTTACTCAAATAATAATTAATACATAAATAAATTTGAATTCCAAGTGATATTGGAAAAGGAAACCATTTGACCATGATAACATTTGAATCAAAATCCATTGAAAGATATATTATTATATATATTTTTAAATACATTTAATAGAATAAAAATTTCATATAAAACATTCATGGAAATCATATTCAAGGAACAAAATTAAACATGTGGTGAATATGAAAAATATCTCAATTAATAGATTATTGAGATGGTAAAACCCTTACCTTGGACTTCTCGTTAATGTAACACATTCTAAATCCATGTATAATAAACTAATAAAAACTAATCATTTATTTTATATCCTTTTTAATGTTTGTTAACTTTTATAATAATATTTTATAATCATTTATTACAAAGTTATATTTTCTGTTAATATAGATAATCATGTATTAGTAGTTTCAACTGTTCCATATCTATTTAGGTATAGTGGTTTTGGTCATCACTATATCTTCACAAGTTCATCCTATCTAGATTAGACAATTTACTGGAATATAGGTTCAATAATGATTTATAAAGTTCTAAATTCATTTCATGGGTGTTTTGTGTTCTTGATGAAATCCATAAAATGATTGTTTTGGTAAATTTTAACAAATAAATGGTGGTATATTAATAATGAGTCAAATATTAATATTACCATTCTAAAACCTATAAATATTATTTAAATTTTAATATAATATCTTACAAAAAATTATTTTTTCATAGTCACCCATGATATTAATTTACAATATCGTTCATGTAGGTGGTAAAACCCACCCAAACAAGAACATGTTATAATACTTGGATGAGTATTATTATGAAGTGTTTTTTATAATACAACTATTAAAAAAGCATAATGATATTATTTAGATATTATTAAAGAGATAAATAATAATTAATAATATGTGGATGAAGAAGATAAATTATAAAGAATAATAAGAGTTTATTAATTAAAAAGAATAAATCACATCTCTTTAATAATAAGAGACTTATAAAGAATAATAAGAGTTTATTAATGTGGAAGAGTCTTATAATGAATGGAAATATAGTATCATATGGAGGGTAATTTTAATTTTATTTATGGATTTTAATGGGTGGATGAGGGGTCCCTTTATAAGTGTGAGGAGTGTCATTTTCTTAAATATATATTACATAACATAAAAAAGAAAAAAATTCAAGGAAAGCGAATAAATTTTTTAAAAATACTAAATATAATATGAAATGAGCTACATAAATTTTGAGCCCCTATTTTTTCATTTTGGGACTCTAAAATATATCTATAAATATTTTTAGATCTAGGTGCTAGGATGACATGCGATTCTGAGGACCAGTGTGACTAGAATTAATTTTTAAAAAATATTAAACATATTTTATATCACATGCATATGGTTTTTCAGAAATAATGGTATAACTTTTAAATAGAGTCTCAGGTAAAAAATATGAGATCATGTTTGAATCTGGAATGTGAGGATTACCCTACTTGTGACCTGAAGTTGTTCATCACTGGGTGTTCAGATAGAACAATCGTTGGCGGGTGCATTTAAATTAAAATAAATAAATTAAATTAATTATTTAATTTAAATGTCCTAAACATAAATTATCTATAAATATTCTATTATAGAAGATCTCCAAGGTTATCCTCATAACCGTGGAATCATTTAGAAGAGGATCCCATCACCTATTGTTGGAAAATCGATATCAGATGACAACAATCCACCTAATCAAGGGGAATTGTGGTGCAATGAACGCAAAAAACCTTCACCCATCATTGGAGAAAATTTTATTCATCTACAAATAATCCAAACCAAGGTAGGACTCATCAATTTTATTTTTATCCATATTTATTAAAATACTTAATCATGGATTATAAATCATCTTATTGATCTAGAATTCATGAAATATTTACATGCGCCCTTATCAAAATAAATTGATAATTTAATTTGTTCACACCTAATATTCCATGTTTCTAAACCTATCTTCGCCAATTTGGATTCTTTGTCCAATAATTCTTGTAAAATGATTAATACACCTTTCTTATTATGATTTTATCCCAATAAGTCTCCATGTTCTAAACTTTTGTCCTATAGTGCCACAGTTAGACAATTTTGGATGGGTATGAATGAGATCGGACCCATGTATTCATGGAGGATTCATGTGAGACAAATGGATTGAGGAATCAGGGATGGATTTAGATAGATTGTAGGATATCAGTTATTCCACTGGGGATCATGAACGTGGTAGGGAAATGTGTGATATCCAAAGATGTGGTGGCACATTACGATACGTGTGGGCTTCGAGCAATGAACTGAAGATCTGTTTTCCGACCAACGGACTGCCATAAAAGACGGCTAGAGGTATTTTCCATTGATTTCTTTAGGACTTCATTCTTTATTCAAATAGGCAAGGTAGGATCTAGGATCCACGGAGAATATATATCTTTTTGTAAAAATATAACTACACACTATGTAGTTTGATGAACACATGACATGTAGCCCCCTGGCTGTGATGGATAGGGTTTTCGAGTGAGTAAAATATCATACACCTTATGGGAAGCCCACACAGCAGGTGACCCAATGTTGGTGACCCGACATATACTCTAGCAGTACACAGACACATGAATGACCAAGCACATGGTCAATTCACAAAGACACGCCCATGGTACACAGACATGATAAAGGTACACAAACATGGACATGATCAAAAGAAGGACCCTAGGTGGTTGAGGCATTCCATGTAGTACACTTACATGACATATATGGATACATGATTAATAAGTTTAGTACTAGTAGGGACACATCTAGATAGAAGGGTGGGACCACACACTATAACGACCCATACTTTACATACATTGTTAATACTTCAAAATTGAAGCACACTTATTACAACATATGACAAAACCACAAAGGACCGTATAGGTATAGTGTCTTTAGAAACTGGGAAACATAAACAACTGGTTCATAAATCTTCTACAGTGTCTCCCATTTATTTCATCATATCTAGGGTCCCTTTTAGCATATTCTACTTAATATCCATCTTCCTGACCTGGGGAAAAGAAAACATAAAAGGGTGAGCTCAAATGCTCAGCAATGGAAAATAAAGGAAATAAAAATCATATCATATCTTTTTGAAAATCAAAACCTGCAAAAGAGATCATAATATCTTAACATGGAATAAATCATAGAAGTGAAAATGAGATCCCCATAATCATAACATAAAACTTGAAACTTTGTGGCATGCACACATAATCATGGAAAATCATTTCTTGTTAGTCATGACTCATTGCCAAGACTATCTTAGTGGACAAAGTCCCTTTCTGAACCGAGTTCACTCCTCGTTTCTGTCCTGTATCACTGAACCGAAATAACCTTCCGTTCCAGCCATGTCTATCTCATGAGATATAAAATCTTTACCCAATGCATTGGAGGGAGATATAGGTCCCACCCATCTTATAATGAATCCTTTCTTATGTGTGCCACATAATCATAAATCTTACATCATCACATAACCCATGTAATAAAAATGGGATTCTTAAACAACATGACATCATAAAACAATTCATATAAGATAAAGGAATTCATAAAAATAATTCCATCACAACATGATCAAATCAATTTAATAATAGGGATAAAAACAGAACCCTTTATTATCTTAGATGGAAAATAATTTTGATAAAACACTTGAACTCCATTCTTGAGGAAAATATCCTTTCTTCTTCAAAAACATTTTTCCTTTCATAACATGTCATAAAACATTAAAATAAAAGAAGTTGATTAAAAATAAACTTGAAAACTTGTAAAGGAATCTTCTTGGAAATAATGTTTTAAAAATCCATTCATGCCGTATAAGTTAAAAAAACATTCTTCGTACTTTTGTCGGAAAAGTCAAAAAGTACCTCGTACGAAAAACGACAAAAGATTCCTTTCATACATATTACTAAAAACTCACCGAAGGGTAAAAATGGATTTAAACAATTGTAGGTGGATGGAAGTAATATTACATATTGATGAAACATGGACGTGGATGATAAAATACACCCCAGTAAATACTTACGAATAAACAATCTCGGATAAAAATGAGATTGTGATATTTCCCTTACCTTAGGTTCAATTTGCCTTGTATGTGTCCGAATCTTCTGTATAATGGTTTAAATAATGTTATTGACTTATTCCAGAATCATACATATTGATATGATATCATATATAGTCATATTCTTAGCTTCTTGTTAGTAATATTTCATTGTTACTTGTTACTCGGGTCTTTATTGCCTTTTGTTCTTACGCGTGTTTTGCCGAATAAATTCTTATTCTTATTTCAAGGTTATAGATAACTTATATCCAGAATGGTATTAGTGTAACATATATCATATTTATTCATTCAATTCATTTATATAATTACTATGTAATGATGATCATGTAGAACGAGTCGCATCACATCGTGGAGACGGTATTCCGTACGTACGCACGAGTGATGATATCATTCCTATGATCGTGGAAATGTATTGGAGTATATATATATTATTTCAGTATCAATATTACTTTATAATAATCATAAATAGTTACTCATTACACCATTATACCCATCCCTGTAAAGTGATGGTGGAAAAATAGATTACACCACGGCGTGGAGACGGTATTCCGTACGTACGCACGCGCGGTGATTTCATTTTTCCGTAGGATGGATAGAAGGTGAATTAGGGTTGTTTAATATTTATAATAACATATCAGTATGTAAGTAATACTGATGTTATTACTTCATCATGAAACAACTAAAGAAGAAGAAGTTGAAGAAGAAAGAAATTGAAAAGATCGGTAATGGATATTACCTCTTCTTTGGAACGCCTCTTTGAATCCTCCACTTAAGGAACTAAGATTGGTATTTGGAGAAGACCAGGACCTCTAGGATTATTCTAGGGAAGTAGAGAGGAGAAAATGTCAGGGGTTGGCCGAGCATGAGTGCTCAAATTGGTGTGAGGAGGAGGGGGAGGAGGTGCCCTTTTATAAGGGAGGAGAGGGGCACCTTAGGAATATCTCAAAATATTATTTTATATTAAAGTCAAAATCGGTTTATAATGGTTCCAAAGGGTCTTATTTCGAAGATAAAGTGGGGAAGGGTCGAAATCCTATCAACCAATAGGATTTAGACAAGTTTAGGGTATTATTTTAACCTTATCAATTAGATTTAACTCTAAGTTAAATAATTTAACTTTTACCATGTCTTTTTGTTTTCTTTCACTATATGGTTAATACACTTACTATAACATGCCAAACGAACCCCAAATTGTTTATTATTAAAATATATATCCTTATCTAAGTCATTTGGCCGAACCTTAGATTTTTAGGAATACAATAACAATTAATAATATAATATTTGATTTAAAAACTATTTTGTGTCAATTTTGACACTATTTGATATATGATTTTTGTGAAAGTCATAACAGAATTATATGTTCGAACCAAGTTGATTAAATCAACACTAATATATCATAGTAACCTAGAAAATTAGTGGAATTCATAAAAAGTCTTAAATTACATTTATTTTGGTGTTTATAACATCAATTATGTTAACATTTCATTAATAAGATAATTACTGCATCATCATTGTGTCATAAATAAATTAAATTATTTAAAGTCTAAAAATTAAAAATAAAATACAATTATGTATGAAATCGTTTTAGATTTCTAATGAATATTTATAATCTAAAATACATCATATATAACCCTATGTAACAATTGTTTTGCTAAAAGATATATGCTTGTGTCATTTTTGTATTCATTTTAACTTAATTAAAATAAAGTGTCATTATCACTTACAAGTGGATCAATGGGGTCCCAAAATCGACCCAAAGATGCCCATGGTCGACAATGTATCAACCAATAGGTTTAAGACACGTTTTAGGGTAATTTAATATTATTATAATATTATTTTTTAACCCTTATTTACCGGATTTACCCTTAACCATGGTAAATAAAATATTTACCGCAGTAATTATTCAAAATGTCTAAAAATAAAAGTTACCTATTTACACAATTTGAACATCCTGATTCCAAATATGGAATCCATTTTTCTAAATTCAAAACACAGAAGTGGAAGAAATTAAATTAAAATTAATTCCCGCTGTCAAAACAAAAAGCGTGTTTTTAAGAGATAATAACTATCAAAAGATTGACACTTGTTTATGTTCGGTTTAATTGTAACATTGTGTCCAATGACCAACATTATATTAAGTGGTAAAAATATATTCTAAATATACTTTAAAACCACTCAAATTCATAATTTATCACTATTAAATGTTTTGATTAAAAAAGTTGTTTTTAATTAAAATTTTGTAATTTTCACTATTCATCAAAATATTAAAGTTATCCGAAAAGTACCAAAATTTCACCTTAGGCTAAATTTGATATTCTGAGTCCAAAAATGAAGTCCATTTTGAAAAATAAAATTTATAAAATTTCAAAAAGTGGTTATTACTATTCATAACGGCTAGTTTTAATAGCATATTGTTGTTTAGTGAAACTCGGTATTGCGTACGACGAAAGCTATCGAGGAAGGTCGCGATTGCGTGTAAAGCAAGCCAAGAAAGTGTTGTGTAGAAAAAGATTCCTTTGATGATTTATATAACATAAAATTCTCGGGTGTTACATTCTACCCCCCTTAAAAAGAATTTCGCCCTCGAAATTCGTCACTTTGTAACGAACAGATGAGGATACTTCTCCCTCATCATATCCTCAAGCTCCCAAGTAGCTTCTTCAAGTTGGTGGTTCCTCCATAAAACTTTCACCAATCGAGTGGTCTTGTTTCGTAGAACTTTTTCGCTACGATCCAGAATCTCTATCGGCTATTCTTCATAAGAAAGATCTTGCTCCAGCGGTACAACTTCTGAGCTGAGTACATGTGAAGGATCAGGTATGTATTTTCTCAGGAGAGATACATGGAACACATCGTGAACTTGAGAGAGATTCGGTGGAAGCGCCAATCGGTAAGCTACCTTCCCAACACGATCCAGTATTTCGAAAGGACCGATATATCTAGGGCTCAACTTCCCCTTCTTTCCAAATCTCATAACCCTCTTCCAGGGAGATATTCGTAAGAACACTTTATCACCCACTTCAAACTCTAGGTCTTTTCTTCGGTTGTCGGCATAACTTTTCTGTCGACTCTGAGCTACTCTTATGTGTTGTTGAATAGATCTGACCTTTTCTGCCATTTCATCAACGAGATCAGGTCCTAATAGCTTTCTTTCCCCAACTTCATCCCAGCAAGTTGGAGTCCTGCATTTCTTTCCATAGAGAGCTTCATAAGGAGCCATCTGAATACTGGAGTGAAAGCTATTATTATAAGAAAATTCCACCAAAGGTAGGTGTTGATCCCAACCTCCTTTGAAATCCATAGAGAAAGCTCTCAACATATCTTCTAGGGTTTGAATTGTTCTCTCAGACTGACCGTCTGTCTGGGGATGATAAGCAGTGCTGAAACTCAACTCTGTATCCAGAGTATGCTGAAGACTTCGCCAGAACTTCAAGGTAAATCTCGGATCCCGATCAGATATAATAGAAAGTGGTACTCCATGCAATCTTACCACTTCCTTTACATATATCCTGGCAAGCTGATCTAGAGAGAAATCCTCTCTAATAGGAATGAAGTGTGCAGACTTTGTAAGACGATCAACTATGACCCAGATAGCATTATTGCCTTTGGATGTTTTAGGAAGTCCTATGACAAAGTCCATAGTGATGTTTTCCCATTTCCATTTGGGTATGGGTAATGGTTGTAACATCCCCTTAGACTTCTGTCTCTCAGCTTTAACTTGTTGACAAACCAAGCATCGAGAGACATATTCAGCAACATCTCTTTTCATGCCATCCCACCAGAAGTACTATTTCAGGTCCCTATACATCTTCTTGCTTCCAGGATGAATAGAGAATGATGAACTATGAGCCTCATCCAGCAGCTCTTTCTTTAATTCGGGGATGGGAGGAACACAAACCCGATTCCTGGACTTTATTATCCCATCACAATCAAGGTTGAATTCAGGAACATTTCTCACCTTCTTTTGTAACCCGACATCTTCTTTCTGTGCCTCTTTAATCTTCACATGTATAGATGGTTGAACATTCATTTGAGAAAGATAAGATTTTTCCCCTTCCATTATAATTCCAAGATCCATCCTTTGTAAATCCATAAATATTGGATCTTTTGTGATCCTCATCATGGATAAACTAGCATGGTCTTGTCGACTTAATGCATCTGCCACCTTGTTTGCTTTCCCAGGGTGGTAATGGATTGAGCAGTCATAATCCTTAATCAGCTCCAACCATCTTCTTTGACACATATTCAACTCCTTTTGTGTGAAAATATACTTTAAACTTTTATGATCAGTATAAATATCACACCTTTCACCATAAAGGTAATGCCTCCAAATCTTTAATGCAAAGATTACCGCAGCCAACTCCAAATCATGTGTTGGGTAATTTTGCTCATGGATTTTCAACTGTCGTGAGGCATAAGCTATCACCATATCATTTTGCATAAGAACACACCCCAATCCCTTCTTGGATGCATCACTGTAGATCACAAACCTTTCTCCACTACAAGGCAGTGTGAGCACAGGTGCACTGGATAACCTTCTTTTCAACTCCTTGAAATTCTCTTCACATTCCTCTGTCCAGACAAACTTAACTCCTTTCCGAGTCAACTTGGTGATTGGATTAGATAATCATGAAAAATATTTTACAAAACGTCGATAATATCCAGCCAAACCAAGAAAACTTCGGATCTCAGTTACTGTTGTTGGTCTCGACCATCTTTCGATAACCTCTGTTTTTGCTGGATCCACAGATATCCCCTCTTTTGAGATTATGTGACCCAAAAATGCAACTTTTTGAAGCCAAATTAACACTTGGTAAATTTGGCATAAAGCTTCTCCTTTCACAGGGTCTTCAATATAATTCTCTAGTGATCTTCATGTTCTTCCTTGCTCTTTGAATAGACAAGAATATCGTCTATAAAGACTACCACAAATTGATCAAGATAGTCTCTAAAGACTCTATTCATTAGATCCATGAAGATAGCAGGGGCATTAGTAAGACCAAATGGCATCACTATAAATTCATAGTGTCCATACCTTGTACGGAAAGCCGTCTTTAGTATATCCTCCCTTTTGACCCTTAATTGATGATACCCTGAACGAAGATCAATCTTGGAAAAGTATTGAGCTCCGCGTAGTTGGTCAAACAAGTCATCAATGCGTGGGAGAGGATATTTGTTCTTGATAGTGATCTTGTTAAGTTCTCGATAATCAATGCAGAGTCTCATTGATCCATATTTCTTCTTAACAAATAGAACAGGTGCTCCCCAAGGTGACGCACTAGGGCGTATGAATCCCTTATCAAGATTCTCTTGGAGTTGCTTCTTCAATTCCTGCAACTCAATTGGGGCCATTCTATAAGGTGTCTTTGAAATAGGCAAAGCACCCGGTACGAGTTCTATTGAAAACTCAACTTCACGATTTGGTGGAAGACCTGGTAATTCCTCCGGAAAGACATCATCAAACTCTCGTACAATGGGAATATTCTTAATCGTAAGTTTCTCTCCAACCATTTGAGATAAATAACCTTCATTTAGTGGAATCATGACCCATAAGATGGAAGAAATTTCCACTGGAAGGTTATGTTCATCCTTGCATTGATAGACGATCGTAGATTGATCTGGAATATGAAATGTGACTTCCCTTCTTTGGCAATTGATATGAGCTCCATGTAGAGAAAGCCAATCCATGCCAAGAATCACATCAAATTCCACTAAAGGAAGGATCACAAGATTTTCAGGAAGCACTTTCCCACAAACTTCGATCGGAGAAGAATTATAAACTTTTGATGCGATTGATGTGCCATTAGGTGTTGTCACAGCTAACTCAACATCTAATTGTTGAGGTAATACGGTGATACCCTTAGAAAAGTCTTCAGAAATAAAAGAGTGGGTGGATCCAGAATCAAATAAAACCTTTTCTACTTTAGAGTGGATGGTAAGTGTACCTTTCAACACATCGTTATCGTACTCCACATCACTGATAGAAATTGCATGTGACTTTCCTTTGTCTTTAGCCTTAAGATTTTGTTGACGTCGACCATCATCATCAACCCTTGGATTTGGGCATTGATTGGCATAATGCCCCATCTCCTTGCACTTGAAACATTGAAGTGTAGTAGGTTCATTCTGTGTATCCCTTCCTTTGTTTGCGTCATTAGACATCTTCTTCCCATTATCACGGCATTCAAATGCCCGATGACCTTCCTTTCCACATTTAAAACATTTACTTGTCCCTTTAAGACAACTCCCTCCATGTTTCTTTCCACACTTTGAGCATAAGGGAAAGTTCATCTTCTTTTCAGTGTGCTCTTTAGAGTTTCCTTTGAATTCCATATTCCTCTTCTTATCAAACCCATGTGACTGATGGGTTACTCCAATCTCCATATCGACTTTGAGAGCACATCGAACGATTTCCTTGTAGCTATTGAAGTCCATTATGGCTAACGCCCTTCGAAGACTTGGTTTTAAGCCACTAAAGAATCGATCGATCTTACTCTCAGGTTGGATAATAATACCAGAAGCGTACCTTGCAAGTCTTGTAAAATTTGCTTCATAGGTACTAACAGATTCATCATCCCTTTGCTTCAGTTCAAGGAACTCTTTCTCCATCTTTGTTCGGAGAATACGAGGGAAGTACTTATTGAAAAATAAGTTCTTGAACTCGTCCCATTCCATAGACTCAATTTCATCCCTTTGCCTCGTATTATTAATAAGATTCCACCATTGATCAGCATCTCCTTCCAAACGATACACTGCTAGGATGACTTTATCATGTTCAGAACATTGAAGAACTGAAAATATCTTTTCAGTTGTACTAATCCATTGTTCAGCAACTAATGGATCAGTAGACCCACTGAAAGAAGGTGGACGCTGCCTCATGAAGGATTCAACAGAATGTTGCTCCTTCCTTTGCTCGTTTGGAAGTCCTGCATGATTCATAGCTTGAGAAAGTTGTGTGAGCATGGCTACAAGATTTTACATTCCAGCTCCCATATCGTTTGGTTGCTCAGGGGGACAATCATTGCATTGCCCATCGCATTCTGCATTAACACGGTTCCTTCGGGTTCCAGCCATTGACTAAAACCAAGAAGAATAGTGTGAGCAACACTAATTATAATAGGAAACCACATAATTCAAGAAATTTTTTTCATGCTTATGGTCTTATCCTAGGTTATTCATGGCCATTTCTAAGATTGTGTTCTATGCTTAGACTTATCCTTAGGGTTCTTACTAAGGCTTTCACATCCTAGTTTCCAAAGGTTGACTATACCTTTCCTCTGATACCAACTATAGCGGTCTAGAATTACTTCCAGTGGACTACAATTGATACCTATCAGGGCACTCCATGGGCGGCTACACCCCCTGGGCGGGACACACCACCATCCCCAGTCGCAGCCATTTCCTCATGAAGCCCTTGGGCGGAGAGCCATGCTTCGTCCAACGCTCACATGTGAGAGTTCCCAAGGATCAGATACATTCCTACCTCCTTTGCCTCTGATACCAACTATAACGACCCATACTTTACATACATTGTTAATACTTCAAAATTGAAGCACACTTATTACAACATATGACAAAACCACAAAGGACCGTATAGGTATAGTGTCTTTAGAAACTGGGAAACATAAACAACTGGTTCATAAATCTTCTACAGTGTCTCCCATTTATTTCATCATATCTAGGGTCCCTTTTAGCATATTCTACTTAATATCCATCTTCCTGACCTGGGGAAAAGAAAACATAAAAGGGTGAGCTCAAATGCTCAGCAAGGGCAAATAAAAGAAATAAAAATCATATCATATCTTTTTGAAAATCAAAACCTGCAAAAGAGATCATAATATCTTAACATGGAATAAATCATAGAAGTGAAAATGAGATCCCCATAATCATAACATAAAACTTGAAACTTTGTGGCATGCACACATAATCATGGAAAATCATTTCTTGTTAGTCATGACTCATTGCCAAGACTATCTTAGTGGACAAAGTCCCTTTCTGAACCGAGTTCACTCCTCGTTTCTGTCCTGTATCACTGAACCGAAATAACCTTCCATTCCAGCCATGTCTATCTCATGAGATATAAAATCTTTACCCAATGCATTGGAGGGAGATATAGGTCCCACCCATCTTATAATGAATCCTTTCTTATGTGTGCCACATAATCATAAATCTTACATCATCACATAACCCATGTAATAAAAATGGGATTCTTAAACAACATGACATCATAAAACAATTCATATAAGATAAAGGAATTCATAAAAATAATTCCATCACAACATGATCAAATCAATTTAATAATAGGGATAAAAACAGAACCCTTTATTATCTTAGATGGAAAATAATTTTGATAAAACACTTGAACTCCATTCTTGAGGAAAATATCCTTTCTTCTTCAAAAACATTTTTCCTTTCATAACATGTCATACAACTTTAAAATAAAAGAAGTTGATTAAAAATAAACTTGAAAACTTGTAAAGGAAGCTTCTTGGAAATAATGTTTTAAAAATCCATTCATGCCGTATAAGTTAAAAAAAACATTCTTCGTACTTTTGTCGGAAAAGTCAAAAAGTACCTCGTACGAAAAACGACAAAAGATTCCTTTCATACATATTACTAAAAACTCACTGAAGGGTAAAAATGGATTTAAACAATTGTAGGTGGATGGAAGTAATATTACATATTGATGAAACATGGACGTGGATGATAAAATACACCCCAGTAAATACTTACGAATAAACAATCTCGGATAAAAATGAGATTGTGATATTTCCCTTACCTTAGGTCCAATTTGCCTTGTATGTGTCCGAAGCTCCTGTATAATGGTTTAAATAATGTTACTGACTTATTCCAGAATCATACATATTGATATGATATCATATATGGTCATATTCTTAGCTTCTTGTTAGTAATATTTCATTGTTACTTGTTACTCGGGTCTTTATTGCCTTTTGTTCTTACGCGTGTTTTTCCGAATAAATTCTTATTATTATTTCAAGGTTATAGATACCTTATATCCAGAATGGTATTAGTGTAACATATATCATATTTATTCATTCAATTCATTTATATAATTACTATGTAATGATGATCATGTAGAACGAGTCGCATCACATCGTGGAGACGGTATTCCGTACGTACGCACGAGTGATGATATCGTTCCTATGATCGTGGAAATGTATTGGAGTATATATATATTATTTCAGTATCAATATTACTTTATAATAATCATAAATAGTTACTCATTACACCATTATACCCATCCTTGTAAAGTGATGGTGGAAAAATAGATTACACCACGGCGTGGAGACGGTATTCCGTACGTACGCACGCGCGGTGATTTCATTTTTCCGTAGGATGGATAGAAGGTGAATTAGGGTTGTTTCATATTTATAATAACATATCAGTATGTAAGTAATACTGATGTTATTACTTCATCATGAAAAAACTAAAGAAGAAGAAGTTGAAGAAGAAAGAAATTGAAAAGATCGGTAATGGATATTACCTCTTCTTTGGAACGCCTCTTTGAATCCTCCACTTAAGGAACTAATATTGGTCTTTGGAGAAGACCAGGACCTCTAGGATTATTCTAGGGAAGTGTAGAGGAGAAAATGGCAGGGGTTGGCCGAGCTTGAGTGCTCAAATTGGTGTGAGGAGGAGGGGGAGGAGGTGCCCTTTTGTAAGGGAGGAGAGGGGCACCTTAGGAATATCTCAAAATATTATTTTATATTAAAGTCAAAATCGGTTTATAATGGTTCAAAAGGGTCTTATTTCGAAGATAAAGTGGGTAAGGGTCTAAATCCTATCAACCAATAGGATTTAGACAAGTTTAGGGTATTATTTTAACCTTATCAATTAGATTTAACTCTAAGTTAAATAATTTAACTTTTACCATGTCTTTTTGTTTTCTTTCACTATATGGTTAATACACTTACTATAACATGCCAAACGAACCCCAAATTGTTTATTATTAAAATATATATCCTTATCTAAGTCATTTTGCCAAACCTTAGATTTTTAGGAATACAATAACAATTAAAAATATAATATTTGATTTAAAAACTATTTTGTGTCAATTTTGACACTATTTGATATATGATTTATGTGAAAGTCATAACAGAATTATATGTTCGAACCAAGTTGATTAAATCAACACTAATATATCATAGTAACCTAGAAAATTAGTTTAATTCATAAAAAGTCTTAAATTACATTTATTTTGGTGTTTATAACATCAATTATGTCAATATTTCATTAATAAGATAATTACTGCATCATCATTGTGTCATAAATAAATTAAATTATTTAAAGTCTAAAAATTACAAATAAAATACCATTATGTAGGAAATCTTTGTATCTTTCTAATTAATATTTATAATCTAAAATCCAACATATATAACCCTATGTAACAATTGTTTTTCTAAAAGATATACGCTTGTGTCATTTTTGTATTCATTTTAACTTAATTAAAATAAAGTGTCATTATCACTTACAAGTGGATCAATGGGGTCCCAAAATCGACCCAAAGATGCCCATGGTCGACCATGTATCAACCAATAGGTTTAAGACACGTTTTAGGGTAATTTAATATTATTATAATATTATTTTTTAACCCTTATTTACCGGATTTACGCTTAACCATGGTAAATAAAATATTTACCGCAGTAATTATTCAAAATGTCTGAAAATAAAAGTTACCTATTTACACAATTTGAACATCCTGATTCCAAATATGGAATCCATTTTTCTAAATTCAAAACACATAAGTGGCAGAAATTAATTTAAAATTAATTCCCGTTGTCAAAACAAAAAGCGTGTTTTTAAGAGATAATAACTATCAAAAGATTGACACTTGTTTATGTTCGGTTTAATTGTAACATTGTGTCCAATGACCAACATTATATTAAGTGGTAAAAATATATTCTAAATATACTTTAAAACCACTCAAATTCATAATTTATCACTATTAAATGTTTTGATTAAAAAAGTTGTTTTTAATTAAAATTTAGTAATTTTCACTATTCATCAAAATATTAAAGTTATCTGAAAAGTACCAAAATTTCACCTTAGGCTAAATTTGATATTCTGAGTCCAAAAATGAAGTCCATTTTGAAAAATAAAATTTATAAAATTTCAAAAAGTGGTTATTACTATTCATAACGGCTAGTTTTAATAGCATATTGTTATTTAGTGAAACTCGGTATTGCGTACGACGAAAGCTATCGAGGAAGGTCGCGATTGCGTGTAAAGCAAGCCAAGAAAGTGTTGTGTAGAAAAAGATTCCTTTGATGATTTATATAACATAAAAGTCTCGGGTGTTACACACACTATGTGGGTCCCCTTAGACACTATGTATCCTCTTTTTTAGTAAAATTATACCTCTCATATCGTATTCAATTTGACTTGGATTTTGGGTAGTGAGTACCCATACTAAGAGTTTTTTCATTTATAATGAGATAGTGTCCATCATGGTGGATTTTTAGATATAATGGGAGATGTTTGGGGTGTGATGCTTCTTTAGGTAGTAATTGACAATGATAGTAATCATGAAGGATCAATAGAGTGGTACCTACCTAACCAAAAAGGGTGTGGGTCATATACCTACTGAGTGTTACCTCTTGACGGACTACATGTGCGGGTCCTCTACCAACTCAGTGGTACCCACTGATTGACTAGTGTGAGAGTCCCCTATATACTGAGTGGTACCCCCAATTGAATATTTTGTGGTTCGTCCTTGCTCTAAGTGGTACCGCCTAAGACATTTGGGTGTGATTCCTCTATCAACTGAGTGGTACCCCTATGGAAATAGGGGGGAAGTCCTCTATCTAATGAGCAGTATCATCCCATTAAATAGGGATTAGTTGCTCCTTACACTAAGGAGTACCCCATTTTTCATTAGGGAACGAGTCTTATATCAATTGAGTTGTAAAGACATGAAAATTCCGTGGCTTTTTTTTATATACTTGGGATTTTCATGAGTCCGTGAAAATTTACGGTGCTTAAGTCCGAGACTCGGTGTACATGGAATCAATTTCTGAAGTTTTGTTTGGGTACATTTAGTAATCGTATGAGTGGGATTTTATTACTTTTGAACCGGTGCTCGGAATTGAAATATGAAGGCACCGTTTAACTCGCATCACCGGTATTCGCTTAGGAAGACATTCACTTTGATGGTAGTGGGTTGAGTTTATAAGTTGCTTTTTTGGTTTTTGTGTTTAAATAAAATAAAAATAAAGTGGAGGCTTTATTTTTATTTCTTGTTAGTTAAAACCTCCATGTGGAGGTTGGAGGTGGGGGCCACCACACCTTAACCTCCCATGAGAGGTTATGGTGGTGGGGACCACCCAAACATAACCTCCCTTGGGAGGATAATTTTTTGTGGGGACCAACCGGGCTTGTAACCCTTGGAACCCCCCATTTAAGGTGGAGAAACTCTTCAAATCCCCTTATTTATTATTCCAAATTCACCTCTTTAATTGTTGAGCTAACACATTTAATTAAGGGATAACATTATGAATTAATTAGGCGAATCTTTCTCATTTATTTCTCATTTTTGAAATCGTTGTTCCAACAAAATAATAGATGATATATTATTTCATTTGTTGGGAATCTTTCATTTGGTGCAGCTTAGGAGAAGAGAAAACTCTATCCAACAAAGAATGGTCTTCTAGAAAAGAATTCTCTCCCGACGAAGAATGCCGACGAGGGACGCCTTCAGCTACAAAGAATGACCCCCTCCAACCTTCTTCCTCGGACTCCTTTAACATGGTACATGTTTATCAACCAAGGATTGACGACCATCATTTTGTGATGTCAATGAACGACGATTAATGAATCAAAGGTATGGGTTTATCTTTTTTTTTATCCCTTTTCTTTTCTCATCATCATTTGAAAAGAAATCATTGCGTGGTTGTAAATAATTGTTGTTCATCTTTCCTATTTTGATGAACCAATTGATATAACTTTAAACACGGAGGATGCGGGCCAACCTAACATGGCCTGACATCCTTCATTGATTCTACTTTCTTGTGACGTTCTACAGCATGACGATGAGTTGACGGCGACGAAGGTAGCAACGACGAAGGCCGCACTACCCCTGCCCTCTACGAGTCGCACCGCCCCCGCAGTGCATAGATGCTTCCGGCCGACCACCATCGGCCCGAGCGGCGCCCGAACCGCCTAACTGTGACCTCCCATCTCCCTGCCCAGTGTGTGGCCCGCCTACCCGCGGCCTCCCGGTGCCATGCCCGGCACACGGCCCACCTACCCGCGGCCTGCCCGGAGCCCTACCGGCACCCTCGCGGCCTGCCCAGCCTCTGTCGTGCACTACCCGGCACACTCGTGGCCCGCTCGGCGTCCAGCCAGCCTGCCCTCGCTCTGCGTGGTCTGCCCGCTGGCTGCCCCACCGGCCCGAACACCCAGGCCGAGTCGCCCGACCCACGCCTCTCACAACACTAGATGAACCGGCCCCAACCTATGGGCCGAGTAGCCTACGTGGCGACCACTGGGCCAGACCTCCCTCACAGTCCGTTGGGCCGGACCCAGCAGACCGGGCCAAGCTTAGTGGGTTGACCCACCTAATGGGCCAGGTCAGACGCATCGAGTTTGACCGGGTCAACCCAGACCAGGTCAGCCCATTCAGGGTTGGGATGAGTCGGTCCGACCAGGTCAGACCAGACCCAGGCCTACTTTTGACCTTATAACCTTCTTGGGCCATATCTTTGGCACCAGACGCCCATTTGACAAACTGTCAGCAGAACCAGTATTCTTGGATCAAAGCCGTCCCCTTGAGAATACCCCACAAGATTTTGGGTATATTTGATTTATGGTCAGTTTGGATCATACATGAATCCAACCGGGCCCCCAGGACTAAAAAGCTAATAAGTCACAGATCGAGCACACAATTGATTCCTCGTCAGTTGCGTTGAGACCTCTTTGATGTGGTGGACCTTTTAGATACTTCTACGTGGGACTTTATGAATGTTGGAGTATTAACCTATAGCTCATGGAGCGGATCCTTCCAGAGGCGAGCAGACAGTGTACAGAGACCCAATAGTTGGCTAAGACCTGACGACTGCTTGACCTATTCGACTCAAAGTGACTCGACTAGCCCAGTGGGGAGCACCTCTATGTGACGCGGAATACCCACGGTGGGGAGCGCCTCTGTGTGATCGTGGTAGACCCACGATACCTGATAGGAGGAGTACCTCTGTAGGATATGATGGGCAGCGCCTCTATGTGAGCGCAGAAGACCCGTGGTGGGGAGCACCTCTGTGTGAGCTCAACAGACCCACGATACTCGACATGAGGAGTACCTCAGCATTCCAAGGTTAGAGGGAAGCACCTCTATGTGATGTGGCAGACCCACTATCCTCGATAGAGGATGAGTACACCACTATCCGTGGATTCAATAATAAAAATCCTTGTTTGAGATGAATCAATGACTTTTTTGTTTTCCTCATAATTGAGATGAGTTACTAGATAACTTAGGTATATGTATGGTAATATACTTAAGTAATGGTTATTCGTTGATTTCATACTTTTTGGTTTATCCTTGTTGTATTTTGTGAGACCTTGAGGGAATCAGGGTCCCCAATGAGTATCTTTATACTCAACCCTGCATGGGTTATGCCCGCACCTTGTTGTGTTTGTTGTAGATGACGGACAACACTGACTGAGGTAGAGAGTAGCAGGACTGGACGGTACCCATAGGTGGACCATTCGGTGTGACGGTACACGAAGGAGATGGATGAACGAGAGTGCTGAGGAGGCCATCTCTACCTACCCTTTAGGTAGGAACCTCGGAGGATGACCCAGAAGCTACTTTACTTTTCTTCAGTTGTACTAGCTTTTAGTTGTACTCGTACCTTCCTATTGGGCTTGTATTTCCGACCCATTTTACTTTACAACACTTATTTTGTATACAATTTTACATAGTGTTTTTCTTCCAGTTGTGTACTCTGATGTGTTTGTTTACATTTATAAAGTCAATGCCTTATGAGTTTAGAGATTTACGCCTTTGATACCAATTTTTCATGACCCGTCCCCCGGGGCCCATATGAAGAAGGAAGTAGCAGAGTTTGTCCCATGGTGCCTCACTTGTCAGCAAGTGAAGTCAGAGCACCAGCTACCAGCAGTCTTGGTTCCGCCATTAGAGGTCCCAGAGTGGAAGTGGGATATGATATCCATGGACTTTGTGACGGTTCTTCCACATACATTCAGGGGTCACGACTCAATTTGGGTGATCGTCGACTGACTCACCAAGTCGGCCCACTTCCTATAGATCAGAGAGAAGGTATCAATAGAGATCTTTTGATGCGTCTATGTGAAGGAGATTATGCGAGTACATGGAGTAACTTCCTCTATTGTCTCCAACCATGATGTACAATTAACTACCCGGCTATGGAAGGTGTTGCAGGAAGTTTTTGGGACACAACTTTGCTTGAGCACCGCCTTCCATCCTTAGACAGATGGTCAGAACGAGAGGACCTTTCAGCCCCTCGAGGACATGCTCCCTACATGTGTCCTCAACTTCGGTCACATCTGGGAGGATCCCTTACCTTTGGTAGAGTTTTACTACAACAACATCTATCACTCCACCATAGGGATGGCATCTTTCGAGGTGTTATACGGGTGACCTTGCATATCACCCTTGTGTTGGACTGACCATAGGGAGTCCGCACTGGTGGGATCAGAGATGGTACAAGCTACCATAGAGAAGGTGCAGATCATCCAGGAGTGGATGAAGACTGCCTAGAGAATGCAGAAGTTGTATGATGATAGGAGATGGAGACCTCTGGAGTTTGAGTATGGAGACCACGTCTTTCTACGGGTCTCACCTTGATGAGGTCTATGGAGATATGACTGAGGCAGAAAGATATCTCTGAGATTCATCGAACCTTTTAAGGTCCTCAGTATAGTAGGCAAGGTGGATTACTGCTTAGATCTTCCACCTCAGTTACACCAGGTGCACGAAGTCTTCCACGTATCTCATCTGAGGAGATAGGTTCACGATCCTTCTCATATCATCGACCATGGAGAGTTGGATGTCGACGATGGGGTGACATTAATGGAGGTTCCAGTGGAGATTGAGTATCGATAGGAGAGGGTCCTACGTGGATGGTCGATACCTATGGTGCGCATTCGCTGGTAGCACGGGAACTTCTAGGAGAGCACATGGGAGCGGGAGGATTAGATTCATGCTCAATACCCCCATTTGTTTCCATAGTTAGAGTTGTAGCTTAAGAGGATATAAAGCCCTGAGGTGGTGATAATGTAAAGACTCGAAAATTTGGTGGATTTTTTTTAATACTTGGAATTTTCACGAGTCCGAGAAAATTTAAGGTGCTTGATTCTGAGGCACGGTGTGCCCAAAATAAATTTCTGAAGTTTTTTTCGGGTTCGTTTAGTAAACGTACGAGTGGGATTTTATAACTTTTGAACCGGTTCTCGGAATTGAAATCTGAGGGCACCGTGGAACTCACATTGCCGATATTCACTTAAGAAGTCTTTCACTTTGATGGCAGTGGTTCGAGTTTATAAGTTAGTTTTTGGGTTTTTATGTTTAAATAAAATAAAAATAAAGTGGAGGCTTTATTTTTATTTCTTTTTAGTTAAAACCTCCTAGTGGAGGTTGGAGGTGGGGGCCACCACACCTTAACCTCCCATGAGAGGTTATGGTGGTGGGGCCCACCCGAAAATTAACCTCCCTTGGGAGGATAATTTTTTGTGGGGATTACTCAGGCTTATAACCCTTAGAACCCCCCATTTAAGGTGGAGAAACTCTTCAACTCCCCTTATTTATTATGCCAAATCCACCTCTTTAATTGGTGAGCCAACACATTTAATTAAAGGTGCTAACATCAAGAATTAATTAGGCGAAGCGTTCTCATTTATTTCACCTTTTTGAAATCATTATGCCAAAAAAATAATAGACAATCTATTGTTTCATTTGGTGGGAAACTTTAGTTTGGTGGAGCTTGGGAGAAGAGATAACTCTCTCCAATGAATAATTATCTTCTGGAAAAGAACGCTCTCCCGATGAAGAATGCCAATGAGGATTGCCTTTGGCTATGAAGAACGACCTCATCTGACCTTCTTCCTCAGACTCCTTCGATGTGGGACATGTTCATCTACCACGGATTGACGACCATCTTTCTGTGACGTCAACAAACAGCGACCGACGAATCAAATGTAGGGGGTTTACCTTTTGTTTTATCCCTTTTCTTTTCTCATCATTGTTTGAAAATAAATTGTTGCATGGTTGTAAATAATTGTGGTTCCTCTTTCATATTTTGATGAACCAATTGATATCACTTTAAACGTGGAGGATGCGGGCTAACCTAACATGGCCTAATATCCTCCATCGATTCTACTTTCTTGTGACGTTCTACGGCATGACAAAGAGACGAGACGACGAAGGCGAAAACGATGAAGGTCATGCTACCCCTAGCCTCCGCTAGTCATGCCGCCACCATGGTGCATCGATGCTTCCGACCAACCACTGTCGGCTCACGCGGTACCTTACCCGCCTACCTGTGGCCTCTTAGATCCCTTCCCAGCTCCTGGCCCGCCTACCCGTGTCCTCCTAGCACCCTAACCATCGTTATTCCCTCCTATCCGCAGCCTACTCAATGCCCTTACTGTGACACTGCGGCCTGCCCAGTGCCCTAACGGCGCCCCTGCGACCTATCCGGCCTCTGCTGCACCCTACCCAGTGCACTCGAGGCCTGCCCGACGTCTAGCTGGCCTGCCCGTGCTCCGCGCGGTCTGCCCGCTGGCCTCCCGCCCGGTCTGACCTCCTAGATCGTGTCGCCCAAGCCGCACCCCTTACGGCGCTTGCCGAACCGGCCCCGACCTTCATGTTGAGTCGCCTATGTGGTGAAAAATGGGTCGAACCGCCCTCGCAGTTCGTTGGGCCGGACCCAGTGGGCCTGGAAAAACTTAGTGGGCTGACCCGCCCAATGGGTCGGGTCAACCCAAATCAGGCTTGCCAAGTCAGGGTTGGGCTGAGTCGGTCTGACTAGGTTGGACCGGACCTGACCCCACTTTTGACCTCATTACCTTCTTGGGCCATATCTTTGGCATCAGACGTCTGTTTGACGAAATGTCAGCGACACCAGTATTCTTGGAGTGAAGTTGTCCCATTGAGAATACCCCACTAGAGTTTGGGTATATTTGAGTTATGGTCAGGTTGGATCGTACAAGAATCCAACCGGGCCCCTGGGACTAAAAGGCTAATAACTCAAAGACCGGGCGTACAATTGACGCATCGTCAGTTGCGTTGATACCTCTTCAGCGTGGTGGAACTTTGAGATACTTATACGTGGGACTTCGTGATAGATGGAGTATCGACCAGTAGCTCATGGAGTGGATCCTTCCAGAGGCTAGAAAATAGAGTACGGAGACCCAATAGCTGGCTGAGACCTGATGACTACTTGCCGATTCGACTCAGAGTGACTCGACTAGCCCATTGGGGAGAAGCTCTATGTGACGCGACAGACACACAGTGGGGAGCACCTTTGTGTGAGCACGATAAACCCACAGTACTCGACAAGAGGAGTACCTCTGCAGGCTACAAGGGGGAGTGCCTCTATGTCAGTGTGGCAGACCCGTGGTGGGGAGCGCCTCTGTGTTAGTGCAGCAGACCCACGGTAATCGACAGGAGGAGTACCTCAGTAGTCCATGGTTCGTGGGAAGTGCCTTTGTGTGATGCATTAGGCCCCCTGTACTCGATATAGGAGGAGTACGCCACCTGCCATGGTTTCAATAATAAAAATACAGGTTTGAGTTGAGTCAATGACTTTTTTTCCACATGATTGAGATGGGTTACTAGATAACTTAGGTATATGTATGGGCATATACCTAAGTAATTGTTATCCAATGATTTCATACTTTTTGGTTTATCCTTGTTATATTTTGTGAGACCTTGTGGGTCTCGGGGTCCATACTGAGTATTGTTATACTCTCCCATGCACGGTCTATGGTCGCACCTCATTGTGTTGGTTTCAGATGATGGAAATCACTGACTGAGGTAGAAAGTAGTAGGACTGGACTGTACATGGAGGTGGAGCACTCGGTGTGACTATACACAGAGGTGACAGATGGACATGAGTGCTGAGGAGGCCATCTGTACCTACCCTTCAGCTAGGATCCCTAGAGGATGACCCAATAGCTGCTTTACTTTTCTTCAGTGTTACGTGCTTTCAATTGTACTTGTACCTTTTTGTTGGGCTTGTATTTATGGCCCCTTTTACTTTCCAGCACTTCATTTGTATACAATTTTACTTATTGTTTTGATTCCAGTTGTGTACTCTAATGTGTTTTTTATGGTTATAAAGGCAATGCCTTCCCAGTTTTGGGATTTATGACTTTGATACCAATTTGTCACGACCCATCCCTCAGGGCCCGTATGAAGAAGGTAATAATGGAGTTTGTCTCATGGTGCCTCACTTGTCAGCAAGTGAAGGTATAGCACCAGGTACCGGCAGGCTTGGTTCATCCATTAGAGATCCTCGAGTAAAAGTGGGATGGGATATCCATGGACTTCGTGACAGGTCATCCACGTACATCCAGGGGTCACAAATCGATTTGGGTGATCGTGTACTGACTCACCAAGTCGGTCCACTTCCTACCGATCATAGAGCAGGGTTCAGTAGAGATCTTGGGATGCCTCTATGTGTAGGAGATTGTGTGACTACATGGATTACCTTCCTCTATTATCTCCGACTATGACGCACGATTTACTTCCCAGCTATGGAAGGGCTTGTAGGAAGTTTTTGGGACACAACTTCACTTGAGAACTGCCTTCCATCCTCAGACGGATGGTCAGACTGAGAGTACCATTCAAACTCTCGAGGACATGCTCTGTGCATGTGTCCTCAACTTCGGTCGTAGCTGGAAGGATCACTTACCTTTGATAAAGTTTTCCTACAACAACATATATCACTCCACCATAGGGATGAAACCTTTTGAGGCATTTTACAGGTGAACTTGCAGATCACCCTTGTGCTGGACTGACCCTCGGGAGTCAGCACTGGTGGGAACAGAGATGGTACGAGTTACCACATAGAAGGTGCAGATCATCCAGGAGAGAATAAAGACTACACAGAGTAAGAAAAAGTCGTATGATGATAGGAGACAGTGACCTTTAGAGTTCGGGGATGGAGACCACGTCTTTCTACGGGTCTCACCTCAATGAGGTCTACAGAGATTTGGCGGAGGCGACAAGTTATCTCTGAGATTCATTAGATCTTTCTTGGTCCTCAGCAGAGTAGGTGAGGTGGCTTACCGCTTAGATCTTCCACATCAGTTGCACCAGGTGTACGACGTCTTCCACGTATCTCAGCTGGGGAGATACGTGCATGATCCTTCCCACATCATCGACCATGGAGAGCTAGACGTTGACGATGGTGCGACTTTCACAGAGGTTCCATTGGAGATTGAGGATCGACAAGAGAGGGTCCTACGTGGATGGTTGATAACTCTGGTGCGCATTCACTAGCAGCACAGAAACCTCCAGTAGAGCACATGAGAGAGGGAGGCCCAGATGCATGCGCAATACCACCATTTGTTCCCATAGTTTGAGTTGTAGCTTACGGGGATGTAATTACCTGAGTTGGAGAGAATGTAAAGATGCAGAAATTCCATGAAAAGTTTTTTTTAAATACTTGGGATTTTCATGAGTCCGTTAGAATTTATGGCGCTTGATTTTGAGGCTCGGTGTGCCCAAAATCAATTTTTAATGTTTTGTTCAGGTGCAATCAGTAAACTTATGAGTGGGATTTTATAACTTTTGAACTGGTGCTCGGAATTGAAATCTAAGGGCACCTTTGAAGTCACATCATTGATATTCACTTAAAAAGACTTTCACTTCGATGGCATTGGGTCAAATTTATAAGTTAGTTTTTGGGTTTTTATGTTTAAATAAAATAAAAATAAAGTGGGGGCTTTATTTTTATTTCTTATGCATTAAAACCTCCAAGTGGATGTTGGAGGTGGGGCCCACCACACCTTAACCTCCCATAAGAGGTTATAGTGGTGGGGCCCACCCGAACATAACCTCCCTTGGGTGGATAATTTTTGGTGGGGACCACCCTGGCTTGTAACCCTTGGAATCCCCATTTAAGGTGGAGAAACTCTTCAACTCCCCTTATTTATTATGCCAAATCCACCTCTTTAATTGTTGAGCCAACACATTTAATTAAAGGTGATAACCTCAAGAATTAATTAGGCAGAGCCTTCTCATTTATTTCTCCTTTTTAAAATCATTGTGAAAACAAAATAATAGATGATATATTATTTCATTTAGTGGGATTCAATCATTTGGTGGATCTTGGGAGAAGAGAGAACTCTCTCCAATGAAGAATGCACTTTCGGCAAAGAACGCTCTCCCGACGAAGAACATGGATGAGGGATGCCTTCGACTATGAAGAACGACCCCCTCCGACCTTCTTCATTGGACTCCTTTGACGTTGGACAATTTCGTCATCCAAAGATTGACAACCATCTTTCTATGACGTCAATGAACGATGACCGATGAATCAAAGGTAGGAGTTTTACCTTGTGTTTTATCCCTTTTCTTTTCTCATCATCGTTTGAAAATAAATCGTTGCATCGTTGTAAATAATTTTCATTCATATTTCCTATTTTGATGAACCAATTGATATCACTTTAAACGCAGAGGATGCGGGCCAACCTAACATGGCTCGACATCCTCTGTCGATTCTACTTTCTTGTGACGTTCTACGACATGGTGATGAGGCGACGACGACGAAGGCAGCAACAATGAAGGTTGTTCTACCCATGGCCTCTGTGAGTCCCATCGCCCCTGCGGTGCACCGATGCTTCCAGCCAACCACCGTCGGCCTGAGCAGCGCCTGAGACGCCTAGTCGCGGCCTCCTCATGCATGGCCCGCCTATATGTGGCCTCCCGACACCCTGCCCGGTGCTCGGCCTTCTAGCCCGTGGCCTCTCGGTGCCCCCGATCCCTGATTGGCGCCCTTTTGGCACCCCAGAGGCCTGTCCGGCGCCCTGATGGCTCCCCCGCGGCCTGTACGGCACCCTGCCGGTGTCCCCAAAGCCTACTTGGTCTCTATCGCGCCCTACCCGGCGCACCCGCGGCCTGCCCAACATCCAGCTGGCCTTCCCGCGCTCTGTGCGGTCGGCCCGATGGCCTCCCAGGTCGAGTCTCCTGATCCACTCCCCTCGCGGCGCTGGCTGAACCCACCCCGGCCTTCAGGCCGAGTCACCTATGTGGTGACCACAGGGCCAAACCGCCCTTGTAGTCCGCTAGGCCGGACCCAGCAGACAGAGACAAACTTAGTGGAATGACCCACCCAACACGCTAGGTCAGACCCATCGAGTCTGACCATTTCAACCCAGACTAGCTTGGCCCAGTTAGGGTTGGACTGAGTCGGTCCGACCAAGTCGCACCGGACATGGGCCAACTTTTGACCTTGTTACCTTCTCGGGACATATCTTTCGCACCAAATGTCCATTTGACGAACCGTTAGCAGTGCCGATATTCTTGGAGCGAAGCTGTCCCATTGAGAATACCCCATTATAGTTTGGGTATATTTGAGTTACAGTCAGGTTGGATCATACACGAATCTAACCGGGACCCCGAGACTAAAAGGCTAATAACTCACAGACCGAGCGTACAATTGACGTTCCATCAGTTTCATTGAGACATATTCAACGTTGCAGACCTTTGAGATACTTCTACGTGGGACTTCATGACAGTTGGAGTATCGACTAGTAGCTTGTGGAGTGGATCCTTCCAGAGGTGAGTGGATAGAGTATGGAGACCCAATAGCTGGCTGAGACCTAACGACTGCTTGACCGATTCAACTCAGAGTGACTCGACTAGACCAGTGGGGAGAGCCTCTGTTTGATGCGGCAAACCATCGGTGGTAAGTACCTCTGTGTGAGCATGGCAGACCCGTGGTACTCTACAGGAGGAGTACCTCTACAGGATACAACGGGGAGAGCCTCTATGTGAGCACGACAGACCCGTGGTGGGGAGCGCCTCTGTGTGAGCACAACAGACGCATGATACTCAACAGGAGGAGTACCTCATCAGTCCATGGTTAGTGGGAAATGCCTCTGTTTGATGCGGTAGTCCCACTATATTCGATAAAGGAATATTACGCCACGAGCTATGGTTTCGATAATAAAAATCCTTGTTTGAGCTGAGTCAATTACTAATGTTTTTTCCTCATGATTGAGATAGGTTACTAGATAACTTAGGTATATGTATGGGCATATACCTAAGTAATGTTTATCCACTGATTTCATTCTTTGTGGCTTATCTTTGTTGGATTTTTTGAGACCTTGAGGGTCTTGGGGTCCCTACTGAGTATTGTTTAACTCACCCCTACATGGGTTGTGGCCTCACCTTATTGTGTTGGTTGCAGACGATGGACAACGATGACTGAGGCAGAGAGTAGCAGGACTGGATGGTACCCAAAGGTGGACCACTTAGTGTAATGGTACATGGAGGAGATAGATGGACGGGAGTGCTGAGGAGGCCATCTGTACATACCCTTCAGGCAGGAACCCCAGAGGATGACCCAGTAGCTGCTTTACTTTTCTTCAGTTGTGCTTGCTTTCAGTTGTACTTGTACCTTCTTGTTGGTCTGGTATTTCTGGACCCTTTTACTTTCCAAAACTGGTTTTGTATATAGTTTTTCTTAGTGTTTTGCTTCTAGTTGTGTACTTTGATGTGTTTGTTTATAGTTATAAAGGCAACGCCTTCCCAATTTAGGGATTTACTCCTTTGGTGCTAGTCACCACCCCTGTCCTATGGAAGGCGAGCTTGGGGTAGTCACAATACGGGCCTCGGGGGATGGGTCGTGACATGAGTGGTACCCTCATATGGAATTAGGGCGCATGTACTCTATAACTGGGACCCTCTATTAGATAGGTCACAAGACCTTCTTAAATTGAGTGGAACCCCCCTAATGCACTAGGGAGTGATTCCTCTAATTGGATATTGTTCCCCTTAACTATGAAGCATAGTGGTGATGTGTGGGCCCTCCACATGGTCACTCCTATGTAAAGACATCCAAGAATATGGGCATCGTTGATTGATCGGGTTGTCGAGCACTTGAAATTTGATGTTTATTTTTAACTAGAATTTCTACAGTATAGCATCAACCTTAGGTTGTCTCTAGACAGAGCCTCAGATCATTAATTTAAAAAAAGGGGTTTGATTATTAAAGTATAAGGGGAATGAGGTTTTGTAAAACTTTAGGTTTTGATGATTGAATATGAAAATAGAAAATAAAAGTGATAAAACAAAATAAAAATTAACAGAATTAATTAAGCGTGATCAACCTGGGGTACTCTCATGATGTTCATCCTTCATCCCTTCATGATATAGGGTTATGGTCTTTTAACCCCTGGTTTCTAACACCTAAAACCATAATTTTACTATGTTTATACTTGGATACCTCCTAGGGTTCAGTTGAAAACACGCAATGATTCACCGAACACCACCGATGATTAGGTGATTTCTGTTCAACTTCATAACCAAAACTCACCCAGGCAACACATGGAGAACTCAATGTTCTATCATGGTTTGTATGATATTTCTTTGTGATACCATGACATAAATTTACATGGCCTTTAATGTTCTTATGTGATTTCAATTGACCAATATTAACCACAAAAACACTATAATTGAATGATGGAATAAAATGGGATGAACGGTTTGTGAAAAATCGCATGAAAGGGTACTCCCAAACATGATCATTTGAGTTTGAGTATAACATTCCAGTATATAACTCAATTAAATTAAAATATATGGTGAATAAAAAAACATACAACCTAGAATTTAAAATATCATTCAAAATAATGAAAACATGAAGCTTGTGATTACATCACATTTCTCCCCAGGTGATCACAGGGTATTTAGAAACACATGGGAGAGGAGGAAGAGAAATATGTTTAGGTAGAAATTCCCATAGCCTCTAGAACATAAAATATTGGTGGGAGGACTCCTTTGGGACTCCAAAATGTCAGCACCTTTCCTCTTGTTTGAACTCCCAAATGGAGATCCCAAGGTTCCCCTTTATAGGAAAATTGGAAGGTGGTTTTGAGAACACAAATTTATTCAAACCACTTGTACCACACATTTTATCAATTAGAAAATCGAATATCCCTTTTGAAAAAACTGGAAAGTTTTATCCCCACTTCCTGAATATCTCCACAGAATTTTTGAAATCAATTGGACAAGTGGATCTGAATATATGGACAGATTACAGAACACCACTTTTGACTTCTAACAAATTTGGTGTTCTTGATAGATCAGGTAGGTTGGGCCCCGTTCTAGCCGAATTAGGCTTGGTTTTCTTCATAACAGTTGTATAAAATAAAATTTTGGAATAGAATGAAAAATATGAGCCCATTTTGATGCGCATAAGTTTCTAAATAGGAAAAATAGTGGACATGTCTTCATGGATCCATGAAATTTGTTATTATACTTGTAATTTTCAATAAAAACCCAATTTAATACATTGGTATAAGGGTAAAATAAAATATAGAATCATGGTATGATCACACCCCCACACCTAAACATTTTCACTCTTGGGCAATGTATAATATCCTAATCATGTCCCATTTCTAAATAAAAGGTGTGAAAACATCGAAGATTCTTTTGAAATGAAATTCATCATGTCTCTTTTATAGAATCAATTTTCTTATCATTTTTATTTTCTCACATTCAAATTTTTTGAACTTCATTTGTTTACCCATGCAACATGTCACAACCTACCTCACCTAAAAATTTTCCCTCCTCCTCAAGAAACATATGAAAGTGGATTTATACTCTTTTCCCAAAGTTCATGTGATCTTACCATATGCTTTCAAAGATTATCATTTCTCTACCAGTAGAAACTAGTGTGCTACTCAATAGGACTTTCAATAGATTGTTCTGAGGATCAAGGGTTGGTAGGATTTAATGTTTAAAAATATAAGGCAGAAGAGTAGTGTTTGATCTGTTATGTACAAAACATTTCAAAATTAAGAAAGTGTTCAAAAAAAATGTACACACTCAACTCCTCACAAAGTGTATCACTTCCAACTCACTCTCTATAAAGACCTGGATCCAGAAGCCACTCAACGAGTACCCCAAACTCGGTTGGTCAAATAACCTCAAGCACATTTCCCCAAATGCCAGAGGCTACCGACTAGCAGCAAGGGCCCAGGTCTGATAGAGGGGAAACTATGCCTTCATTTGTCAAAGTGTAGTTTAGTGGAAAATAAATAAATAACATAAAACAGTGGAAGAAGTAAAAAATATACTACTGAATGGACAAATAAAGTAAAATTGAACCAGCAGCCATAAATATAAAGATGCATGATGTCACTAATTCTATGAAAGCATCCAGAACATGATACACTACAATACAATACAATACAACTCAATGTACTAGGTACAAGAAAAAGAAGAGTAAAAAGAACGCAGAAACATCGCAATCCTAAGCTCGGTCTCATGCTATTCTCCTCCTCTGCTACAATCATGTACCTGTATAGGGACCCTTTCCCTTTCGGAACCTGCAGAAATATAGTTTGTTTGGGCCAAAAACATGACCCAAATTGGGTGTGAGAAATAAATCCCAGTAGGCACCCACCAAATGCCCATGCCCAACTGTCAGTGAAAATGTGAAACAATAGTGTGCAAAATTAAATGTAGTAAACTAGTAAGTACTCAAAAGTAACTATCACTACCAGTTTCATTTCCATTTTAATTGTTACTTACCACCACCAAGATTGTGCTTTTTCTTGGAAGGTAAAACATCGAAAATCACCATAGTGAATATACAAAAAACAGTGTCCTTAGACATGCCAAACCTTACCCTTAGGTAATCAGAATCTTGCCCTCAGGATAAAAAAACCACGCCCTCAGGCTAACCAGAATCACACCCTCAGGATAATCAAAATCACTCCCTAAAGATACTAAGAATCACGCCCTCAGGCGATTGCCCTCAGGAATAATGGATATTTCCCTCAGGAACAGAAGCAACTGCCCTCAGGCTTATGAAACATTTCCCTCTGGCTAAATGAAACACTTGCCCTCATGCTGAAGAAACAATTTCCCTCAGGCTGATAGAACACTACCCTCAGGTTTAAGGAACTAGGCTGAGCCCAAAGTATAAACATGAAATTTATATAAATTTTCTCTCAATAAAAATCAATACACAATATGTTCATGTCATACCCTCGAGTATCCTGGACAAATGGCTAAATAGAGGAACGCACCCCTAGGGTTGTCCTGGATCCAATCAGTGATCCCAAACAGCATATTAAACTTATCATTATATTATCTATGCAATTATAACCATCTTTCAGAAAAGGAATCAGCCATACGGCACCCCAACCATGGGTGCGTAGCACAATGATACATAATTTCAACTCAACAGTTTGAAGGAACATTGGACCACCAACCTTGATCGTCTGTAATTGGTATACGTGAACGAAGCCTCCTAAATCATCCAAGAACAATGTATATATGGGATAAAATTTCACTCATTTAAACTCAAATAACTTTCCCTTAGGAAAGAATTGGTAAGAAACGCAAAGGAGAATGAAGAACTCACCCGCATGGTTCAATCGAGACCATCAGAGAAGAATTCAGGTTCTCGACGTGTGGTTGGGAGATCTCCAAAGCTCTGGCCTCCTCTCCTAGCTCCAAAACGAACTCGAAGCCTCCTCTGCTGAATGAGGAGGCTACTATCTATTTTAATCAGAAGAAAACTACACGGCGTGTACTCTCAAGTACGCGGCATGTACTTTTCATCTATTAAACTATTCCTCTAGCATCTTTTTTCCATCGCGGCACTATTCATCTGTCGACATGAGTACATGTCGTGTATTACTGATTACACGGCGTGTACCATCGCTCTGCTAGAGGCTGCCTCCACTGCCTTACTATTCACCTAACGACTGATTACACAGCGTGTAAATACAAAGTACACGGTGTGTAGTCATTTTTTACACCCTTCATTGCCGATAGGCCTACACGCCCTGTGTACTCATCCCAGAAGGACAAAGTACACAGTGTGTGGAAAAGTACACAGTGTGTATCCGTAAAATTTGGGATTTTTTTCCATTTTCATTATTTTCTCAAAAACACTGAAGGAAAAGGGAAAAGAAGAGACTTGTACCTCAAAAATAAAAATCGGGTTCTTACAAACTTCCCCCCTTAAAGAAATTCACCCCCAAATTCCCCTTTATAGGGTGGTGAAGATATAGCTGTGAACAAATCTGTCCACTGAGCACATACGTCAGTCTCCCGCTCCCAGGTTTCATCCTGCACTCGGCCATGCTACCATAGCACCAGTACGAGAGGAACTGACCGACCTCAGAGAACCTTCATGCTCCTATCAATAATATGAATCAGTGCTCCTCAAATGATGTGTTGTCCTAAAGGTCAACCTCCTTGGGCTGAAAAAAGTGAGACGGGTCTGAATGATAGCGGTATAGCTGAGATACATGGAAGATGTCGTGCATGGACCGATAACACTATGGTAACTATAACCAGTAGGCAACTGACCCGACTCTCTGCAGAATCTGAAATGGCCCCACATACCTCGGTCAAAGTTTACCCTGTATCCTAATCATTCTATGTCCTAACCTCAGCTAAACACGTAAGAAAACCTGATCCCCAACCACGAACTCCACGTGTCATCTACGGTGATCAGCATAAGATTTCAGACGAGACTGTGTGGTAGCCATCTGCTTCTAAATCAACTAGACCTGCTCAGAAGTCTCCTGTACGAGGCATGGTCCTAGTTAAGCTGTCTTACCTACCTCAATCCAGCACAAAGGTGATCGGAATATCCTACCATATAAAGCCTCGAATGGTGCCATCTCAATATTTTCCTGAAAACTATTATTATAGGAAAACTTGACTTGGGGTATATGCTTCTCCCAAGATCCCTCAAAGTCCAGAAAGCATTCACGTAGCATTTCCTCAAGCACCTGTATCATCCGCTCTGACTGGCCATCGATCTATGGGTGGTAAGCTGTACTCAGAAGCACCTGTGTACCCAGTGCCCTCTGAAAACTCTGCCAGAAATGAGATGTAAAGCGGGCATCCCTATCAGAAATTACAGAACAAGGGACCCCATGAAGGCGTACTACCTCTCTAATGTACAACTTTCCAAGATCGTCAACACTGAAGGTCTCCTTGATCGGCAAAAAGTAAGCTACCTTTATAAGTCTGTCTACAACAACCCACATGGAATCCCTGCCTTGAGGTGACCTCAGCAACCCAGTCACAAAGTCCATCGCGACATCATCTCATTTTTACTCCGGAATGGGTAGCTGTTGTAACAGTCTGGATGGCCTCTGATGCTCCGCCTTCACCTGCTGGAAGGTGGAAAATCTCGTAACAAAACCAGTTACTTCCCTTTTCATACCCGACCACCAATACTGATGTCTCAAGTCATGGTACATTTTTGTAACTCTAGGATTCACTACCCAAGCTGTAGCATGAAACTACTGCATCATCTCCTCACGTATATCCCCTAGAACCCACACTTGTCCATGGAAACGTAGCACCTCATCATCAATTATCGTCCATCTAGGAGGAGGGTCCTCACTTTCCATAGACTCCCGTAGAACTAGGCCTTCTAAATCTGATAGCTGTGTCATCATCACTCTATCTAGGAGGGTAGAAGTCATAGATAAGGAATAAATATAGGTTTTCACCTGACTATCATTCACCTCTAAATGCATCTTAGAGAACAAAGCCATAAGCTTCCACTCACCACTGGCCTCCTACATTGCCTGTGTCTGAGTCTTCCTACTCAGTGCATTAGCTACTGCATTACCCTTACCAGGTGTATAGTCAAGCTCAAAGTCGAAGTACTGAAGGTATTAGACCCACATTCTTTGTCTTAGGTTCAAGTCACGCTGGGTAAATTTGTATTTGAGACTTTTGTGGTCAGTGAAAACCGAAAAATACTCTCCCAATAGATAATGCCTCCAACAGTGGAATTCATGAACAACTGCAGCCAACTCGATTTCATGCGTCAGGTAATTCCTCTCAAGTGGCATCAACTACTGAGACCCGTATGGAACAACTTGATCACCCTGCATCAAAACCACTCCTAGCACAATACCTGATGCATCACAGTAAACAATATAGCTCTTCCCTTGATCAAGAAGTATCAGGACTGGTGATGATGTCAACTTTCCCTTCAGCTTCTGAAAGGCTATATCACAAGCTTCTGACCAAACAAACTTCACACCCTTCTTATTCAAAACCATCAACGACACTGCTAAGTGAAAGAAGTCCTGTATGAAATGCATGTAGTGACCAGCTAGTCCCAAGAAACTATGTATTTCAAACACGTTCTTAGGATAATCCCAGGAAACTACTGCTCTCACTTTCTCTAGGTCTACTGCAACTCATGACTATGAGATAATATGACCTAGGAAGTGTATTTGGTCCATCCAAAAGTGGCACTTTGAGAGCTTAGCATATAACTAATGCTCCCTCAGTGTACTCAAAATGTTCTCAAGATGGGTGGCATGGTCGTGTCGAGTGTGAGAGTAAACCAAGATATCGTCCATGAAGACTACCACAAAATATTATAGATAATAATGGAACACACGATTCATCAGATCCATGAAAACTGCTGGCACGTTTGTGAATCCGAACGGCATAACCAAGTACTCGTATAGACCATATCTGCTCCAAAAATCTGTAAGCAGTCTGTCCGATGGTCTAATACATAAGTGATGATATCTGGATCCCAAGTCAATCTTCAAGAACACTCGTGCTCTTCGAAGTTGATCAAAAAGATCATAAATCCTAAGTAAGAGATATCAGTTCTTGACTATCAACTGGTTCAGTTTCCGATAGTCCACACCGAGTTGAAGGATACAGTCCACCTTCTTAGAAAAAAGGACTGGCGAACCCCAAGGAGAAGTACTGGGATGGATGAAACTCTTTGCCTACAACTCCTCCAACTATCTCTTGAGCTCCTGAAACTTTGGTGTAGCCATCGTATAAGGAGAAATGGACACCAGTGTTGCTCCTGTCACTAGATCAATAGAGAAATACACCTCTTTCTCTATAGGTAGACCTAAAAATTAATCCTGAATACATCCCTAAAATGATCAACCACTGGAGGGAAATACTTCTGACAAGTTCCCTAATAATCCAGGTATAAACTCACAATTTGGCCTATCACCCCACCTCGCCCACAATGCTCGAGTCCAGCTCGGCTCGCCTGGACATCCCACTAGCCCTTGTATAGAAACTCTCCGCCCTCAGGTGAAGTGAAACTCACCGTGTGATGACAGCAATCCACAAAGGCTCGAAAGGGAACCAACCAGTCCATCCCGAGAATGAAATCATAGCTCATCGTCTCCAAGACATAGAGGTCCCATAGGAAGTGACACCCACCAACCTCAAGGGGGCACTCTTTGCACTGATGCAGACCAGCCGTTCTAGTCCCCAAGAGAGTATCCAGTGTCATAACATTAGAAGAAGAAGAAACACAGATCCCAAGGTTCTCCACAATGACCACATATATAAAACTATGTGTATCACCAGTATCGAAAATGGAAAAAGATAAAACAAAAGAAACTAGGATAATAATCTAATAGTAGAAGGTCTGAGATCTTGCTCATGTTGGGTCTGTTGCACTGCATATGCCTACTGTTGGCGCCAAAATATGGCCCAAAAGAAAGGAACTAAAAGGACGGATGGCGCGCTGCCTCGCGAAGCACTGACGTGAAGCACCCACGCGAAGCCCCGCCGTGAAGTGCCCCGACCATCGTGGCCTCGCGAAGCTCCAGAGGCGGTAATTCTCCGCGAACGCATTTGAAGTTCGCGAGCCGCCGCGAAGCTCCAGAGGCGGTAATTCTCCACGAATGCATTTGACGTTCGCGAGCCGCCGCGAAGATCCAGAGGCAGTAATTCTCCGTGAACACATTTGACATTTGTGAGCCGCCGCGAAGCTCCAGAGGCGCTGCCCTCCGTGAACGACGTTGACGTTCGCGAGTGCGCCAGGAAGCACTGGAGGCGGTGCGTGAGTTCTGCTTCACGGTGCCCCTTCCCTATAAATACTGGACTCCCCCTGAGTCCCGAGGAGGAACAATCTGACCTTTCGGCTTCTCCTCTCCCGAATCGCGAAGCACACTTTTCCCCGAGAATCATGAGCTCCGTGAGGTATTTCTACTTCGCGAGACGCCTCTTCTTTGTCTCGTTTTGAGCCCCTCTTCCAAGACGGATGCCCTTCGCGAAGCTCAAGGGTATTCGCGAAGGAAGGGGATTCCCAAGGGAACCCGGGCAACCACGGAGCACTTATGATTCGCGAAACACCCAACCCATACTAGTGATCCCTATGATAAGGCAGGATCGCTACACATCGCGAAGCACACTACTTCGCAGGACCCTGCTTCGCGAGGCACCCCTTCTTCGCGAGGCAGTGCTCCGCGAACACGGTTCCACTTCGCGAAGCACCTTCCACTCACACCTATGCCCCATGCTAAGGCCAAGACACTCCACTTCGCAAAGAACACTCCTTTGCTAAGCGATTTCTCTTCCCGTGCGACCCTCTAGGCTTGCACGATGTGATTTCAAAGTCCCATGGACAATACCACCCATAGCGTTGCTTTGCCTAATGCTTCTTCGCATAGGCACGCTAACGGCTATTGATTCTTCGCATAGCCATGCTAACGTGGACCCTTTGATGGTTCGTTCCACAACCCCCCATGACCATGGCCTTACTGGTACCTTCCCTTCCCCAAGGACCAGAGGGTACCGGTTATGTATGTCCTAGAGGTGTGGAATGAACCCACTTCGTCCGAGCTGCAGGACGTTAAACTGCCAAGCACCACATACTCAACACATGACGTTAAACTGTGACCCGACCTCATGCTTCTCACGCAGGGAACCCCCAGCTCGAACATTTTTCACACCACTCATGTCCACAGGAATGGAATCACCCGTCCACAAGGGATGATATCCTCCTTACTAGAGTGGCGTATGTTCATAGGAGAAGGGCGACCCTAGTTCCCCAATGGACGGTTGCACCTCTGCATCTCTGTACTTCCCCACTACCAAGGTCAGTGGAGGGCATGATAGGGAATGGGGCATCTCCCACCGTTGGTCCTAGATCCCTCTTTCGGTGCGCTTTGTCACACCATGGGCCTCCATCATTGAGTAAGTCCCAACACCATGGGCCGCCTAATGCATAAGCCCCTCTTTGCTTCTCACAGACGCATCCTTCGCGACGTGATCGTTAGGTCCTTGAAACCTCTTGTTTCTCACACCGAGCATGACTCACATGGGCTTAGAGTGAGCACTGACCCTGACCACCGGAACTACGAGGACTTTGATCCATGTCAATGCATGGTATGTAGGAACCCTCCATGAGGTTCAAGCCCACCCGTCATCCATTCACGTCGGGTCCCATTCTCGTCCAGCACGATGTTAAACTGCATTCTGGTCTAGCGGTAAGCCGTTGCGACCCATTCCCACCTGAAATACGTGGACTTTGATCCATGTCAAGGCATGGTACGTAGGAATCCTCCATGAGGTTCAAGCCCACCCGTCATCCATTCACGTCGGGTCCCATTCCCGTCCAGCACGACGTTAAACTGCATTCTGGTCCAGCGGTAAGCCGTTGCAACCCATTCCCACCTGAACTACGAGGACTTTGATCCATGTCAAGGAATGGTACGTAGGAAGACTCCATGAGGTTCAAGCCCACCCATCATCCATTCACGTCGGGTCCCATTCCCATCCAGCACGACATTAAACTGCATTCTGGTCCAGCGGTAAGCCGTTGCGACCCATTCCCACCTGAACTATGAGAAATTTGATCCATGTCAAGGCATGGTACGTAGGAAGCCTCCATGAGGTTCAAGCCCACCCGTCATCCATTCACGTCGGGTCCCATTCCCGTCCAGAACGACGTTAAACTGCATTCTGGTCCAGCGGTAAGCCGTTGCGACCCATTCCCACCCGAACTACGAGGACTTTGATCCATGTCAAGGCATGGTACGTAGGAATCCTCCATGAGGTTCAAGCCACTTTGCTCGGTCGCTCATTCACGTCAAGTTTTTCCCTCGTCCAGAATGACGTTAAACTGTATGCCCCTCCATATTGTCATGCATGACATTAAACTGCACACCCATTCTCACCTGAACGACGAGGTCTTTGATCCGTGTCAAGACATGGTACGTAGGAAGCCTCCACAAGGTTAAAGCCCACCCATAATCTAATTCACGTCGAGTTATACCTTTGTCCAGCATGACTTTAAACTGCAATTCAGTCTGACGGCAAGCCGTTTTGACCATCTGATCTATGAGGACTTTGATCCATGTCAAGGCATGGTACATAGGAATCCTCCTAGAGGTTCAAGCCCATCTCACAGGATACCAAGTTCCCTCATTTACGTTGGTTCGCCGACATCCACCACCCGTCGTTTATTCACGTCAGGGTTCACTATCGTCCCGCATGACGTTAAACGGTATTCCGTCAAGCCCACTGCTAGTGGACCCACGGGTCTACTCTCACGTCGGTTCATCGATGAAACCCTTTGAACTACGAGGTATTTGATCCATCTCAAGGCATGGTACGTAGGAATCCTTCCAAAGGTCCAAGTCCACCATCCATTAGATCAAGGTCCACCCTCACGTTGGTTCGCCGGTGCCATCCCGAACTACGCGAACTTTGATTCCCAGCCACGGGGATACGTAGGAAGCCTCGTCAAGGCTCAAGCCCAACTTCACTGTCGCCCGCTGCGATGGTCCAATTTCATTCCCCCTCCACTCCATTCACCCACCTATCATCCGTCCTGATTCTCGCCCGGACCGTCATATCTCGGTGAGACCATGTCGGTATGCTCTTCTTCACAGCCGCCCATGGGCTGGCCCCGGTATCAGCATCCGTTCTAGGGAAACCCCCTCAACCTGATCTATCCTAGATAATGCTCTGGTTGGGTTGATCCATCTCCACTAGGCGTTAAACTCGCGGTGTACCCTGTGCTAAACATGGGAAGCTGAGGAAAACCTCAGATATGTGTCTATGACATATAATTCCTCACGCTCGATGTGGGATGCCTCAGGCTTACACGCCCTCGAGAAGCCCTATGACCAGGGATAATAGATAAACATGCCAGGCCCCCAGCATCTAGACACGCTACTGATGCCTCAACGTGACTACTCCCCTGACTGAAGGTTGCTGCCCTAACCGGACCCTTTGGAATGTCTCGACAGAAGCAGTGTAATTAACCGGCGTCCATGGAAACATGGCACTGGGAAGAGTTTCACGAACTACGTATTAAATCTATGAGGGAGACCCGGACTAGGTGACGAGTTCTAAGGAGGAATCCACGGAAGGAAGAGCCGACATCCCATCATCCAGTTTCGATCAAGGAGCATACGTCCCTGAACAAGGAGCGAATGCCGCCCGCCTTTGGAAGGTGGGAATGCAGGGGCACAAAGCCGCGCATCCTCCTCCGCGTGACGAACAGATGCATGAGTGCCCCGGCGAAAGCATCGGAAACAGAAATGGTGAACCCGACGTGAAATTATTCTCCTCAATATGGAGATTAGTAGCGTTCGAGACACCAGTAGATTGACGTGTCACCGGATCCAGATATCCGGTGCCTGGTCCCGCAATGCAAAAAGCGGGCCTGCCGTGAAACTCACCGAAAGTCAGGGTAGTAGAACGTGGGGCACTCCATTCTGCAGTGTGTTGGCATGGATCCTTCTTACAGACGTGGAGAATGGAAGGACGCTGGGGCACTGGTTGTCAATACTTTTCCCTCTCAGTGCTGATGAGTTGATCCCTTCATTTCTCAGGAACCAGGTTGCTGTTACAAAGACGCGATCACCGCCCGCTAGCCTACGCAGGGGCAGGGGCAACAACGCCACAACCACCCCACATGGCACCACTACCACCACAATGGCTGCCACATCGCGGAATACGGGGCACCCACATCCCCTTTCCCCATCATAGGTCATCCAGTGAAGGGTGATCAACAACCTCGTGTGTAGGTACGAGGAGGAAGGGGTCATCCCAACCAGGGATATGGCCCGCCTGGACCTGGAGGCGTCTAGGCCCCGCCGTCAACACCGCCCTAACAGGCCGCGCAGGGAGTCCCTGCTCCCCACCCCAACGTTCAACCGTTTCGGGAGCCTGTCCCCGGAACGCCTTGACGATTCCTCACCTTACGCCAAAGAGGCGGGCGCCGTCCGGCTCAGCCCGCTCAGGGTCCCAACCCAAGGGCTCCAGGCGAGAGCTCCCGTACGGCCGTGTCAGCGCCGCCGTCCGGCTTCGCAGGAAGAGAAGGCAGGCCATGCCCTTGCACCACCTACACTAGCTCGCCTGACCCGACATCAACGCCAGGCCCAGGCTGAGGACGCTCGCTCAGGCGCATCAACGTCGACAGCTACAGTGGCCCGAGCCACCGCCGACGTGCATCATGAATCCTCTGCATACACTAAGCATGGGCACTCCTTCACCCAACCAGGATCGATACCCCAACCACCCCACGGGCAGGCTGGGTTGACTCTCTGGGTTGCAGGCCCAAGTGGTGATCGCCGCGAACTAACCCACGATGATGTCACCCCGTACGGAGGTCCTCCCCGTACCACTACTCCACAGAGCGTGGGCCCTCCCCGCTCCGAAGTTCTTCATGGAGGCATGCCTCATGCTACCCCCATCCCAAAGGAAGACCTGCCCCGTGGTAGTGACACTCAGCGTGAAAATCTTCCCCGTACCCACTATACAGGGTATGGAGTCCATCCTCCTGCCCCTGACCGTCGATCTGAAGGAGTCGTCCCTTCGGTCCTCCTCCAACATAAGGGCCCTCCCTACGTCCTCTCTGTAACTGGCAAAGGTCCTCCTCACCCCAGCAACTCGAGGAGTGAAGGTCAGCCTCGCTCCGCCCGCAACGACCATGGAGGTCCTCCCCATGCTCCTGCCAATTCCAACAGAGGCCCCGCCTACATGGGTACTATTCATGGAGGTCCTCCCCATGTACCCTTCGACATTTTCCCTGGTGCCCCTCGTACCTCGGCCATCTCAAGTGGGGGCCCTCTCCGCCACTGCGCCAGCACCGCCCCGAGACTCCATGATAGGGATCAACCCTGCCCCGAAGAGCCATCCAGGGGCAGGAGAGCAGGTCATCACCACCACAAGAAAAGTCCTGGGAAAGCCCGGGTGGAGATCAAACCCGCCCACTTCTCCGACTCTGAAGCAGAATGTGATTCAACAATGGAACCTTCTCCCCGCTCCTCCGTATCAAGGACTGGGGCTGGAACCAGACGCGTTAGCCTCATTCTCCCGGAATATGAGGTCCAGCAGATTCCCGTCTCTCTCTGCAGGTACATCATGGAGGAAGAAATCCTGGGAATTCCGCAGGTCTCGACCGCACAATCATCGCCATTGTCACCAGAAGAGCCCTCTACCTCTACCAGAGATCACAGAGAGCTGTTTTGGGGGCCAGCGACGGTAGAACGACGACATGACCGGTCACCGGTAGCCGTGACTCCTGTGCCAGAAGTTGTGGCTATCAGCCCATTGTACTGTGACATCGTGGCCAGGTCACCTTGCTCTTCGGTGGATGGCCCGGAATTCGGCGGCCAGTCAGCTCGTTCGCCGTATTCTCCACCGCCGAGTTTGCTATCCCAGAGGTCCGCCTCGGTACCGCTACTGGTCCCTCAGCCGCCCCCAGTTGACGAGTGGGGCAACACAGGGCCGGACCCTGAGTCCGAACCCAGGAGATTCTGGATTATTCTTGCAGTGGATTACTTCCCGGAGAAGTTCTGGCCAACGGCAGCGTTGAAGTTTTGCGTACCGGAGTCTCTTACCCCTGAAGAAGTGGGGTGATTTTGTCGAACCCTATGGGCGAAACACTTCCACCTCCACTATGAACGAGTGGTGTACCCCAAAAGTCGAGATCACTTCAATGAAATTGGCGACCAGTGCCACCTGATCGATGTGGCCGCACTCCTTGTGGCCCAGCACCCTGAGTCACCAGGCCACCAGAGCGCCCTTCAATGAAAATGCGTTCAGAGTTTTAAAGCACTCCGTAGGATCTTCAGGGAAGCCACCCCCTATGTGCAAGTCCGTGGTTGGGGACACTATGCCTCTCTCCTCTTCGACCCTATCCGACGGCAGCCCGATTCATTATGTGATATCGAGGACATGCCCTTGTGAGGAGTCGCGGTCCACATGGCCGACATCGTGGACAAGGAAGACGAGCTTGAATTCCTTGATGGATACTTACCCCCTGAGGGAATACCGCCACTACTCGACCCATCATGGAGAGTTACCCGTCAGCAGAGGAACCTGCTAGGCCTCCCCATACCCACCGAATCGCTGGTGCTCAGTCGAAACACCGGAAAGGGTAAGAAGCACGTCGGAACTGTCAAGCTCACCGACCCGTCCGCCTTTGCGCAGAAAACGGACGAGGATCCTGAGAAGGCCACGTTACGTTAGTAGCTTGCTGAGTAGAAGATGCTAGTTGACGAACTCTTGGCTGAGCGCGCCGCAGAGCGGCGACCCGACTATGGTGATCCCAGGCTGGGGCAGCAGGGGCAGGAACAATTCCCCCCCGGTGAGATGCCTCTTGGAAACCATGATCATGCTACTTCTGCGGATAGGGCGAAAGCCGGAACGTATGTCAAGAGGGTGCGATACGTCTCGCTGAATCCCCCCGAGCGACGGGGCAATCTGAAGAATCCAGTCCGAGTTCCCCCAGTCGCCCCGCAGGTTGTCCAGCCAGTTGACCCACGAGCGGCCGAAGCCGTCTACCGTGTTGAAGAACCTGGTAATGCACTTGTGGTTAGGGATCCCCGTCAAGATAGGGACCCCCACCCGAATGATCTTATTGCGGCACTCACAGCCCGCCTTGAAGCATTAGAGACGCGGCAGGTGGTAGTCCCACCGGATGGCAAGCCTTATCCCGCGTGGGTGGATGATATGCCCGCACCTCCGGGTTTTGGGAACCCCACTTTCTCGCCCTTCAATGGGACAGGGGACCCGCCCCAGCACTTGGCTCATTTCTCTTCTAGGTGTGGCCCCATGTTGGGGACTCCGGCTCAGCAAGAAGCCGCCAAACTCCGATGTTTTGTACAGACATTGGAAGGTCCGACATTTGTCTGGTACAGCCAGCTCCCTATCGAATCGGTGACCGGTTGGGAGGATCTTCGCCGACAGTTCCTGTACCAGTTCAGCTCCACCACGCGGAAGACCAGTATTGCATACCTCTTCAAGTGAAAGCAGAGGCCTGATGAGCGAGTCACAGATTTCATCACCCGGTGGAAGGGACTTACGTATTCTCTCGATATGCCACTAACTCAGGAGCAATTACTGACGATGTGTGTGGGGAATGTCAAGACAGAGTTGGTACCCTCCCTGATCACCCAAAACTACCCTGGAGGGTTCAGAGATTTCTCAGATAAGGCTCAGCGCCTCGAGGAAGCCCTGCAACAGGCTAGTCAGGCACGTTTGTTGCCCCCTATGATCCCAGACAGGAGGACCGCCAGGGCTGAACCCACCGAGGTGGCCCAAATAAAAGCCCCGAGGAAGCTGGAGTTACTGCCGGTGGCACCACCCCCATAACCCTACAGAGGTCCTCCACCTCAAGCATAGGCTCCTGCCCAGCAGCGACCGCCTCAGAACCGACACGTTCCCCCCACGCAATGCGCCACTGCCACCTAGGCGAGACAATCAGGCGCCGCCTCCTCGGTAGGCCCCTCTGGCCCCTCGTCAGGGCCAGGCCCCCAGGGCCCCATATCTGGAAAGAAGGCACCAGTCTTATTCGTTTAATGAAAATCAGGTCCCTGGCTATTTCTGAAGTGCTCTAGAGCAAGGGATCGTGCGCCTGCCCGAGTGCAGAAGGCCGGCAGAGTCAAATCTCACCGATCACCCCAACTACTACCCTTATCATCAAATTTTGGGGCACACCCTTAAGCAATGCTATGTGTTTAAAGACTGTCTTCAAGACCAGGTCAATAACAACATAGTCAAGTTGGGCCCGGCACCAGCAAAAGTGGCGGGTGTCTTTGCAGGATCAGAGATCGGCATCGACAACGAAGGCGAGTGGCAGCAGGTCCCCAGCCGCGGATCCTGGAAATACGACGACTGTATGGCTTGAAAAACCATCGTCCGTGCCCAAGGTATCATATGGGCGCGCCTGAAGCAGCCGGAACCTTCAGAAGAAGTAGCTGGTGCCTCCGCATCATCTTCACAGTTGACCTCTTCCCAGAAGGGCAAGCATCGGCGACGCTAGAAGAAGCAACGCGCACCGCCAGTGCCATCGTCATTCCGCACCCTCGGCGATTTTATGCCCCCTGAAATGGGGATTCCCCCTAGAATCCACCCAGTAGTGGATGAATCCTCGAGCGACAGCCATGGGTATGCTTCGGTTAACACCGTGGAGCTGGTAAAGCCCTATATAACCCCCGACGAGGGGGAACGTCAGGAAGACCTCCCCAACATTCCCAGCCGATGTCAACGTCAGCGGAATCGCAACCGCGCTGGTCATCGAGGTACGTTAGCAGGCACTTCTGTCCAAGCTGTGCACGCTACTGAGACCAGGCATCAGGCTCAGCGCATAGCTCAGCACACGCAACCCCATCGAACGCCCTCGACTCTATCTCCACCGCCGTTCGTGCTTCTAGATCAGGGAGAGCTGCCTCGTTCGTATCACAGTCAGTCTTTCCCGGCTACAGGCCAGCCTCTGCCGTCTAATCCTAGTCCGGAAACTATTCTCCAGGCTTCAACTAGTAGGCAGCAGGATGTACCCAGTACTAGCCAATCGCCAGTTCAACCGGTAGGACCTGATATGCCTCCAAGTGCCGAGCGACCTCCTGTAAGCAGAGGTTCGCGTTTGGCACGAAAGTATGATGTCCTGAAGCACCTGGCCGACATTCCGGTGAGGCTCTCCATCCTTGAGGCCCTTCGCCTGTCATCCGAAATGCGCAAGGCACTTGCCGAGGCCCTAAGAAGCCCCCTCCAGTTTCAGACGGAGGTAGCAGCTGCAGAAGCCTTCCATACCAGGGCGATCGAAAACGCCGAATGTCAGGCAGTTATCTCGTTCTCCGGTAAAGATGAGGACCCTCCTATACAGGGGATCATTCGCCCACTGTATATCACTGGCCACTTCAATGGCGTGGAAATCCGCCGCTGCCTTGTTGACACGGGTTCCAGAATCAATCTAACTCTGACCCAGATGTTGAGAATGTTGGGTCTGTCTGAAGGTGAATTAACTCCCTCTGACCTCAGGATCCAGGGGTATGACAGGACCGAGCAAACCCCAGTCGGCAAGATCCGCCTGAAGACTCAGTTCGGTGGCTTAATTGCCAGCACCGAGTTCATGGTCGTCTCTCAGGACACCGCCTACAACGCGTTGATGGGTAGGCCATGGCTCCATCTGCATGAAGCGGTCCCTTCGTCGTATCACCAGTGCCTCAAGTACTCGCTCAACGGTCGAGTAGGCGTGCTCCAAGGAGATGCGTCCCCTTTTGTTTCTTGTGAGGCCCGCTACCTGGATGCGGGTTATTACAAAAGTAAGGATAAACAGATCCTAGTAAGAGAGGATGAACCAACCCTGGTCACAAGTGATCCCTGGGCAAGCATGGATGACACCTACATCCTCCCGATCCACCGTTTGGAGGCCACAACCCCCCGACGTGGGGCAATGTTTTGTTGTTTCGGGTACGCAAGGAAGGCATGTTACTGTGTCCAAGAGACGGCAAAAAATCACCTCGTATTCCTACATCAACCAGGCTCAGGTGATCCCGGAGCCTCATACCCCTGTACGGTACCAGGACTTCAAGCTTATGACAACGGCGGTGCGTCATACGTGTCTCTTCCGCCGGGCTGGAATCCACCGACTCAGGCCGACATGCCACCACTGCTTTGATATCATCAAACGGGGCCCCTTAGGCCGAAGGGCAGATGGGATAGGGTCGACTTCTTTCATTGTTATGGTCTCAATGGCAAGTGAATCTCCTGATATGATGACCGCTGTTGTCCGAGCCGGTACCAGCTGCCCCTTGGATCCAGATAGCCCAGAAGTATCTTCCGTCGCAGGAAGTTCCCCAACGGGTGGGGAGGTAGACCTGGAGGATGCTCCCCCCGCCTTTGAAGAAGGCGTCTCTACCACGGTTGATGAACTGGTACATGTGAACCTTGGCAGCGAGGCAGATCCGAGACCCACATTGATCAGCGCAGCCATGTCCCTCAAGGAGCGGCAGCAGTACGTAGACTTCCTCAAACGGCACCGTGATGTGTTTTTCTGGAGTTACAACGAGATGCCAGGGCTGGATCCCCAGGTGGCCATTCACCGTCTGGGCCTCCCAACAAAACATCGTGGGTTTAATCAGCCTCCCAAGAAGATGCACCCTTCTCATGGTGCTATGGTTGAGGCCGAAGTTGACAAGCTAATCAAATCCAACTTCATTAAAGAGGTCCAGTACCCCAAGTGGCTTGCCAACATTGTGCCAGTCAGGAAGAAGAATGGGCAGATCAAAGTCTGCATCGACTTTCGCAATCTCAATCGCCACTGCCCAAAGGATGACTTCAAACTCCCGGTGACGGAGTTGTTGATTGACTCCACGACCGGGTTCCAAGCCCTCTCTTTCATGGATGGATACTTCGGGTACAACAAAATCCGGATGGCCCCCGAAGACGAGGAGTCCACTGCCTTCAGGTCTCCCCAAGGTACCTTTTTCTACCAGGTTATGCCATTCGGTTTGAAAAATGCAGGTGCCACTTATCAGAGGGCCATGCACCGCATATTCAAACCGATCCTTGGGACATTGGTGGAATGCTACGTGGATGACCTCGTAGTCAAATCATTTCAGCGCCAGGACCATCTCAAAGACCTATAGAAAGTGTTCGGTTTCCTCCGTTCCCGTCACCTGAAGATGAACCCACTGAAGTGTGCCTTCGGGGTCACCTCCGGGAAGTTTCTGGGCTTTGTTGTCAGATACCGAGGTATCGAGATCGACCCAGAGAAGATCAAGGCCATCATCCAAATGCCTCCCCCGAGCAACATTCGGGAGCTTCGAGGCCTTCAAGGCCACTTAGCCTATATACGCCGATTCATCGCGAATCTAGCCAGCAAGTGTAAGCCCTTTTCCCGGATCATGAAGAAGGGCGCCGCCTACGAATGGTATGAGGAGTTTTGGACCGCCTTTGAGGAAATCAAGCAGTATCTACTCCAACCTCCGGTCTTGATGCCACCTGTCTCCAGAAAGCCGCTGGTCCTTTATGTGACCGCCCTGGAGAGATCCCTCGGTGCGCTGCTCGCCCAGAAGAATAACGAGGGTACTGAGAACAATCTCTACTATCTCAGCCACATGCTTCTCGATACAGAGGTCAGATACTCCCCCATCAAAAAGAGCTGCCTTGCACTCGTATTCATCGTGCATAAGTTGTGACATTACCTACAGCACCATGAGGTAGAATTGTCTCCCGGGTGGACCCACTAAAGTACGTCCTGAACCACCCCATGCTGACTGGCCGACTAGCACGGTGAGCAGTGATTCTTTAGCAGTTTGATATCAGGTTTGTACCTCAGAAGGCCATTAAGGGACAGGCATTTGCAGACTTTTTAGCTGCCCATCCAACCTTCACGGATCAATCCTTGGACCTGGATTTCCCTGATGAGACGATACTCTCAGTCGATCATGCTGTCCCGTGTTGGCAAATGCATTTCGACGGCGCCTCCCAGAGCCCCACCGGTAGGAGGCTCAACGATCCCAAGCTCAACAGAGTGGGCCTGGGTATTGTCTTCATTACCCCGGCAGAGGCCGTCCTTCCATACTCGTTTCTGTTGTCGGAAGGTTGTACGAACAACAAGGCAGAGTACCAGGCTCTCATCACCGGCCTCGAGTTGGCCCTTGAGATCCATGTTCCCCATCTACATGTGAAGGGAGATTCTGAGCTGGTAATCAAATAGGTTAATGGCGACTACGTCGTCAGGAAGCCGGAGCTTGCACCATTGCTAGAGTACACCCTCCGCCTAATGGCCCAATTCTCTTCTCGACCAGAGGTTACCCATGTCCCACGATCGCAGAACAGCCAAGCAGACGACCTGGATGGTTTAGCCGCGTCGCTCGCAGAACCTGAGAAAGATGATTTGATCATACATGTGGCACACCAGAGAGTCATTGCCCCTGTCACCCAAGAGGAAAATGACGGCCTACGGGTAAGTCATCTCACTGCCGGACCCTCTACATCAGGGGTCCCAGGTTCGTCAGATGCAGTGATTGGAGCCACTCCCGACTGGAGGGCACCTTTTGTCGAGTATCTACAAAATGGTCGCCTCCCGGATGACCGGGCCGAGCGCGAGCGAATTCGACGCCGCACGCTGCAATTTACCCTCCAGAGCGGCCCCAGTCTTGAACAGATCCTTTATAAGTGGAGTTTCGATGGTGTCCTCCTCCGTTTCCTCCAAGGAGTGGAGATACCTCAGGTTATGAAAGAGGTTCACGCCAGTTCCTATGCCGCCCATCAAGCTGGGCCGAAGTTGTCCCATCAAATCTGGAGGTTAGGGTACTTTTGGACCTCTATGATCCACGATTGTATTGGGTATGCCAAGAGATACCACGCATGCCAAGTTCACGCCAACTTCCTGCATCGTCCACCGAAGCCCCTCCACCTCACCAAGTACTCTTGGCCATTTGTGGTATGGGGGCTTGATGTAGTGGGACCATATCCACCGGCAACATCCCACCAGTGTAGATTCATCCTGACTGCTACAGATTTCTTCTCCAAGTGGGCAGAGGCAGTTCCGCTCAAAGAGGTCAAGGCCCGTTCCATCGTTGACTTCGTGAGCTCCAATATTATTCACCGGTTAGGGGTACCTCATTCCGTCCTCACTGATAACGGCACCAACTTTCGAGTAGCTGAATTAAAGAAATTTTATTCCAAGTACGACATCCGATCGAACCATACCTCCCGCTACCATGCGCATGCGAATGGACAGATCAAGGTGTTCAATAAGACCCTCTCTAACATTCTGCAGAAGATGGTTGGTCAGAATAAGAAAATTTGGCCGGACAAGCTCCCCAACGCCCTCTGGGCTTAGCAGACGACAATTCACAAATCCACCCAGGTGACCCCATATTCCCTGGTGTATGGAGCTGAGGCCGTCCTACCCATTGAGATTTAGCTGTCGTCACTACACACTACAGTTTATGATCACCAGACATCAGATGAGGTAGCCAAGATCCGTCTAGATGAATTGGAAGCACTGGACGAGAACTGGATTTGTGCCCTGCACAATCTGGAAAGGCATCAGGACAAGATAGCGAGGGCCTTCGACAAGACGGTTCATCTCTGCTCTTTTCTATAGGGCGACCTGGTACTGGCCCTTCGAGCGCCAATGATTCCCGGTAGGAAACCGCCCAAATTAGAACCTAAATGGGAAGGGCCTTATATCATCCATAAGGCTTATCCCAATGGAGCATACTCCTTGGTGACCACAGATGGAGAGCGTATAACCCCTCCCACCAATGCCAACTTCCTCAAGCGATACTTTGCCTAGGGCAAAATGGTCCTGCACGACCCTAAACTGCGAGAGGGTCCTGCATGACCCTAAACTGAGAGATGGTCCTGCACGACCTTAAACTGCATCCCCATACTGACTGCAAGACGTTAAACTGCAAGCCAGTCAGGCCTTCCTGGCCGAGGCTCAGCCTCAGGCCCCTTGGCCTCTTTCGGTCCCTGGCCCCCCGTCCTGACTGCAAGACGTTAAACTGCAAGCCAGTCAGGCCTTCCTGACTGAGGCTCAGCCTCAGGCCCCTTGTCCTCTTTTGGCCCCTGGCCCCCTGTCCTGACTGCAAGACGTTAAACTGCAAGCCAGTCAGGCCTTTTTGACCGAGGCTCAACCTCAGGCCCCTTGGCCTCTTTGTGCCCCTGGCCCCCCGTCCTTACTGCAAGACGTTAAACTGCAAGCCAGTACGGCCTTCCTGACCGAGGCTCAGCCTCAGGCCCCTTGGCCTCTTTGGGCCCCCGGCCCCCCGTCTTCACCGCGAGACGTTAAACCACAAGCTGGTCAGGTCTCCCTGACCGCGGTCTGGCCCCAGAACCCTTGGTTTTTTCCCCGACTTACCGTATTACGAGATCGTACGGTGTGGTGTAGGACTACATCCTCATTCACTTCGGATTACTTGCCGCACCGTAGATGTCCCCAAATGAGATTCTCCTCGTCCCACATGATGTTAAACTGCATGTCAAGAAGTACGTGTGGCTTGATTCCCATCTTCATGGGATACGTAGGAACGCTCGAACGCCTCGTCTTGAGCCCAGCCCCAAGCTTTTCTCTTCCACTATCCCCCCTGGGAGTAGTTTCCATGGAGGATCTTTGTGTAGTAGGGAGTAGGCTTTCTCAGCCTCGCTCATACAACCCCGCTCGCACAAGGATTTTAAGGGTCACACCATGTGCCCACTCCCGTTCTTCTATCCTCCCACGTCCTCACCGCACGACGCTAAACTGCATGGCCTTCAAGAACTACGTATGGCTTGATTGTCATCCTCAAAAGATACGTAGGAATGACTGGAAATGTTTTCCATTGGCCCAGCCCAAAAGCCAAAATCTTCCCCTCCGGTCAAGACATGGCAGGGTGCATACTTTTTCCCCAACTCACATCGAGCAAGCCTCGACCCGGCTGTACATCCCCCCGGATATGTTCGCCTCTTTCGTGGATGGATATAGCTATGCTTCACCCAATCCTTGACTGGGATTCCATCATTTTTCACACCCAGAGGGACCCCCAAGAACGACCTAGATACAATTCCCAAGGGCTCTCCTACCGTTACGGGCCAACGCCCACGAGGGTTTTCAAGCAACAAGCCGATACAAGTCCCGCGTTGCGAATTTGGTCAGCGGTCGACACTCATTTGTTGCTCCCATATCGGGTCACCATAGGAACGCTGTGTTTCAAACATGGTCATCAGTGTCCTGGATCTTCGGGTCCACCCCGAGATGTCCCAGACATCGAGTGCAGTGATTCATTCTGCCCCATCCCGAGGTGACAAACTTCCCCCCGGGTGGTGCTAGCGATCGGGCCCATGGCCCCGATTCCCCATAGGGGTGTACGGTGTGGTGCGGGACTACGTCCTCATTCACTTCGGGATCATGTACCATGCCATATGCCTTCCCTTCCGAGGCCCAGCCTCAGGCCCCTTGGCCTTCTTGGGTCCCCGACCCCCGTCCTCATGTAAGACGTTAAAATGCAAACCATTCTAGCCTTCCTGACCGATGCCTGAACTTAGGCCCCTTGGCCTTCTCCGGCCCCTTCGCTCAACCTCTTTCCTGGGGTGTACAATGTGGTGCGGGACTACGTCCTCATTCACGTCGGGATCATGTACTATGCCGTACGCCTTCCCTTCCGAGGCCCAGCCTCAGGCCCCTTGGCCTTCTTGGGTCCCTGACCCCCGTCCTCATGTAAGACGTTAAACTGAAAACCAGTCAGGCCTTCCTGAACGATGCCTGACCTTAGGCCCCTTGGCCTTCTCAGGCCCCTTCTCTCAAGATCTTGCTCAGGGTGTACGATGTGGTGCGGGACTACGTCCTCATTCACGTCGGGATCATGTACCATGCCGTACGCCTTCCCTTCCGAGGCCTAGCCTCAGGACCCTTGGCCTTCTTGGGTCCCCGACCCCCGTCCTCATGTAAGATGTTAAACTGCAAACCAGTCAGGCCTTCCTGACCGATGCCTGACCTTAGGCCCCTTGGCCTTCTCAGGCCCCTTCTCTCAACCTCTTTCCCGGGGTGTACGATGTGGTGCGGGACTACGTCCTCATTCACGTCGGGATCATGTACCATACCGTACGCACTCCCTTTACGAGGCCCAGCCTCAGGCCCCTTGGCATTCTTGGGTCCCCGACCCTTGTCCTCATTGCAAGACATTAAACTACAAGCAGGTCAGACCTTCCTGACCAATTCCTAACCATCATGCCCCTTGGCCTTTTCGGGCCACGGCCCAGGTCCTCCCTTATAGGAATGTATAGTGTGGTGTGGGACTATGTCCTCATTCACGACGACTTCTTCGCCATACCGTACACCTCCCTTATTTAGGGGTATATTACTCCCCTCCTCATCCCGTAGATGTTAAAATACATTTAGAGAACTACGTGTGGCTTGATTCCCATCCTCATGGGATACATAGGACCACCTGAATGTCCAAGATTTGGGTCCATCCCCATCTCTCGGGAATCCTCATCCCATCTTGGCCCCTTGGCCTATCCTTCCTCCATGAGAGGATTATATGATGTGGTGTGGGACTATGTCCTCATTCACGTCGGTCCCATAATGACCGCGCCATGTACCTCTCCCTACTGAGCTATTTCGCCAATCCCTTTTCGGCGGTTCACCAATGTGCCTAAGAGTACTCTGGTTCATTACCCGGAATGCCAAGCTATGCTCAGACATGTCCACACCCACTTTCTAGGTTTTGTGTATCCCTGCATTAGGGATTTCAACATCCTTCACACCCAGAGGGACCCCCAAGAACGGCCTGGATACTACGCCCAAGGGCTCTCCTACCGTTACGGGCCAACGCTCCCGAGGGTTTTGGACAACAAATCGATAAAATCCCGTGTTGCGAATATGGTCAGTGGTTGATGCTCGTTTACTATTCCCACCTCAGGCTAACGCAATATGAATGCTGTGTTTCCACCATGGTTAACAGTTTTCCTCTATCTCCATGCCAACCCATTAAGCCCAAAATGTCGGGTGCACAATTCACGCCCTTCATCACTTAATCGTGTCCAAGTAGAGTTTTGAAACTCTTGGTACTTTTCCTCCGTGCACGTCTGCATATTGGGGAAACAAGCCGTGTCGAAGGTGTCCTTCGGGGCTCTCTACCAACTCCCGTTTGACTCGCACCAAGTATTTCGATGGGGGTACCCCCCTTGTTTCCCACACCGAGTTTAGCTCATGTGGGCTTAGGGATCAGGTTGACATCTGTGCTTACTCGGGAAGTTGTCACCATCTATGGTCCGAGCTCTAAGACCATAAACTAAGATTACCATTTGGAACTACGTTCAGCTTGATTCCTATCTTGATAGGATACGTGGGAATACCCAGACCCCTTGTCTCTGGGCCCATCTTGAGTTCAGAAAATTCACCTCTCTGGTCCTGCCTTCAGGACCCCGACTACGGGACCGCGTGGCGTAGTGTGAGATTATGTCCTCATTCACGTCAGGTTTGCAAAGGCTGCACCACGCACACCCCCATTCTGAGAGTTAGCACTCCTTTTTATTGTCCAGCATGACATTAAAAGGCGCCCTTTAGAACTACATGTGGCTTGATTCCCATCTTCATGGGATACATAGGACCACCCAGACACCCTGTCATCGGGTACAGCCCATTTGGGGAGTTAGTATTCCCCCCATGTTTCACCTCTTACCTCTATATAGGCCCTTCGGCCTAAGGTCTCCCTCTTCGATTGGCATACAATTTGATGTGAGATCATGTCTCCGTCAATTGTGTTTTATAACACTGCACACATTTCCCGCCTAGCATCGTTTCTGCTACGTCTGCGCTGCATGACGATAAAATGCATGCTTGGTCCTATCATATGACCCTAAACTATGACATTATCGTCCTGGCCGCACGACGAAAAACATCACTGCATTTTGGTAACCTCGTTGTAGAGGACTTCATGTTGGGTATTGGTCACGTGCCATGCCATTTGTCAATGCCCATCACGGCTTGATCCTTGTGGCGACATCACGGCCTACTATTCTAGGTCTGTCACTTCACAAAAAAAACCATTCAACTTAAAGAACAAACAAGATTCATCAAATTATGCTTCTTTTAGTGCAAGGGCCACGACCACACTCCCCTTTTCCCCTGGCACAGGTACCTTACCGTGCCGCCTTTCAGAACTACGTGTGGCTTGATTTTCATCCTCATGAAATACATAGGAGCGCCCGGGAACTCCCCCGCGGGCCCAGCCTAACCTTTCTGTTCGGTCCTTTGACTCGAGCATTCCCCTAGAGAATGCATGGTATGTAGGGCTTAGGTCCTCATTCACGTCGGGTTTTGTAACCACCTTGCCATGTATCCCCTGCTCCCCTTACCCATACATGGTCTGAATTCTACGACCCTAAACTATGATCTCCTCATGGGAAAGGAATCTTCTCCCTCTCTCTAATACGTCTCGTTGTCATATTCAGATGTGTTTCGACAAAGAGCCCGGAATGTGGGATTTTCATGGGTACATTCCTCTCATCCCATGGACAAGCTTCGTGAACTCGCTATTTGGATTCTCATATTCCTCCACATCCAAAAGCACCCTCGGAAGACATGGATACTAGGCTTAAGGGCTCTCCATGAATGCTGGACCTAAGGGACCTCCAATCGTTTCGGGCCAACGTCCCTACGGATATTTGACAAAATTTGTGACATGGTCCCATGTTTCAAACATGGTCAATGGTCAACCCTCATTTGTTTGTCCCCATTCTAGGCTAACGCGATGGGATGCTGTGTTGCGAACATGGTCAGTAGTTATCCTCCATCGTCACGCTGCCATCATCGTGATCTGAATCGCGAGCGCTATGATTCACACATTTCCACTTCCTCATGTTCAAATAGAATTCCATCATACTCGGCTCTTTCTCTTCGCACATCTAGATGCGCTAAATGATCGTGTTAGTGTCATTGGGATGGTATTCACCAAGCATCCCTTTGCCCTAACCTGCCCCTCTTTGTGTCGGGAAATTCCCACCACGACTGCTTGTTTCCCACACCGAGCACGACTCACGTGGGCTTAGTAGTTTTGGAAGGATGTGTACCAACACGACCAGGCTTTTAATCGTCCCACATGACGTTAAACTGCGCTTTCAGAACTACGTATGGCTTGATTCCCATCCTCATGGGGTGCGTAGAAATGCCCGACCACTCTGCTTCGGGCCTAGCCCAATCCTCACTCTTGGTCCCTCGACCTGAAGAGTTTCCTCCGGGGGTATGTGGTATGATTTGGACTCCAAGTCCTCATTCACGTCGGTTTCATATCTACCACACCGCACGCTCCCTAAGATCTTTCCTTTTGATCCACGTCCTATCATATGACGTTAAACTAAAGGAGTCTTTGTGTCCTCAACGCATGACACTAAACTTCGGTTCTACCCTGAACAAGTTCAGGATGCCCCAAGATCCCATTGGGAAGTGAAAGATCCCCTCGTCAGAGAGGCCCTGTCCCGAAGAAGGAATGATCCATGATTAGACCGATGTGCCCATCTGGTGCGCTCCCACCATGGTGGAGTAACTACCTAAGTGTTGGATTCTGTTCGGATGAACCACCACTCCATATTCCACGCTTTGCATACCCCTTATTCGGACTCTTGTCCCCTTTCATGTCTGAAGGAACCCCCTAATGGCTTGGTCCAATGCCGCATCGGCTCACCTACCATCCTGGGCCAACGTTCCGAAAGACGGGTCATGTCTGGAAGGACCCCCTAACAGTATGGATGTCTGGCCTATGGTCCGCCAGCTGTCCTGGGCCAACGTCCTGAAGGATTGATCGACAAAATTTGTGACATGGTCTCATGTTTCGAACATGGTCAACGGTCGACCCTCATTTGTTGTCCCCATTACAGGCTAACACAGTAAGGATACCGCTTCTCCTCCAAGGTTAACGGTTGTCCCTTATTGTCACGCCATCCCCACAGTGTTCCAAATCTTGGGTATCATGATTCACACTTCCCATTTTCATCTGTTTGGACCGATTTTAGTGCCCCTGGCGTTGCCCCGTTCGTGCATAAGAGCACACGAAGGAAACGGTAATTCAGCTATCTTGGAAGTTCCTCCTCCGATCAAGCCTCCCCAATATTTCGGGAATCTGGACTGGTAATCTGAATCCTGGAGGATGGTCCCCACTCCTATGATAGGTGGGACGAGAGGGAAACTATCTCCTGTTTCTCACATCGGGCTCGACCCACATGGGCTTGGGGAACTGTCGCCGAACTTCCCGCAAACATTGTAGGGATGTAACAAACAGTGGAAATCGTGCGCGGTACGGCATTCAAAACAAAGAAAAAAATTTGAAGCACAAAAGTACCAATAAATGTTTTTTGGGTTTGTTACAATACTCGGGGGTCGACTCCCCCCATGGACAGGTTGACCTTGTCAAAAGAGTGTTGCAGCTCCGCCACCCGTTGATTTGCGGAATCCAAGACTTGCTGCTGCTGAATTAGCTCCCACTCCTCTTCAGAAGCGGCGGGGTGCAGTTCGACAGTCCTGGCTTTGGCCCTCTCTACGTCAGCTTGAACGGCAGCCATATTTTCAGAGGTCTGCCTCATATGCTCTTCTGCCTCTGCCAGCTGGGCCTTCAACCGCAAGACCAGCTCAGATTGTACATTAAGAGAGGCTGAAAGCTCGTCTGTCCGGGTCTGCATCTGTTGGACCTCACCTTCAGCCTCCTGGAGCTTCTTAATGCTGGTCTCCTTCCTCTGCTGCCAGCCCACACTGAGCCCACGATCATGCTCCCGGATCTTCTCAGCCATAAGATCTCGGATGAGTGCGTGAGGACGTTGGGCATCCACTCCCCCAGCACACAGTTCGCGCAATCACGAGCGGAGTCTATCCATTTTGGCCAGCCATTACGCTTGGGGGGTATCCTTGATAAAGCGCGCGATCAGCTTCCATGACCGGCGGCGGACTATGCTGCTGTCTTCCTCGTCAGAGGCCGCTTCGTCCCAGTCTACGCGATTGGTAAGCTCGTACGCGGGGTACACCCGCAGGAAATCCTCGGCAGGATCTACATATGGTGTTGAATCCAGTACGACACCTGGCACCGAAGCAGGCGCGACAGGACTGGGACCGACCGGTTGATCCTCTTCCTCAGAGTCCACCTCAACGACTTCGGGTACGACCCTGCTGATGGTCCTTCCAGTGATGGTGTGCGTCGCAGCCTGAGGAGATGGGGGGACTATCTCCACCATCACCGGCATGCCCCTAGGAGGGGCGCCACCAGACATCCCGACCATTCTTGCCGCAGCAGCCCACGCCAGTCGAAGAACTATACGACAGAGAGGGACATAAATGTTAGTTGTCATGGCCTACATGTGACAACGAGAAGACCGGTAGAGGAGACTTACGGTGATTGACCTCCTGGTTCTTCTCTTGAGCCGGTACGGACGGGACCCCGAGGCGAGGCCATCCGTATATTGTTGGAAGGTCTGAAGATTCTGGAGGAGCCACCTCGGGTGCCCTGGTCCCACCAGACACAGAACTGGACGCAGCCATAGGCATGGGTTCTGAAGGTCCCGCATCATCACCCACCAAGGAGTAAGAACGAGGCCTGCGAGCAAGTTCCTCCTGCACGGCTCAAACATTGGTGAGAAGTCCATAGTGACCCAAGAATAGATCGTAAGGAGAGAAGTTCGGAATGCTACCTCGAGAGCCTCCGTGAAGTCGTCGGATTCTGAGCCTCGGTCTTCGACCTCGCCCTCCTCCAACGGGCTCCCTCCTCCAGCCTCATCCTCCCGTGAGGAATCCTCTGATTCCTCCGGCAAGGGTAAACGCTCCCTCAGATCGGCAGCCGATAACTGTGGGGGGACCGTCTGATTTAACAGTACCCTCACCCGGTGTGTCATTGGGTGAGGGACACCACTGGAGTGGAAGTAATCCTCCAGCTCATCCAGGTACTATTCTGCCTCCGCCAGAGATGCCATGAATCCAGCCCAAACTGGGCCTATGCCCGATAATTCCATCCCGAGGCGATTCAGGTGGGCCCATATCTCGGGTGGGCTGAGGAATTGCCGGTTGACATCCAAAATGTCCCAAGCTTCTGGGAAGATGGCGTCCTCTTCCATGTCAATATGACGCAGACGCTTCCCCAGAGCCTGAGTGGATATCCTACGAAATCCCCTCGGTGGCCGCCCCTCTGGATGACCCTGCTCTTCCGGAATCACCGGATCCACCACTGCTGCCATACCCTCAGCCGGTGCGGGTCTCGCCGCCATGGAAGCCCTGCTACCGCGAGCGGCCCTAGCTGCCCTCCGACCCCGACCTCAAGATAAGGGTGGCCCACCGTCACCGACCCGGATAGTTGGTTGCTTCAACATCTCCCCTGGGTAAGAAGCCTCCCAACTGATGGCGTACTCCTTCACCAATCCGAAAGCGGCGGTAGATGGAGGCAATGAAATCCACATCTTCCCATATTCCCGTGTGAACATGAGCCACAATTGCCTCATCACACACGGATGATCGTCGTGACACACCTCCCAGTAGACCTGCGGGGTCAGCTGCTGGAGGCACCGGAACTGCCTCGCAAACCGATGTGGGGTGTACGGTTCGCAGAATGGCTCACGATCTATCCATGCCACCAAAACTCCACCTCGAAAGGCCAGGAGGTAAGCCAGATGTTCTTCCGTTCCCCGCCCATCATCAGTAAGTATCCCCGTCGACAAGGGGAAGGGGTGGAAATTAAACTCGTCCGCTCTCCACACCCGATTCAGTACCATCAGAACGGCCAGTTTGAACGGGAAGCTCCCGACCACGTTCAGGATGGAGGGGCGGAAGTTCGATCCTGGTGGTGAAATGGGGTTTGGATACTCGTAAATCCCCCTAATATGCGCTGCGATCCACCCATACAGGAGGTGGAAGGGCCCGTATATCCTTGGCGGCTTCTTGCCCTCGCTAACATGCCGCATCATTCTGTACAATTTGGTGAGCATCAGAATCCCCAGATTGATCCATTTCCCCATGGCCAACATCGACGCCATGATAAACGAGCTGGGCCGCACCCCCATGCTTGTATCTCTCACCGGTAGGATCCAGCCATAGATGAGAGCCGCGATGAACACCTCCAGCCTGACTATCGGCTGTTGTTCAGTGCTGACACTGAAACCCCAAGTCTTCCATTGGCTGTCCTCAAAGACCCGCGAATACGAGTGCCACTTGCCCCGTTGGGCCGCCCTCAGACATGTTCGAGGTCTCGGAGGGAAATATCGATTCTCTGGGAAATTCAGGAAGCATTTGAACCATCTCCTAAAATGGACATCCCTTACTGCCTCCTTGTCCTCTCCAGGGACAAGTGCCATTAGTGCTGACGCCAGTCGCGACATTTGCTCTGCATCCTCCCACGCGCTGATGACGGGGAGGAATTCGTCATACATGGCCCACAAGATCGGAACCCCAGAAATTTGGTGGACATACCACAGGCTGATGCCCACCTCCCCTTGATGCAGGTGAAAAGTGTTGGTCCTAGATGACCATCTGGTCAGCAATTCCGGCATTAGTTTCTTTGGTTGGTAAATGTGGAATTGCGAGGCCCACGCCACCTCATACAACCCCACTCTCCTAATCTCAACCCCGAACTCCTCGCATGAGGCGCCTACCCAATAGGCCCAGGCCCAGTCATCAGTAAAGATGCCACTCTGGCGCAAGTCCCACTCATCGGACCATCCCTTCTTCGAATCCTGCAAGGCCATCTTCAGCATGGTATGGTAGAGAGGAGGGGACGTCTCCAGTTTCAATGGCCTCCCATCAATATCGTTCACATGGTTGTAGAGACAGTCAGTGGTGACGGGCGTGAAGTCCTCCCGCGCATGACCATCAGCCGCCCTGAACCATTGGTGTTGGTACAGTGTTCTCCTGAACCAGCAAGCTGGTTCATCCCTACTCGCCTCAGGGATAAAGACGTCATCCCTCAGCCCGAAGCCATACAATGGAAGTTTCTTGCATTGTGGATAATCCTTCTGACCCTCCGATTGCAGATCTGTCAAAGAAGTGTGGTCTGAGTGGCTTCGGACCATCTCCCCCAGGCCTGGACAGTTGGCCATCTCATCCCGACGAGCAGCATCTGCAAGCACCCCCGATACAGCCTCTTGATGGGCCATTTTAACTATGTCCCTCAGAAAATAATTTTTCAGCTGGATCGTGAAGCTCGACCGCGAAGCTGAATCGTGAAGCAGGATCGCAAAGATCAGTCGCGAGACCAAGCCGCGAAGTCTGGCCAAGGCCGACAAGCAGAGGTTCGCTTGGCGCGGACACGGAGCCAGAGACCCATGGTTCGCCGCGAAGCTCGATTCGCGGAGGGCTGTCACGGAGTACGCAGAGCTTCGCGAAGTCGAGAGCACAAAATGACAAGTAAGGCACGTGAAGACAAAAGAGGTCGACCCCCCTATTTATATGCGGCGAACCTGGAGCATCGCGGCGCGCCTCACCCACGCAGTGCATCGCGGCGGGCCCAGATCGGTGGCCCCGGTGAGCACCGCGGGGCCCCTTCGCGTAGCGACATCGCAAACCACCGACAATTTTGGCAATTTTCCCTCAGAATCGACCCTTCACCCCCCGCGACTCCAAGTCTGAGGGGGGGCATTTGTTGGCTCCAAAATATGGCCCGAAAAAAGGAACGAAAAGGACGGCTGGCACACTGCCTCACGAAGCACCGACACGAAGCCCCTCCGCGAAGCGCCCCGACCATCATGGCCTCGCGAAGCTCCAGAGGCTGTAATTCTCCACGAATGAATTTGACGTTCGTGAGCCGCTGCGAAGCTCCAGAGGTGGTAATTCTCCATGAACGAATTTGACATTAGCGATCCACCACGAAGCTCCAGAGGCGGTAATTCTCTGCGAACGCATTTGACGTTCGCGAGCCACCGCGAAGCTCTAGAGGCGCTGCCTTTCGCGAACGATGTTGACGTTCGCGAGCGCGCCGTGAAGCACCTGAGGCGGCGCGTGAGTTCTGCTTCACGGCGCCCCTTCCCTATAAATACTGGACTCCCCCTGAGTCCCGAGGAGTGACAATCCGACCTTTCGGCTTCTCCTCTCTCGAATCACGAAGCACCCTTTGCCCCGGGAATCATGAGCTCCGTGAGGTATTTCTACATCGCGAGACGCCTCTGCTTTGTCTCGTTTTGAGCCCCTCTTCCAAGAGGGATGCCCTTCGTGAAGCTCAAGGGTATTCACGAAGGAAGGGGATTCCCAAGGGAACCCGGGAAGCCACGGAGCACTTATGCTTCGCGAAACACCCAACCCATACTAGTGATCCCTATGCTAAGGCAGGATTGCTACTCATCGCGAAGCACACTGCTTCGTAGGACCCTGCTTCGCGAGGCACCCCTTCTTCACGAGGCAGTGCTCCGCGAACACTGTTACACTTCACGAAGCACCTTCCACTCACACCTATGCCCCATTCTAAGGCCAAGTCACTCCACTTTGCGAAGCACACTCCTTTGCTTATAGATTCCTCTTCCCGTGCGACCCTATAGGCTTGCACGATGTGATTTCAAAGTCCCATGGACAATACCACCCGTAGCATTGCTTCTCCTAATGCTTCTTCGCATAGGCACGCTAACAGCTATTACTTCTTCACATAGCCACGCTAACGTGGACCCTTTGATGGTTCGTTCCACAACCCCCCATGACCATGGCCTTACTGGTACCTTCCCTTCCCCAAGGACCATAGGGTACCGGTTATGTAAGTCCTAGAGGTGTGGAATGAACCCACTTCGTCTGAGCCGCAGGACGTTAAACTGCCAGGAACCACGTCCTCAACACATGACGTTAAACTGTGACCCGACCTCATGCTTCGCAGGCAGGGTCCCCCCAGCTCGAACATTTTTTACACCACTCGTCTCCACAAGAATGGAATCGCCCGTCCACAAGGGATGATATCCTCCTTACTAGAGTGGCGTATGTTCATGGGAGAAGGGCGACCCTAGTTCCCCAACGGATGGCTGCACCTCTACATCTCTGTACTTCCCCACTACCAAGGTTAGTGGAGGGCGTGATAGGGAACGAGGAATCTCCCACCATTGGTCCCAGATCCCTCTTTCGGTGTGCTTTGTCGCACCATGGGCCTCCATCCTGGAGTAAGTCCCAACACCATGGGCCGCCTAACGCGTAAGCCCCTCTTCGCTTCTCACGGACGCATCCTTCGCGACGTGATCATCAGGTCCTTGCAACCTCGTGTTTCTCACACCGAGCATGACTCACGTGGGCTTAGAATGAGCACTTACCCTGACCACCTGAACTACGAGGACTTTGATCCATGTCAAGGAATGGTACGTAGGAAGCCTCCATGAGGTTCAAGCCCACCGGTCATCCATTCACGTCGGGTCCCATTCCCATCCAGCACGACGTTAAACTGCATTCTGGTCCAACGGTAAGCCGTTGCAAACCATTCCCACCTGAACTATGAGGACTTTGATCAATGTCAAGGCATGGTACGTAGGAAGCCTCCATGAGGTTCAAGCCCACCCGTCATCCATTCACATCGGGTCCCATTCTCGTCCAGCACGACGTGAAACTGCATTCTGGTCCAGCGGTAAGCCGTTGCGACCCATTCCCACCTGAACTACGAGGAATTTGATCCATGTCAAGGCATAGTACGTAGGAAGCCTCCATGAGGTTCAAGCCCACCCGTCATACATTCACGTCGGGTCCCATTCCCGTCCAGCACGACGTTAAACTGCATTCTGGTCCAGCGGTAAGCCGTTGCGACCCATTCCCACCTGAACTATGAGGACTTTGATCCTTGTCAAGGAATGTTATGTAGGAAGCCTCCATGAGGTTCAAGCCCACCCGTCATCCATTCACGTCGGGTCCCATTCCCATCCAGCACGACGTTAAACTGTATTATTTTCCAGCGGTAAGCCGTTACGACCCATTCCCACCCGAACTACGAGGACTTTGATCCATGTCAAGGCATGGTACGTAGGAATCCTCCATGAGGTTCAAGCCACTTTGCTCGGTCGCTCATTCACGTCGAGTTTCACCCTCATCCATCATGACGTTAAACTGTATTCCCTTCCATCTTGTCCTGCATGACATTAAACTGCACACCCATTCTCACCTGAACTACGAGGTCTTTGATCCGTGTCAAGGAATGGTACGTAGGAAGCCTCCACGAGGTTCAAGCCCACCCATAATCCAATTCACGTCGAGTTCTACCTTTGTCCAGCATGACTTTAAACTACATTTCAGTCCGACGTCAAGCCGTTGTGACCATCTGAACTACGAGGACTTTGATCCATGTCAAGGCATGGTACGTAGGAATCCTCCCAGAGGTTCAAGCCCATCTCCCATGAGACCACGGTCCCTCATTTACGTCGGTTCGCCAAAATCCACTGCCCGTCGTTTATTCACATCAGGGTTCACTATCGTCCCGCATGATGTTAAACGGTATTCCATCAAGCCCACCGCTAGTGGACCCACGGGTCTACTCTCACGTCGGTTCACCGATGAAACCCTTTGAACTACGAGGTCTTTGATCTATGTCAAGGCATGGTACGTAGGAAGCCTTCCAAAGGTTCAAGTCCACCATCCATTAGACCAAGGTCCACCCTCACGTTGGTTCGCTGGTGCCATCCCGAACTACGCAAACTTTGATTCCCTACCACGGGGATACGTAGGAAGCCTCGTCAAGGCTCAAGCCCAACTTCACTTTCTCCCTTTGCGATGGTCCCATTTCATTCCCCCTCCACTCCATTCATCCACCTATCATTCGTCCTGATTCTCACCCGGACAGTCATATCTCGGTGAGACCATGTCGGTATGCTCTTCTTCACAGCTGCCCATGGGCTGGCCCTGGTATCGGCATCCCTTCAAGGGAAACCCCCTCAATCCGATCTATCCTAGATAATGCTCTGGTTGGGCTGATCCGTCTCCGCTGTGCGTTAAACTCGCGACGTACCCTGTGCTAAACATGGGAAGCTGAGGAAAACCTCAGATATGTGTCTATGACATATAATTCCCCGCGATCGATGTGGGATGCCTCGGGCATACACGCCCTCGAGAAGCCCTGTGACCAGGGATAATAGACAGACATGCCAGGCCCCCAGCATCCAGACACGCTAATGATGCCTCAACGTGACTACTCCCCCGACTGAAGGTTGCTGACCTGACCGAAACCTTTGGAATGTCCCGAAAGAAGCAGTGTAATTAACCGGCGTCCATGGAAACATGGCACTGGGAAGAGTTTCACGAACTACGTATTAAATCTATGAGGGAGACCCGGACTAGGTGACGAGTTCTGAGGAGGAATCCACGGAAGGAAGAGCAGACATCCCATTATCCTGTTTCAATCAAGGAGCAGATGTCCCTGAACAAGGAGCGAATGCCGCCCTCCTTTGGAAAGTGGGAATGCGGGGCCACAAAGTCGCGCGTCCTCCTCCGTGTGACAGACGGATGCGCGCGCACCCCAACGAAAGCGTCGGAAACACTTGCCTAGTGCCCTGGCCCTATGACATAACCTGGCTACCCTGAGATGACCCGCCCTACTGTCTCTGAGATCCTGGTGTCTGGCTACCACATCCACGAACACCTTCTCTGCATGTATGCCCGAACATATTCCAATTTCCCAACTAGTAAGATACTGCTGGTCCTGCTCCCCCTCGTGGAGTCTGTACAGAACCCCTCTCACTATCCACTGGTAGAAACTCCCTGAAAAAGTGCTATAGATGACCCATCTTGTCGCAGGCTTGGAACTCCACTGGTTCACACAGATACTAAGGCCTCTTGTTCCCCTCTATACCACACTGGTAGCAAATGATCTACCCACAAGAAGTATTATTCTGGCTAGTACTACCACTATGAGATAAATCCATATACCTCTTCCTCTTGTCGATAGCAATAGTACCCGAAACTGGTGTTGAACCACCCTAGCCCATACCACTAGATTCCCGTAGGTTTCACTCTGTAATCAGTGCTTAGTTCACAATAGCATGCATGATAAGCAACCTAAAAACCTTCACCATCACTCAAATGTCACACTGAAGACGATCCTACAAGTGTCTAGCCCTCAATGCCTCATCACCCACTTGAACGAGTGAAAAATGCTTGAGCTCGGTGAAGTGAGAAGAATAATCCATCACTGACTTGGCTCCCTGTTTCAAATTAATGAAATATCGAGCTCAATATACCCGCAACGTCTTTGGGAAAATGAAGTCATAAAAGGATGCCTTAAAATCTTCCCACAACAAGTCTCGGTGATGCTCAGACTGAGTTGTAACATCCTACCACCTCTTGGAAGAATCACGTAGAATGTATGTAGTGAGCTTGACCCTCCTCCTAGGAGGCATCTCCAGATGCTTGAATATCATCTGCATCCAATCCAGCCATGAATCCACATCCTGTGGTCCACCATCCCCTGAAAACGTAGGTAGATGTTGCTGTTGGAAGATACACATTAGCTATGTCATAGATGTGGCGGTCTGTGGTGCTCCCTGGAAGGTTTGGATGAACCACATGAATCCTTCACAGAACTGCACCTCCACGCCTGTGTCCAGTAAAACGGTTGGCGCCACATCTAGAACTTCTAGAGGATCTACTGGTAGCCCATGGCCCACCATCTCAGGAGTAAAATCATCACCGCTCTCCAAGAGAACAACTGGTGGTCGTCTTGGTGGCATGATTCTACAAGGTCAAAAACATGTGTTAGATTAAGGTCATCAAGGACTGAAAACAAGGAGTGTAAGAAGGGAATAGAAGAATAAAAGTATGCAAGTTTACAAAACTTCACTACATGGTGTCTATAAATACCTCACGGAGTGTTCTCACAGGCCAACCACATGGCTTGTACTCCAGCTAAAACTGGTCGTGTAACACACCAAATACACGACATGTACTTATAACTACATGACTTTTACATGAATCCTTCTTCCCTGTCCAAGTCCTTCTACACGTCTAGGCCACACGACTGTCCAAAAAGAAGACTACATGGTGCGTTTAGTGGTCGACACGAACTGTACTCTACAAGCTTCAATCAACCCATATTGTTCTTCACACGGCCTATGTACCCAGGTCACACTACACGGCGTGTTCCAAAAAGACATGGTGTGTTTCGAGAAGCCCCAGACTGACCCATGTTGCTCACTACACGGTCGAATACATAGCTGACACTACACGGCATGTTCCAGGCGGACACGACATGTACTAGGAAAGATAACACCGACCCATGTTGTTCGTGACACGGCCGAGTACCTGGGTCAGACTACACGGTGTGTTCAATGTAGACACGGTGTGTATGTCTTAAGGTTTCCTTCGTCCGTGTTATTAGTGACACGGGCATACATCGGGTCAACACTACATGGTGTGTACAACCGGTACACGGCATGTTCCCCCAAGCCATTCCCTACCTCGTGTCCCTGACCACACAGCCTATGATACAGTAAGAGACTACACAGCATGTACGGAGGGTACACGGCATGTACTTAAAATGTTTTCATTTCTTCCTGAATCGAAGAACACACAACATGTTCCCATAGAACTAAACAGTGTGTATATTGGTCTTTCTAGATAGTAAGCCTCAGAAACTACTCAGAAATCCAAAAAACATAGAACAAACACCTATGTGCCAAATTCCAATCCGTGAGGGCCCATACTCCCCGTGAATTCTGGTTATTGAGGGCCCATACTCCCCAAAAACAAAAGTTTGGCGTTTATCTTATCAACAGCCTCACACAAAAATACCCTATCAAATAACAGGTTTTTATCAAAGCATCTATCAAAACGGAATTCTTTTCTAGCACACCAACTATCACAACAACAACCAATTTCTAATGTACCTACATGGCATGGAAAGAATGCATGACATATGATTTCTACAAGCATGTTTCTAAATGATGAATGAGATGGAATACCCTTATCTCATCAGGTTACAAATAAATATAACCCATTTATAACATATAAATAGCACAATAACATGTGCATCACCCAATGGTGAAAATCTAATCAACCGTTAAAATTTCAAAATTAGAAAATTGAAATAAACGAGGTAGATTGGATTTTCCCTGTACACGGGTTAGCTACTCCCGAGAATAGCTTATTACAAACTACCATGCTCGTCCTATCCCTGAATAAGGCTCCAAACAGTAAGTTAAATAAAATAACTCCTCTGATACCACTTTGTAACCTCCCGAATCCAGAAGCCACTCAACGGGTGACCCGAACCCGGTTGGTCACATGACCTCAAGAACATTTTCCCAAACACCAGAGGCTGCCGACTAGCAGTGAGGGCCCAAGTATGATAGTCGGGAAACTATGCCCTCATTTTTCAAAGTGTAGAAAAATAGAAAAAAATAAATAACATACAACAGTGGAAGTAGTAAACAATATATAACTGAATGGATAGCTGAAGTAAAAGTGAACCAGAAGTCATATATATAAAGATGAAGCATGTCACTAATTCTTTGAAAGCATCCAGAATAGGATACACTACAATACAATACAATACAACTCAAATTACAATGTACAGACAAACAAAACAAAGCATAGTAAAAATAATGGATCAGCATCACAAGCCTAATCTCGGTCCCATGCTCTCTTACTCCTCTGATACAATCATGTACCTATATAGGGACCCTTTCCACTTTAGACACTGAAAAAAATATAGTCTATTTGGGCTGAAGACATGAACCAAAAAGGGTTTGAGAAATAAATCCTAGTAGGCACCCACCAAAGGCCCGTGCCCAACTGTCAGTGAAAATGTGCAATAGTAGTGTGTAAAAGTAAATGCAGGAAACTAGTAAGTACTCAAAAGTAACTATCACTACAAATTTCATTGACATTTTAATTATTACTTATCACCTCCAAGATTGTGATTCAGTCTAGAAGTTACTACATCAAAAAATACCACAGTGAATATACGAAATAAACAGTGTCCTCAGACATGCCAAACCTTACCCTTAGGTAATCAGAATCTTTCCCTCAGGCTAACAGAACCATGACCTCAGGCAAACCAGAATCACACCCTCAGGCTAATCAGAATCACACCTTTAGAATAATCATAATCACGCCCTTAGGTTATTTCCCTCAGGAATAACAGATATTTCCCTCAGGAGTAAGAGATAATTCCCTCAGGAATGGAAGCAACTGCCCTCAGGCGTATAAAAAATTTCCCTCAGTCTAAATGAAACAGTTGCCCTCAAGCTAAACAAACACTTGAACTTAGGCTGATAGATCACTTCCCTCAGGCGTAAGAAACTGGGCTGATCCCAAAGAATAAATGGGAAATTTATATAAAATTTCTCTCAAGAAAAAGAAATACACAATATGTTCATGGCATACCCTCGGGTATCCTGGCCAAACGGCTAAACAGTGGAACGCACCCCCAGTGTGGTCCTGGATCCATGCAGTGATCCCAAAAATCATATTAAACTTATCATTAGATTATCTATGTAATTCTAAACATTTTTTTAGCAAAGTCCTCATCCATATGACACCCCAACCATGGCTGCGTAGCAAAATAATACATAATTCCAACTCAAAAGTTGAAAGGAACATCAGACCACCTACCTCGATTGTCTCTGATTGGTATACATGAATGATGCCTCCTGAATCGTCCAAGAATGACATAGATCTAGGATAAACATTCACTCATTGAAACTCAAATAACTTTCTCTTGGGAAAGAATTGGTAAGAAACACACAAGGAGAGGTAAGAACTCACTCACATGGTTTAATAGAGACCATCAAAGAAGAATTAGTGTTCCTGATGTGCGGTTGGGAGATCTCTGAAGCACCGACCTACTCTCCTGGCTCCAAAATGAACTCAAAGCCTCCTCTTCCAAATGAGGAATATACTGTCCATTTTATGTGAAAAAAAACAAACTACATGGCATGTACTCTCAAGTACATGGTGTGTAATTTTCATTTTTTAAACTGTTCCTCTGGCGGCTTCTTTCCACCGCAGCACTGTTCATCCATTTACATGAGTACATGATGTGTATTCATAATTACACAGCATGTACCATCACTCCATAGTCAGATGCCTCCACCACCTTACTGTTCACCTTCCGACTGATTACACGGCGTGTAAATACAAAGTTCAAAGCGTGTAGTCAGTTTTTACACCCTTCATTACCGATAGGCCTACACACCCTGTGTACTCATCCCACATGACCAAAGTACATGACGTGTTGAAACGTACACGGCGTGTACCCTAAAAATTTGGGAATTTTCCCCATTTTCCTTATTTTCTCAAAAACACTTCAGGAAAAAGGAAAAGAAGAGACTCGTACCCCAAAAATAAGAACCGGGTTCTTACACTCTCCCCATTGTTCAACTTTGTGGGTCACAACCATACAGTGAATAATAATGAGTAAACCTCCTCTTTTCTGCATTTTTCTCTTTTGTTCTATTTTTTTTTCAATGTACAAAATTATTTTTTTAATGTACAGATTTGTTTGAAGATAAAGAGGGAAACATGTGTAAAAAAATGAGGTAATATGACTTGTAAACCCATTTCCCCTTGAAAATGTTGGCACCCTTTATATCAACCCATAAAAATTATTCTCTCCCAAAAATTCCCATGGAAATGCCCTCTCTCCCACACTTGCTAAAAATAAAACAAGAATATACACAAGAGATGGGTAGGTATGGATAATTTAGATTGGAATGGGGCTACCTAACAAACATTTCATGATCTCTAAGTCTTAATAAGGATAAAATATAAAGGTGGAAAAAAATAGAGGATAACTGTAGAAAGGGATTTTCAATGAATGATTCCCCTATCATGAATGTAGCATAATTGAATCATATGGCTTAAAATAGAATCAAGACAAGTTCTAGTTTCTCTACATGACCCGAGACTCTCAAGAAAGTGATTAAAAGGAACAATATGTAATAAAAGGCTTAGAATGTCTCTTGGGTAAGGGATTAAAATATTGGTCAGTGCTAATGAGGTGTGGGATTCAAAAATCCATTAAACACATAAGAATGATTTGAAAATAAAAATTGTAGAAAAATATTCCATATCAATATTCATTTGTAAAATATTTATCTAAAAACAATTGAATTTTCTATAAAATTGACTCAATCATGAAAACTGATTTTGGATATTCTTTTTAAGATCATTTTTTATCTAAAAAACAAAATAAGAAAAAAGAAATAAAAAATTAAAAAACATTTTTTTTAATAATAACTATGACATGTCACCCTCCCCCACACCTAAAAGTTACATTGTCCACAATGAAAGTATTTTAAATATATAGACAAGTAAATAAAGGTAGGGAGAAGGTAAAACCTACTAAGTGGTTTCATATGTGGCATCTATAAGTTGGATTTCCTCCACAATATGGTTAGGAAAATCCTTTTATAAGTGTTTGAGCCTCTTCCTGTTGACAGTAATCTTATGTCCACTCTTCTCATGCAAAACCTGTATGGAACCAAATGGGCAAACATTAGTAACGGTATAAGGACCGATCCATTGATAAAGAAGCTTACCTGGGTGGATATGTAACTTATAATTATACATGAGAACCTTCTAACCAATATGAAACTTCTACTGATGAATCACACTATCATGGATAGACTTAGTCTTCTCTTTATAGATTTTAGAGTTCTCATATGCATCATGTCAAATTCCTTCCAACTCTTGAATCAATAGCTACTTATTCTCACCTGCATCTAAAACATTCATATTACATTGTTTAAAAGCCAAATATTCATGGTGTTCTACCTCTATTAGTAGGTGAAAAGCCTTTACAAATTCAATCCTATATGGTGGCATTCCGATTGGGGTTTTAAAAGCTGTACGGTATGCCCAAAGTGCAGCATCCAAGCACAAATTTCAATCTTTCCAATTGGGTTGTATTTATTTTTCCAACATTCTCTTAACATCCCAATTTGAGATTATTTCTTTTCTATTAGTTTGGGGGTGATATGTTGTAGAGACTTTATGATAAAACCCATACATAAGAAGCAATTTTTTAATGTTTTGATTTTAAAAATGGGAACCTTGATCACTAATGATGAATCTCGGCAAACCAAACCGACTAAAAATTTGGGACCACAAAAAACCAACAACAACTCGAGATTCATCAGTCCTAGTAGACTTTTCTTCCTCCCATTTAGACATGTAGTCCTCAACTAACAATATGTACATGAAGCCAAATGAATTTTGAAAATTCTCCATGAATTCAATGCCCCATGCATCAAATATTTCACAGAATAACATGGGTTGTTGGGGAATTTCATTCTTCGTAGAGATATTAACTATGAATTGAAAACAACTATATGACTTTAAGAATCGATGGGAATCCCTATACAATGTTGTCTAATAAAGTCTTGATTCAAGGACCTTTAGAGTTGTACGCTAAGATCAAAAGTGGCCCCCATAGTCTAAAGTATGGAAGAAGTTCAAAATAGAGGTGAACTCATGGTTAGGGACACACCGACAAACTAATTTATCTCCAAAAATTCACCACATATATAGTTTATACCTAATATACCACCGAGAATCATGATTTATTCTTTGGGATTTTGAAATGCTGAAATCATGGGGGACCCTAGATGTTACTAGAAAATTCACAATGTCTGCATACCATGGGGTAAGGTCCACAATATCACAAAAGTTCTCATGAACAAAAATTTTCCATGGAAAACACAATAGAAAGGATTTATTTTTCATTGGTTGTGTAGTTTACCTGGGCAGGTTCAAGGGTACATGAGGCATACACAATGACATGAGGAGCCTTCTCAACCCATTGTGAAAAAACTTCCCCATCTGCAAAGTTAGTGGTTTCACACATAAGCTCAAAGGGGAGATCCCACCTTGGTGGTTGGATGAAGCGAGGTGACGTGAGACTACTTTTTAGTGAATTGAACACATCCTCACAATTTTTATCAAACACAAACTCATAATTCTTTTTTAATAATCAGGACATGGGAAGTGCAATCTTCCTGAAGTGTTTAATGAATCAGTGGTAAAAACCAACATGAACCAAGAAATATTTCACCCCATGAACCCATTTTGGATTGGAAGGGTTGAAATTAATTCAATTTTTGATTTATCAACTTGAATTACCTCTTTTGAAATAACATTCCCATGAATTATCCACCGTTCAACCATGAAATGACATTTCTCATACTTTAATACAAGAACTTTTTATATACAACAGTGGAGGATAGAACCTAGGTGAGAAAAACAGTTATCAAGGGAAGTTCCATAAACTATGAAATCATCCATAAAAACTTACATTCAATTCTCTAGGTACTCTGAAAATATACTCAACATAAAATACTTAAAATTACTAGGGGTGTTACAAAGACCAAAAGGCACCCTTATGTAAGAAAATGTGCAAAATGGATAGGTAAATGTTATCTATTATTTATCATTAGGGGCTATATGGATTTGAAAATAACTTGAATAACCATCAAGGAAACAATAATGGGACTTAACAACCAATAATTATAACATTTGGTCAATGAAAGGTAGATAAAAGTGGTCCTTTCATGTGTCTTGATTTAGTTGATGGCAGTCAATACAAACTCTCCAATTGTTTTGCACATGTGTTGGAACCAATTCATTGCTTTCATTTGAAAAAATTATTATTCCTATTTTTTAGGCACAATTTTCACTGGGCTAACCCATTTACTATCAGATATAGGATAAATGATCCCCGCATCAAGTAATTTATTGACTTCCAATTTTACAACTTCAAGGAGAGTGGGATTCAACTAGTGTTGAGATTGTATTACAGGCTTAGCCTCATCATCCAAAAGCATATAGTGCACACAAATAGATAGGCTAATCCTAAGAATATTAGCAAATATACATCCTATTCCCTTTTTTACACTCTCTCAAAAGATGAAGAAGTTTTGATTCATGTTTTTGAGAGAGTTTATTGGAAATAATGATGGGTAATTGGTCAATACCTTCAAGATATGCATATTTTAAATTATAAGTAAGTGGTTTAAGTTCTAAAACTGGGGGTTTTTTGACTGAGGGAGGGTATTTAGGGAGAGTGAGGTCCATTAAATTGCATATCTGCTCATGTTTATTCTCTAAAGATATAGTATCTAATGAAATGAGATTTTTTGAATCATCAACAGTCATGGGTACCTCAGAATGAACACACTCATCAATTAAAGCACAAAATTTAAACATTTTAGAACCCACACAACACTCAAAACATGAATCAAAACTCAAATCATCCAAGGGTGAAGAAGTAGAAAATGAATCATAGTATGGGTTTATGAGAGAATTGTGTGTGTGTGCATCATTTGAGAGAACCTCCATCTAATAGATAGGAATAGTGGAGTGCTCTTCAATGGGGTGTTTTATAGCATCCAATTTGTTAAAACTTACTTTTTATCCTACGAAATCCATGGAAAGTATACAATTGTGACCATTGATGATCATATTTGATATTTTGAGGAATGTCCTCCCAAGTATGAGAGGGTAATGTCCTTGGGTTTGGGTATCTTCCATCTCAAGAATGTAGAAATCAGTGGGGAAGATGAGATTATTCACTCTGACAGGGACATCCTCAATCACTCTTGTAGGATGCATTGTAATCTGATTAGAAAGTTTCACGATAATTATTTTTGGTTTAATCTCTCCAACCAATAGAGAAGTGTAACACCCCGAGCTTCCACGGTACGCTTCTCATTCAATAATACAATAGCTTGCATTGTATGCAACTTCGAGCTCTAAAACACCGCAACTAGTCAAAGTAGCCGTTATGAATAGTAATAACCACTTTTTAAAATTATAGAAATTTTATATTTCAAAATGGACTTCATTTTTGAATTCGTAATATCGAAATTATCCTAAGTTGAATTTTTTGTGACTTTCTGAGAACTTCCAATGTTTTTATGAATAGTGAAAAATACTTAAAACAACTTTTTTAATCAAAATAATTTATTATGATAAATTATACTATTTCGTGGTTTTAAAGTATAATTAGAATATATTTTTAACATTTTATCCAATGGTGGTCATTAGAATTAATTTAACATTGAAATTGGACATAAACAATTGCCAATCTTTTGATATAAATTGTTTCTTAAAAACACGCTATTTGTTGTGACAGCGGGAATTAATTATAAAATTAATTAATGCAACTTATATGTTTGGAATTTTGTAAAATAGACATCATTTTTGAATTCAGAATATCAATTATAGATTAGGGTGAAATTTTGGCATTGTTCTGAAAAACTTCAATTTTTGATGAATAGTGAAACCACTAAGTGGTAGTTAAATAACCGATTCTTCATTTAAATGAAATATTACCACTTCTGTGATTTTATTTTCAAAAATCCGACATACATGGTTGTAATTAAGAAGTAAAATGTGGTTCAATGAGATTAAAATAAATTTTTGGTGAATAGTAACTTTTAAGTTCTTAATCGCGATTAGAGGTAATTAGTGTAGTTTAAGGTACAAATAATGTTTTAATAATATGAGATGAGCATGACACTTGTCCTACTCCTATTGGATGAGTCATGGACGACCAAGACAACCCATGTGTCAACTTGGGGACCCCATGGAGCCACTTTAGTTGGAAAATGACATTAATATATATTTATTTAATGTTAAAATTAAATTGACACAAACATGAGTTGTTTTACAAAAACAGTTTTTAAGTAGGGTTACACAAGTCCAAATTTTGACTAGAAATATTCATTAGAAAGATAAAAATATTCCCTACATCATAGTATTTTTTTTATAATTTTTAGACATTAAATAAATTAAATTATTTATGACATTATTATGATGCAGCGATGACCTCATTATTTAACGATTTTAATAAAATGAAAAGATAATGTAAAATCCAAGGCTTACACTTGTCCAAAGACTATTTTATGGGTAGATATCGAACCCTTATGACCTTATCCACGAATTATATAAGTTTGGGACCTTTAGAATCCGAAAATCATTGTGTAATAATGTAACATTTCAATCTTTCCAAAAGAGACCCTCCTCTCCACTTATAAAAGGCCCCCACCTCTCCCACATTATTCACACCTTCAAGCCATTTGGCTCGGCCAAACTCTGCCCAAATACTCTCCCAACTTCCCCCTATTACTCATAGAAGCCTCACTTTGGGCAGAACTCTTCTCAAGGAAGACTTTGGCTCGAATCAAAAAGAGTTACCCGATTTTGAGGTAATGTCTTCTCTAATGTTGTTTTGTTTTATTTTTCTTCTCCAACCCCCCTAAACTCTTTTTATTCATTTATTTTTTAACAAAACCAGTATCCTAAATATACTAGGATGTTTTTATAAGAAGGATTCGAGCTACACTTACACACACCTACATCTAATGGTTAAATAACATACGGTTTCTCTGGATGGCGAATTTCTGCCTCACGAAACGATGATTGTTCAACACTCATATAACACCTTAAAAGGTGGCCATTAAGATGTAAATATATTTATATATGATATATAATGTGTTTATGTTTTACTTATGCTTCTGTATTTCTCATTTATGGCATACTTTATGATTTCCATTATGGGTAAAACGCGATAATTTCATTTTAGGAAGTGCGGACTACCGCCCCCTCAAAGTGATTTGAATCGTTAATGCCATATGTGGGATGTATAAAGGATGGAGTAAATGGTATTATACACTATATTATACTGGAATTATATTATACATTTATATCATTATGATTTCATTCCATTAAATATGAAATTGAAATGAAAGTAGCGTTCATGCGTACATACGGCTTACCGTCTCCATGAACGGTGCATTTCATTTCTTACCTCTAAATGTTACGTAATATTATAAATGAATGTATATACTGGATATATAAGATATATATGACATCTAAATCATGAAAATAATTCTGGAGATAATGGATATTCTACCACATAAACAACTTGTAATTATAAGAAGTTTATTGTTGACTCAAGTACCAAAGATCGACAAAACGACTGTTATTAACTTAAATAATTACATAATGTTAATATCATTGTAATAAGTGATATAAAAAGGATAATGAAATTGAAAATGGTTCATAATAAGGTATATATTAACTATAGTTTATTATTCAGGAGGTTAAAGAATGGTTGAGTCAAGTCAGACACGAGGTAAGGGAACTTCTTAACCCAATTTCCATTCTTTGGGTTAATCTCCTACTTTCAAATTACGTCATGATATTATTATGTCCTATCTTGTATTTGTACTTTATTTATGTGTAATTATAGTGAATACACATAATATATCTATTTTATTTTAAAAAGGATCTTTGTAAGGACTTCGTCTCAATCTCCTTTCATTGAGGCATATTTGGTTTTATACACAAATTTCTTTTATACGGTATATAAACCCCTTTGACTTTTACGTTTATTCAAAAAGAATATTTTTTATACGAAGCGTTTTACTAAACGACAAAAAGGAATGTTTTATTGCCGTACGTATGCGGCGACAACGACTTCTCCGCCGCCGTGACTATTATTTGATTTTCGGCTTCCTCTACAAGCCGTAACCTTTTTTTAATGAAAAATAAATACAAAGTTTTAACTTTCTTGTATTTTGGTATTGAAAATTGTTTTGAAAGTGTTTTTATTATATCAATGTGTTGTATTGATATCTTGTGATTGAAATGTAGAAATTTTATGTTTCCTTTATGCATGTTTTATGTGATACGATTATGTTGTGGTTTATAATATGTTTAAACCTATTCATATGAGGAATGCATTGGACATAATAAGTGACGGGTGGAGCCCGCTATAGCTCCTCGATGCATCGGCAGGTCTCATGAGACAAACTAGTGTCTTGGCACGAGGCCTTGACAAAATCTTATTTGTGGTCTTGGCATAAGGCCTTGACTATGTGGTTATGATAGTCTGACATTATGCATTCCATCATTATGAAAGTGGTTATTGATATTGTATGTGATTATTCGACCAGTAGAATATCCATGTGAATAAGTAATTGGCATTATCTCATTTTACTTTTGCCATATTATGTTGAAGTTCATGTTTAAAAGGCTTTTGTTTTAGTTATACATTGCCTTAAATGTTAATGTTTATTTATGAAAGCTTCCGCAATATTGTTATCCTTACTGATCATCTGAGATCACCCCTTTCAATGTTTTAATATTTTCCAGGATGTGAAGAAGTACTTTATGAATGACCTACAGGGATAGTCCGAAGAGGATAAAAGTGTGGACTATGGAGACTATGTTATTATAGTTTTTCACTTTGTGATGTAATGTAACATTTATGAATGTATCTAGTGTTTCCAAGGCTACTGAACTAATCGGTCTTTCGAGACTTGATCTTTTGTGATCATGCCAATGTTACGAAGTAATGCACCGACTCTGGGTAGCTGGGGTCGGGGCGTTACAGTTGGTATCAGAGGCAGTTTAGTACTAACCTTGGAAGCTAGATTTAGATAAACACTGATTAGATCACATATCCCGAAGATAGACTTTGAGGATTAGTATAGAAGAACTTCCTAGAATTTTGTTATTGTAGAGATTTTGTGAGTTTTTCGAGCAATACATCCCTGTCTGGATACGAGCAAGTAGAGGCGGATCTGGCACAGATGTACCTAGGGGTAAAACCCGAAAACACTGCTTTGAGCTAGACTCGAACGGGAACTGGTGCACGACAACGGGCCTTGCTGCACTCTTGGTTACGACACTCCCGGGGGATATGCTTTGGATAATTCTCATTTTCTTTATAAACCACTATGAAGGGTTATGAGTATATACTTCCTCAAACAAAACATTTTTTTGGAATATATCCATAAATAGTTCAATTTATTTTAAGTATCTTACAAGTATGGAATTATGTATTTTGATTTATAAACTAATATAGTTTATGCCATTGTTTAGAAATGGCGCCTAGTGGAAGGAATGGAAACCATATCAATGGACGCACTCCGTGTAGGGATTGCCCTCCTGCTCAAGATAATTATTGTGGATATGGAGATACAACTGGTGCTGATCAACTTATTACCATACCGGGACAACTCACTCAGGTTATGAATAATAACCTTACTCGTATGGAGCACCCTGATCCGCAACGTGGCGGATCAATGTTAGACTGCTTCATGAGGAAACAACCACCAACCTTCAATGGAAGTACAAATTCTATAGTAGCTGAGCAATGGATAAATTCCTTAGAGAAAATATTCCATGCCTTGGGGAGTAGTGAAAGGGAGAAGGTTGTCATGGCAGTTTACCGCCTCACTGGAGATACCGATCAGTGGTGGTCGCTGATTCAAAACACAAAGGAAGATGATGACGTATCGAATATGGAATGGAGGGAGGTCAAAGAGCTTTTCTTAGAAAAATACTTTCCTCGTGACCATCGAGCAGATATGGAAAGGCAATTTCTGAGTCTGAGGCAGAAGGAGGATGAGAATGTCGCAAAGTATGAGGCTAACTTTACAAGGTTAGCGAGGCATGCTTCCAATTATATATGTAACCCAAGGAGAAAGATTGATCGTTTATTTGATGGGTTAAAACCATTTCTCCGTAGAGCTTTAGTATCACAATCCTTCTCATCATACGAAGATATTGTCTCATGTGCTATCAAGACGGAAAAGGAATTTTCTAAGTCTTATGACAACAAAGTAAAGCAAGAGAAGAAGAGAATGGTGGAACAAGAGACAGATAAAGGTAAAAAGGGAAAGAAGGATTTTCCATTATGTGATAATTATGGGAAGAATCACCCTGGTACTTGCCTAAAAGGAATGGGAGTTTGTTATAAATGTGGAGAAAAGGGTCACTAGGCTCGTGATTGCAAGGGAAAGAAAGAGGCTATCAAAGTTGAATGCTACAATTGTAGGGAAATGGGGCATTATGCAAATGAATGTCCTAAGCGTCAAGGAAACTTACCTCAGAAAAGGCCAAGGGATCAAGGACAATCTTATGCTGTTACTACAGTTGAAACAGATTAACTAATGTAATGGTGTTTTTGGACTCATGGATTATATTCTGGTTATTAGAATAATGAGAGATATATATATAAGTATTGTACTACAGTACTTGTTGATTTTAGTAAGGTTTTTATATTTTTACTATATGACAATAATAGAAACTTTAATTTGTTTGGGGAATCTGATAAATTGATTTTGGAATTAAGAGACCTTTTAGAGAAAGTCTGGACACAGGTATTTTGGATAATTATAAAGGTTGGAGTGAATTAAGTTGATCTTTGGATAGTATTGTTTAAGGTTAAAAATTTATGAAGATTATTTTTGAATATTATAATACTATAGTTTTAGGAAAAGGACAACCTGCAGGGTGGGGCATAACCCGTCGCGTCGGACAAAGCAGCAGGAATCGATCCCAGAATCATAGTGCGACAAGCCTTTATTTCCTACCACTAGCCTACAGGAAGTCCCTGGTTAATACAAAATAATTTTACTAATCTAAATGGTATGTGTTAACATTTGGAACCTTATACAATTAGTTTAAGTATAATATTTTTGAGTTCTATTTTCTTTTTGAGTGAAAGATGAGTTGAAGGTTGAAACTCTAATTGTTAAGCATAAATATATATATACCTATCTCTTATTCAATGAATAAATTAATTCTTAAACTTTAGTAAAGGGATATTAAAACAAAAAAATGTGTTATCCTAATACCTTATGTCTTGTTGAACTGATGATATTTTAAATCAACATAGATTGAAGGCTTTGAGGCCCTCAATTTGACAGTTGATTGTGATTGATGACCTCAATCACTCCCTACAAATATTTACGTTTTTCCTCCAATTATATGTCGTTAATTGCCACCAATGTTCTCCTAATCGAGATCATAATTGGGTGATGACTTTTTCATTTTCCCTTCCCTCTTATTAAGGCTAAATTTTATTAATCATATTTCCGATGTGGGTTTTCCTCAAAGGTATTTTCTCTTTTCAACCTTTTATTTTCAAAGAAAAATTTCAAATTGTGAGGACGCAATTTATTGAAGGAGGGGAGAATGTAACACCCCGAGCTTCCACGATACGCTTCTCATTCAATAATGCAATAGCTTGCATTGTACGCAACTTCGAGCTCTAAAACACCGCGACTAATCAAAGTAGCCGTTATGAATAGTAATAACCACTTTTAAAAATTATAGAAATTTTATATTTCAAAATGGACTTCATTTTTGAATTCATAATATCGAAATTATCCTAAGTTGAATTTTTTGTGACTTTCTGAGAACTTCCAATTTTTTTTATGAATAGTGAAAAATACTTAAAACAACTTTTTTAATCAAAATAATTTATTTTGATAAATTATACTATTTAGTGGTTTTAAAATATAATTAGAATATATTTTTACCATTTTATCCAATGGTGGTCATTAGAATTAATTTAACATTGAAATTGGACATAAACAATTGCCAATCTTTTGATATAAATTGTTTCTTAAAAACACGCTATTTGTTGTGACAGCGGGAATTAATTATAAAATTAATTAATGCAACTTATATATTTATAATTTTGTAAAATAGACATCATTTTTGAATTCGGAATATCAATTATAGCTTAGGGTGAAATTTTGGCATTGTTCTGAAAAACTTCAATTTTTGATGTATAGTGAAACCACTAAGTGGTAGTTAAATAACTGATTCTTCGTTTAAATGAAATATTACCACTTCTGTGATTTGATTTTAAAAAATCCGACATACATGTTTGTAATTAAGAAGTAAAATGTTGTTCAATGAGATTAAAATAAATTTTTGGTGAATAGTAACTTTTAAGTTCTTAATCGCGATTAGAGGTAATTAGTGTAGTTTAAGGTACAAATAATGTTTTAATAATATGAGATGAGTATAAAACTTGTCCTAATACTATTGGATGAGTCATGGAAGACCAATACAACCCATGGGTCAACTTGGGGACCCCATGGAGCCACTTTAGTTGGAAAATGACATTAATATATATTTATTTAATGTTAAAATTAAATTGACACAAACATGAGTTGGTTTACTAAAACAGTTTTTAAGTGGGGTTACACAAGTCCAAATTTTGACTATAAATATTTATTAGAAAGATAAAAAGATTCCCTACATCATAGTTGTTTTTTTATAATTTTTAGACATTAGATAAATTAAATTATTTATGACATTATTATGATGCAGCGATGACCTCATTATTTAACGATTTTAATAAAATGAAAAGATAATGTAAAATACAAGGCTTACACTTGTCCAAAGACTATGGGATGGGTATATTTCGAACCCTTATCACCTTATCCACGAATTATATAAGTGTGGGACCTTTAGAATCCGAAAAGCATTGTGTAATAATGTAACATTTCAATCTTTCCAAAAGAGCCCCTCCTCTCCACTTATAAAAGGCCCCCACCTCTCCCACCTTATTCACACCTTGAAGACATTTGGCTCGGCCAACCTCTGCCCAAATAATCTCCCAACTTCCCCCTCTTACTCCTAGAAGCCTCACTTTGGGCAGAACTCTTCTCAAGGAAGACTTTGTATCAAATCAAAAAGAGTTACCCGATTTTGAGGTAATGTCTTCTCTAATGTTGTTTTGTTATATTTTTCTTCTCCAACCCCCCTAAACTATTTTTATTAATTTATTTTGTAACAACACCAGTATCCTCAATATACTAGGATGTTTTTATAAGAAGGATTCGAGCTACACTTACACACACCTACATGTAATGGTTAAAGAACATACGGTTTCTGTGGATGGCGAATTTCTGGCTCACGAAACAATGATTGTTCAACACTCATATAACACCTTCAAAGGTGGACATTAAGATGTCACTATATTTATATATGATATATAATGTGTTTATGTTTTACTTATGCTTCTGTATTTCTCATTTATGGCATACTTTATGATTTCCATTATGGGTAAAACGCGATAATTTCATTTTAGGAAGTGCGGACTACCGCCCCCTCAAAGTGATTTGAATCGTTAATGCCATATGTGGGATGTATAAAGGATGGAGTAAATGGTATTATACACTATATTATACTGGAATTATATTATACATTTATATAATTATGATTTCATTCCATTAAATATGAAATTGAAATGAAAGTAGCGTTCATGAGTACGTACGGCTTACCGTCTCCATGAACGGTGAATTTCATTTCTTACCTCTAAATGTTACGTAATATTATAAATGAATGTATATACTGGATATATAAGATATATATGACATCTAAATCATGAATATAATTCTGGAGATAATGGATATTCTACCACATAAACAACTTGTAATTATAAGAAGTTTATTGTTGACTCAAGTACCAAAGATCGACAAAACGACTATTATTAACTTAAATAATTACATAATGTTCATATCGTTGTAATAAGTGATATAAAAAGGATAATGAAATTGAAAATGGTTCTTAATAAGGTATATATTAACTCTAGTTTATTATTCAGGAGGTTAAAGAACGGTTGAGTCAAGTCAGACACGAGGTAAGGGAACTTCTTAACCCAATTTCCATTCTTTGGGTTAATCTCCTACTTTCAAATTACATCATGATATTATTATGTCCTATATTGTATTTGTACTTTCTTTATGTGTAATTATAGTGAATACACATAATATATCTATTTTATTTTAAAAAGGATCTTTGTAAGGACTTCGTCTCAATATCCTCTCATTGAGGCATATTTTGTTTTATACACAAATTTCTTTTATACGGTGTATAAACCCCTTTGACTTTTACATTTATTCAAAAGGAATATTTTTTATACGAAGCGTTTTACTAAACGACAAAAAGGAATATTTTCTTGCCGTACGTATGCGGCGACAACGACTTCTCTGCCGCCGTGACTATTATTTTATTTTCGGCTTCCTCTACAAGCCGTAACCTTTTTTTTAATGAAAAATAAATACAAAGTTTTAACTTTCTTGTATTGTGGTATTGAAAATGGTTTTGAAAGTGTTTTTATTATATCAATGTGTTGTATTGATATCTTGTGATTGAAATGTGGAAATTTTATGTCTCCTTTATGCATGTTTTATGTGATACAATTATGTTATGGTTTATGATATGTTTAAACCTGTTCATATGAGGAATGTATTGGACTTAATAAGTGACGGGTGGAGCTCTCTATAGCTCCTCGATGCATCGGCAGGTCTCATGAGACAAACTAGTGTCTTGGCACGAGGCCTTGACAAAATCTTATTTGTGGTCTTGGCACGAGGCCTTGACTACGTGGTTATGATAGTATGGCATTATGCATTCCATCATTATGAAAGTGGTTATTGATATTGCATGTGATTATTCGACCAGTAGAATATCCATGTGAATAAGTAATTTGCATTATCTCATTTTACTTTTGACATATTATGTTGAAGTTCATGTTTAAAAGGCTTTTGTTTTAGTTATACATTTCCTTAAATTTTAATGTTTATTTATGAAAGATTTCGCAATATTGTTATCCTTACTGAGCATCTGAGCTCACCCCTTTCAATGTTTTAATATTTTCCAGGATGTAAAGAAGTATTTTATGAATGACCTACAGGGATAGTCCGAAGAGGATAGAAGTGTGGACTATGGAGACTATGTTATTATAGTTTTTCACTTTGTGATGTAATGTAACATTTATGAATGTATCTAGTGTTTCCAAGGATACTAAACTAATCGGTCTTTCGAGACTTGATCTTTTGTGATCATGCCAATGTTACGAAGTAATGCACCGACTCTGGGTAGCTGGGGTCGGGGCGTTACAGTTGGTATCAGAGGTAGTTTAGTACTAACCTTGGAAGCTAGATTTAGATAAACTCTGATTAGAGCACATAGCCTGAAGATAGACTTTGAGGATTAGTATAGAAGAACTTCCTAGAATTTTGTTATTGTAGAGATTTTGTGAGTTTTCCGAGCAATACATCCCTGTCTGGATACGAGCAAGTAGAGGCGGCTCTGGCACAGATGTACCTAGGGGTAAAACCCGAAAACACTGCTTTGAGCTAGACTCGAACGGGAACTGGTGCACGACAACGGGCCTTGCTGCACTCTTGGTTACAACACTCCCAGGGGATATGCTTTGGATAATTCTCATTTTCTTTATATACCACTATGAGGGGTTATGAGTATATACTTCCTCAAAGAAAACATTTTTATGGAATATATTCATAAATAGTTCAATTTATGTTAAGTATCTTACAAGTATGGAATTATGTATTTTGATTTATAAAATAATATAGTTTATGACATTGTTTAGAAATGGCGCCTAGTGGAAGGAATGGAAACCGTATCAATGCACGCACTCCGTGTAGGGATTTCCCTCCTGCTCAAGATAATTATTGTGGAGCTGGAGATACAACTGGTGCTGATCAATCATTACCATACTGGGACAACTCACTCAGGTTATGAATAATAACCTTACTCGTATGGAGCACCCTGATCCTTAACGTGGAGGATCAATGTTAGACCGCTTCATGAGGTAACAACCACCAACCTTCAATGGAAGTACAAATCCTATAGTAGCTGAGCAATGGATAAATTTCTTAGAGAAAATATTCCATGCCTTGGGGAGTAGTGAAAGGGAGAAGGTTGTCATGGCAGTTTACCGCCTCACTGGAGATGCCGATCAGTGGTGGTCGCTGATTCAAAACACAAAGGAAGATGATGATGTATCGAATATGGAATGGAGGGAGTTCAAAGAGCTTTTCTTAGAAAAATACTTTCCTCGTGACCATCGAGCAGATATGGAAAGGCAATTTCTGAGTCTGAGGCAGAAGGAGGATGAAAATGTCGCAAAGTATGAGGCTAACTTTACAAGGTTAGTGAGGCATGCTGCCGATTATATACGTAACCCAAGGAGTAAGATTGATCGTTTCTTTGATGGGTTAAATCCATTTCTCCGAAGAGATTTAGTGTCACAATCCTTCTCATCATACGAAGATATTGTCTCATGTGCTATCAAGACGGAAAAGGAATTCTCTAAGTTTTATGACAACAAAGTAAAGCAAGAGAAGAAGAGAATGGTGGAACAAGAGACAGATAAAGGTAAAAAGGGAAATAAGGATTTTCCATTATGTGATAATTGTGGGAAGAATCACCCTGGTACTTGCCTAAAAGGAATGGGAGTTTGTTATAAATGTGGAGAAAAGGGTCACCAGGATCGTGATTGCAAGGGAAAGAAAGATGCTATCAACGTTGAATGCTACAATTGTAGGGAAATGGGGCATTATGCAAAGGAATGTCCTAAGCGTCAAGGAAACATACCTCAGAAAAGGCCAAGGGATCAAGGACAATCTTATGCTGTTACTACAGTTGAAGCAGAATAACTAATGTAATGGTGCTTTTGGACTCATGGATTATATTCTGGTTATTAGAATAATGAGATATATATATATATATATAAGGATTTTACTGCAGTACTTGTTGATTTCAGTAAGGTTTTTATATTTTTAGTATGTGACAATAAGAGAAACTTTACTTTGTTTGGGGAATCTGATAAATTGATTTTGGAATTAAGAGATCTTTTAGAGAAAGTCTGGACAGAGGTATTTTGGATAACTATAAAGGTTGGAGTGAATTAAGTTGATCTTTGGATAATGCTGTTTAAGGTTAAAAATTTATGAAGATTATTTTTGAATATTATAATAATATAGTTTTAGGAAAAGGACAACCTGCAGGGTGGGGCATAACCCGTCGCGTCGGACAAAGCAGTAGGAATCGAACCCACAATCATAGTGCGACATGCCTTTATTTCCTACCACTAGCCTACAGGAAGTCCCTGGTTAATAAAAAATAATTTTACTAATCTAAATGGTATGTGTTAACATTTGGAACCTTATACAATTAGTTTAAGTATAATATTTTTGAGTTCTATTATCTTTTTGTGTGAAAGATGAGTTGAAGGTTGAAACTCTAATTGTCAAGCATAAATATATATATACCTATCTCTTATTCAATGAATAAATTAATTCTTAAACTTTATTAAAGGGATATTAAAACAAAAAAATGTGTTATCCTAATACCTTATGTCTTGTTGAACTGATGATATTTTAAATAAACATAGATTGAAGGCTTTGAGGCCCTCAATTTGACAGTTGATTGTGATTGATGACCTCAATCACTCCCTACAAATATTTACGTTTTTCCTCCAATTATATGTTGTTAATTACCACCAATGTTTTCCTAATCGAGATCATAATTGGGTGGTGACTTTTTCATTTCCCCTTCCCTCTTATTAAGGCTAAATTTTATTAATAATATTTCCGATGTGGGTTTTCCTCAAAGGTATTTTCTCTTTTCAACCTTTTATTTTCAAAGAAAAATTTCAAATTGCGAGGACGCAATTTATTGAAGGAGGGGAGAATGTAACACCCCGAGCTTCCACGATACGCTTCTCATTCAATAATGCAATAGCTTGCATTGTACGCAACTTCGAGCTCTAAAACACCGCGACTAATCAAAGTAGCCATTATGAATAGTAATAACCACGTTTTAAAATTATAGAAATTTTATATTTCGAAATGGACTTCATTTTTGAATTCGTAATATCGAAATTATCCTAAGTTGAATTTTTTGTGACTTTCTGAGAACTTCCAATTTTTTTATGTATAGTGAAAAATACTTAAAACAACTTTTTTAATAAAAATAATTTATTGTGATAAATTATACTATTTAGTGGTTTTAAATTATAATTAGAATATATTTTTACCATTTTATCCAATGGTGGTCATTAGAATTAATTTAACATTGAAATTGGACATAAACAATTGCCAATCTTTTGATATAAATTGTTTCTTAAAAACACGCTATTTGTTGTGACAGTGGGAATTAATTATAAAATTAATTAATGCAACTTATATGTTTGGAATTTTGTAAAATAGACATCATTTTTGAATTCAGAATATCAATTATAGCATAGGGTGAAATTTTGGCATTGTTCAGAAAAACTTCAATTTTTGATGAATAGTGAAACCACTAAGTGGTAGTTAAATAACTGATTCTTCGTTTAAATGAAATATTACCACTTCTGTGATTTGATTTTCAAAAATCCGACATACATGGTTGTAATTAAGAAGTAAAATGTGGTTCAATGAGATTAAAATAAATTTTTGGTGAATAGTAAGTTTTAAGTTCTTAATCGCGATTAGAGGTAATTAGTGTAGTTTACGGTACAAATAATGTTTTAATAATATGAGATGAGCATGACACTTGTCCTACTACTATTGGATGAGTCATGGCTGACCAAGACATCCCATGGGTGAACTTGGGGACCCCATGTAGCCACTTTAGTTGGAAAATGACATTAATATATATTTATTTAATGTTAAAATTAAATTGACACAAACATGAGTTGTTTTACTAAAATAGTTTTTAAGTGGGGTTACACAAGTCCAAATTTTAACTATAGATATTCATTAGAAATCTAATAATATTCCCTACATCATAGTAGTTTTTTTATAATTTTTAGACATTAAATAAATTAAATTATTTATGACATTATTATGATGCAGCGATGACCTCATTATTTAACGATTTTAATAAAATGAAAAGATAATATAAAATACAAGGCTTACACTTGTCCAAAGACTATTGGATGGGTAGATTTAAAACCCTTATCACCTTATCCACGAATTATATAAGTGTGGGACCTTTAGAATCCGAAAAGCATTGTGTAATAATGTAACATTTCAATCTTTCCAAAAGAGCCCCTCCTCTCCACTTATAAAAGGCCCCCACCTCTCCCACCTTATTCACACCTTCAAGCCATTTGGCTCGGCCAACCTCTGCCCAAATACTCTCCCAACTTCCCCCTCTTACTCCTAGAAGCCTCACTTTGGGTAGAACTCTTCTCAAGGAAGACTTTGGCTCAAATCAAAAAGAGTTACCCGATTTTGAGGTAATGTCTTCTCTAATGTTGTTTTGTTATATTTTTCTTCTCCAACCCCCCTAAACTCTTTTTATTAATTTCTTTTGTAACAACACCAGTATCCTCAATATACTAGGATGTTGTTATAAGAAGGATTCGAGATACACTTACACACACCTACATCTAATGGTTAAAGAACATACGGTTTCTGTGGATGGCGAATTTCTGCCTCACGAAACGATGATTGTTCAACACTCATATAACACATTCAAAGGTGGACATTAAGATGTCACTATATTTATATATGATATATAATGTGTTTATGTTTTACTTATGCTTCTGTATTTCTCATTTATGGCATACTTTATGATTTCCATTATGGGTAAAACGCGATAATTTCATTTTAGGAAGTGCGGACTACCGCCCCCTCAAAGTGATTTGAATCATTAATGCCATATGTGGGATGTATAAAGGATGGATTAAATGGTATTATACACTATATTATACTGGAATTATATTATACATTTATATAATTATGATTTTGTTCCATTAAATATGAAATTGAAATGAAAGTAGCGTTCATGCGTACGTACGGCTTACCGTCTCCAGGAACGGTGAATTTCATTTCTTACCTCTAAATGTTACGTAATATTATAAATGAATGTATATACTGGATATATAAGATATATATGACATCTAAATCATGAATATAATTCTGGAGATAATGGATATTCTACCACATAAGCAACTTGTAATTATAAGAAGTTTATTGTTGACTCAAGTACCAAAGATCGACAAAACGACTATTATTAACTTAAATAATTACATAATGTTCATATCATTGTAATAAGTGATATAAAAAGGATAATGAAATTGAAAATGGTTCTTAATAAGGTATATATTAACTCTAGTTTATTATTCAGGAGGTTAAAGAACGGTTGAGTCAAGTCATACATGAGGTAAGGGAACTTCTTAACCCAATTTCCATTCGTTGGGTTAATCTCCTACTTTCAAATTACGTCATGATATTATTATGTCCTATATTGTATTTGTACTTTCTTTATGTGTAATTATAGTGAATACACATAATATATCTATTTTATTTTAAAAAGGATCTTTGTAAGGACTTCGTCTCAATCTCCTTTCATTGAGGCATATTTGGTTTTATACACAAATTTCTTTTATACGGTGTATAAACCCCTTTGACTTTTACATTTATTCAAAAGGAATATTTTTTATACGAAGCGTTTTACTAAACGACAAAAAGGAATGTTTTCTTTCCGTACGTATGCGGCGACAACGACTTCTCTGCCGCCGTGACTATTATTTGATTTTCAGCTTCCTCTACAAGCCGTAACCTTTTTTTTAATGAAAAATAAATACAAAGTTTTAACTTTCTTGTATTGTGGTATTGAAAATGGGTTTGAAAGTGTTTTTATTATATCAATGTGTTGTATTGATATCTTGTGATTGAAATGTGGAAATTTTATGTCTCCTTTATGCATGTTTTATGTGATACAATTATGTTATGGTTTATGATATGTTTAAACCTGTTCATATGAGGAATGTATTAGACTTAATAAGTGACGGGTGGAGCTCGCTATAGCTCCTCGATGCATCGGCAGGTCTCATGAGACAAACTAGTGTCTTGGCACGAGGCCTTGACAAAATCTTATTTGTGGTCTTGGCACGAGGCCTTGACTACGTGGTTATGATAGTATGGCATTATGCATTCCATCATTATGAAAGTGGTTATTGATATTGCATGTGATTATTCGACCAGTAGAATATCCATGTGAATAAGTAATTGGCATTATCACATTTTACTTTTGCCATATTATGTTGAAGTTCATGTTTAAAAGGCTTTTGTTTTAGTTATACATTTCCTTAAATGTTAATGTTTATTTATGAAAGATTTTGCAATATTGTTATCCTTACTGAGCATCTGAGCTCACCCCTTTCAATGTTTTAATATTTTCCAGGATGTGAAGAAGTATTTTATGAATGACCTACAGGGATAGTCCGAAGAGGATAGAAGTGTGGACTATGGAGACTATGTTATTATAGTTTTTCACTTTGTGATGTAATGTAACATTTATGAATGTATCTAGTGTTTCCAAGGCTACTAAACTAATCGGTCTTTCGAGACTTGATCTTTTGTGATCATGCCAATGTTACGAAGTAATGCACCGACTCTGGGTAGCTGGGGTCGGGGCGTTACCAGAAGTATACATGGAGTGAGGTATTGCACTAATAAAAGCACCTAAATCTAACAAAGCATCTGAAAATAATGTCTCCCCTATGGTACATGGTATTGTGAATGTTCCTGGATCCTTGAATTTTGTTGGCATTGCTGGTTGAATCAAATATGAGACATTCCTTCCCAAGTTGACTCTCTCATTCCCTTTCAGCCTCCTCCTATGGGTGCAAATCTCTATGAGAAATTTGGCATAAAGGGGAATTTTTTTACTACATCTAGTAAAGTAATTTTAACATGAACTTTTTATAATGTATCCATTATTTCATTTTCAATATCATTATAAATGTTTTTCTTAGATTTAGTGAGTCATTGAGGGAAAGGAAGAGGAATGTATTTTTCATGGAAATCCTTAATGATAATTTAATTACTCTTTTTTTATTGTTTTTATTTGCTTGAAACATTTGGAAAAGATAATTTTCAAGAGGGGACATACCTATTATGAAGAAAGAGTAGAAGGAGAAACTTATTTACCACTACAAAGTCTAAATTCACATGCATTACCCTTTTCCCTTCGGATTGGAAATGGGTTGGGATGGTAGTTGTCCATAAGCTTGCATCTTAAGCTCACCGATGTGGTTTTCCAATTTCCCCACTTGAGTTCACAAGTCTTAAATAGATGATTGTGTGGTTTGTTGCAATTGTAGGTTTTGGGTTGCCATTTGCTTCACCATATCCTCGAGGCTTGGTTCAGATTTAAGAGGAGGAGGATGATTGTTTTGAGGAGTTGAAGGATAAGAATGTTTCTTACCTTGGCCTTGTTGATACAAATTTTTCTTGGGGTAGCTTAAGTTTTCTTCTTGTCAGTATTAGGGTTGTTTTTTCCACCCAGGGTTTCAATTTGTTCTGAATGATTCTTTCTTGAAGGGAGGTTCTTATTGGAATGGATGCCCTGAGAACATGTCTACACAAGACTCAGGTAAATCTTGAAGTTGTGATCACTGATCAGAAAACTCGGTATTGTCAGAATAAATACCATAATGTAATAGAACTATAGGAGATTGTGCGTTACTATGTGCTTGAGATAATTGCCTTATAAGGGTAATCATATCATCAATCTTGTTATCTACCTTTTGTTCTAGAGATGAATGACCTACTTTATGAACTCTTTGGGTTAGTTCAATAGTTCATGTACCAAATTGTTGTGCATTTTGATCCATGTTGGATATTAAGTCCCGAGAAGAGGAATGAGTTTTATCAAATAGAAAACCACAAGATACAACATCGATCATTCCACGATCCATGGGGACAAGTACCTCATATAATTAATGGATTAATAGTTTTTCACTAATCTATTGGTGGGGGCAGCTTGAGAAAAGTCTTTTGAATCTCTCCCAGTATCCATGAAGGGTCTCCCCTTATGATTTCCTAATTCCATAGATTTATTTCTTAATTGATGAATTTTGGGAGTTAGGAAATAACATCTCTAAAAAGGGTCTTTTAAGGTCATTCTAGCCCCCAATCGTGGTAGGAAAATAGTATAGCCAATATTTTGCATCACCATCAAGGGATAAAGGGTAGGCCCTAAACTAAATTAGGTCCTCAGATACATTTTGGGGTTTTATGGTGGAGCACACTATGTGAAACTCTTTAAGGTGTTTATGAGGGTCCTCATCAGTAATACCATGGAATTTAAAAAAAATGTGGATGAGGCCTGATCTTAGCTCAAAGTTGGCTACTTCCTCAGGATATTGGATGTACGCAGGTTGGTACTCCACATTCAGGGTGGTCGGTTCTTTTAAGGTTCGATTATTTGCTGCCATATTTTCTTGGGTTTTATTGGGTTCAAATTTTTATTGGATTTTGGCCACATTAAGTTGTAAAAGGGGTTCCTTAGTATTACTTTATTGACCTTCTCTAGATTCCTTGATTTTTGAATGGAGTGCTTTTCTAATTTCAGGGTCAAATTCAAGCAGTTTTTCTTTTTCTGATCGGGTCACATAAATAAGTTATGAAGTTTGTTTTTTTATTAATAAATATGGATAAAATAACATAATAAGGATGAAAGGAGAATAGAATCTTATAATATAGAATTATAGAGAGTGATGGAAAATAATAATACGAGATAGAGAGAGAGAGAGGAAGAACACACAAAAACAACCAAAAATAAAATGGAAAACTAAAACCAAAACAATAAAATGGGGTTGGGTTATTAAAAGGATTACTAATTAATAAGTAAAAGAAATAAATAAAAGGAAATAAGTAAAATAAATTATCTTGGATCCCCTTCAATGGTTCTACAATTTGATCGCATTGTCGAGCGCATCAAATTATATGTTTATTTTTAAATAGAATTTCTATAGTATAATAGCAACACTAGGTCATCTCTCGACAGAGACTTAGATCATTAATTTAAAAAAGGGGTTTGATTATGAATGTTTAAGGGGAATGAGGTTTTTAAAAACTTGGGTGTTTTATGATTGAATATGAAAATATAAAATGAATGTGATAAAACAAAATAAAAATTAACAGAATTAATTAAGCATTATCAACCTAGGGTACTCTCATGATGTTCATATTTCATCGCTTCAGGATATAGGGTTATGATCTTTTAATATCTGGTTTGTAACAACTAAAACCATACTTTTATTGAGTTTATACTAGGATACCGCATATCGTTCAGTCAAAAACACACAATGATTCACCAGACACCACTGATGATTTGGTGATTTGTGTTCGACTAAATAACTGAAACTCACCAAGGAAATACATGGACAACTCGATGTGCTATCAAGGTTTGTATGTTATTTCTTTTTTATACCATGAAATAAATTTACATGGACATGAAAGTGCTTATGTGAGTTTAATTGACCAATATGAGCCACATAAACACCATAATTGAATGAGGGAAGAAAAAGGGATGAACGGTGTGTGAAACATCACATGAAAGGTACCCCCAAACATGATCATTTGAGTTTGATTATAACATACTAGTATATAAATCACATAAATTAAAATATAGGGTTAATAAAAACAACATTAAAACTGGAATTTAAAAGATCATTAAAAATAATACAAACTTGAAACTCAAGATTACATCATTGTTCATCCCCGGGTGATCACAAGGGGTTTAGAAACCTATGGGAGAGAAGGAAGAGAAATATGTTGAGGTACAAATTCCCATAGCCTCCAGAACATAGAATATTGGTGGGAGGAATCCTTTGGGACTTCAAAATGGCAGCAACTTTCCTCTGGTTCGAACTACCAAATGAAGATCCCAAGGTGCCATTTTATAGGAAAATTGGAAGGTGGTTTTAGGAGCACAAATTTCTTCAAACCACTTGTACCATGGGTTTTGAACATTATACAATCGAATCTCTCTTCTGATAAAATCTAAAAATTTGTAGCTACTCTTCCTGAATATCTCCAAAAAAATTCGGAATCAATTGGACAAGTGGATCAGAAGATATGGATAAATTATAGAACACCACCTTTGAATTCGCACAAATTTGGTATTATGGACAGATCAGGTATGCTGGGCCCCTTTCTGGCTGAATTGGGATTGGGTTTCTTCATAAGAGTTGTATGGGGCCAGAATACAAAATATGGGCCCATTGGGATGCACAATATTTTATATACAGGAAAAATAGTGGACAGGTCTTCATGGATCCATGAAATTTTGGCCCATTTTTCTTCCTCTTCATTATGGGCCCTCCAAATCACCTCCACCTACAATATAAATATCAAAACAAAGTAACATTTCCCTTTTTAATAATGTTAATCACAAAATAATTGAATCAAAAATGGAGTTAAATTTGTAATTATACATGTAATTTTCAAAACAAAACCAGTTTAATACATTTTTATAAGGGTGAAATAAAATAGTGAATCGTGGTACGATCAATGATGGACACTTAGAACCATTGTCACTCTTTCTTAGGTTGGGCTTTGAGATTTTGATCCCACTTCTCTCTCACTTTGGATTCTTTTTTTTTGAGATTATATATATATATATATATCCATGCTATTTTGTTTTTTACACTCTTTTTATAGGTTTGGACTATCTATTCCTATAATGTATCTTACGGCTCCCCATTTAGCTTCCTTGGAATCTTACTGGGTATATATATACTCACCGCTATATGGGTTTTTCTAGCACATATCATGTATTATGCATAAAATAGACCATTCGATGATGATTATATAAATTTATAGGGAAACCAACTTCATTAGACTACATATGTTGGTCGGGGTGTGGAGATCTTGATATGGACTCTCTTAAAATTTTACTTTTCCAGTTTTGTTAGGTTGAGAAATTTTTCTAGTTGGTAATGTATTTTTCTTATTTTTTGTTTCAGATTTTTTGTCTTACTCTGGTACTCCATATAGGTTATACATGAATGGTTTATTCTCTATATGTTGCAATTTTTATTTTCCTCTACACTTCTTCATAGATATAGTTAGGTGTGTGAGAATAATTGTACATTTCGTAAGGGACTCACATATTATTTATTCTTTTTGACACTTATTTCTAGTCCATGGCCTAAGGAGGTAGGCTTGGAGTAGTTGCGAGTCGAGACTCTTTGGGTTGGGTTGTGATATATTAGAATCATAAGTGGTTCATTCCCCGAGATAGTGTTTTGGAGTTATCCCCTTATGAGTATTTTTTTGGAATTTAGGGAAACATTTTAAAAGTATCTCAAGTTCATATTTCAAGAAAAGGAAGACAATATTTGTGAGATTGATGATGTATCCATACATCAGAACTCCGAACACTTGTGTAAAAACCCGACCCTAGAAGCCCAGAGTTGGTGCATTACATATTACATTGGAATAATTAAAGGGAATAAATTCCTTAAGGAACAATCAGTTTAGTAGTATTTAGGAAACTAGATATATACATGTACCTCATATTACGTTGGGAAAGGTAACAAAATATAATACATAATAAAAACTAATAAACCACATCAATGAGAACTCAAAAAATGGTATCCTCTTCATAACCTGTTGAAGGTAAAAAAATGAAAGCAGTGAGCTCAAATGATTAGTAAGGGTTAGAAATCGTAGATGAATGAATCAACAATAATTGTATCATAATAAAATTGGAATAGTCAATATGGCATGATGAATAAATGAAAAATAGACACCGCTAATAAACTGAGAATGAAATTGCATCCATATATTTTTTCATAGTGAAAACCTCATGGATAATTATAACTAAAAATGAATAAAGAGAATGCTAATTAATTATACATCATATATCTAGAATATGATACCACTAAACCATCAAAATGATTTATGTCTGTGGGTAGATACCTATATGATTCTGTTTTGGAAATAAACTTGAAGGGTTTGATGCAAACTGATTTCTTTCATGAGAAATTTCAATGCATCGAGGGGATATAGTGGGCCCCTCCCATAACTACAAGTCCAAATAATTATTTATACATATATCTAATACAAGTAAAATATGCCTTCTCAATACCCACATAGAGTATATGATACATATTCATCAATATTTCTATAGTTAAAACAACATCCCAAATAAACCCCATATGTTAAAGGGTATACGACTTAAGAAAATAAGAATATCCATGAAACTAGAATATGAATATATAATATATTTAAAAGTTAAAATGAAAAATGATATCAAAGAGAAATTAGGTACACCACATAATAATGATTAGGTTCACAATACCAAGTAAATCACAATGAAATAAAAACCAAAACAAAGTCTGTTACAACATTGTAAACAATCAAGTTAATAATAATCCATTGAATCACTGAATAACATGAATATAAATAGAATAATGATATTATATTTCAAATGGAAGTAAAAATACACCACATATAATAAATAAGTGGTGAAAAATGGAAATCTCATGGAAATAAAAGTGAGATGAGAAACCCCTTACCTTATGCCCGAATGTATTCTAGATTTATCTTAATGACCTGAATAATCAAATTTGGCTTCAGTAATTAAGAATTGTATGAACTCATATACATTTAATTGATTTATTATAAACTTATTAGGTTTATTATATCCTTTTTTATGGGTTTCATAGGTTTAATTTTACTATTTTGGAATCATTTTATTTTTATATTTTCATCATCGATTTACTTGTATTCAAGAATATAAGTTGGTTTGAAATGTGGTTAAACATCCAGAATTGTTAATATATATTATTAGTTAAATTAAATAGATATAAATGATCTTATAATTATTTTGGGTTATATACCATGAGGATGTACCATTAGTTAAAACTTAATGATAAACGCTTGGATTAACATGGCAGTTTTGTGCATAATGAACTTGTTTTGTATTATTATTTTATAATATGAGTGTGTTAGGATTCCAAAACATTGAATAAAGTAAAATAAATATATTATGATCTTTTTCAACCATTAAAAAGTTTTTATGAACAGTATTCAAGATATTAATATAAATTGAAAACCCATCATCCTTGAATGTGATAAATTAACACATCTTGGACGGTATTTTCATTTTTAGTGTAAGAAGAGGGGGAAAAGAGAGATGATGATAAATTATAAAATTATCATAATAAAATTTTAGTTAATGTAATTTATTTTAATAATAATATCCTTTATATGTGGGTATGTTAGGAGAGATAAATAAATGAAGGGAGCATGTAAAAGAAATTGAAAGAAAATTGAAGAGAGGTTCACCTCTAGAGTACTCCATAAGAATATCCTCAAGGCCTTTGTTTTTGGCCTTTTGGTGAGACTCAAAAGTCCTGGACGTGAAGGGAGGTATTGTGAAGTGTATTTGGTAGAACATAGGCAAGTATCAATTCTTGAGTGGTGTGGGAGGAAGAGGGGGTGAGGGGTGGTTTATATAGTGGATGGGAGGAGGGTTTTCTTAATATTTTAATCATTAGTTTATTATTTTAGCCCAAGAAAAAAAATAGTGAAGATTTCATGACCTAGAATAGTAATAAGTGCATTTGAGTTTGATATTTGGGTGCTTAAATAACTCATGATGTTAGTAATAATGTATTCAAATTATAATGTATTTACATGGTAAATTAATGTATTTTTCTATTCACAAAAAATTCAAGTATTTCATAAAAATATCAAAACATCATCCTAACCATTTTTAGATGTTTATAATCCAAAAATGAACTTCATTTTTGAAATTTAATTTTATAAATATGAGAAATTTAATTTTTAATTAAAACCATCATTTAATCCAAAAATACCAGCACTTAAATTATTCATCTCCATTTTTAAGGTACCTAAATTTTATTTACACTTTCATAGGTAAGGTTACCATTCATGAAGGTCATATTACTATTCATAAGGGTAAGATAATATTCATAGGGTTATGTTAATATTCATAAGGGTACATTAAAATTCACCAAAAATTAACCTGATTCTATCAGACTCAAAATATCACCCTGATCGCAACTTGTATGTCTGTTTTTCAAAATTCAAAACACAGAAGTGGAAAATTTATGTTTAATGGATAGGTTATGAATATATCCTATAATAACCAAGTGTTGTATTATAGAGACTCAGTTATTCATGAAATATAGTCTATCTGATGAATTGAAATTATTTAAGAGAAACATACCACAAAATGTTTGGGGTGTTATATTCTTCCCACCTTCGAAAATTTCATCCTGGAAATTAAATCCCTTTAAAAATATGTTTTTATTTATTCTTCATAACATCATTAGGTTCCCACATTTATTCCTCCATTTTATGGGTTCTCCCAAGAACCTTTACTAGAATATTGACCTGATTTATCAAGACTTTCTCTCCAGTGTCAAGAATCTCGATACGCTCTTCATAGTAAGACAAATCAGGTTCTAGATCTATTTCTTCATAGATGAGTACATGTGTTGGTTCTGACATGTATTTATTTAAAAATGACATGTGGAGTGAATTATGAACTTTGGAAAGGCTAGGTGGAATTTCTAAATAGTAATATATAGCTCTGATCCTTTCTAGAATTTAAAATGGTACGACGTACATGGGTCTCAGTTTCCCAATCTTATCGAACCTTAAGTTACCCTTCCATGGAGATAATTTTAGAAAGACCTGATATCCGACATGAAATTCCAAATCCTTTCTCCAATTGTCAGCATAACTCTTTTTCATACTTTGGGCGTCTTTAATATGGGCCTGAATTTTCTTTACCTTTGTAACTGTCCCTTCGATATGTTATGGGCCTATAAGTTTCCTCTCGCTAACTTCAAACCATCATGTTGGAGTTCGACACCTCTTACCATATAATTCTTCATATGGTTCAATTTGAATGCTAGAATGGAATCTATTATTGTAGTAAAATTACACCAAAGGAAATTATTGATCCCACATACATTAAAAGTCAAGAGAGCATGATCTCAAAATGTCTTCAAGTGTTTGAATAGTCCTTTCAGACTGTTTGTCGGTTTGGGGGTGATAATAAGTACTCATATGAAGCTCAGTATCCAAATCCTTCTGGAGAATTTTCCAAAATTTTGATTTAAATCAAGGATCTCGATCAGGAACAATTGATAAAGTTTCACCATGAAGTCTTTCAACTAAATTAATATAAAGCCTTTCTAGGCACTTAAGTGGTAAATCCTCTCTAATAGTAATGAAATGAGATAATTTTGTGAGACGATCAAGAATTACCCATATTGAATTATTCCTTATAAGTTTCCTCAGTATTCTTATGAATTAATCTATTGTGATTTCAACCCACATACATATAGGAATAGGTAGAGGTTTCATAACCCCTCTTGGATGTTGTCTCTCAGCTTAAACTTATTGACAAACTAGACACCTTGACATATAATTTGAAATTTATCGCTTCATGTTATCCCACAAAAAATGTTCATTAATATTTCTATACATCATTGTGATACCAGGGTGTATATAGAAATTTGAGCTAGGAGAATCATCTAATAGTTACATTTTTAGATCAGGTACTGATGGAACACATAACCTCTTCCCCAATTTTCAAGCTCATACCCAAATTCTACCAATCTTCCATCCTTAACAGATTTAATTTTTTTGTATATTTTTATCATTATATTGAGGTATTTTTATCTTCTCTAATAAATATGGTTTATAAATCATTTTCAAGAAGAAATATGTTTCCCATTCCTTAACAATTCCAATATCCATATTTAGTAGATCCATGAAAATTGGATATCTCTTAATCCCCATTTGGGTCAGAAGTCCATGATATTTCCTTTTTAATGCATCTTCCACCTTCGTTTCCTTTCTTGGGTGGTTGTGTATTGAACAATCATAATCTTTGAGTAATTTAAGCTTTCTCCTTTGCCTCATGTTGAGTTATTTCTATGTAAAAATATTTTTCAAACTCTTTTGATCCATATATATCTCACATCTTTCACCATAAAGATAATGTCTCCATTTTTTCAGAGCAAAGATTATGGCTTCTAACTCAAGATCATGAGTTTGGTAATTTTTCTCATGATTCTTCAACTACCTTGATGCATAAGAAATAACTTTATCATTTTTCATAAGGATGCAACTCGTTCCATTCTTTTATTCATCACTTCATATCACAAATCCATCATTTCTAGATGGAAGAGTTAAAATTAGAGAATTGACCAATATTTTCTTCAATTATTAAAATAATTTTATATATTCATTCATTCATACAAACTTAACCCCTTTACGTGTGATCTTCATTATAAAGTTATCCAATATGGTGAAATTATGAACTAAACACCAATAGTAACCTGCAAAACCAATAAAACTACGTAACTCAGTTATGTTCATTGGTGTGGTCCATTCATGGATTGCCTTTGTCTTATCAGGTTCCACTGAGATTTCATATTTAGAGACAATATGGTCAAAAAAAGAAACTGATTAAAGCCAAAATTCACACCTATTAAAACTCCCATATAATTCATTTCATTTAAGTGTTTTTAGAATAATCTGTAAGTGATTATCATGGTCTTCGTAGCTTTTGGATTATACTAGAATATCATTGATAAATACCACATAAAAGTAATCAAGATATTCCTTGAAAACTCTATTCATTAGATTCATGAAAATATAAGGTGCATTAGTCATTAAAAAATTCATTACTATAAACTCTTAATGCCTATAACTAGATCAAAATATTATCTTTTTAATATCTTCATACCTCACACACAGTTGATAATATTTTTATTGAAGGTCAATATTTCTTAAAATATTGGGCTCCATGAAGTTGATCAAATAAATCATAAATTCGTGGCAGAGGATAGTTGTTCTCTCTTATAATAGCATTTATTTCTCTGTAATCAATGTATATCCTCATGGATCCATATTTCTTCTTGACAAAGAGGACAAATTCTCCCCATAGAGAAACACTAAGTTGAATAAATCCCATTTTGATCAATTCCTCTATTTGTTTCTTTAGATATACTAATTCCACAATGGCCATTATATAGGGATTCATTGATATAGGTCTTTCACTAGGAATTAAATCAATAGAGAACTCAACTTACCACTCTAGATGATGTCCAAGAAAATCCTATGGAAATACATTAATGTATTCTTGAACAATAAGTACATCTTAAATTTGAAGATTTCATTCCTCACCCATAGATATTATCTTCTCTTTATCTCCAAGAATTACATTCAGTAGAGATACTGGGGGTGGATCTAGATAAAAATCAATTAGTGAGTTTTCTTCTCTAAATATAAGGGATCCAATATCATTCTCAAACATTGAAACTTTTTTTTATTGAAATAGATCTTCACATTATAATTTGAAAGCCAATTAATATCAAGAATTATATCAAATTAAATCATTAGTATAATGATAAGGTTAGAAACTAAAGCACATTTATGTTTCATGAGGGGGACTAATCGACACATCTTTCTTTAAATGATTAACCCCCTAGAAGTTTTGACTGACAAATCCATTATTAAATAAAATTGGACATGTTTATTTTTCTTAGAAAACTGGGAAGATATAAATGAATGCAATGATCCAGAATAAAATAAAGTATTGGATAAGTTTGAGGAAGAAATTAAAGTACATGCCACCACATCATTGGGAACTTCAACGTCCACGGGTAATCGCATAAGATTTCCCTTTCTCTTGTTTCCTTTTATGAGGAATGTTTTCTTGCACTTAGGACACTAATTTTCATAGTGTCCCATATATCTGCAATTGTAGCATTGAACATCATTTACTTGTATCTTCCCCTGGATTCAGTAGATTGATGACCCTTTCCTCCATAGTTATAGCAAACTCCCATGCCTTTCAAGTATTTCCCAGGATGATTCTTTCCATAGTTCTCTGATAATGGAAATTGCTTCATTCCTTTATTCTTCATTGGCACTTTAGCTTTTCCATGGTTATTATAATTCCTCTTCTTATCTTTATTTCCCTTGAACAAATTTGATCTAGAAAATTCCTTCTCTATTTTGATGGAACTTAATGCAATTTCATCATATGATGAAAATGTTTGAGAATCCAATTCCCTTTGAAGACTTGGCTTAAGACCTTAAAAGAAATGATAAATATTGTATTTTTAATAACATATGTAATCTATAGTATACTCATCTAATCTTGTGATGGTAGCCTCATACTCCGCAATACTCTCTTCTCCCCTTTTCTTTAGGCTAAGTAATTTCCTCTTCATTTTAGTTCTTTGTTAACAAGGGAAATATTTGTCGAAGAATATTTCCTTAAAAGTTATTCATTTCATATCTTCTATTTATTCTTCCTCCATGGTATTCTGGATCAATAACCACCATTGATCAACATCACCCTTGAGGCAATATACTGCTAGTACTACCTTTTCATTTTCATTACATCTTAGTGCCAGAAATATCTTATCAAGGGACTTGATATACTACCCAACTACCACTGTATTAGTAGTCCCACTAAAATATGGGGGGATTATATCATATGAAATAATCTATTACAGATGTAGCATGGTTATTTTTCACATCCTGAGAATGTTTTCCCAATATAGTCATGATCTGATATGCTCCAACATTGATTGTGTTGACTTGCTCAGTGGGAAAATCACTAAATTTTATATGGTATTGATTCCCCTTCTTTTATTAGGATCCATCAATAAACAATTTCATGCACTAAATCAGGTCATATTTCATAATTTATAACTAGAAATCACTTAAGATGATCTAAAAATGTATGCCCAACTAATCTCATAATCATCAACATTATTTATATTCGCTTCTAAATCCATCATAATAGTTTGTAAATAAAATGTGATTTATCTTAATCATATCCCTTGGAAGCATCAAACCAGGTGTGTGGTAAGGCTCATTGTCGTGTACAAGGATACCCTGATTCAAGCCCAAAACTCCCTTTTGATGTTGTTACTCTTAGGTACATATGTACCAGAACCACATCCACTTGTTGTATCCGGACATGGATGTATTTTCTAGGAATACCCACATAATCTTTAATTTACCAAAATTATAGGATGATCTTATATGATTAACCTCAAAGTATATCTTAGGGTTATTTCCTCTAAACAATGTTTCCTAAATCTAGTTTCCAAGGTTGCTGCTAACCTTCCTTTGATACCAACTATAACAACCCAAATCCAGAAGCCCAGAGCTGGTGCATTACTTATTAAATTGGAATGATTAAATGGAATTAAATATCAAAGGAATGACCAGTTTAGTAGTCTTGAGGAAAATATATACTTACATCTACCTCATATTAAATTGGGAAAGGTAAAAAATAGAATACATAATAAAAACTAATAAACTGAATTCCTGAGAACACAATAAATGGTCTCCTTTTCATAACCTGTTAAAGGTAAACAAATAAAAGGGGTGAGATAAAATTCTCAGTAAGGGTTATAAATAGAGTAATCATGAATCAACAACAATATGTCCTGATGAATAAATGAAAAACACATGTCATTAATAAACTGAGAATGAAACTGCATCCATAGATTTTATCATAGTGAAAAACTAAAGTATAGTAATAAAAAAAATGAATAAAGAGAATTATTATTAATTGGATTTCATGTATCTGGAACAAGATACCACTATACCATAGAAATGATTTAATTTTGTGGGTATATACATATTTGATTCTATTTTGGAAATATACTCAAAGGGTTTGTCACCAACTGATTTGTCTCATGAGACTTGTCGATGCATCAAGAGGTTATAATAGCCCCCACCCATCACTGAAATTCCAAATAATTATTTATAAATAGATTTAATACAGTTAAAATATTCCTTCTCAATAACCATATAGAGTATAGGATATAGATTCATCAATATTTCCATATTTAAAACAACATCCCAAATAAACACCGTATGTAAAAGGGTATACGGCTTAAGAAAATAATCACATCCATGAAACCATAATATGGATATATAATATATTTAAATTTTCAAATAAAAAATTATTTCAAAGGGGTATTAGGTACACCGCATAAAAATGATTAAGTGCACAATACCAAGTAAATCACAATGAAATGTAAATCCAAATAAAGTCCCTTAAAACATTGTAATCAATAAAGTTAATAATAATTAATTCAATCACTAAATACCATGAATATAAATAGAATAATGATATTATATATCAAATTTCAGTAAAAATACACCACATACAAGAAATATTTGGCGAATAATGGAAATCTCATAGAAATAAAAGTGAGCTGAGAAACCCCTTACCTTTATCCAGAATGTGTTCTTGATTTATCATAATAACCTGAATAATAAATTTTAGATTCATTAATTAATAAATCTTAGACCTAAAATTCATGTAATTGATTCATTATAAATATATTATGTTCATTCATGGACTTTTTAGGGATTTAATAGGGTCAATTTTATTGTTTTGGAAGTATTTTCTTCCTCGGTTTTCAAGATCGGTTTAGGTGTATTCATGAAGGGAAGTTCATTTGAGATGTGGTTAAACAACCAGAATTGTTAATATATATTATTAGTAAAATTATATATATATATATATATATATATTTAAATGATATTACAATTATTTGGGGTTATATACCATGAGTAGGTCTCATTATATAAAAGTTAATGATAAATGCTTGGATTATCTTTGATGGTTTGTGCATAATGAACTTATTTTGTATTATTATTTTATATTATGATTGTGTAAGGATTACAGAACATTGAATAAGGTAAAATACATATATAATGATATTTTTATACCATTAAAAATGTTTCATGACCAGTCTTGAAGATATTAATAGAAATTGAAAACATGTAATCCTTCAATGTGATAAATTAAAACATTTCAAACGATATATTCACTTTTAGCGTAAGAGGAGGGGGAAAAGAGAGATGATGATAAAATATTACATTAAAATAATAAAATTATAGTTCATGTAAGTTATTTTAATTATCATAGAATTTGAATGTGGGGAGGTGAGGATATAGAAACAAAAGAATGGAACTTGTAAAAGAAATTTAAAGAAAAAGGAAGAGAGGTTCATCTATTGAGTACTCCTCTGTGAGAATCTCTTTAAGGCCTTTTTTTTTGGACCTTTTGTGATACCAGTAGGTATTTTATGTGTAGGGAGGGATTTTGATGTGTATTTGGAAGAACATAGGCAAGGTTCAAATCATGAGTGGTGTGGGAGGAAGCGGGGGTGAGGGGTGGTTTATATAGTGGAGGGGGAGGGTTTTCTTAATATTTTAATCATTAGTTTATTATTTTACCCTAAGACAAGAAATAGTGAGGGTTCCATGACCTATAATTGTAATAAGTGCATGTGAGTTCAATATTTTGGTACTTACATCACTAATGATGTTAGAAATAGTGTATTTAAATTGTAATGTATTTATACGGTAAATTAATGTATTTTACTATTCACCAAAAATTCAAGTATTTTAGAAAAATATAAATAATTCACACTAACTATTTTTTGATGTGTAGAATAAAAAAATGAACTCAATTTATTAAAGTTAATTTTCTAAATATGATAAATTTCATTTTTAATTAAAATCATCATTTAATCAAAAAATACCAGCACTTAAAATATTCATCTTTATTTTTAAGGTGTCTAAATTTTATTTACGCTTTCATGGGTAAGGTTACCATTAATAAGGGCCGTATTAATATTCATAAGGGTAATTTAATATTCATAAGGTTATGTTACTATTCATTAGGGTAAGTTACTATTCACTAGAAATTAACTTGATTCTATCAAACCCAAAATATCTCCCTGATCACAACTGTGTATGTTCGTTTTTTAAAATTCAAAACACAGAAGTGGAAAATTTAAGTTTAATGGATATTTTATGACTATATCCAATAATAAATAGGGTTTTTATCACAAAGACTCAATTATTAATGCAATATAGGCTGTCTAATTAATTTAAAGTATTTAAGAGAAACGTGCCACAAAATGATTGGGGTGTTATAACCTGCTTGTTAACTTGGTATACAGAGACATTGGTTGCAGAGAACTTCTGTATATGAATCATATAGGATTTAGTATTTTAATTTATTTCTTGAGTTATCTCACCATATATATATATATATATAATAATCTAACCATGTTACATCTTGATTAAACATTCAATATTCCTCTGTGATGACAGCCATCATGGTTAATGAATCTGGATCTTGATTATTGGAGTCAGTGCCCTAGAACCAACTTGTATATACCTTATGATAACTTTTATTCATGGTTTTTAATATTAATAAACTAATTATCTCATCATGTTTTTATTTTGAGTTACATAGTATGGGATAATGTCTTAAGAGCATCTATCACACTAAAAGGTCATAGCAATGCCCCACTATGATGAGAAACTAGAAATGATACAAAACTATTCTTGAATATATTTTATATAGTGGGATGTTATCATTAAAGGGACACAAATGATACATGATATCATGGGAGTAGACTCATAGGATTTTGAGGAACCTTCTTTGGGTGTACACCCTCGTTAATATCCAGTATGACATTATGAGAATGAGACCCACCAGTAGTGAATCCACACTTCTATGTGTCATTCGATGTTCCTATATGAAGACATGTATATTGTTCTTTAGTCTTTAATATTATTATTAAATAGTATTATGAGTTTCACACTTATAAGTATTGATGAAAACCATGATGATAGATTTTTGCAGTGAAGTAGGATATGTTAGTTGTGTCATGAGTAATATTACATTAATGAATAATGTGAGAAATGATTTGTCCTTATATTTTAATGGAAGTTGATATCTCAGTCCATTTGATGGAAATGATATAGCTTAAATAAATCCATATACATGGTGTTCTATATGAATTTTTGAATTTTGGTACGTCAATGAAAGAGACATCGAGCACATGGGTTGATCACACTGGCATAGAACCTGTGTGATTTGAGATATCATGATAAAGGGATCATAATACACAGTAAGTGTCTATATGAGGTGACATGTCATTAAGACATTAAATTCTATCTTTATGGGTGCCTTGGCGTGTTGCTAGACACTAATTTTTGAGTTTAGGATGCTTCTCCTAATGCCACTGAGAAAGAGGGCTAGAGTGTTAACTAAGTGTATCCAAAATCTCTGTTAAATAATATATATTATTATTTATTATTTAACAAGTTGAATAAAAATTATTCTCGTACATGGTTTAATAATTATCTGTGTATGATTGATCACATATAAATATTTATTTTCTATTTATTAAATATAATATTTATTTATTTATTGGTGAATAATGCAGTGGTATTTATTTAATAAATAAATTGTCATTATTCAGGGTCTGATATATATTATGAAGGAATGAAAGACCGAGTTTTTAGGTCCGGTGAGAAATAATAAATAATAAAAATTATTTGATTGAATAATATTTAATTATTATAGGAAAGTTAAGGGAATGTCAAGAAATAATTATATTATTATTATTATTTGACATGGTGTTTCACTAGATTAAATAAATAATTAAGGGCACTATTGAAATTATATTATTTTAACACTAGTGATATATAAACTCACTTATGTTATTTTTTCATTAATCCAATTCAATTGTCTTGGTTGTGCACAATATATTTGGAGAATCCTCTAAATCCTAAAGTTCTACATTATCCACAAACTATACTAAGAATGGAGAGCAATTATCCTCCCTCAGATTAAGGAGAATTATTTGGAAGCAATTCTCTAAGAGATCAAAGGCAGATGACACAAGTGCAAGGATCTGTCGTGCTAGCACATGGAGATTCCATTAGCGAAATTTAAATATTTTTGGAAAATGTGTGGATCACCGCTAGAGGAAATCTACACATGGTCTCTACAACACAATGATGGTGGACCGAAAATCTGCATCGCAGATCCATCAATGAAGAAAGAATTCCAACAAATGTAATTTTTTACTTAATTAAATTAATTATATATAATATGTGATGATCCACCCTTTAGTTCCAGTGTGATTACCCTTGTCTGATCTTATTGATCCAATTCCATAGATCACATTTTTATCATCGTATAGATCATGGATAGGCCATTAATCATGGAAAAAAATAAATTTTGGGCACTGCCCATCACATGCTTCCACTATGCTTGAAACTAGCAATGATGAAAATGAAATTATTGATGAGGCCTTAGTTCAGGGTCAATTTTGTAAGATTTTTCATCCAGGTGAATATGTAGTAGCACCCCCACCTACCAAGTTGAAGATCATACCAACAGGTAAGGATTATGATATATGTAGGATTATCAAACTCAATGAGTTTGAGCACCAGAGGTCGCTGAGGTTCCACAGTGATAAAAATTATCAGGGGGAGGAGGATTGTCTAGAGTTAGTGATATGTATTTTCATTACTATCTGGAAAACAAATGATCAGGTGGTTTCACTGACATCTAGTCATTTCTATGGAGTACTTGGGTACTGGTAGAATCTAGTTACACATATGTATGATGAGTTGACACTCTCATAGGCTAAATTCAAACAACTATTTTGTGAGGATTACTGCCCATCATGATTGCACTTAGTTTGGATTTAGGAGATTATAGAGCTTCATTAGGGAGGGATGACAGTTTCTGTGTATTATTCAAGATTTTAAGACTTTATGCAATACTCCCTCAACATGATTTAGGATAGTAACTTCTAGTTGTAGAAGTTTTAGTAGGATCTCTACAGAGAAAACTATTCCAGTTTGGTAACCCCATGCATTCTCAATTATACCAAAGTGGTGGACCCAATGCTGGTGATAAAGATATTCTTGTTCGAGGGGTTCCTTGAATTTAGAGATGGTAGTAGGAATCATGGGGATGGGCCATCTAATATATCTAGTGGGTGCTAAATGATAGGATCTTGGCGTAGGAGACCCCCCATGACCAGACTCATACATATGGTCATATAACTTAAGGACCTCATAGAGGACTAGGGAAGACAAAAGAGGGGTGGTTCTATGAATATGAGGGGTGATTTCACATGGAACATGATTTTCCAACTAGATCATCTAAGGAGGGAAGGAATATAGAAGAATAATCACCATGATAGAGGAAGTGTTGTGATCACTGGTCTCCTAGGTGATGGAAAGGTGTCCACTAGGGTGGAGGATCTATAATATGAGAAATAAGGGCTCTAGGAAGAGGAGATTTGGGTGGTGGGAGATGATATGAGAACTTTACACCACCCCCAACACCAAAGAGGCCCATGTCAGGATCAGGGAGCTAGCGGTCAAGGTCAAGGACAATTGCAGAATATGGATGTGTATGACCTAGTATCACAAGATATGATTAGAGGTACAAGTTTTGTTTATTATACTATTTATTTAGTATTAATATACACATGTGTGAGTCATTCCAAATCTATTTACACCAGGTGTGATATTTGGAGCCCCCAGTTGAGGATTTACCCAATAACATTATCTTGAGGTTCCTATGGGGAAGGCTTCTTCTATATATTTTTATCTACCCGCAGTGAGATATATCACTTAGTGGAGAGTGGTTATCATGGGACCTTTTGGTCATCATGATGAGAACTTATTATATCATCTTGTGTTTAGACTGGTTGTCCATAGTCCTATCCCAGATTGATTTTCACTGCAGGTGAGTCAGATGCCTTCATATCAATGGGACAAGATTCCCCTATGAGGATAATAGAGATCTCATAGTAGGGTGAGTGAGTTTTGTGACCAGGAGGCTGCACCCCATTACCCATCAGTTGGTGATTGTATCCCTTGGTGTAACAAGATCTTCAGCCATCTTGATTCTTTCAATCATGGAGGATTTTATGGATGTCTTCCTTGAGGATGTTATAGAACTACCTCTCATACGGTAGATGGATTTTTTCATTTAATTACACCTCAGGACTACTCTGATATTTTCTACAGCATATTATATGGCCTGTAAAGAGATATAAGAGCAGTATTTTTAGTTGGATGACCTTTAAGAGAAGAGTTTTATCAGACCCAGTGTGTCCCCCTGGGTAGCTCCGGTGTTTTTCGTGAAAATGGAGGACAAAATCCAACAACTAAGTGTAGATTATTTCAACCAAAACTAGGCCACGATAAATAAAAAATACCCATTTTCCAAAGATTTATGACCTCTTTGATGACTTACAAGGTGATAGTTGGTTCTCAAATAATGATCTAAGGTCTAGCTACCACTAGTTGAGTATTCGCGAGGTAGATATTCATAAGCTATAATTATGATATTTCTATAGATACTATGAGTTCCTAATGATTCCTTTCAATGTGATTAATTCCACCACTATATTTATGTCTTTGATGAACCGTATCTTCTACCTTTACATGGACTGATTTTTTATTGTCTTCATTGATGACATAATCATATACTCCGTGTTAGAGGAGGATCATGAAGAGTACTTAAAGATGGTCCTAGATTTTCTTTGGGAGCACCAAATTTATGGTAAGCTCTCGAAGTTCCAGTTATTGATCCAAAAGGTTCACTTTATGGGGAATTTCATTTATGGTCATGGATTAGTAGTGTACCAAAAAACGATATATGCAATTCTTTCAGGGGAACCACCAAATTTTGTGTCGGAGGTGTGAAGTTTTATTTTATTAGTGTGGTACAATTGGAGGTTTATGGAAGACTTATATAGGATTAGAACCTCTTTGAATATATTGATGTGGAAAGGGTACCTATTTACATGAACTAATTAGTTCTGAATATCCTTCAAGGGGTTGTGGTTGTGGTTGATGATTGATCCTATTTTGAGTCTACTGGAGGAGGGCATGAAGTATATAGTATATTACGATGCCTTTAGAGCTAGTATTGAATGTATTTTGACATAGAGATAAGAAGTTATTGCATTTGGGTCAAGGCATTTGAGACCCCATGATAAGAACTACATGACTCACAACCTAGAGCCAGCAGTAGTAGTCTTAATTATAAGGATGTGGAGGCACTATCTTATAGGAAATTGCTTTATTGTTTACTCGTATCATCAAATTCTAAGGTATGTATTCACATAGAGATACCTAAGCTAGAGATAGAGCTACTGGTTGGAGTTCCTACATGACAATGACTTTGACATAGTTTCTACTCGTGGGAAGGGAAATATGGTGGTAGATTCCCTTAGTAGAAAGTCTCGGGCTTGTTTGGTTCAAGAGGTTTTATAGAATATGGTTTCCTTACAGTTGACCCTAGTGGAGGGAGAGGGTGCAACGTTTCTCCAGTCAATGACATAGACTCCTACACTACTCCAATGTGTAAGAGATTCATAGTTGGGAGATATCATCTATGAGTTCTTAAATGAAAATATATCCTCAAGAGATTCACCTGATGGAATTTCTTGAAAGAGTTAATCACATCATCCTTTTCTTGGGATAGACGATGGTCCCCATCATGATGTGTGAGGATTTTGTGAGAGAGTTTCACACATATCCTTTCGATGTACATTTCATTGTGGGGAAGATGTACAGATACCGTCTATGGTAGTTTTTTTGGATGACATGTGACAGAGAGTGGTTGAGTTCATCTCAGGGTACCTCACCTATCCATAGGTGAAGGTTGTGCATTAGATTTTAGAAGGTTTATTACAGTCCCTAGAATTTTTAAAGTGGAAATGAGATGACATAACCAGTGACTTTGTAATAATGATTACACGAATAGAGATAGGCCATGATTCTATCTATGTGATTTTTGAATAACTCACGAAGTCATCTAACTTCCATTCTATTAGGGAGAAATGTTTTTTATAGAGTTTGGGGAAGTTGTAAATACAGAAGATCATTCAACTTCAGGGGGTTACCTCGATGACTATCTATGATTGGGATGTGTGATTCATACCACAATTATGGAGAGGCCTATAAGATGCATTCAAGATCCATATGAGGATGAGTAAAACTTTTAATCCCAAGATAGATGGTAATTCTAAGCACACTATCCTAGTGTTGGAGGATATTCCAAGGTCTTGAGTGTTATACTTTTATGAATATGGGAGGATCACTTTCCATTGGTAGAGTTTTTGTACAATAATAGATTCTACTCTAGTATCTCTATGAAACCTTTCAAGTCCCTGTTTGGGAGACCCATCATGTAACCCTTATGATGGACTGTGATCAGTTAGGGATATCTTTTCTAGCTAAAGATAGTGCAGGTGATGATAGAGAAGGTCCAGGTCATCCGTGAACAGATGAGGAAAACTTAGATATGGGAGAAATATTATGCACATTGACATCATTGACCCTTGGAGTTTGATCAGGGACACCACATTTTCCTGGGATTCTCCCTATAGAAATTATTTTAATGGTTCGTATGAGGATTCAAGATATCCTCATGGATTATTGGGATTTTTGAGATCTTATAGAGTGTTAGTGAGGTTTCTTACCACCTCTCACTACCTCCATAGTTAGAGCAGGTGTGTGATATATTCCATGTTTAATGGTTAAGGAGATATGTGCATGAACCCATGTACATTATTTAATGTGGTGAGCTAGACATCAAGGATATATCCAGTTTAATGGAAAAACTTTTGGAGATCAATGATCAGAAGGATAAAACCCTATATAGATGGACCATCCCTTTAGTTTGTGTGTTTTTGCAACACAAGAGCATGCATGAGAGATCTTGGGAGTAGGAGTTCCAAATGCAGGATTAGTATCCTGGAATTTTTGTTTAATTTTTCTTTTATAAAATAAAAATCATTAAGGATAGAATAATATTGACACCCTATTTCTCCTTTTAACAATTTAAAATACATCTAGTAATATTTTTGGATCCAGGCCCTAAGACGATGTGTGGTTCTGAGGTCTGATGTGCCCAAAAATAATTTTACAACAATATTAGATATATTGTATATCATACAAATATGACCATTTATAAATAATGGGATAACTATTAAATGAAGTATAAGATAAAAAATTTTGTATCATGGTTGAATTGTGAGGTTTACCCTAGGTGCGACCTAATTTTGGTTGGTATGAGGAATTCAGATAGAGAGAGCATTGGAGGGTGTGTTTAAATTAAACTAATTGATTAATTAAATTATTTAATTTAAATGATCTAATCTCTAATACATTATAAATATGATTTTACAGAGGATATACAAGGATAGAAAAATATCTCTGGGATCTTTGAGAGGAGGATTCCACCTTCTATCTTTGGCGAATTGAAATCAGACCACAACAGACCTTTAGATCAAGGCGAATTGTGAAAAAAAACGCAATAGATATTCTTCATTCATTTCACAAGACGTTCTTCATCAATGAAATATCAAAATATAGGTAGGAATCATTAATTTTGTTTGTATCCCTCTTTATTAAACTATTTAATCATGGATTATCAACCTTTTTTTGTTGATCTATGATTCTTGAAACCTTTTCATGCACCCTTGTCAAATTAAATTACTTAGTTATTTTTCCTTAACCCCAAGGCATGATTCTCACCCAATATAACAAAATTAGGATTATTTTTACAATAAATCTTGGACAATGATTAATCCTCATTTTTATTGTGATTTTCTACTAATTGTTCATCGTATACTACATTGTTGACCTACAGGGCCACTGTTTGACATTTCCATATGGGTACGAGCATGATCAGACCACCGAATTTGCGGTGGAGTTTTGTGGGATGAATGGATTGATGAATAATGTATGGATTCAGATATATTTCAAGATATAGGTGATTCCAAAATGGATCGAGAATCTAGTAAGGCAATGGGTGATGACTTGAGATGCAGTGGTGCACGATGGTACATTTGAGCTTCGAGCGATGAACCAAATATCTTATTTCTAGTTAATGGATGGTCGAAAATGATGGATAGAGTTGTTTTTATTTTATTTTTAGTAGCTTCCTCATGTGATTTTGGGAGGTAATGGAAGATTTGGGCTCCACGTAATGGATCCAACTTTCTATGAAAAGACACGATCACACACAGTGAAATCATAAGAACATGCGGCGTGTAGCACCCTTAATGCATCCAATAGGGTTTCTAGGTGAGTTAAATATCACATGCCATGTATGAATCCCCCCCACTATTTCACTTAGTATTTAAGATGAAGTGTGTAATCTGGGAGTACACAAAGATGGGAATGACCAGGAACACTACCAATATGCACAGGTATGACCACGGTACATGGACACATCCATGCTACACGAACCCGTCATGGAGAACGGGCAGGTTCCCAAGTGGATGAGGCATGCTGTGTAGTCCCCTTACATTCTGTGTAGGTATATGTGGTTAGTAATACATGTATATAAAGGGACACAAGCAATAAGTAGGATGGGGCTACATTTTGTGTGGGTCCCCTTACATGTTGTCTACCCTCCCTTTTGAGGAAAACTATACCACTCGTGACTCCTTTTTTTGGATTGATATTTTTTTCCTATGAATATCTCGTACTAAGTGTTTCTATATGTCGAACATGATTTTGTAATTCATAGTAAATTTTCAGATATGATTCAAGATGTTATGAGTGTGATGCTTCTTTAGGTGATGCTCAATGGAGATAGTGATTAGGCATGATCATTAGACCGAATGGCCCGAAGGCCTTCATTTTTATAATTTTCGATAATCCAACTTTAAAGGGATGATGTGGAACCCTTACAAGGCCCAAAGGATCAGAGATAATTAAATGATCCATAGGTATTAGAGGGAATTACCCAGACAAGACAACTTGGAACTGCTCCTCCCCAGCAAATGTCCTGATGATCAGCACTCCACCTTCACAGGGCTAGTCAGCTATCTATCCTATGAAAAGATACATAGGCCCATTATCGATGGAAAATTTGTACCCTCTCATTCTTCCAATTCCGGTTATCTCGGATCTAGTGAATGTGGCTACCCTTAATCCTCATCTAGATATTTTTCCCTTGTAGTCTGACTGGTACGTCTACATAATTAGGTGTCCCGAAGGCCTTGGGGTGGCCCAAAGGCCTTAAGGTGGCCCAAAGGCCTTGAGAGACAACTGGCCCGAAGGCCTTGGGTGGCCCGAAGGTCTTATAGGACCCGAGGCCCAAACTAGTGGCCCGAATGAATAAGGGTGTGGGTTCTCTGACTACTGAGTGGTCGTCACTAATGAACTAGGGAGTGGTTCCTATACCAACTAAGTGGTATCCCTAGTTAACTAGGTAATGAGTCATCTATCTACTAAGTGGTACCCCATTTTCGATATGGAATGAGTCCTCTTTACAATGAGTGGTACCCCTATAACAGTAGGGCATGGGTTCTCAATCAACTGAGTGGTACCCCCTATCTAATTAGATAACAGGTCCTCTATCGACTTAGTGGTACCCCTATGGAATTAGGGTGAGGGTACTCTATCTACTGAGTAGTACCCCTATTGGATAGGGTGAGGATCCTCCTTACATTGAGTGTCACCCCTAGATGCACTATAGAACATGTCTTATACTTGAATATTGTTCCCCCTTGACTATGTAAAATAATGGAAAGGTGTGGGTCCTTAACATGATTTCTTCTATAGATAGACATGAGAGATGTTGGGCATCATTGATGGACACTTGGAACTATTGTAAATCCTTCCTGGGATGGTTTTTGAGATGGTGATCACCCTTCTCCCTCATTAGGGTTTCTTTTATTGAGAATGTATATATATATATATATATCTGTATCCATGTTGTTGTATTTTGTTACTACCTTTCTATGTGTTGTTTTTTATATTTTTATTGTGTCTCTTACTGTTCCTGCTTCAACTTTGGAGGCATCTTACTGGGTATGCATATACTCACCCCTAAAAGGGATATTCCCACACGTGTCATGTCTTATGAAGATTACATATTGGTCAGAAATGATTGTAGAGAAGCATAGGAATACATAGTGCATTAGACAGGCTCTCTCAACATTTTACGTTTCCAGTTTTGTCAGGTTGGGACATCTTTATGGTTGAGCATGTTTTACCCCCTTTTTCTTTTTAGATTAACCTATTATAATCTTGTACTCCCTAGAGGTTTTAAATGAACAATTTATTCTCTAAATGTTTCATGTTTTATTTTTCCTCCACACTTCTACATGTATATGGTCAGGTGTGTGAGTGTACAAGTACATTAGGAAAATTCTTCCCATATTAGTTATGCCTTTCGGTGCTTGTCTCCAACCCATAGCCTATGGAGGCAGGCTTGGGGTACTTGAGGCTTAAGCAACATTGGGTCAGATCATGACAATAAATATGTCATACACTCATTTAAATATAAATTTTTATGATATTTTAGGTCTTTATACCTTGATTTATTACTTATACCTTATTTTAGCATTTATTGTGGTCACCATGTTTTACCTTGGTAATTTATTTTTTATATATAAAATAGAAATAAACCTTATTAAATATTTTAGATATGTTAATTTAAAATATGAAATCCATTTTATTTTTTTTCAATTTCTAAAATTTAAAAAAAAAATTTAATATAAAAAACACATAACTTGAAAAAAAAACAATTTTTAGTATAATTGTATTTTTAGGCATAAAAAAATTATTTTAATTAATTTCCTAGTAAAAATAATTAAATGAATGTTATTTTATTTATATTTATTATCAATTAATTTAATTAAATTAATTATTCAATTGTGATAAATTTTGTCTATTAAGATAAAAATACATAATATATTAAAATATTTAATTCTTTGAAAATACATCTTCTTGATAGTAAATGATTTAATTCTTATTTTTTAAAATTGATTTCTTATTTACTAGGCATTAATAAACACCTTTTTATTAACAAAAATATTTTAAATGTATTTTACAATTAAATTTTATAAAAAATCTATATAATATAATGATAATAAATATATAATTTATTAAATTAATAATTACAAGTTTATATCATCTTTAATTCTACTTATAAAACACTTAATTTCCTCAAGAAAATATCTAAGGGTAAGATGAACAATGGTGGAATCAAAGGGTTGTGATTTATATGGAATGTATCTAATAGTTATTTCCATGGGAATTAAATTGTCCTATATATTATTGAGATCAAGCATTACTTGTTGAAGTTTTGACTGGGCTCGGTTTAGAGAAAACCCTAGTAAAGATACCTCCTTTACAAGCTCAGAAAAAAGAGTCTTAAGGAAGAGTCCCATTTTTAATGTCATTTCTTATTATTTATACATAGATTTCATAATATGATTACTTCTGTTTATACTCATCAATTCAATATCTATTTTATAACAGTAAAATTTAATAATTAATATTTCATCTCAATAATATATCATGTTTTATTTTAGTTTGTTTTTTCAGGTGATACAAGCTATTCAATATAGTATTAATCTAAACTAAAAATGTATTCTAAAATCTCTATGTGTTATAATATATCTCTATGTCCAAGACATCAAGTGACTACGAGACATAGAATATATCAATATCATATAACCAAATCATACATTTTTTATTTTCAATGTATAGACAGGCCATACAGATGAATACATCACATGTTATTCACCCAAGAAGATGAGAACATCACATTACCCTTATCCAATTAGATAAACACATATTATTCCACTTATCTAGGTGTAAGCATATACTCCCTAAATCTATATCAATTGAGTCCCTATATGTTATAACTGTTATATAAGAGGAAAAAATCAATCTTAGTTAAACCTCAACCAAAGAAATGATCACCAACATACCTTGGTGGGTTTTGGAGGGGATAAATCTTATCCAAATATAGCATAAAAAATCAACCACATATTTTTCCATAGGATATTTATATTATTATTTGACTAAATTATATAAATGAAAAATAAATTACCTTTTATCCATTGATTCTACCTATCTAAGATTCACCGCATGAGATTGATAGTGATACTATAGAAAAAAACAATAAGATCCATCCCCCTATGATATCCATAGGCTTTGTGAATATACCAATTCTTATAAAGGATATCCTTTAATCCATGGTATACTAGAACCACGTTTAATGGATTGAAGAAAATGAGAGTTAAAGTGATAATCATCTTATGGAGTTTCTATGATAGAGATGACACACTTTGACGAAGAATTGAACTTATTTATATTGCCTTATTTCATACATCATTAGGAATGAAATGTTTATCTATATCTATGAAGAATTTCTTAAATTTTAAATTATTGTAACACATTTCAGTGTACAGTTCAATTCTAATAATGGTTGGTTAACATTTAAATGATCATTATTGATTTTAAAACTAATAAAATTAAAATAATATGATAATAAAATCAATAATGATAGTATAAAGTGGAAGAAATAATGATTCCCAATAATTATTTAATAACCCACACATTACAATGCACTAAACCGTGACATACTAACACTCAATATTCTATAGTGTATATCAGAACACACCACGACTTGGTAAAAACATCACATCATGGTTTGACCTTTAGTGCATATTTTTCTCATTCACAACCAATATACAATTAGCTTAGCCCTAAGGATGGAGTAAACATGTATCAAAGAATGAAGGTTATCATAATAGGTTTTTTTTCTATCCTCATGTAATAGGGATTGAATATGAAAAATGAACCCCTAGTATAATAAGGACATAGTTTATGAAACTCCTGGAGGTATATGTAGTGGTCCATCGAACATCCAAAACTATTTTTGTACCTTATGAGTTAATTAGACATCTCTATATGAATACCAACCCATGATAATCATGATATGTTTTATAGGTGTCTAATTATACTTATTAGGCATAGAAAAATGATTAAGAATCCCAAAAAAATATCTCTTTTCATTGATAAATTAAAAACATGTGTATTAGAAATGAATAAAAAATATAAATGTGTACCATACACTAATGATTCATTGAATCATTATCCGTCCATATTTGTATGGTTTGATGAAGATTTATGGAGTGTAAATCAAAGGACTCCCACCTTCGAAGGTATCAATGGGTTAATATTAATCATTAAATTCTTGAATGGAACTATCAATACTCCAAAACATGCTAGTACCTCATGAAGAAAATGAGGTAGGGGAAAGAGATATTTGGGAACTTGGGTGTTTTGGCTAAGCTAAAATAAACAATCACACACACACAGACAAATACACACTATTGTTTCATGGTAGTGGGTTCTTTATAGGGCCCTTAAGGATGCTTCTAGAGCACTCATTCATTAATTAATTCATTGTAACATATGATTTAATGCCTCAACCAACTCATGCATCACATGCTTTAATGAATCTTCCACACATTACATATTATGTAATGGTTCTTTAAATGAAAAGAAACATGGGTAGATCACAATAAAATGTTAATTTTCATTTTCCCTATCGATTATAGGATGTTATGTGTATGTGGTACCTTAAAAATACATAAAAAATTATTCATATGATATAATATAATAATATAATATGATTCAATGCGGCAGTGTCATGAAATCACATTTCATGTCTTACAATATCAATATATCACATTATATGCAATGGAAATCATGAAATTTTGAATTTACATTCAATAGGGATATAATATCTTATGATATACTTATATAATAGACTATAATATAGGATAATATTATCACATACACACTATAATTTGGGGGATATCACAGTCAAATAATTACATGTTATCATAATCTGTAATACTATATGATGACCCTTGATTCGAGATAACATAATGTCATTCTTTGAATTGTTAATTATTATTTAATTTCATGTGATATATACAGCCAACGTTAAAGAATGTCAAATTTAATATTTTCATTTTTATAACATGATACATTATATATAGTCTTAAAATCCTTTAATAATATCAACAATACTATATATAAGAGTCCATATAATCATATATCATATGATAAATAACTAGAGTGACCATATATTTGCTACATTTTAAGGTTTTATTAACCAAATTACATAACTACATAATTCCTACCACATATATATGTGACCATCAAATAAATATTTTCATTTAACCCCTTTAATGGGTTAATATCTATGAAAAATATTCATTGAACAATGGTGATATTAGTATTTATAATCCTCATACTCAAAACATTATACATAATATTTGACCCTCTTTACTTTGAAACATCCAATGTTACAATGTTAATACATTTTATTATCTTAAATTCCTTGAACTTTTATAAGTTCATAATCATTATCTTTAGAAATTTTCTATTTAAAATTTATTACAACTTTTTTTGTATGGTCATTATTTATCAAAACATAAAAATATAATTTAACATATAAAGTGAAATTAACATGAAATTACCAAATATTATAATTTAACTATTTCATTTTTAATTTTTCCATGTTCAAACAAAATATTTTTATCCTCTTAGAAATTATATTTTCTCTAAAATATATTTCTAATGAAAAAAATAGTTTTTGTTAGGAAATAAATATTATATATTCCCTAGTAATATTTAATAAAAAAAATATTAAGAACCATATCATATATGATATTCTATGTGTTTTTTTGAAATATTTAGAAAATATCATTTATTCTTTAAAATATGTCATTGTAAGGGAAGGATCATATCCCTTATATTTTAAAAAATAACTTGGATAAACTATTTTATTCTTTACAAAACTTTAGAGACCCATTTTTTCCCTATAAGCCTTTAGAATATTTCTACATATATTTCCAGAGACAGGCACTAAGACGGCATGCAATTCTGAGGCCCGGTGTGCCCAGAATAAATTATACAAAAATATTAAGTTTTTTTGTACTATTCACAAAATGGAAATGGGATATCTCTTAAACGATTGATCATATCAGTAATCTGAGACCACTGTTGGGTCAAGAATGTAGTTTTTACCCTAAACACGACATAAATTATGTCGGAACGGGATGTTCGTACCCCTCGATCGTCAACGGTAAGTTAAATGGATGAATTAATTTATTAATTCAATAATTTAATTACTCAAATCCCAATAAATTGCAAATGGTAACTTGGATTGGAATTACAAGTCCACGGTTGAGTTTGGAGAATACTATTTACCCTATGAAGGGTATAACCTTTGTCAGTGCATGGTTACTATGAGAAAAGTCACATAGGGGGGAAATCATCATTTTGTAATAACAACTTAATGATTTGTATCCCTAGAATTCTTTTCAAATAACTTTCAAAAAAATCCTCAGAATGGAAATCCAGGACTTCCATTAAGGTAGATTCAGTTCCACCCAAAGAGGATAGTATCAATGTGTACTGGATGAGTCCCTCTAACTTGTGAGTTCATAGTGGGGCTGTATAGTGAAGTGTCAGAGCAGGTCTTGGATTTTCTAGTGGGGATTTTCTGTTTAACCTCCCTTTTCTTGAGGTAACACTAGTGGGTTTGGTAGAGTGTATGTTTTGGGTATTACTCTCCTTCCAAGAGGGGAAAAGACAGGTGGGGTATGCCACATGATTTCCATGTCTAGACTCTTATAGTTGGATAAGTTTTCTCACCTTACCTATTCATTTGTACCTTGGGTGGCCAACATCAATCTTGATATTATTATAAGGTACAACTCGAGGTGATGGACACCCCATAAACAAAACTACACAACTCACTATGTATTTTGCTCAGACCACCAGTGTCTCAGGTGCATCTTCACCTATAGATACTTGAACATGAGTTGATAGTGCTAGTTGAAATTCCTACAGGACTATGACTTTGAGGTAGTATATTCTTCAGAAAGTGGTAGTGTTGTAGTAGATTCCCTTAGCAGAGAGTCCCAGGCTATCCAGGTGCAGTAAGTTTCATAGTAGTTATCTTCCCTGCAGTTGACCCTATTGGAGTAGGAGGGTGAAACTTTTCTTTAGTCGGCCGTGTTGACTCCTTATCTCCTGGAGAGTGTAAGAGAGTCTCTGTTGTGATGCACTAAATGTGAAACCTTGCATGACTAGATATCCTTGGGTGTTTCACCAGATGGATATTTTGATGGCTGGAATCACGAGACCATGTTTTAGGAACAAACTGTGATTCTGGTCAAGATTTGGAATATAAAGGTTCAGCTGGGGAAGTCCCTCGAGTTTCTTCCGGTCGTTCATAATTGTGCAAGAGATGGTGAGGTTTCCTAACACCTTTCCCTACCCTCCCAATAGTAGGAGTGGGTGCACTATGTCTTCCACATGTCAAAGGAAATGATATATATGTGTGTTCCTATGAATGTCATCAAAATTAACAGACTTTATGAGGATGAACCATCCCTTTGGTTCACATGTGGGGCCAACATGGTGTGGTGCATGCCTTCTTGGGAGTGGGAGATCCAAGTGTGAGCTTAGTATCCTGTTTTTTTTTTTCTAGTTTTTCTTTTTGGGGATGAAAATATTGAAGGGGGATGATGTAGAGACCCGGTTTTTTCCTCGTAATACTTTAGAATATTTCTATATATATTTCTAGATCCAAGAGCTGAGACGAAGTTCAATTCCGAGGCCCGGTGAGTCTGGAATAAATTATACAAAAATATTACGTGTTTCTATACTATTCACAAAACAGGAATGGGATATCTCTTAAATGGTTGATCAGATCAGTAATATGAGACCACTTTTGGGTCTGGAATGCAGTTTTTACACTAGAAGCATCATAAAGTATGTCAGCACGGGATGTTTGGACCCCTTTCTCGTTAACGGTATGTTAAATGGATGAATTAATTTATTAATTCATTAATTTAATAGTTCAAATATAAATAACACCCAAATGGTAACTTGGATCGGAAATCTGAGTCCATATTAGAGTTTAGAGCATGTTGTTTACCCTAGGAAGGGTGTAACCTTTGTTGGTGCATGGCTGCTATGAGAAAAGTCACCCAGGGGAAAAATCGTCATTTTGGAATAACGACTTAGTGATTTTTATCACTGGAATATTTTCAAATAACTTTTGAAAAAAGCCTCAGAATAGCAATTTGAGACAATCGTTGAGTTCAAATTGGGTAGTTTAACCGAAGTGTGATATAAAATGAGAGGGCATGACATTTTCAGATTCCTCACTAAGCGGGTTTTCTATAAATAGAAAAATAGGAGTTTGGAGTTAGGGTTCTCCTTTCTCTCTTCTCTCTCTATATATATCTCTCTCTATGTCTCTCTCTCTCCTCTCAAGGCCATTTTTCAACATTTTTCACCATTCTTCTCCAGATCGAGGAGCGAACTCCACCGGATCGAAGCGAGTTTTCAGCAGGTGTGTCGCCAATGAAAAACGACCGAATCGAGGTAGGATTCAGGTTAATTTTTCTCCCCTTCATTTTATTTCTTAGTTTTAATCAATTCATTGTTTAAATTATAATTTAAGAATTCAGATGATGTCCAAACGAACACAGACATCATCCGAGACCCATTCTAAATCTTTTTCTTGGGCGTTCTTTGTCCAATGTCTTAGACACGCCAAAACCTTGATAAATCGAAGAGCGAGGGGTGGAGCTATGAAGGCCTCACCCTAAGGACCCAGAATCTGGATTCAGAATCAAAATTGGACCTATGATGATGTCCCGGTGGTCCATTGGAGGGACCACCGAAGTAGGTGGTGGCTTCGCAATGAAAGAGTGGAGGCGCCGGTGTAGCCGAGGATGTAGCGCAGAGGTGTTGATGGTGTTCGGGGGTTGCGAGCTCAAGAGAGGCGACGCCAGACTCTGGTAAGCAGAACAAGGAGGCCAGAGTGTGAGGGATCTGGTAATGTGGGGTTGGTGCAGTGTGTGGCAAGCTGGGAGCACTGGGATAGTGTAGTCTCTTGGTGTTGGAACACGCAATAGATGAGGTCGGGGTTTCAGGCAAGGGAAGAGGTGGTGGTGTGGCGCACCACGAAGGCATAGCTCAGAGGGAGTCCGAGAGACGTGGGGCAGTTTTCATGTTCATCTAGGGAGGATCCTAAGGCGCTGACCTTGGGGGAAATGAGAAGGCAAGCACTGGCATAGAGTAGGAGAGAGATCGGCCCCCATGGGTGGTTGGTGTCGACACGGGCCGCAGTGAAATGGAGTGGACCTATGGCTGAGATACGGGCCAGTGGATCGGACCAGGTTGGCTAGGGCGGGAGGACCCAGTAGAGGATTGTCCGACCAAGTGGGTCAGACTAGCCCCGTTGGGTCCCTTCATGTTCAAAAGAGTGAAACTTCTAAACGACACATCCGTTTGATGCACCATCTGTGGCCACTGGTCCGTATCATCAACATAGACATTTTTAAATGGGTTTTAGGGATTTTAAGTATTGTTATTGAAGGTGGGTGGCTCGAAATTTTATTTTTTAATAATAATAATTTTATTATTATTATTTGTAACTAGCGTATATCTCGAACAAGACGTTTTTTTGATGTTTCGTCAGAGGCATTGTGACCCTGGAGTTGAGGTGATCCTTCCAAAGCTGATTCAATACCTCTGTGGTTTGGTTTCATCACTCGGTGGCGCGAAACACTTAATGAGAATAATTAAATATTAATTTATTTATTTATTCTTCAATTGGGCCTAACTCCCATTTGGGATGTCCGATTGACGTACCATTAGCGGCAGCGTGACGCTAGTGCTCGTGTGGAATTTTTTTTGAGATTCATTCCAAGGTGTTCAGGTTGGAGACAAGGTGCATGCCCCAAATGTCCTAGTTCACACGATATATGGTGAAATGCCACTTTTTTCACCCAACATCCATTTATGGGTTTTGAGTACTCATTTATGAGTGTTTTTTTGAGGGGATTGAAATGGTGCAATCCTCCCTTCTAAATTTGGTGCCAAGTCATGGGCCCCATGAGGCATCTTTTAGGTGAAATACAATATTTTCCAATTTTTTCTTTGTAAGTTCATTTAGGGAAAATAAATATTTTATCATATGTGTTTTTAAGTAGGGATCACTATGGCGCAATCCGTGTGACGTGTTTATGTATTGAGGTGTAGGCCCCACAGGGCATCGTTTGTGTATAACGTTGGGAGATGCAGATTTTTCATCAAGAGTCCATTTTAGACGAGTGAGTAGTCAATATTGAATGTTTTTATGCAAGGATCATGATGGTGTTATCCGTTTGAATGTGAAGATCCTTATTCTCAATCTCTTGTTAAATGTGAAAACATGAAAGGAATATCAATGGAAAATCCTTTTGACATGTTTGAAGAGAATCTACAGCTTAGGTTAGCTCCGAATCTTGTAAGAGTCGAGAAGATGTGTGAAAAGATATGGTTGATGTTCTGGGACCATTCGACGAGTCATGTTAGCTAATATATGATTCTGACCATCCATCTTAGTGGCGAGCGTAGTGCGCTCATCGGCTTTGCGACTATTGTGTCATGTACTCTAGGAGTACCTTGACATGTCGTGGTAATTTTTCACCCTTTTGGGACCTAGAAATGGTTAGGTACATGGCCATGCGATGAGGAGGGGTCACAGGTTGTGTGGGCCCACATGCATTTTATACCACTATGAATCTTCTATCTCTCATATCTCTTTCTTCGAAACATGGATTGTGGCATGAGAGTATCCTATCCTAAGTGTTTATCCAGGTACGACGTGATGGTACTATCCATAGTGGATTTCGAGATAAGATATAAGATGCTCTGAGTGTGATGCCTACCTGAGGAGATGCTTAATGATGACAGTGATGGTAGTGATGCTTTCATAATCACCATAGCAATCCTGGATTACCCTCCAGGGAGGCTGGGAAATGGTGTTCTCTGTTCTCTTTCGAGATTACCCCCCATTGAGCCTGGGTAGTGGTGTTCACTGTTCTATTTTGGGATTATCCTCCATTGAGGCTCAGAAGTGGTGTTCTCCGTTCTCTTTCGGGCTTACCCTCCGGTGAGGCTAGGCAGTGGCGTTCATCAGTTACTCTTTTAGGGATTACCCTCCAGCGAGGCTGGGCAGTGGCATCCACCAGTATCTTTTAGGGCTTACCCTCCAACGCAGCTTGGAAGTGGTGTTTGCCAGTTACTCTTTCTAGGCTTACCCACCAGCTAGGCTAGTCAGCAGTGTTTGCCGATGGATTTTATTAGTATATCCTCCAGCAGGGATAGATTTTGGGTTCAAATATTTGTGACACGATCTCTTGACTATGCGGCATAGCGACGAGACATACTTAATGTGATTTTGGACTCTCAGGAAAGAGGGTGCTATTCCCACCAAGACGCATCCTTGTGACACGACCTAAAACCATGTGGGTGGGACAGAAATGCCCAAATAAGATGGTATCAAGGTGAGGTGATTGAGCCCCTTTGACTTGTAGTTCAGGGAAAACGTGTGGGATGCTGGGCATAAATGGTGTTTACTTATTGAACTATTGGAAACTCTTTTTCTGGGCTGATCTAGTGATATGGAGATTCCCTTACTCTCTCATTTTGGATTCTTTGGTTGATAATATATATATATATATATATATATCATATTATAGTACCCACTCCTTGGGATTTGGTTACACTCGTTCCAAGAGAATCAAAGATGGGCAGGGTATGCCTTGTGCTTTCCGTGTCTAGATTCTCATGGTTGGATCAGTCTACTCTCCTACTATAAGTAGAGAATACTTGATGAGAAGTTCACCATCTCATCATTTCTAGCTCATCGTGTTTGGAAGATCTTACTTCACTTATTTGTTTGGTTGAGCTATACTATTTTATTGTACCATGTTCTATCTATTTCTCCCCTCTTCAGTACCTCACTTGATACTCCATTGAGCTTTCGAGGCATCCTACTAAGTATTTCTATACTCACCGTGGCTTGGGCTTTTCCCACACTCAGTGTGACCTTGCAGACAACAGAAAGGTTGATTGTGACTTCAGAGGAGCATACAGATACATGGTGCTTGGACCGTGTGTTTTGGTAGTAGCATGGGATCCTGGAGCGGGGCTCTCTCAAATATTTTACTTTTCCAACTATTTCTAGGTTGTGGAACTTTTCTAGTTGGGCGTGTATCTTTCTCATTTTGATTTTAGTTTAAATTTATGTTTTTGTACTGTTGATAGATTGATGCATATTTTTGGTTTATATATAGTAGTGTTGTATCTTTTTTTTTCATCCGCACTATTTTCATTGAGTTGGTTGTGTGTGTGTGTACAGGTACTTAAGCAAAGGCCTCCCCATGCGGTTATGCCTTCGGCACTAGTCTCCATCCCCGGGCCTATGGAGGTGGGCTTGGGGCAGTTGTGGTTAAGCCCTGGTATGGGTCGAATTGTGACAAAGTGGTATTGAAGGTGGTTCATTACTTGGTACATTCTTCAAACAATCCATAAAAAGTAATTGGTTGGGTTTTAGAGAAAAAGTGTCAATATATCTTGAGAGAAGCGCTCAGGCCAGTGAGTCCAGTGATAGTGCAGTGGAAAACATAGCCATTCACCAGGACCCTGATTACCCGCTTGTTGAATCAGCATTCTGAGATAATTTTTGTAGAGAACATTGGTACAAGCATCATATTGGATTGATTCTTTGACTGTCTATCTTAAGTCAGCTCTCCATAATTGTTTATATATATATATATATATATATATATATGCTCATTTGACCATGGTACTCCTTGATCGGATTCTGGATGCCTCCGTGATGATAGCCTGCCAGGATACTAGCTCTGGTTTGTGATGAGGATTCACTGAGCGATGAGGCCTCGGTTCAGGATTCATCATGAGGTTACCCTTTATCTAGGAGGATAGGAAGTAGAACCTCTACCTTTGGAGTAGTAGTTAGTACTAGATGCGAAGGCCGATGATGAGCGTAGGCTGAGCGCGAAACGTGAGTTCTATCATCAAAGACCGCTGAGGTTCCATAGTGAGAAATAACCTCAGGCAGTGGAGGGTTGGCTAGAGTCAATGGTTTGCCTCTTAAGGCTTTTTTAGACACCAACATATCAGATGGTTGCTTTGGCAGTCATTATTTTCCCAAAGAGAAGTTTGGAATTCGTAGAGCCGGGTTACTCAGATGCACAATGAGTTGAACCTCTCATGGGATGACTTTTGGAAGATGTTTCTTGAGGAGTATTACCCATAATGATTACGCTACGTACAGATTCAGAAGTTACTGGAGCTTCAGCAGGGAGTGATGGTAGTGGATGAGTACACGACTAGGTTTGCATACCTTACTTGGTACTCTTTAGACGTGGTCAATGATGGAAACTATTGGGCACAAAAGATTAAGCAGGGTCTTTATAGTGTTGATTTGTGCCAGCGTAGTGTCCTTTTTCATCCTCACCCATCTCAACGTGCTGGAGTAAGCACTGGTGATAGAGAAATTTTTGTCCGAGGGATTCCATTTGGTTGGTTTTGGCAGTGGGTGAAATAGAGTTGTGACATCTTCCACAGTTAGGATATTTTAGTTGGTAGAGACTCGACGTATGAGGAATCCTTTTGATAAGTCTTAGTCACATGTTCAAGGATATCATAGAGAAACGAGAAAGCCCAGGGTGAACTAATGTTATGCTTGTGATGGGAAAGGTCATGTGGAGTTAGACTACCCGACCAGATGTGCTGAGTTTTCCAGGAAGTTGGTAGATGCGCCACCATGATAGAGGTAGTGTTGTGATTAGAGATCTCCCAGGTGAGGGCAGGGTGGTCCCTAGGGAGGTTGTTTTGGAAGAATAATAAGAAGAACATGGTCGTTGGATGACATTTCGATGTCCTTCAACCACCACTAGGCAGCCCACATTAGGCTCTAGGAGATAGCGGTCGGGGCTGTGAGTAACTGCATGCTATGGATGTCTACAATCCTACAGTATGTGATATATAAGGGTTAAACTATATGTCTTTTCTACCTTTTTCAGTAGAACTTGTTAGAAAATGTGTGAGGTACTATTTTCTTCCAACTCCTATTTTGGGGAGTTAACGATGGAGACGTAGGGCATCAGTGTAACCCTATGCCGGTGTTGTTAGATATAGCTTTTAATGCATGAGAAAGAGGGGTTCCTCTACTACTGAGACACGTTTTTGTGACAGAAGAAAAACCGTGAGGGAGAGTCATTAACACCCAAAGCAGATAGTATTGAGGTGTGATGGATGAGTCACTCTGACTTGTGCATTCATAGAGGGGTTTTGTAGTGGAGTGTTAGAGAGTGGGGATTTTCTGCTTGACCTCTCTTTTCTTGAGGTAACACTAGTGGGTTTGGCAGAGTTTCTATTTTGGGGATTACTCTCCTTCCAAGTGGGGAAAAGACACATGGGGTATTCCACATGCTTTCTGTGTCTAGCCTCTTGTGGTTGGATGAGTTTCCTCACCTGCCCTGTTCATTGGTACCTTGGGTTATCAACATAAATCTTGATACTATTATCAAGTACCAGTCGAGGTGATGGAAACCCCATAAAAAGGACTATGATACTCACTATGTAGTGCTGGTAGTGGTAGTGTTCTCCCTAAAAATGTGGAGATGATATCTTCTGGGGGAGCACTTTGTGGTTTTCTTAGACCACTACTGTATCAGGTGCGTCTTCACCCAGATATAGTTGAACTTGAGATGATAGTGCTGCTTGAAATTCCTACAGGACTATGAGTTCGAGGTAGTCTATGCTTCGGAAACTGGCAGTGTTGTAGCAGATGCCCTTAGCAGAGAGTCTCACGCTCGCCATGTACGGGATGTTTTGTAGATGTTATCTTCCATGTTTTTGACCCTGTTGGAGCAAGATGGTGAAACTTTTCTTCAATCGATGGTGTTGACTCCTTCTCTCCTCAAGCATGTAAGAGAGTCTCTGTTGTGTTGCACCGACTGTGAAATCTTGCGTGAACAGATATCCTTGGGTGTTTCGCCTGATGTATATTCTGAAGGAGGGAATCAAGAGACCATGATCTAATTACAAACCATGATTCCTGTCTTGATGGGGAATATAGAGGTTCAGTCGGAAAAGTCCCCCAAGTTTCTTAAGGTCATTCAGAACCATGAAAGAGATGGAGAGGTTGACTATCCCCTTACCCTACCCTCCCAATAGTAGGAGTGGGAACATCACATCTTCCATGTGTCACATGCGATGAGATACATGCATGTTTCTATGAATTTCATTGAATGTAGTAGACCTTATGAGGATGAACCATCCCATTGGTTCACATGTTGTTCCAACATGGTGTTGTGCATGCCTTCTTGGGAGAGAAAGAGACATGTGTGAGCTTAGTATCCCATATTGTTTTTTCTAGTTTTTCATTTTTTGAATGAAACTTTTGAAGGAGGTAATGATGCAGAGACCTGGTTTTTTACCTATAAGACTTTGGAATATTTATACATATATTTCCAGAGTCATGCGCTAAGAAGGCATACAATTTGAGGCCTAGTGTTCCTAGAATAAATTATACAAAAATATTAAGTGTTTTTGTACTATTCCCAAAATGAAAATTGAATATCTCTTAAATGGTTGATCAGATGAGTAATCTCAGACCACTGTTGGGTCTATAACGCAGTTTTTACCCTAGATGCGACATAAATTATGTTGGAGCGGGATGTTTGTACCCCTCGCTCGTTAGTGGTAAGTTAAATGGATGAATTAATTTATTAATTCATTCATTTAATATCTCAAATCCAAATAACTCTCTAATAGTAACTTTGATCAGAAATTCGAGTCCACGGTTGAGTTTAGAGTGTGATTTTTACCCTAGGAAGGGTGTAACCTTTGTCGGCGCATGGTCACTGTGAGAAAAATCACCCAGGGGAAAATCGTAATTTTAGAATAACCACTTGGTGATTTTTATCACTAGAATTATTTTCAAATAAACTTAAAATGAATCCGTGAAATGGAAATCCAAGACTTTTATTATGTTTGAAATGGGGTGTTTTACCTAAGCGTGATATAAATTTATAGAGTGTGATAGTTTCTGATTCCTCACTAAGCGGGTTTTTTTATAAATAAAAAAAATATGTGTTTGGAGTTATAGTTCTACATTCTATATTCTCTCTTTCTCTCCCTCCTCTAAAGGTTGTTTTTGGTAATTCTTCGTCATTCTTTTTCAGATCAAGGAGTGAACTTCGATGAATCGAATCAGGATCACATTAGGTGCATCGCCAACAACAAACGGCCGAATCGAGGTAGGATTCTGGTTGATTTCCCGCCCTTCATTTGATTTCTCAATTTTTTTCAATTCTTCAATTAAATTATACTTTTAGAATTAGTATGATGGACAAACGAACACGACCATCATTCAAGCCCCATTCTAAATCTCGTTCTTGGGCGTTCTTTTTCCAAAGTTTTAGACGTGCCAAAACCTTGACAAATTGAAGAGAGAGGGGCGGTGCTATGAAGGCCTCGTCCCGAGGACCCCGAATCCGGCTTCAGAATCAAAATTAGACCTTCTATGAGGTCCCAGTGGTATGTCGAAGGGAGCATCGGAGTAGGCCAGTGGCATCGCAACAGAAGCGCGGAGGCTCCGGTGTAGCCGAGGATGTAGAGTGGAGGTGTGGATAGTGTTTGGGTGTGGTGAGGTCAAGATCGGTGTATTGGGACTCAAATTGGAAGCATGAAGAGGCCTAAGTGTGATGGAGCCGATGACATGGGGTTGGCATGACATACAACAAGCAAGGAACACTAGGGCAGTGCGGTTGCTCGGCATCGAAATGCACAGCAGGCGAGACTGGGGCTTCAGGCGGGGAAGACGACATTAGCTCGGTGCACCAAGAAGGTGAAACTCAAAGGGAGTCTTAGTGGTAGGGGGTGGCTGTTGATGTCAGCTAGGGAGTATCCCGAGGCCCTAATCTTAGAGGCAGCTAGGAGGCAAGACCTGCGTTTCTCGGGTCTCTCCACTAGCACGAAGCAGGAGAGCAACCGACCCTTGTGGTCGGTCATTGTCGGCACGAGCCACGGCTAGATGGAGTGGACCCACGGCTGAGCCGTGGGCTAGCGGATCCGACTGGGCCAGCCAGGGCCGGCAGACCCAGTAGAGGAGGGTCCGACCAAGTGGGCCGAACCAGCCCAGTTAGGTCCCTTTGGGTTTAAAGGGGCAAAACTTCTAAACGGCGCATCTCTTTGACGTGCCGTCTATGACCATGAGTCCGTCTCATTGACACAAACATTTTAAAATGGGTTTCGGGAATTTTATGTTATGCACCTGAATACAGGTGGCTCGAAATGTTCTTTTTTAATAAAAATAAAATATTTTTTATTATTTGTAACGGGAGTATCTCTCGAACAGGACATCTGTTTGACACTCTATCTAAGGCGTTGTGACCCTCGAGTTGAGGCGTTCCTTCCAAAGTTGGTTTGATACCTTTGAAGTTTGGTTTCGTCGCTCTAAGGAATGGAACACTTAATATGATTAATTAATTAATTAATTAATTATTCTTGCATCAGGCCTAACTCTTGTTTGGGATGTTTGATTGATGCACCAACAGCAGCTGCGTGACCCCAGTCCTCATGCATGCATATTTTAGATTCTTTTTGCAGCACGCAGGTTTGAGACAAGGTGCAGGCCCCACATGGCCTGGTTCACACATTATATGGTGAAATGACACTTTTTTCACCCAATACATATTTGGGGAGTTTGAGTACTCATTTCTAAGTGTTTTTCTGAGGGGATTGCAATGACACAATCTGCCCACCTAAATTCCAGGTCGAGGCCTAGGGCCCACAAGGCAGCTTTTGGAAAAAATGCAATGTTTTCCATCTATTTCTTTGTAAGTCTATTTTGAAAAAATGCACATATGATCCTATGTGTTTTTCAATAGGGATCTCAATAGTGCAATCCACGTGACGTGTTTCAGGATCAAGGTGTGGGCCCTATAAGGCACCATTTGCATATGACGCTGAGAGATGAAGCTTCTTTATCTGGATCACTTTTCGGACGAGTGAGTAGTTGATATTGCGTGTTTTTTCACAAGGATCACGATGGTGTGATCCGTTTGAATGTGTGAAGCATTATTCATAATCTCTTGTTAAATTTGGAAACATGAAAGGAATATTAGTGGAAAATCCTTTTAACGTGTTTGAAGAGGATCCACAAATTATGTCATCTCTGACTCTTATAAGAGTGGAGAAGACGTGTGAGGAGATACAATCGATGTTTTGGGACTATTCGAGGAGGCGTGTCAGCTAATCGATGATTCTAACCCTATGGCTTAGCGACGAGTGTCGTGCTCTCATCGACTTTGCGACTATTATGTCATGTACTCTGGGAGTACCTTAACATGACATGGTACTTTTTCACCCTTTTGGGACCCAGAAATGGTTAGGTACATGGCCAGGTGATGAGGAGGGGTCACACATTGTGTGGGACCCACATTCACTATGTACCACTATGAATATTCTACCTCTCATATCTCTTTCATCGGAACATTGATTATAGCCTGTGAGTAGCCTATCTTGAGTGTTTATCCATGTACGATGTGATGGTGCCCTCCATAGTGTATTTCGAGATACGATGGAAGATGTTACGAGTCTAGTGCCTGTATGGGGCAATGCTTGATGATGACATTGACGGCAGTGATGTTTTCAGAATCACCAGAGCAATCCCTACTTACCCTATAGTCAGTATAGGTAGTGGTGTTCATAGTTCTCTTTTGGGATTACCTTCCAGCAAGGTTGGGAAGTGGGGTTCTCCGTTCTCTTTGGATCTTACCCTCCAATGAGGCTGGACGGTTGTGTTCATTGTTCCCTATCGTGCTTACCCTCTAGCGCAGGTGGGTAGTGGCATTCGCCAGTTACTATTTAAAGTCTTACCCTCTAGCTAGGCTGAGCAGTGGCATTCACCAATGACTTTTATAAGTATATCCTCCATGAGGTATGGATAGTGGGTTCACGACTTTGTGACATGACCTCTTGACTATGCGGCATTGTGACAAACGTACTTGACATGAATTTGAACTCTCAATAAAGAGGGGCGCTTTTACCACCAAGATGCATCCTTGTGACACGACCTAAAACCAGGAGGGTGAGATACTACTACCCAAAGCAGATAGTATCAAGGTGTGGTGATTGATCCCCTTTAACTTATAGTTTGGGGTGGACATGTGGTATGTTGGGCATCAATGGTGTTTACTTCTAAAACTATTGGTGACTCATTTTCTGTTCTGAACTAGTGATATAAAGATCCCCTTACTCTCTTGTTTGGGTTTCTTTGGTTGATTATATATATATATATATATATATATATATATCGTATTGAAGTACCCACTCCTTGGGATTTGGTAACTCTCCTTCCAGGAGAGGCGAAGACGCACGGGGTATGCCACGTGTTTTTCTTATCTAACTTCTCATGGTCGGACAATTATACTCTCCAACTATAAGTAGTGAAGACTCGACAAAAAGTTCACCTTCTCACCATTTCTAGCTCCTCATGTTTGGATGAGCATACTTCACTTATTTTTTGGGTTGAGATGTACTCTTTTACTATACCATGTTCTATCTATTGCTTCCCTCTTCAGTACCTCACTTGCTGCTCCCTTGAGCCTTCAGGGCATCATACTAAGTATTTTTATACTCAACCCTACTTGGGATTTTCCAACACTCAGTGTTCCCTTTCAGACGACAGATAGGTTGATCATGACTTCAGATAAGCATAGTGATATGAGGTTCTTGGACTGGGTGTGGTGGTCATAGCTTGGGATCCAAGAACGATGCTCTCTCAGCTGTTTTACTTTTCCACCTATTGTCGGGTTGTGACACTTTTCTAGTTGGGAGTGTATATTTCCTCTTTCCCCATCAGTTTACTTTTCTTTATTTGTACTTTTTAGAGGTTGATACATATTTGTGTTTTATATATAGTAGTGTTATATCTTGATTTCTTTTCCCTCTGAATTGTTTACATTGAGTTGGTTGAATTTTTGTGTATAGTTACTTGGGAAAAGGCCTCCCCAAGTTGTTATTCCTTCAGCACTGGACGCTAGACCCTAGCATATGGAGGTTGTCTTGGGGTAGTTGCAGCTCGATCCCCGGAATGGGTCGGGTTGTGACAAAACTCATTTTATCCTTAACTTTTTCTAAAACATATTACAAAATTGGATAAATAGTAAACCATGTTTATCAAAACATTATATAATTTTATTAAAAAAAATATTTGTTTATTATTAGTCTTTGGTCACAGAAGAGAAATAAATGGACATAAAGTACACATAATTTATTATTCCATATTTAAATTAATCCATTCCATCCACTTCCTTGATATATCAATTCTTTACTCCATTAATTTAATTTAAACTTCATGATCTATCCATCTACTCATTTTCAATTTTGAAATCCGATACATATTTACAATATTTTTATAATTTATTTTTCATATCATATACCCACAAAAATTAAATAATTGAATTAAAAAACATTAATACCCAATAAGTACTATCCATGATGTTTCCCACAATCGTTTTTGTATTCCAGGAAATTTACCCACTAGGGAATAAGTTCTCCATAATGAATGTACTGCCCCTCATTAATGACTCCTCCTTTTGGTGATAATGACTGGGATTGACTATTGTACCCTCAAATATTTTTTTCTATCTTAACCTACAAAATAAAATAAAAATAGACCATAAAAATATATTTTCAATAATATTCATCCATTCATTAATATTAAATAAACATAAATAAATAATATAAATTTTTTCTATTGAATCAAGCACCTTATTCTTTTTATTACCTTAAGTTAATGGATATCACTATGTATAATCCAATACAATCCTTAATCCTAGGGTGTATAACAGTTTCTATAAATCTATGAATGCTCAGAAAATATTTATATTTAGTCTACGGTCTACTAGAACATCGACATTAAAGTATTAATAAAAGAGTGTTTTTGTTTAAGGAGATTTTACCACGATCGAAATAATAGTGTCATGTACATCCACTTCATAAAGCATGAACCAATTTATATATCCATATAAGGTGACTTCTATTAACTTATACATTTATCAAATGTTCAACCATGAATGAAATGTTTTATAAGTGGTTCATAAGTTATAAATATTTATAACATTCGGCTCATAATTGTTTAATATTTAAACAATTAATTTGGACCTTCAGACTCCTCTAAATATCATTATATGAAATTTTAAACTAATAATGATGGATTAGGTAGAATAAAGTAGTTCAATAACTAATCATCATATAACACATGATCTTTCTTGAATAAACCCATAACATAGTTTTTAGAAATATGCATTAAAGTATAAATTGGGATGTGTTGTAAGTCTCAATGCCATGATTTGTGTTTGATAATGATTTATTAAACTACATCATGGTTTTTATAATGAGTGATATTGTATACCATTTGATTAACTCTCCTATAATGACTATCATTCATAATTCATCTTATGACATGGCATATGATGATGTATGGATTAAGTGAAATTTAAAATGTGTTTTAAAAATTCATTTAATTAATGATATTAATGTTGTAAGAATGAAAGCATTGAATTCCAATGGTTTTATATTCAAAATGTTTTAAATACCATGAATTTTGACATGATCTATCAATCAATGAAGGAAGATTATTAATAAAAATTCTTAGATCTCATTAAATTACAATGGAGTTTATTCTCTATAAGTTAAATCTATATTTATTTTCAATTTATTTTTATTTGAGGAGGATATATAGTCACATATTTGTGGAGAAGAGGTCTTAATGTATTTTTTGGTGATTCTAGTGTTCAGTGGGTACCCATAGTTGAAGTAACCTATTAGTCTCCACGGAAAGAGATTGAACAAAATCATTGTTGGTGATGAATCAACATATATTGTAAGGTATATATATTTGATGTTTTTTATTTTATCTCATGGATTCATAAAATAATATATCTTGGTATGAATTTTTTAATTTTTACACTAATTATGGGAATAGAGATTTCCCAAAAAACCCCTCAATAGTATCAGATCCATTACTTATAAAGAATTGATAATATTAAAATAGAAAATGAAAATATTTCAAGCATTGTTTCAAAAAAATAATTAATATATAAAAATAAATCATTATTTATAATGTTTTTATAAAAATAGAATGGTCTATTAAATCATGTCACAGTTTATAGAAATATTCATGAAAATTGATTTTTTTTGAGAAAAAATGTATTGGTTTTCTTATTATAAAATATATAATCATTTCTAGATGCCAGTATGTCATGGTTTCCTAACCACAACATCATGGTTTCTAGAAATGAAAATTCTATAAGAAAAAACTATGATATAGAAAATTTAAATTGACCAAGGTTTATAGTATATCCATAAAAAATGACATGTTCATAGATACTACATCATGTATCAAGGTATAATCATCGAGAAAGTTTCCTTCAAAAATGGATTAAGGGAATAATCTATGTCACAGTACTAGGTCATGGTGTTCAAATAATATTTTTTTCTTAGAAACCTCCACTAGTGTGGTCCTGAAGGAACCATGGTGACTCTACATGAGTTTATACCATATCAAAAGTGGTTTTGATAAAATTTTTGATTTTATAAAATGGTGAAATCTCATGTTAAATAATTGAATTATTTATTTATTTATAAAACCCCTATTTAAATATTCATGTATATATATTATTTATATTATAAATGTGTTATGGTTTAGTTTAAACTTTTTAAACTACTTTTTATAAATTTTATTACATGAAAACAAGGGTTTCATGCTATGTATGACATAAAAGATTCATTTTTTATCCAACTAATATTTGATTTATTATTTTAGTTGTAAAATAAGTAATAAGGGTTGGTTGAAATTTATACATATTGATTGTAACCGTTGTATTGGAATTAAGGTATATTTTTAGTATTTATCCAAGGATAGAGGGAATTTAGGTTGGACATATCACTATCCTAGGGGATTAGTCCCTGTCTAATAAAAGTGTTTTTTGACTACCCATCACACCAAGTTTACTTTTTTATAGAATTTGGTTTTGAATAATTTTAATCCTTTATTTTAAATAGTAAATGTACCTTATGAATTGAATTAGATATGTTTAGATATAATTTACTATTATTATTTGGTAAGTAACAAAATTTATGAATTGTATAACATTTTATACTTTAATATTCCTTAAACATATTAATTTTTTATAGGAATAATACTCAAAAACTAGATCGATGGGAGAACACGTTCATAAAGGGATTACATGATATAAAAATATTAAATGGGATTTAATACTTATAAATAATATATATATGGTTCATATGGGACTTTGAGAATAAAAAAACCATAGGAAATACTGTATGTGAGATCCCTTCCAAAGAGAGCACATGTCAAGACCTTTGTTTCTGATGTTTTCCACACATAGAGAACCATTTTGATTTTTTACTATGGTGTGTGATAAACCAGGTAATTTTAAAAATAGTTCATTTTCATTATGTATTAATATTCATTAATTATTTGTCATAGATCAATATTCATTAGGATAATAATAGGAAACTCATCAATAAAAAAGAAGTTAGTTTTATCCTAACTAAATTGAGTTTCATGAATTGTATAGTTTTATTCAAAAGTTTAATATTAAAATTTTAGAATATTAATTTGAAAAAATGAACTTATATTTTGAAATATAAATTCAATATTATCTTAAACTGAATTTATTATTATTTTTGAAAAATTTTATTTTTGAGTGAATAGTAAAAAATACTGTTTTGTTAGAAAATTGCCTTTTATTTTCAAGTATTTAAAAAGTCTCATTTTGTTGGATTGGTTCTAAAATTAAATTAGTTAATTTTAATTATAAATAACTTAACAAACTTAATTTTGATGAATATTAAACATTAATTTTGTGTAAAAACATTTTTTACTTAAAAATGAATTTTTATGGGAAACTTCTTTTCATTGCATTTGCAGGTTTGTTTTAAAACTATTTTATTCCAATTATATAAATTTAATTTGATAAAATGGAATAAATATTTTTAATCATAATATAGTTTTTTTAAAAATTGTCAAAGCTCAATTTTTTTCATTATTAATAGTAACATTTGCAAAAAAAAGTCTAATTACCATGGTAAGAGTTAAAATGGGTTAAAAGTTTTACAACTAAAATGAAAAGGTTTAAACTAACATAATTTTTTTTCAAATACTATTTTGTTGTCATATTTTAAAATATTAAACTATTTCCAATCCCTCAATTATAAAAGAACACCACCAATCCACTCTTATAAAAACTTCAAGAGCCTCTTATCATGGACAAGGCCAACCAAAATTAGTTACTAAAATCCTTACCTATATCCTATATTTAATGGTTTTATCAGAATATCATCCTTATAAGGCTTTAGGTATAACCCTATTGAGGTTATCTAAAGAAGAGGTATAATTCCTAACATATTTTTTTAATTATTAAATTTCCTCCTTAAAAATCTCTTAAACATTTTCATATAATAATATTATTTTAAAAAATATATTTTAATTTTATTATGTTTATTTTATAATAATTTTTCATCTTCTAATTCATCTAATTGAAAATGAAAACATCATTTATGCATCTGTGCTGCCAACCACCTTGCGAGATAATGTATTTAATTTTTCATCACCGCAACTTTTGGATGGTCATATTGATGGATATAAATGAAATAGTATTATATATATGATAAAAATTTAATTATTTATTCTCAAATAAATATTTTAATTCTTTTTTACCATCCAATTAAAAATTAAAACATTATTCACGCATAAGTGGGGACTACCTCTTCACAAATCAATGTATTTTATTTTCAATCACTACCTCAAGGATAGTATATATAGATTTATTTAAAGAAAAAATATTATATTTATGATATAATTTTAATTTTTTAAATATATAATAATACTTTCCTTCATTACCTCACGCTCGGTGAAAAATGGAAGTGTTACTCAGTCATACATACAGGATATCATCTCTAAGTTGTAAAATAATTAATTTTTCACAAACATATCACATATTTGGTTATAAAAGTATCATTAACATATCGATATGATAATTATAACCTTATTAATATTCTAAAAATGGTATAATCATGATACATTTGATCATTTTTATCACACCGAAGTTGTTTTGGAGTTATAAACATCCTCAAAATGTCTGAAGTAAACATAATCAATTATTTGATTAAGTATGACATGTTAATAAGTGAAATAGAAGGAATAAAAAAAATATAATTAACATAAAAAGGATTTCAAGAAATGAAATAGTTAACGTAACTTTATTATTCAGTAAGATAAAGAACGTGCATGAAAAGTTGGACTCGAGGTAAGGGATATTCTATCTTAATATCTGGTTTTAATATGTTTTGAAGATATATCTCTAATATTTTTATTCTATGTCCATATTATTTGATGGATGTTTATGTAACACCTCGAACAAAACAATCAAGTTTGAGATGGGGGGTTCCACATAACCTGATGTGCTCCTCTTTATATGCAAGAGGTTTCTTAATAGCATAGAGGGCCCATGTAAAGACATGGGGAGACTTTTTGACAGTAAAATAAAACATAAAAATATGATAAAGGAATCAATAAGATATAAATAAATCCAAAATAAATAAATGAATAACTATTAGAGTAGGAGTAAATACAAATAAACCCCATCCTATGTAGCAACAGTATGGAATTGCATGAAATATAAACCAGAACCAAATCAAAAGGATCTAATATATGGGTAATACAACAATAAAATTATCAATATAAAGCATGAAGTCCATAAAACATTCTCTAGAAACTCCTAATAATGTGCTAAACCATGCCCCATAGGGAAATTTACCTTCATCATATCCCCATGCATGAAATCTATAAGTGCACCAATATTCCTGATTATGGTGTGCGTACAAGAGTCAACAGGACACCACAAAAATCCCTTAACATGAGTACCTAAAAAAATAAGTGCATTCCAAGAAAGTAAATAGGGTAAAGATGTAAAAAACAATATATCACATAAAGATCATATATTTAAAGTTCTTAAATAACGACTCTAATTTCTTTATAACCATCCCAAAAATAAAAAAAATCATCCACCAAACACAACCCCTTAAGGGGATAGTCCAAAAACCTGAATGATATATCCCTCTCGAAGGGATAACCCAAAGCACGTCGAATAAGAATCTGAAACATCCCCCTCAGGGTAATAGTCAACGAGGCTCAACCTACATGTTCAATGGTAAGAAATATTAATTACAAAATATGATATAAAATATAACTTTTTGATAAAACATCACATCAATTAAACATGTATCATAAACAACACAATCCACATGCAGGTAACACAAGCATAGGTCTCATAGGGCTATGAATAACGACCACATGTGATCAGAAATGAAACGTAAGTATATAGGGGTTACACACACACACACCAAAAAACATTCCATGAAACTATATAAAACATGCCCTAAATACAAGGGTTACCGACTATTGGTGCAACAATGATGATCAAGGAAAGGTTCAACATCCATGTCTTGAAGCACCATTGGATCCTGAAACAATTCAATTTTTGAAAAAACTAAAACTCTAGGATTTAGATAGAGGGGAAAACATTCCCAAAAGGTTGGGATATGTTTGAATCACCAACATAGATCCTATAATAACAACTGTCTTGGTCCAAACATTGATCATATGAAAAATCATTGAATCTAGATGCCAATTCTATCAAAAATCATAAAAATTCTCCATAGATCATGCCAAAACCATTAGATGGAACCTAGATTGTGAAGATATAATTGATTTTTTATTTAGGATAATATTATATGAATGATCACAGTCAAATAAGAACTTATCAAATTGGATATCTGGGATTTAACGAGCAATTACATATTGAAGAGAGGAGTTAGAAGGGGAGAGGTGGGTCCAAAATCACTGTAGAGGAGAAACTAGGTTATTAGGGGTTGAATGAGATCTCAGGGATTTAAAAATAGGATATAATTTTTTTTTATAAAAATTATTATAAAAAATTGTGCTCTTTTGGAACCATATAATACCACCTATGAGGTGGTGGCCTCCATCAGTAGGATAGTGGCCATTGGCCAGAATCACTTTTTTCCCAAGAACCCCATTGATTGGCCAGTGGGATCTTCAGTTTACTTCAAATCTCTATAGACTCAAATGGATAGCTGGTGGAGATATTACAGCCTTCTAGGATACATAAATCCCACCATTCGTGCAACTTTCTGATTCTAGATTCTCAGACACCACATACCAGCCTCACAAATCTTGAAAAATTATCAAAGAACTATGTTAAAGTTAAAAAAGCGTGGAATTCCAAAAATAGGGTGAAAAAATTCTCCACCTATTATGACTTATCATTATAAATAAGTATCCCTAGAAGTGTTCTCAAAAAACTCATGTCACTTCACCCGAATATCAACCTCTTACTCCACTGCCTATTTCTAAACATTTCTATGTTTCCATTACACCCGGACTAGAGGAACAATCATTCGTCACATCACTTTATCACTTCAGTACACTATTTGAAAAAGTTTCTACATAAAATATGCATTTAGTACTATCTCAAAATCATCACATTTGAGCATGTGTGCAGGATCATACTCATAAATTTAGAGCTATAACCATGGAATTCATTTTTCATACCTTGATATTGTGAAAGAAGGTCCCACTGATAGGATATTATTTTGATGTTTTCAACAATATATAATGGTCTGACATACCACAAGGATAATTTACCTTGCCTCCTAATATGTATATTACCTAAAAGAGGGTAAACCTTCAAGAAATCCTTATCTCTCACCATGAAATCAAAGGTTCATCTCCTTCGGTCAGTATAAGACCACTACCTATTCTAAACCGTAACCAGACATTATGAATCAACTACACCTGCTCTATGGCTTCTTATACCATACTCATCCAAAAAATGAAGATTCACCTAAATCATTCCAAAAGATATATTAATGACATGTAATCCTATACAGATCCTCAAACAGGGCCATCTAAATTGAATAATTAAAGATGTTATTGTAGGAGAACTCCACTAGATCCAAGTGAACATCCCAAGATTCTATGAAATCAAGTATAAATTCTCAAAGCATATCTTGAAATGTCTAGATTATCCCATATAAATTCCAATCATTATAAGGACTAAAGTTAAAACTTATGTTAAATGAATAACCCATTACCTCATGTATGACTTGAAAAAATTAAATGGGAATCCAGATGTCTCTATCAGATACCGTGCTCTAAGGAAAAACATTTAGCTACATGATCTTCCGAACAGAGATCTGGCCTATCTCATTTGATGATTTCATCTCCCAAATTTTTAAGAAGTGATCTACCTTAGTTAATTAATCCATAACCATCCAAATAGTTTCATGACCTATCGAGGTCATGGGAAATCAAATCATGAAGTTGGTCATCATCTCATCACACTTCTACATTGGCACTGTAAGTGGCTGGAGTAACCCTCTAGGTCTATAATGCAAGAACTTGATTTTTTGAAAATTTAGGAAATGAGATACAAATCCTGAAATGTATCTCTTAATTTCAGGCCACCATAACAATGGCTCGACATCGTGATACATCTTGGTTTACCTTAGGTGCATTTCCCACAATAAATCATGAGAGGTTTCATTTTCCCCTCTCTAATGAAAGATATATCCATCACCCAAAAATAGTGACACTTTCCACCAACCAATTGCATATCTCCCCACACTTCAGATCAGGCTCATGATTGTTCTTAACTCATTCTACCAACAAGGATGTGATCATTAAGGGTGACAAATGCCCCTTGATCCTCTATTATTCCAAGCTTCCAACCTACCAACAAAACCATGAGAATCTATCCATCTTTTGATGTCCTTTATCCCACCTCCTATGTTTTTATAATTAGTTTATCTAAAACCACATTTCATTTTTTAGGAGTATGATCTATCTCAAAGTCAAAAAAATTCATGTACTTTTCCCAATGTCTCCAATGATGATTCATTTCATGTTGTTAAAAGGTACACCAAAGAATATTTTGGTACATATATACAAAAGATCACTCATTGAAGGGTAGTGTCACAATTATTTCAATTTATGGACCAAAATAATTAACTCTAAGTGGTGGGTAGGTTAGTACCACTCATGGGGTCATATCTAATGTGACTCATAAGCAACTACCTTATCACTATACATCAGAATAGCTCCTAATCCAATGTTAGATGGGTCAAAATATAGAAAATAGACAAATCCAAGCTCTGGAAGGGTCAATATTAGATCCTAAGTCAACATTTTATCTTTCTCTAAGAAAAATTCTTCAAAATGATCTATAAATTCATACTTTACTCCCTTAATGGTAAGCGTAGTCTTATGCTCTTCCAGGTGAGAGAATTAATGAATGAATCTCCAATAGTACCTAGTTAATCTGATAAAACATCAAATGTTGAATACATTCCTTGGTCATGCCTAATAAAAAACTACATCAAAATTCTCTAGATCAAATGATATTCCCTCTGGAGAGACCACATTCCCAAGAAAGCACACTTCATGTATAAAAAAGTAAAACTTAAAGTACATGGAATAAATATGATATGCTTGAAGTGTACTCAACATGATATCTCAGTTTCTAACATGTGATTTCTACATCTTGAATCATATAAAGATTTCATCAATGAACATAATGATGAAGTAAAATAAGTATGAGTGAAATATATTATTCATGAGGTCCATAAACACCACCAGATCAACCATCAGTCTAAAGGTAATAACAAGACCCTCATAAAACCCCTACCAACTCCTAAACACTATCTTCAATATTTTTCCTCTCCAAACTGAGGCTGATTCTATCCATAACATTGTTCAATCTTGGAAAACCAAAAATCCACCCACAATTGATCAAACATGTCATAAATTCTTAGTAATGTGTTCCAATTCTTCATAGTGACCAGATTCAAATTATGGTAGTCTACATAATATCGAAGACTATCATCCACCTTCATTGAGAACAACACTAGAGAAACTTAAGGGGAAGTGAGGGGTCTAATAAATCATTTGGATTATATATCATCAAGTTTCACCTTTATCTAATTAAAATTGGATAGGTTCCCTGTGATACGGTAGAATCGATATTAGGAACACTCCAGGTATAAGATTAATCTCAAATTAAACTCCCCTGTATGTAAATAAGCTCAAGAAATAATTTTTAATGACATCTTAATACAGGTCCACCATAGATAAAAATGTGAGGGAGTCCACATCTGATCCACTATAAGGATCATGTCATCCACCTACACTAAAATAATTTCTATTTAATAAGGTCATGGTCCCACTCAGCCTACCTCGATGTCCCATTCATTTTCAAAAAAAAAATTCCCTCTTAGGCAATGTGAAGGTCACCATTCTTCAATAATAATCAATGTGTGCATAGAAAATGGACAACTAGTTCATGCTAAGGATTATGTAAAAACATTTAATCTCCATAATTTTGAAGAAAAAAACATGATATAAGTTAAAAAACAACATTATCCAATCACATCTTTGTGGAGAAAAGGTATTATTGACTTTTTTGGTGATTCTAGAGTTCGGTGGGCACCTTTGGTTGAAGAAACCTATTAGTTTCTACTAAAGAAGCTTGATCAAACTCATTGGTGGTGATTAAGAAAAATATATTTTGAAGTATATCTATTTGATGTTTTTCATTTTATATTATGGATTCATATCCTAATATATCATGGTATGAAGTTTGTGATTTTTTACACTACTTCTGGGCATATAGATTTCCCACAAAACCCGTCAATGGTATCAGATCCATTACTTGTAAAGAATTGATAAATTGAATATTAAAAATGAAAATATTTTTGTCATTTTCACCAAACCATAACTAAGGTATAAAAATAAATTATTGTACATAATGTATTTATGAAAATTTAATGATCTATTAAAACATGTCATAGTTTATATAAATATTCATGTAAATGATTTTTTTAGAAAACAATGTTTCTATTTTCTTTTTATAAAATATATACTCATTTCTTGATGTTAGTATGTCATGGTTTCCTGACCAAAAAATCGTGGTTTATAGAAATAGAAATTCTATAAAAAAACCGTGACTTATAAAATGTCAACTGACCATGGTTTATAGTACATCCCTAAAAAATGGCATGTGAAAATATAATACATCGTGGGTCAAGTTATAATCTTTGAGAATTTTTCATTCTAAAATTGATTGAGAAAATAATCCATGTCATGGGGCTTGGTCATGGTTTTTAAATAATTTTTTTTATAAAAGACCTCTATTAGTATGGACCTAAAGGGACCATGGTAAATGTGTATGAGTTTATACCATATCAAAAGTGGGTTTGATAAAATTTATAATTTTCTGAAATTGTTAAATCAGAAGTTAAATAATAAAATAATTTATTTATTTATAAAACTCCTGTTTAAACATTCATTTATATAGATAATATATATTAATATTGTTTTATGATTTATTTTAAATTTTGTAAAGTACTTTTTATAATTTTTATTACATGAAAATAAGGGTTACATGCTAGGTATGACATGAAATGTTTATTTTTCATTCAATTAAGATTTTGATTTATTATTTTAGTAGTAAAATAAATAGTAATGGTTGGTTAAGATTTATACATATTGGTTGTTATAATTGTATTGTAATTAAGGTTTCTTTTTAGTATTGATCCATGGATAGTGGGAATTTAGGTTGTACATGTCACGACTCGTCCTCGGGGCCCGTTCCGTGACTACCCCAAGCCCACCGTCCATAGGCCAGGGGCTGGCGACTAGCACTAAAGGCATAAAATCCCGATAACTGGGAAGGAATTGCCTTTATAAAAGAAAACAAGCACCACAGAGTACAAGCAGAAGAAAAAAACTAAGTACAAAAGAAAAGATGAAAAGTAAATGAGCCAGAATAAAAACCCAAAAGAAAGTACAACTACAACTGAACAAGGTACAATAGCTAAAAGACAAACAACTGGAAGAAGGAAGCAGCTCATGGGTCATCCTCCTCGGATCCTACTTGAAGGGTAGGTACAGATAGCACAGCTCCTGGTCGTCCACCACGGATCCTACCTAAAGGGTAGGTACAGATAGCTTCCTCCATGCTCTCATCCGTTAACCTCCTCTGTGAGTCGTCACGTCGTGTAGTCCACCTCCGGGTACCGTCCAGTCCTCGAACACTCGGCCTCCATCAACACTGCCCGTCGTCTGCAACCAACACAACGAGGTACGGGTATAGCCCGTGTAGGGGTGAGTATAACGATACTCAGTAGGGACCCCGAGACCCTCAAGGTCTCACTAAACCAACAAGGATAACCACAATAAGATCTCAACAGATAACCTCTACTTAGGTATATGCCCATACATATACCTAAGTTATCAAGTAACCCATCTCAATCATGAGGAAACACAAGGATTGTGAAATCAACGGATAACCACTACCCAGGTATATGCCTATACATATACCTATGTTAGGAAGTGACCCATCTCAATCATGAGGTAAACACAAGGTCAAAAGTCTCAACTCAAACCAGGATTTTCATTATCGAAACCGTAACTGATGATGAGCTCCGTCTCTAGAGTGTACAGTGGTCCTATCATGACTCTGAGGTACTGCTCAGTAACCTAAGACTGCAGAGGTACTCCTCCTGTTGAGTACCGCAGGCCTGCCACCTCACACAGTAGTGCTTTCCGCCGGGGTCTGCCACCCAACACAGTAGTGCTCCCCCCTCATAGCCTACAGAGGTACTCCTCCTGTCGAGTACCGTGGGTCTGCCACCTCACATAGTAGTGCTTCTCCGCTATGGGTCTGCCACCTCACAAAGTAGTTCTCCCCACTGGGCTACGTAAGTTACTCCGAATCGAATCGGACAAGCAGTCTTCAGGTCTCAGCCGGCTACACGGTCTCCGTACTCCGTACACTCGTCTCTGGGAGGGTCCGCTCCACGAGCTACAAGGCGATACTCCAAGAATCTCAAAGTCTCGCGAAGAAGTATCTCAAAGGGCCGCCTCGTCATAGGGGTCTCATCACAACAGACGGAGCGTCAATCGGACGCCCGATCTGTGACTTATTAGCCTTTTCGTCCCAGGGCCCCGGTTGGTTTCGTGAGCGAACCAAACACGGCCGTATCTCAACTGTACCCCGAACACTCATACGGTATACTCATAGGGACCGTTTCTCAACGAGATCACCAACGCCGCTGACGGTTCGTCAAACGGACGTTCTGTCAGAAAGGTATCAGCTTTTCCGTTCCAGGGGCCCGGTTAGATTTCTGTGCGATCCAACCCGGCCACTATCCATCTGCATCAAAATCTCATGCGGAGAATACCAAAAGTTCCGTATCGTCAACAGGAACTCAACGCAATAGACGGCGTGTCAATCGGACGCCCGGTCTGAGAGTTATTGGCTTTTTCATTCCACACCCACCCTGGGAAACTTTCCAGGAGGTCACCCATCCTGATTACTACTCAAGGCCAAGCACGCTTAACTATGGAATTTTAACCACATAGGCTCCCGAAAAGGAAGGTGCACCTTGAGTATAGTATACCGAAACGACCGTCTCGATCCAAGGATCGCGTTACCGCTGACGGCGAGTCGTTTGGAAGCCCGTAGCCCATGATACATGCATTTGACCAAAACTGGAGGTCTGGGCCCGGGCCCGACCCCCCCTGGGTCGGCTGAACTGGGTCGACCCGGCCTGAGCGGCGACCCGGCCCGGCTCGGAAAAATCCCGGCCCGACTAGTGGCGCGGCTGCGCGGACCGGCGCTGCGGCGCGGCCTGTGCGCCGTTCGAGTGCCGCACGCGGGGGGGCAAAGCCCTCCGCCCCCCTTTGAGAACCACAGCTCCTTAATTGGGGCCGCTTTTGAGATTTGGCCGGGGAAAATTAATTCCCCCGGTCTCTACTGCCCGGCCGGCCCGCACTGGCCGGCCGGTTTCACCAGCAAGGACCGGCGACGACCGGTCCTTCCTTCGCCGACACCGGCGGCCCGGTGCCGGCCGCCGATCATTTTGCTCTGCCGCGGCTCGGAACCGGCCCCGACCTATGCCGTTCGGCGCGATGCGATGACATCGCTTCCGTCCGCTGCGGCCCCGCTCCGGTCGCAACGCCTTTGACTTTCTTCGACGCGACGCGACGACGTCGCGTTCTTGGATTTCTTTCCACGGCGCGGCGCGACGACGCCGCGCGTATCTTCTGCAATAAATCGCGTGGTGCGATGACACCAAGTTTTCTCGTATCATCCTCAAGAAACCATCACGAAAAACAAAGGAGGAGGTTCGTCCATGTTTGTGCGGTCCGACCCCCTCGCGTTATTCGATAACAAAAAGAGTTTTAATCCCCGATCATCACCACGTTTGTATTCACGAACAATTAAATTAATAAAAAACCCTCAATCATCAACCGCTTGATCGGACGATCCGCGGATCAACCCGGTATTGGTTGGTCCGCGCTCGTCGTTTTTTCTCAAAAGATAAGAGAATTCCAAAAATAAATTTCCCTACCTCGGCTTCAAGAATGGAGTTCTTCAACGACCCGCAGAAGACAAGCGTCGCGGAGGTCGGGCATCGTTCCGTCTAGGTTGGTGGGAGAAGAGCTCGGTGAAGTCGAGTCGAGACGTCACCCTCTTTATACTTTGTATGCGGCGGTGCTTCCCTTCCTTACTCCGGTTGAAGATGGTCGAAGGTGTTGCTTCACGTTCTTCGGAAATGTGGAATGTTCTTCCTCGAGAGTTTGGTGATCTTCCAAGAGTTCTTCTCCTCTCTTTATGAAGACTGTACAGTGCATTAAGAAACAGGAAACCTGTGACAGTCTTAGAGACTCGGGCATGTTAAAGAAGAGGATGCTTAAAGGAGAGATGAGTCTACGAAGCAGCAGACGTGGAGGCAGAGCTAGGAGAGCAACATGTAGTGGTGTACATTCTAACATTGTAGAACCACCCACCTTAGTTATTCCTGCCAGGCTCAGGGAGCTGGAGGGCGGAGGAAGAGTGTGGCTGCATGCGGTCAAGGAGTGCGACTCAATGGCTCTAGAAATGATTCAAGGGACAGTCTGTGTCCACTACTAGCTGTTGTAGTAACGGACGTCAATGTGAATCATTTCTTGCTTTCACAAATCTTGTTCTAGACCTAGAGTTTCCGGTAAGCCGTGGACTTGACCCTCACGTCTGGAGATACCTTGGGAGGAAACTCGATAAACACACTTACGCCGACGGTGTGGTCCGACCCTCGAGGCGAGAGTTTTGGTTGGAATCTCTTGGTGACAGCATCGAGGCCTTACGACGTTAGTTTGAGTATGGAATGGGAAATAACTGTTCATATGCAAATTGACGGTTTTAGGCAAACGTCAGGACGGGTTTTCCTTGGTCGGCGAAAAGGAAACCCCAGGAAGCATAGGATAAACTCTTTCACAGGAGGGTGCGACCGATCACTCTTGATTCGGTCAACCTTACCCTCGTGGCAGCAGTCTTTTGAGTTTCAGTTCTAACAGAAAATGGAGACCTCTGGAGTTCGAGGATGATGATCACGTCCTTATACAGGTCTCACCTCGACGAGGTTTACGAAGATGTGGCCAAGGCGGAAAGTTATCTCAGAGGTTCAGTGGACCATCTTAGGTCCCCAGCGGGGTAGGCGGGGTGGTTTACCACTTGACCCATTCACCGCAGTTGCACCAGGTGCACGACGACTTCCACGTATCTCAACTGAGGAGATACGTGCTCGACCCTTCGCATACCATCGACCATGAGGAGCTAGATGATGGCGATGGGGTTTCTTTCACGGAGGTTCCAGTGGGGATCGAGGATCGACAGGAGCAGATCCTACGAGGACGATCGATTCCTCGGGTGCACTTTCTTTGGCAGTACGGAACCTCCAGGTAAGCACATGGGAGCGGAAGGCTCAGATGCGTGCTCTGTACCGCTTTTGTGACCCTAGTTTGTGTTGAAGCTTTACGGGGACGTAAAGTCCTGAGGTGGGAGTAATGTAAAGACCCGGAAATTTCAAGGAAATTTTTTTCTTAATTTTCTTAGTAATTTTACAAGAACGCAGTTTCTGACGGCACCTGATTCCAAGGCCCGGTGTGCCCGGAATTAATTTCCGAAGTTTGTCTCGGGTACGTTCAGTGAACGAGCGAGCGAGAATTTCTATCTTTTGAACCGGCGCTCGGAATTGAAATCTGATTGCACCGATGAACTCGCAACGCCGGTAATCGCGTAAGAGAACCTTTACTGTAGTTGCATTCGTGCGGGATGAGAAGTTAATTTTTGGGGGTTAATTAAAAAATAAGTGAATAAAATTGTTAAATCAAATTTTAACAATGTTAAGTGGTTAACTTCTCCCATGGGAAGTTGGTGGTGGGCCCACATCCATCCAACTTCCCATGTGTGGATATTTGAAAGGGTGGGGCCCACACGAACCCCCCCACCTTTTCAAATTCCTTAAACTCCCTAACCCTCTTAACCCCTCACATTCCAACTCCCCATTAACTCACATTCTTTAATATTTGACAACTTGATTAATTAATGAGGTGAGTTAAGTATGGTTTATTTGAATTTCAATCTTTTGAAATTCTTGCCAACACTTTGCAATTAATTAATTAAACCAACTTAATTAATTATTTTGAGTGTTTGAATTCTTTTGAATTCATTTTTCCAACATTAAAAAGAGAGATTATATTCTTCTTTTTGGGTTGGCATAAACCTTGTGGGGAGAACTAAGGAGAGGAGAAGAACTCTTGGAAGATCACCAACCTCTCGAGGAAGAACGTTCCACATTTCCGAAGAACGTGAAACAACACCTCCGACCATCTTCAACCGGAGTAAGGAAGGGAAGCACCGCCGCCTACAAAGTATACAGAGGGTGACGTCTCGGCTCGACTTCACCGAGCTCTTCTCCCACCAACCTAGACGGAATGACGCCCGACCTCCGCGACGCTTGTCTTCCGCGGGTCGTTGAAGAAATCCGTTCTTGAAGCCGAGGTAGGGGAATTTATTTTGGAATTCTCTTATCTTTTGAGAAAAAACGACGAGCGCGGACCAACCAATACCGGGTTGATCCGCGGATCGTCCGATCAAGCGGTTGATGATTGAGGGTTTTTTATTAATTTAATTGTTCGTGAATACAAACGTGGTGATGATCGTGGATTAAAACCTTTTTTGTTATCGAATAACGCGAGGGGGTCAGACTGCACAAACACGGCCGACCCTCCTCCTTTGTTTTTCGTGATGGTTTCTTGAGGATGATACGAGAAAACGTGGTGTCGTCGCACCACGCGATTTATTGCGGAAGATACGCGCGGCGCGGTCACGCCGCGCCGTGGAAAGAAATCCAAGAACGCGACGCCGTCGCGTCGCGTCGAAGAAAGTCAAAGGCACCGCGACCGGAGCGGGGCCGCGGCGAAGGGAAGCGATGCTGTCGCATCGCGCCAAACGGCATAGGCCGCGGCCGTTTCCGGGCCGCGGCGGAGCAAGATGACCGGTGGCCGGCATCGGGCCGCTGGTGTCAGCGAAGGAAGGACTGGCCGTCGCCGGTCCTTGCTGGTGAAACTGGCCCGCCAGTGCGGGCCGGCCGGGCAGTGGAGACCGGGGGAATTAATTTCCCCCGGCCGGGTCTCAAAAGCGGCCCCAATTAAGGATCCGCGGTTCTCAAAGGGGGGGGGGGAGGGCTTTGCCCCCACGCGCGCGGCACCCGAACGACGCCCAGGCCGCGCCGCCGCGCCGGACCGCACCGCCGTGCCGGACCGCGCCGCCGCGCCACCGGTCGGGCTGGGTCGCCGCCCGGGCCGTGTCGACCCGGTTCGGCCGACCCAGGGGGGGGGGGGGGGGTCGGGTCGGGTCGGCCCGGGCCCAGACCCCCAGTTTCGGACCAGTTTTGGTCAAATGCCTGTATCTTGGGCTACGGGCCTCCAAACGACTCGCCCTCAGCGGTAACGCGATCCTTAGATCGAGACGGTCGTTTCAGTATACTATACTCAAGGTGCACCTTCCTTTTCGGGAGCCTACGTGGTTAAAACTCCATAGTTAAGCGTGTTTGACCTAGAGTAGTAATCAGGATGGGTGACCTCCTGGGAAGTTTTCCAGGGTGGGTGTGGAACGAAAAAGCCAATAACTCTCAGACCGGGCATCCGATTGACGCGCTGTCTGTTGCGTTGAGTTCATGTTGACGATACGGAACTTTTGGAATTCTCCGCCTGAGATTTGGATGCAGATGGATAGTGGCCGGGTTGGATCGCCCAGAAATCCAACCGTGCCCCTGGAACGGAAAAGCTGACACCTTTCTGACAGAACGTCCGTTTGACAAATCGTCAGCGGCGTTGGTGATCTCGTTGAGAAACGGTACCTATGAGTATACCCTATGAGAGTTCAGGGTACAGTTGAGATACGACCGGGTTTGGTTCGCTCATGAAACCAACCGGGCCCCTGGGACGAAAAGGCTAATAACTCACAGACCGGGCGTCCGATTGACGCGCTGTCTGTTGTGTTGAGACCCCTATGATGAGGCGGTCCTTTGAGATACTTCTTCGTGGGACTTTGAGATACTTGGAGTATCAACTTGTAGCTCGTGGAGCGGACCCTCCCAGAGACGAGCGTACGGAGTACGGAGACCGTGTAGCCGGCCGAGACCTGAAGACTGCTTGTCCGATTCGATTCGGAGTGACTTACGTAGCCCAATGGGGAACACTACTTTGTGAGGTGGCAGACCCATAGTGGATGAGCACTACTATGTGAGGTGGCAGACCCACGGTACTCGACAGGAGGAGTACCTCTGTAGGCTATGAGGGGGGAGCACTACTGTGTTGGGTGGCAGACCCCAGCGGGAAGCACTACTGTGTGAGGTGGCAGGCCCGCGGTACTCGATAGGAGGAGTACCTCAACAGTCTTAGGTTAGTGAGCAGTACCTCGGAGTCGTGACAGGACCACTGTACACTCTAGAGACAGAGCTCATCAGCAGTTACAGTTTCGATAATGAAAATCCTGGTTTGAGCTGAGAGTTTTGACCTTGTGTTTACCTCATGATTGAGATGGGTCACTTCCTAACATAGGTATATGTATGGGCAAATACCTGGGAAGTGGTTATCCGTTGATTTCACAATCCTTGTGTTTCCTCATGATTGAGATTTGTTACTTGATAACTTAGTTATATGTATGGGCATATACCTAAGTAGAGGTTATCTGTTGAGATCTTCTTGTGGTTATCCTTGTTGGTTTAGTGAGGCCTTGAGGGTCTCGGGGTCCCTACTGAGTATCGTTATACTCACCCCTGCACGGGCTATGCCCGCAACTCGTTGTGTTGGTTGCAGACGACAGGTAGTGTTGACGGAGGCCGAGTATTTGAGGACTGGACGGTACCCGGAGGTGGACTACACGACGTGAAAACTCACAGAGGAGGTTGACAGACGAGAGCGTGGAGGAAGCTATCTGTACCTACCCTTTAGGTAGGATCCGTGGTGGATGACCAGGAGCTGTGCTATCTGTACCTACCCATCAGGTAGGATCCGAGGAGGATGACCCAGGAGCTACTTCCTTCTTCCAGCTGTTTGTCTTTTAGCTGTTGTACCTTGTTCAGTTGTAGTTGTACTTTCTTTTGGGTTTGTATTTTGGCCCATTTACTTTTCATATTTTCTTTTGTACTTAGTGTTTTGCTTCCGCTTGCACTCTGTGGTGCTTGTTTTCTTTTATAAAGGCAATGCCTTCCTAGTTATCGGGATATTATGCCTTTGGTGCTAGTCGCCAGCCCCTGGCCTATGGAAGGAGGGCTTGGGGTAGTCATGGCATGGGCCCCGAGGATGGGTCGTGACAGTACATCTCACTATCCTAGGGGATTAGTCCCTGTCTAAGAAAAGTGATTGCTGACTACCCATCACGCCATGCTTTTTCTTGTATAGATTATGGTTTTGAATGATTTAAATCCTTTAAATTAAATAGTTTCATGTACCTCATGCATTTAATTAGATATGTTTAGATATGATTTACTGTTATTATTGGGTATGTAACACAAGTCATGAATTATATAATAATTTATACATTAATATTCTTTGAACATATTAATTTTGTTAATGGAATAACACTCAAAAAAATAGATGGAAGAACACATACATAATGGGATTACATGATATAGAAATATTAAATGGGATATAATACATGTAAATAATATATATATGGTTTGTTTTGAAATCGGAGACTAATAAAACCATTAGAAATATTGTACGTGAGATTCCTTCCCAATAGAGCACATGTGAAGACCTTTGTTTCTGATGTTTTTCACCCATAGAGAACCATTTTGATTTTTGATTTTATGGTGTGTGATAACCCATGTAATATTAAAAATAGATCAATTTCATTATGTATTTTTATTCATGAATTATGTTTCATAGATCGATATTCATTAGGAGAAAAAAGGCAATTTCTCTGTAAAAAAGAATTTAGTTTCATCCAAACTAAATTGAGTTTAATGAATTGCACAGTTTTATTCAAAAGTTTAATTTCCAAATTTTAGAATATTAATTTGAAAAACTGAAATTATATTTTCTAATTATAAATTAAAAATTATCTTAAATGATTTTTTTTTTATTCTTTTGAAAAATTATATTTTTGGGTAAATAGTAGAAAATGCTGATTTGTAAGAAAATTATCTTTTATTTTCATGTATTTAAAAAGTTACATATTTTGGCTTGGTTTTAAAATTAAATTAGTTAATTTTAATTATAAATAACTCAATATATTTAATTTTGATCATTATTATACTTAAGTTTTGTATAAAATCATTTTTTATTCAAAAAGACATTTTTATGGAAAACTGCTTTTCATTGCATTTTTCAGGTTTACTTTTAAAATATTTTCCTAAAATTATATAAATTAAATTTGATAAAATGGAATAAATATCTGTAATAATAATAATAAAAATTTAAATAGGTTAACCTCATTTTTGTTCAATATTAATAGTAACATTTGTAAAACAAATCCAGTTACCATGGTAAAAGTTAAAATGGGTTAAAAGTTTTACAACTAAAATGATAAGGTTTAAAATGACATAAAAACTTGACCAAATAATATTTTATATTCTTATTTTGAACCTATATCATCTCCCCTTCGAATTTGAGTCATTAAGGATCCATTTTTACTGAGTAAGGCATTAATATATTTTAATATTTTGAAACATTCTAGCTGCGTCCACTCCCTCACTTATAAAAGAACACCACCAATCTGCTCTTATAAAAACATCAAGAGCCTCTTATCTTGAACAAGAACAACCAAAATGATTTACTAAAATACATACCTACATCCTAGATGTCATGGTTTTATCAAAATATTATCCTCAGAAGGCTTTAGGTATAAATATAAGGAGGTTATCCAAAGAAGAGGTATAATTCTTAACAGATTGTTTTATTTTTATTTATTACTTTTCCAGCTTAAAAATATCTTAACCATTGACATATAATAACATTAGTATATAAAATATATTTTAATTTTATTACAGTTATGTTATAATCATTTTTCATCTTCAAATTCTTCTAATGGAAAATGAAAACATCTGTCGTGCATATGTGCCTCCTACCTCCTTGCGAGACAATGTATTTAATTTTTCATCACTGCCTCTTTTGGATGGTCATAATGACGGATATAAATGAAATAATATGATTTATATGATAAAATTTTAATTATTTAATAGTAAAGAAATATTCTAATACTTTTTTTACCATCCAATGAAAAACATCGCTCATGCATATGTGGGGACTACCACCTCGCAAATCAATTAACTTTATTTTCCATCACAACCTCAAGGATGGTATATATTGGTTGATTTAAAGAAATAACATTATATTTATGTTATAATTATAATTTATGAAAGATACAATAATACTTTCTTTCATTACCTCATGCTCGTTGAAAAAATGGAAGTGCTACTCATTTGTACATACAGACTATCATCTCCATGTTGTAACATAATTAATTTTTCACCACCATATTACATATTTGGTTTTAAAAGTATAATTAATGTATAGAAATGATAATTATAAAATTATTGATATTATTAAAATTATATAATCATTATTTGACCATTTTCATACCACCAAAGTTGTTTTGGAGTTATCAACATCTTCAAAACATCTGAAGTAAACATAATCAATTAAGTTATTAAGAATGACATGGTAATAAGTGAAATAAAAGGAATAATAAAAATATAATGAACATAAATAATATTTAAAGAAATTAAATAATTAACATAAATTTATTATTCCAGAATATAAAAAACATGCGTGAAAAGTTGTACTTAAGGTAAGGGATATTGTATCTTAATAAATTGTTTTAAAATGTTTTGAAGATTTCTGTGTAATATTTTTATTCTATGTCCATATTATTTGATGGATGTGTATCTAACACATGAACTGAACCATCAAGTATGAGCTGGGGGTTCCCCATAACCTGATGTTCTCCTCTTCATATGCTAGAGGATGCCTAATAGTGGTGAGGGACAATGGAAAGACATGGGGAGACTTTCCTACGATACCAAATAACATCAAAGTATGATACATGAATCAATAATAAATAAATAAATCCATAATAAATAAATTAATAACCATTATAGTAGCAGTAAATACAAATAAAACCCATCCCATGTAGCAAAAGTATGGAATTTCATGCACAATAAACTAGAACCAAATCAAAAGGATCCAATATATGGGTAAGAAAATAATAAAAGAAACAATATCCAGCCTGAGTGATATATCATCTAGAAACTCATAAAAACATGTTAAACCATGCACCATAGGTACCTTTCCCTTCATCATATCCCTAACCATGAAATCTATAAGTGCAACTAAATTCCTAATTTGGGTGTGCGTACAAGAGTCAGTAGGAAACCACAGAAATCCCTTAATATGACACATCCCCCTCAGGGTAATAGTCAATGAGGCTCAACCAACATGTTCAAAAATAATAAATAAAAATAACACAATATGATATAAGATACAACTTATAGATAAATCATCACATTAAATAAATAGGTATCATAAACAACACAATCCACATGCAGGTAACACAGGTATAGGTCTCACGTACATGGCGATGAATAAATACCACATGTGATCAATAATCAAACATATGTATCTAGGGGACACACACACACACAAACACAAAAAAACATTCCATGAAATTATATAAAACATAGAATAAATACAAGGGCTACTGACTGTAGGTTCAACAATGACGATCAAGGAAAGGTTCACTATACAAGTCTAAAAGCACCATTGGATCCTGAAACAATTATAGTTTTGAAAACAATTAAAACTATTGGATTTAGGTAGAGGAAAAAACATGCCCAAAAGGTTTGGATATGTTTGAATCACCGAATAGTATTAACTAATAATAACTATCTTGGCCCAAATATTGATCATATGAAGAATCTTTGAATCCAAATGCCAATTATATCAAAAATCATAAAAATGCTCATTAGATTATGCCAAAACCCTTAGATCGAATCCATATTGTGAATATATTATTTATTTTTTATCTAGGATAATAGTATAGAATTGATCATGGTTAAATAAGAACTTATCATTTTGGATTTATAGGATTGAATGAGGATTTAGACATTGATTAGAGGAGTTATAAGGGTAAAGGAGAGTCTAAAATCACTTGAGAGGAGAACCAAGGGTATTGGGGGTCGAATAAGATCTGAGGGATTAAGAAGAGGGTTTTAATTTCTGTATTTAGAAAAATTATTATAAAAAAATATGATCATTGGGAACCATTGAACTCCATTGATGAACCGGTGGCCTCCATCTGCAGGATAGTGGACATTGGGAAAAATCCCTTTTTCCCAAGAACCCCAGTGGTGAACTGGTGGGATCTTCAGTATACTTCATATCTCTTTAGACTCAACTGCATATCTGGAGAATCTATTATAGCCTTTTAGGCTACAGAAATCCCACCATTCTCTAACATTTATGATTATAGATTCTCAAAAACCACTTACCAGCCTCAAAAATCATGAATAAATCTAAAAAACTATGTAAAAGTTAAAAAAAGTGTGGAATACCTGAAATAATGTGAAAACAAATCTCCACCTATTGTCACTTATCATCATTAGGAAGTATCCATAGAAGTATTATAAAAAAAATTAGGTCATTGTAGAATAATATCAGCCTCCTACTCTAATTACTATTTCTAATCATGTCTATGTTTCAATTAAACCTAGACTAGAGGAACAATCATTCCTCACATCACTTTATCACTTCAGTCCACTATCCATATATGTTTCTCTATAAAATATGCATCTAGTACCAACTCAATATCCTTACATTTAAGAAAGTGTGCAGGATCATAATAATACATTTGAAGCTATAACACACGGATTTTATTGTGCATACCTTGATATTATAGAATAAGGTCCCACTAATAGGATATTATTTTGATACTCTCGATAATCTATAATGGTATGACATACCACAATGATAATTTCCCTAGCCTCCTGAGATATCTATTCCCCAAATAAGGGGAAACCTATAAGAAAATATTATCTCTCACCATGAAATACTAGGTTTATCTCCTTCAGTTAGCATAAGACTAATACGTGTTCTGAGCCGTAACCAAAAATTCTGAATCAATTACACCCGCTACATGGCCTTCTATACCTTACTCATCCAAACAAATGAATAGTCACCTAACTCAATCAAAAATATTGTTCAATGAAATAGAATACCATACAGAACCTCAAATAGGGCCATCTAAATTGAATAATTAAAGATGTTATTGTAGGAGAACTCCACTAGATCTAAGTGATCATCCCAAGATCCTCTAAAATCTAGAAAAAATTCTCAAAGAATATCCAATAATAACTAGATAATCCCATATAAATTCCCATAGTTATGAGGATTAAAGGTCAAACATAAGTTCAATGGATTACCTATCTTGTTCTCTATGACTTTCCAAAAACTAAAAGGTACACCACATGTCTCTATCGGATTCCATGAACTAAGGAAAAACCTTTAGCTGCATGATATATAGAACAGAGATATTGACTAGATCATTTGTTGATTTCAACACCCAAATTTGTAAGAAGTGATCTACATTAGTTAATTAATTAATAAGCAACCAAATAGTGTCTAGGCCTATTGAGGTCCTGGTAAATCTCATCATGGAGTTTTTCATCATCTCATCCCACTTCTACATAGGTAGTGGAAGTGGATGGAGTAACCCTCCAAGTCTATAATACTAGTCATAGATTTTTTTGAAAATTTAGGAAATGAGATACAAATCCTGAAATGTATCTCTTCATTTTAGGCCACCAGAACTTCCAATTTATATCTTGATACATCTTGATTTACTCTGGGTGCATTTCCCACTACAAATCATGAGATATTTCTTCATCCCCTCTCTATTAAAATATAGAACCATCACACTAAAATGTACCAGAAGCACTCTATGTATATCCAAATCCTAATATAAAATAGAGACACTTACTTCCAACCTATCACATATCTCCCCACACTTCAGATCAACATCTTGACTTGTCTTAACTCATTCTAAGAACAAGGATGTGGTCATTAAGGGTGCACAAATGACCACCCTTGGATCCTCCATTATTCCCACCTTCTAATATACCAACAAAACCATGATCTTCCATCTAGCTTTTGACGTCCTTTCTACCACCTTCTATGTTTTTATACATAGTTTATCTGACACCACATTTCCTTTTTTGGGAGCATAATACTTCTAAAATTCAAATGTTTTCATCTACTCTTCCCAATGCCTTTAATGAAGATTCATGCCATTTTGGGAAAGGATACACCAAATAATCTTGTGGTACATATATACAAAAGATCTCTCAAAGAATAAGTAGTGTCACTAGTATTTCAATTTATGGACCAAAACTTTTATCTCCATGTGGTGAGTAGGTTAGTCCCACTCATGGGGTCGTAGCTAATGAGACGCTTAAGCAACAACCTTATCACCCTACATAAGAATATCTCTTATGCCAATGACAAATGAGTTAAAGTACAGAAAATATCCAACTCTAATCTCTATGACAATCAATATTAGAGCCTATGTCAACCTTTTATCTATCTCTAATAAAACATCTTCAAATTGATATATACCTTCAAAATTTACTCGCTTCATGGTAAGAACAATCATACATGGTTTCTGGAGAGAGAATTACTAAATGAATCTCTAATAATACTCATTAAACCCGATAAAACTTCAAATCTTGAACACATTCCTTAGTCGTGCCTAATACAAAACTACATCAACGGTCTGTAGATCAAATGGTATTCCCTCTTGAGAGACCACATTCCCATGAAACCTCACTTCATGTATCTATAAGTGAAACTTAAAGTACATCGCATAAATATGACATGCTTGAGGTGTACACAACATGATATCTTAGTGTCTAACATGTGATTTTGGAATCTTGAAACATATAAGGATTTCATCAACGAACACAATGAAGAAGGAATCCAAGTATGAGTGAAATATCTTAATCATGAGGGATATAAACACTACCATAGAAATAATTAGTCTAAAGTTAATAATGAGACACTCATACATCCCATACTAACTCCTAAACACTGTATTTAAGATTTTTCCACTCTAACTTGAAGATGATGGTATCCAAAACACTGATCAATATTGGAAAACCAAAAATCCTCCCTAAATTGATCAAATATGTAATAAATTCTTAGAAATGGGTGCCAGTTCTTTATAGTGAACTAATTCAAATTACGTTAGTCTACAAAATGCAAAAGATTATCATCCACCTTCTTGGAGAACAACACTGGAGTTACTTAATGGGAAGTGTGGGGTCTAATAAATCCTTTATCTTCCATATCATCAAGCTTCACCTTGATGTCATTAAAATTGTATGGTTCTTGGTGATATGGTTGAATCAATATTATCCACACTCGAGGTATAATATTAATCTCAAATTAAACTGTCCTGTATGTAAATAATCTCAAGAAATCCTTTTGAATGACATCTCGATACAGAGCCACCATAGATAGAAAATATGATGGAGTCACCATATGATAATCAATAAGGATCATTCCAGCCACCTACAATAAAATATTTTCTATTTTATAAGGTTATGGTCCCACTCATCCTACCTCTATGTTTCATTAATTTGTCAAAACAAAATCCCCCCAAGTAAATGTGAAGGTCACCCTTCTCCAATAATAATCAACATGTTTATAAAAAATGGTCAATAAGGCCATGCTAAGGATTATGTAAAAACCTTTAATCTCTATAATTGTGAAGTTACAAACATGATATACGTGAACAAAAACCATTATATAATCACATATTTGTGGATAAGAGGTCTTATTGAATTTTTTGGGGATTATAGTGTTCGGTGGGAACCTTTGGTCGAAGAAACCTATTAGTTTCTACTGAAGGAGTTGATCAAACTCATTGTTGGGAATGAATAAACATTTATTATGAGGTATATCTATTTTATTTTTTTCTTTTTATCTTATGGATTCATATCCTAATATATCTTAGTATGAATTTTGTGACTTTTTTACACTAATTATGGGAATAGAGATTTCACACAAATCCCCTCAATGGTATCAGATCCATTACTCATAAATAATCAATAAAATAAAAATAAAAAATGAAAATATTTCTGGAATTTTTTCCAAACCATGAGAAATGTATAAAAATAAATAATTGTTCATAATATTTTTCTAAAAATGGAATGGTCTATTAAAACATGTCCTAGTTTATAAAAATATTCATGAAAAATGATTTTTTTGGGAAAAATGTTTTGGTTTTCTTATTATAAAATATATAATCATTTCTCGATGTCAGTATGTCATGGTTTCCTAACCATAACATCAGGGTTTGTGGAAATGGAAATTCTATAAAACAAACAATGTATAAAATGTCAAAAAACCAAAATTTATAGTATATCCATAAAAAATGATATGTGTATAGATACTACATCATGGTTCAAGGTATAATATTTGTGAAAATTTCATTCTAAAATGGATTGAGAAAATAATCCATGTCATGGTTCTTGGTCATGGTTTTCAAATAAATATTTTTTTTCTCAAAAACTTACACTAGTGTGGACCTGAAGGGACTATGGTGACTCTACATGAGTTTATACGATATATGATTTGGTTTTGATAAAATTTATGATTTTCTAAAATGGTGAATTCTCATCTTAAATAATTTAATCATTTATTAATTTATAAAACCCCTATTTAAACATTCATGTATATAGATTATTTTTATTATAAAGCTTTTATCGTTTGGTTTAAATTTTGTAAACTAATTTTTATAATTCTTATTACATGATAAAAAGGGATACATTCTAGGCATGATATAAAATATTTATTTTTCATTCAACTAAGATTTTGATTTATTATTTTAGTTGTAAAATAAATAATAAGGTTTGGTTATGATTTATAAATATTGGTTATTATAGTTGTATTAGAATTAAGGTATCTTTTTAGTATTGATCCATGTATATTGGGAATTTAGGTTTGACATCTCACTATCCTAGGGGATTAGACCCTATCTAATAAAAATGAATGTTGATTACCCATCACACCATGCTTTCTCTTGTATAGACTTTGGTTTTGAATTATTTTAAGCCTTTACAATAAATAGTTTCACGTACCCTATACATTGAAATATATATATTTAGATATAATTTAATGTTATTATTGGGTATGTAACAAAAGTCATGAATTGTATAATGTGTTATACATTAATATTCTTTGAACATATTAATTTTGTCAAAGGAATGACACTCAAAAAATAAATCGATGGAAGATCATATAATTAAAGGGATTACATGAGATAGAAATATTACATAGGATATAATTCTTATAAATAATATATATATGGTTCATATGGAATTTTATTAAAAAAACATTGGAAATACTGGAGGTTTTATTCCTTCCAAAATGAGCACATGTCAAGACCTTTGTTTCTGATGTTTTTCACCCATAAAGAACCATTTTGATTTTTGTTTGTTATGGTGTGTGATAAACCAGGTGATATTGAAAATAGATCAATTTTATTGTGTATTAATATTCATTAATTATGTTTCATGGATCCTTATTCAGTAGGATAATAATAGGTAATTTCTCAATAAAAAAGAAGTTAGTTTTATCCTAACTAAATTGAGTTTCATGAATTGTAAAGCTTTATTCAAAAGTTTAATTTGAAAATTTTAGAATATTAATTTGAAAAAATGAACTTATATTGTAAAATAATAAATTAAAAGTTATCTTAATATGAATTTTTTATTTTTTTTGAAAAAGTTGATTTTTGGGTGAATAATAGAAAATGTTGATTTGTAAGAAAATTGTTTTTTATTTTCAATTATTTAAAAAGTATAATTTTATAGATTGGTTTTAAAATTAAATTAGTTTATTTTAATTATAAATATCTCAATAAATTTAATTTTGATCAATATTATACTTAAATTTTTTATATAAGAATTTTTTTACTCTAAAAAGGTATTTTTATGGAAAACTGCTTTTTATTGCATTTTTCAGGTATGTTTTTAAAATATTTTCTTCCAATTATATAAATTAAATTTGATAAAATGGAATAAATATTTTTAATAATAATATATAAATGTTTTAAATTGGTCAACCTTATTTTTGGTCATTATTAATTGTAACATTTGTAAAATAATCCTGTTACCTTGGTAAGAGTTAAAACAGGTTAAAAGTTTTACTACTAAAATGATAAATTTTAACTGACATAAAATACTATTTTGTGGTAATATTTTGAACATGTATCATATCACCTTCCAAGAAGATTCATTATGGATCCATTTTTATTGAGTAAGGCATTAATATATTTTAATATTTTGAAAAATTATAACTGTGTCCTCTCCCTCACTTGTAAAAGAACACCACCAATCCGCTCTTATGAAAACATCAAGAAACTATTATCTTGGACAATAAATAAAAAATTATTTACTAAAATCCTTAAATAAATCCTATATTTCATGGTTTTATCATAATATTATCCTAATTAGGATTTAAGTCTAAACCTAAGGCGGTTATCTGAAGAAGAGGTGTAATTTTTAACTGAGTATTATATTTTTATTTATTACTTTACATCCTTAAAAATATCTTAAACATTGTCATATAAGAACATTAGTATATAAAATATATTTTAGTTTTATTATAGTTATGTTATAATCTATTTTATTCTTCTAATTCATCTAATGGAAAATGAAAACATCTTTCGTGCATACATGCCACCTACCGCCTTGCGAGACAATGTATTTATTTTTTCATCACTTCCACTTATAGATGGTCATAACGATGGATATAAATGAAATAATATGATATATATGATATAAATTTAATTATTTAATGGTAAATAAATATTATATTTCTTTTTTTACAATCCAATAAAAAATTAAAACATGGTTCACGCATACGTGGGGACTACCGCCTCACAAATAAATGTATTTTATTTTCCATCACTACCTCAAGGATAATATATATAGGTTGATTTAAAGAAATAATATTATATTTCTTATATAATTATAATTTTTGAAAGATAGAATAATACTCTCATTCATTACCACATGTTCGGTGAAAAATAGAAGCGTTACACATTCGTACATATGAAATATCACCTCTCTATTGTAGAATAATTAATTTTTCACAACCATATCACATATTTAGTTTTAAAAGTACAATTAATGTTTATAAATGATAATTATAACATGATTAATATTTTTAAAATGATATAATCACGATCCATTTAGCCATTTTCAGCCCACCAAAGAAATTTTGGAGTTATGAACATCCTCAACACATATGAAGTAAACATAATCAATTAAGTGATTAAGTATGACATGGTAATAAGTGATATAAATGGAATAATAAAAATATAATGTAAAAAAATATTTTAATAAAGTAAATAATTAATATAACTTTATTATTCTAGAAGATAATGAACGTGCGTGACAAGTTGGACTCGAGGTAAGGGATATTCTATCTTGATATCTGGTTTTAATTTTTTTTGAATATTTCTATATAATATTTTGATTCTATGTCCATATTATTTAATGGATGTGTATGTAACACCCCAAACTGAACCATCAAGTCTGAGATGGGGTTTCCACATAACCTGATGTCCTCCTCTTCATATTCAAGAGGTTTCCTAATAACGATGAGGGCCAATGGAAAGACATGGGGATACTTTCCTACAGTACCAAATAACAACAAATTATGATAAAGGAATCAATAAGAAATAAATAAATCCATAATAATTAAATGAATAACCATTAGAGTATGAGTAAATAAGAATAAAACTCATCCCATGTAGATGTAGTATGGAATTTCAAGAAAAATAAAATAGAACCAAATCAAAAGGATCCAATATATGGGTAAGGAAACAATAAAAGAATCATTATCCATTCTTATCTCTATCTAAAATCATCTAGAAACTCCAAATAATGTGATAAGCCATTCAATATAGATACCTTTTCCTTCATCATATCCCTATGTATGAAATCTAGAAGTGAACCGAAATTCCTGATTAGTGTGTGCGTACAAGAGTGAGTAGGACACCACAAAATCACGTAACATAAGTACCTAATAGAAACAAGTTCATTTTTTGGAAGTAAATAGGGTAAAAATATAAAAAAATATCACATAATTATAATATAGTTAATATACTTAGATACTGACTCTAATTGCATTATAACCACCCCAAAAGAAACAAAAATCATCCACCAGATGCACCCCCTTAATGGGATAGTCCAAAAACATGAATGATATATCCCTCTCAAAGGGATAATCCAAAGCATGCCGAATATGAATCTGACACATCCCCCTTAGGTTAATAGTCAATAAGGATCAACCTACATGTTCAATATTAAGAAATAATAATAACACAATATGACATAAGATAAAACCAATTTCCAAAACATCACATCAAATAAACATGTATCATAAATAGCACAATCCACATTCAGGTAACACAAGAATCGGTCTTACAAGGATATGAATAATGACTACATGTGATCAAAAATCAAACATAGGTCTCTAGGGGCCACACACACACACCATCAAACATTCCATGAAACTATATAAAACATGCACTAAATACAAGGTCTTATGACTATATTTTCAAAAATGATGATCAAGGAAAGGTTCACCATCCAAGTCTAGAAGCAGCATTGGATCTTGAAACCATTCTAGTTTTGATACAATTAAAAATATATGATTTATGTATAGAGTAAAAAAATCCCAAAAGGATAGGATATTTTTTAATCACCAAAGAATATCCACTTATAACAACTATCTTAGACCAAAAATTGAGCATAAAAAAATTCTTTGAATCCAGATGCTAATTCTATCGAAAATCATAAAAATATTCATTATATAATGAAAAAACCCTTAGATCCAACCCAAATTCTGAAAATATAATGGATTTTTTTATCTGGGATAATAGGATAAAATTTATCATGGTCAAATAAGAACTTATCATATTTGATATACAGGATTGAACAAGCATTTAGACATTGAAGAGAGTATTTGGAAGGGGAGAGGAGAGTCCAAAATCACTGGAGAGGAGAACCTAGGGTATCCGGGGTCAAATAAGATCTAAGGGATTTAAAAAGAGGATAGATTTTCTTTTGAAAAATCCTTATAAAAAATTTTGCTCGTTTTTCACCATCGAACACCACCAATGAGCTGGTGTCCTCTATCTATAGGATAGTGTTCATAAGGAAGAATCAATTTTTACCAAAAACCCCACTAGTGAGCTGGTGGGATCTTCAGTTTACTTTAGATCTTTTTAGACTCAACCGACTATCTAGTTGATCTATTATAGCCTTCTAGGATATATAAATCCTGCCATTCTTGAACCTTTCTAATTTTATATTCTCATATTCCACTTACCATCCTCAAAAATCTAGACAAATTCTCAAAATGTTCAGTAAAAGTAAAAAAAATGATGTAATACTAGAAATAAGGTGAAAACATTCTCCCCCTATTTTGACTTCTCATCATCAAAAAGTATACCTATAAATATTCTTGAGAAACTCATGTCTCTCCACCCGAATATCATCCTAATACTCCAATTCCTATTTATAAACATGTCTATTTTGCTATTGAACCCAAACTATAGGAACAATCATTTCTTACATCACTTTCTCACTTAAGTCCCCTATCAGAATAAGTCTCTCCATGAAAGATGCATCTAGAACCAACACAACATCCTCACATTTTAGCATGTGTTCATGATCATACTCATACATTTGAAGCTATAACACATGGAATTCATTGTTCATACCTAGATATTGTGGAGTAAAGTACCACTGAAAGGATATTATTTTCTGTTTGATGGTTTATAATGGTCTTACATACCACAATGATAATTTCCCTTGCCTCCTGAGATGTATATTCCCTAAATGAGGGTAAAGCTACAAGAAAACCTTATCTCTCACCATGAAATCCAAGGTTTATCTCCTTTAGTTAGTATAATAACACTACCTATTCTGAGCAGTAACCAGACATTCTGAATCAACTATGCCCGCTCCCTGTCCTCCTATACCATACTCATGCAAAAAAAATAAAGACTCACCTAACTCATTCCAAAAGATAGGTTACTGACATGGAATCCTATATAGAGCCTCAAAAGGGCCATATAAATTGAATAATTAAATATGTTATTGTAGGAGAACTCCACTAGATCCAACTGATCATCCCAATATCCTCTAAAATCCAGAATAAGTTCTCAAAGCATATTCTGTAATGTCTAGATCATCCCATATAACTTCCCATCATTATAATGATTTAAGGTCAAAAATTAGTTCAATGTATTACCCATCACCTTCTGTATGACTTATAAAAACTAAAAGGTAAACTTGATGTCTCTATCAGATACCATTATCTATGGAAAAACATTTAGCTGCATGATATCATTAACATAGATCTTGCTTATCTTATTTGATGATTTCATCTCCCAAATTTTTAATAAGTGATCTACCTTAGTTAATTAATCCATATCCATCCAAATAGTGTCATGAAGTATTGAGGTCCTAGGATATCCCATCACGAAGTTTTTAATCATATCATTCTACTTCTACATAGGCACTGGAAGTGGATAGAGTAACCCTATAGGTCAATAATTATAGACCTTGATTTTTAAAAAATTTAGGAAATGAGATAAAATTCCAAAAATGCATCTCTTCATTTCAGGCCAATAGGACTACTACTTGACATCGTGATACATCTTGGTTTACACTAGGATTATTTCCCACTACAAATCATGAGAGGTTTCATCGACCCCTATCTAATGAAAGATAAAACCATCACCCTAAAATGTACCAGAATCACTCTATGTATATCCAAATATTAATATAAAATATCTAAACTTTATACCAACATATTTCATATCTCCACACACTTCAAGTCAAGCTCTTGACTACTCTTAACTCATTCTACCAACAAGGATGTGATCATTAAGGGTTCAAAAACCAATGCCCCTCGATCTTCCATTATGACTACCTTCCAATCTACCAAAAACCCATGAGCTTCTATCCAGCTTTTGACATCATTTCTCCCACCTTGAATGTTTTTATACATACTTTATCTGTAACCACATTTCCTTTTTTGGGATCATACTCTATCATAAAGTCAAAAGTTTTCATGTACTCTTCTTAATGCCTCTAAGGAATATTCATGTCATGTTGGTAAAAGATACACCAAAGAATCTTTTGGTACACATATAAGAAATATCGACCATTGAATAGGTAGTGTCACTAGTATTTAAATTTATGGACCGTAACATTTAAATCCAAGTGGTGATTAGGTTAGGTCCACTCAAGGGGTCATATTTAATGAGACCCATAAGAAACTACCTTATCACACTACATCATAATAGCTCCTAATCTAATGAAAAATGGAAAAAATACAAAAAATAGACAACTCCATGCTCCGGAAGGGTGAAGATTAGATCCTAATTCATCCTTTTATATATCTATAATAAATATTCTTCAAAATGATATATCCATTAAAAATTTACTTCCTTCTTGGTAAGTTCAGTCATATGTGATTTTAGGAGAGATAATTACTGAATCAATATTCAATAGTACCAAGTTAATTTGATAAAACATAAAATATTTAATACATTCCTTAGTCGTTCATAATAAAAAATTGTATCAAATTTTTCTATATCAAATAATATTCCCTCTTTAGAGACCACATTCACATGACATTTCACATCATGTATCCAAAAGTGAAAGTTAAAGTAAATGCCATAAATCTAATGTGCTTGAAGTGTACTCATCATGATATCTCGGCGTCTAACATGGGATTTTGACATCTTGAAACATGTAAAGATTTCATCAATGAACACAATGATGAAGGAATCCATGTATGAGTGAAATATCTTATTCATGAGGGCCATAAACACCACCAGATCAATAATCAGTCTAAAGGTAATAATGAGACACTCATACAACCCATACCTACTTCTAAGCACCATCTTCAAGATTTTTCCTCTCTAACCTGAAGCTGATGGAATCCAGTACACTGATCATTCTTGGAAAACTAAAAATCCACCCTCAATTTATCCATCTATGCAACATTAGGATTTTTATTCTAAAAAAAAGGATTCACAATAGAAAAAGGAATAGAGGTAACCCCTCATAAGGGGGGGGGATAATGGAGGCCAAGGTCATCGCTCTGAATTAGATTCACCCCCTCAGGTTTTAAATGATAGATATTAGAAAGGAAACTAACCAGTGTACTAAGGACAACAAGAGAAGCCATGTAGTTCTCAACTTTTTTCCCTCACACAACATGTGAGAAACTCTAATGTTACCACTGAGGAGGGCCTTTCATTGTCTAATTATATAACAGATCAACCAGGGAATAGTGTATTTACTAATCAGTGCATCGTGGATGATCATAGAATCTGTTTCCAAATGTGTGATGATAATTACACTTTATTTACACATAGACAACCCTGTAAGAACCGCATGAGCCTCGGCCTAGATCGAACTTACACCCCCAAAATGAGCTGGGAACGCCATCACCACACTCCCCCTGCAGTTGTGGATGACTCATCCACCTCACATCTCTCCCCTAGAACAAGAACCATAAATGTTAATCTTGAGACCGAACTCCAGATGAGCCCAAAAAATCCATCTCCCCTGAACCTCAGGACCAAGTTATCATGCCTCCCTCTGTGTTATATGGAACACATAAAAGGAAGTCGCATCCTTCCCGACACCTGCCAATCCGATCTACTCAATCAACAAGCACCTGGTTCTGGTCACAATAGCTCCACCATAGGATGTGATTCCATAAAACCTAGTGTGATTCCTATCTTACCATATCATCCATTATCCCGCATTAAAAATGATATCTCTCACGTCAGCCTCCACCACCAAACCTTGGGTCCCCTGGAACCAACTCTCCATAAACCAATCATTAGAAATGACTTGGGGAGAGTAACCAGTGACCACTCCAAAGCAACTCCACACTTGCCTCGCCCATTCCACCTTGAATAACAAGTGATTCATGATTTCTTACTTTTTATTCACACAAAAGTGACAATAGAAAACCATGCTTATTCCCATACTTTTAATGTTCTCATCAGATGGAATGGCCTTATTTTAGATCCTCTAGGAGATAAAGTTAAGTTTAGAGGGGATTTTGTTGCACCAAACCATGTCGTTCCATCTCTCTTGTTGCCTCTGCATACCGTTACTCTTGTAGAAGTCCTTCAAGTTAAACGTACTGGAGATATAAGGGGTTTAGAAACACTTTTCTATATTGGAGTTAATAATAACCGAATCAAACTCTACTTGTTGAGATGCATCCAGAACAGACTGAAAAAACCGAGGATGAAAACTTGCCTCTTGGAATGAGATAGAGGGAGCCATGCATCCTGGATACCCCAGCACATTACCTGAGAAGTTGTGATACCATAATAGGATGTTCCCCTCCCAAATGATCCATTTTCCATGCAGAATGAGGCTTGGTATGATTTTGCAGACCGATGACCACAATGACGTTCCCTTGCTCGGAGGAGTCGCAATGACAACCTTAAATCTCTGAGACATATGATTCCCCCATAACGTACATTCCTCAATAACTTCCCATGAAATATTCTCATGAATGGAATGAATGGTGGTCTCCATACTACTAATGTTGATGCATCCTTCTCAAATTGGTTGATTCATCTTTCTCCACGACAGCCATTGTTTCTTCCCCTAAGATAAAGCATCCCAGATAAAGCACACCATAATTCTGTCAATGGACCTGGTGACCCATTTCAGAACACTGGTAGAAGCCATAGCATGAACTATAATTGCTAATATAACATTTTTTACAAGAGTGATCTATCCTAAGAAGGAAAAAAATGGTTTTTCCAGTTTTTAATTAGATCCAAAATCTTATTAACCACTTTGTCGAAGTCTCTAGTTCGCATTCCGCATGAGGAAAAAGGGGTGCCGAGATACTCCATAGGGAAATAACCTTGACTCATGGCCAGCTCCCTGCACATGCAATCCACCTTGCTCAAAATGGAAGAGTTAGAAACATAGAATCTACTATTGTACCTGTTGATAATCTGACCGCTCCAATGGAAATACTTCGCAAGGATCCTGTTAAACACATTGAGGGATCTCCACCCACTATTCATAAAAATTATCATGTCATCAACAAACATCAGATGTGATGTTGGGGAAGTCTACATTTCCCGTGGAATGGAAAAATCTCCACATTTTCCATCCCCTTATTGATCAGCCTACTAAGATTTTCCTACATAAGGATGAAGATTCTTGGGGATAAAGGATCTCCCTATCGTAGCCCTCGAGTAGTCTTAAAGAAACTGTGAGTTCTCCCCCAAAATGACATTCCCATCCATGAAAAAAAACACACCTGAAAATGATATCGCAATCCCATGAGAAGAACCCCATATTCACTAGAGCTATATTAATAATGCCCTACTCCATCCGGTCATAGGACTTATTCATATCCATCTTAGCAGCCACATTGGAGCCACATGAATTGGTGTTCAGATCTCTCAACATCTCATGTGCCATCGCCATAGCACCCTGGATCGAAAGATCTTTGACAAACCCATGCTGCTCCAGGGATATCTATTGAGGGAGCATGCTGGAAAGCCTCTGATTAATGATACACCATAAAATTTTATATGGGAAGTTTCACAATCTCACTAGCTGATAATGGGTGAGGGATGACGAATCTTTGATCTTCGTCAAGAGAACCAGTGTAGTTGCAGCTATGATTCGGGAATGCCACCCCCTCTAAAGACGTCCGGAATATATAAAACAAAATCATGTTTCAAAAACTCCCACGAGACTCTATAAAATGATACAGGTAATCCATCTGGGCCCGCTGCACTTTCAAGATTCAAGTTCCACATTACCGCATGCACCTCCTCTTCCTCAAGTGGAATTTCCAACAATATGTTATTTTGTATAGATACAAGATTCAGAATACCTTCCCAATGATGAGACACCCCCAAAGGATATCCCTGTGGCCTATTCTCATTCATTCCCATGAGAAGGTCCTTTAAAAATGAGATAACCATGCCCCTGACCACCTCTCTATCATTATTGTAAGAACCATCCTCCAATTCCAGATTGGTATTCACAACACACCTCCTCTCCCTAATGCATTCCTGAAAGTATGTAGTATTTTTGTCTCCAACTCTTATCCATTTTTACCTGGAGGATTCTATCACTGTACGTTCCTGTGAGAGCACCAGAACTTCCATTGATGTCTTCTTCTCAGATAGTTCATCAAACACCACTTCATCCTAATCATCCTCGAGGCTGGCCTCCAGGCTCTCAATGTTTGGTTTAAGCGCAACCATATCTCGATTAATTGGTGTCAAGGATCTATTACATAGGATAAGTTCCTGCTTCATCCTTATTAACATGAAGTGAATATCCACCAAATAGTTCCCCCAAGAAGGTTCATTCCACACCTTCGTTTCCAATTGATGATAGGCCAGATTACTCACCCACTGGCTAAATTTTTTGCAAAATTCTTGCATGGCCTCCGTCATGCAGAGAGATAAGAGGAGCAGAGAATGATCTGAAATGATTCTGTTCAGGTGGTTAACCTTCAAATTTGGGAACATGGAGATGGCGTGAAGATTAGTAATGCACCGATCTAGTATTCTCCAACATCGGCTACCACCCCATCGATTATTACACCAAGTGAAAGTATCAATAGAATACCATAGGTCCATTAACCCCTTACCATCCACAAACTGCACAAAAGAAAAACTCGCATGCCTCTGGAATTCATCACGCCCCTTTTTTTTAGTCAGACCATGAAATGGTATTGAAGTACCCTCCCAAAACCCAATGTTGATCACCTGCATCAAAGCCTTTCAGTTCGGCCCACAACACCTCCCTACTCCTGGCATCACAACATCCATAGATGAAGGACATAAATAGATCTTCACCACCGCTCGACACCTTTGTTTTGATAAACCGGTCTCCTACTTGTTCCAAATATACTGAGACTTCCCGCTTCCAAAATAACCAAATGTGATTATTGATCAGAGCTTGTGTCTCATTGATTCCGTGGGGATGAAATCCATCTTCACGCGCACCCCGAGACCTTGGGAGTTCCATATCATGATGATAAATATTAAACAAGTAATGGAATATCTTTGTCTCCAAGACCCATGGTCTTTTTCGACGAGGAAAAAGGTCTCTACCATTCTAGTGTCATCTTCTTCATCAGCCTAGTAAAATCTATCAGGCTCTAAACACGCCCGACAGAGGAAGGGGAAGGAGGATTAGAAAATGACTTTAGAGAAAACTTGACCTATGCTTTACGCACCACCTCTGTCATTCCACCAACTTTCTCGGTACCCCGATCCTCGTTGGGAATTGAAGGGCCATACCTAACACTACAAACTGGAGGATCTTTCTCCAAAAGGGATTGCTTTCCAGAAAACCTAGCACCAACATGTGAAACAATACAGGCCAATGCCACAAGATCTACAAGGATCACATCAGCATGAGGGAAGGCCTCCTGGCTTCCAACCCCATTACACTATTTCTCCTCAATAATAATCAGATCCAGAAACTCCTGAGAGTGAAACACAGTTGAGGAGGTCAAAGTACCCTCGAACACCTGCATTCATAATTCAAACAAATCTCCTAACAACAACAAATTCCCAGGGAAACACCACTTATCTAAAATGAACATAGAAGCTATCTGAACATAATGTGGAGGGTAGGGGCAAGAGCAAGAGCAGGGGCCCCCTTAAGAAACTTGAAGGGGAAAGTTGGGACCTTTCAAGGAGAGAGCACTGTGGGAATGACAAGGGTCCTGAAAACTAGATGGTGAAATGACGCTGAGTCCAGCCCTACCCAAGAAGAAGAAGAAGGATCCAGAGACCTAGTGCCTATGAGAGCCTGAGAACGGTCTCTCTTGGAGAGTTTTTAGCAATTATGCACCAAATGTCCCTGCAATAGACACGATGAGCAGAAACGAGGAAAGACAGGGTACACAATATCCTGATACCAGGCAACTGTGTCTGTCACAATCAGGGAAATCATCTCCAGAATAAGGAGACAATGGTCCATCTCAACGCAAATCCATGCCACAAAGGTCTCCCCACCATGATGATAACTATCGACCATGCAGAGATACCCTCTCAAATCATCGCCAATGGCCTTCAAAAAAGCACCATGTTGAACAGGAAGAGCGAGACCTGGTAAGGTAACCCAAACCGCAGCACAAGATCTTTCCTTTCCACTGTGGGCCTCCATATACCAATGAGATGAACTAAATCACCAATGACCCACCACCCTAGGGTCATTACACCATGTGAGGATGAAATCCACTCTGAAGCTAGCACTAGGAAAAAAGAATCTCTATGAACCACTGAAATGTGAAACTCCCCCAGCAAGCCCCAGGAAGATAGAAATCTCTTGAACACAAGGAGAGGCGGCTTTTCAGACCCAAAACATGCAATCAGAGTCCATTTTAAGCCAACTAAAATATCATTGAAAGATGACACATGATCTGCCACCGTCAGACAAAAACCATCTCACACGACCGAGTGAGAAAATGACACAATCTCAGAGAATCAATAGAGATACCCACCAGAAGTTGAGCCGCACAAATCATCCCTGAAGTACTGGACTGGACAATCCTGCCAGAAAGACACAACTAGAGCTCCCCGAGGAAAGCTAGGTGCCACCTCTAGAGGGATATAACCCGGGACTGATGTTGTTGGAGCCATCGGTGCCAATGGAGAATAAAGATTGGAGGGAGTAACAGCCAGATTATTTTGAAAAACATCCAGAACATGAGGCACGTTCGTATGAGCAGGAGACATTTTTTTGACCTCAATTTATCAAGAATTTCATCAATTCATAGCAATGGGTTCCAGTTCTTCATAGTGAGGTAATTCAAATTATGGTAGTCTATAAAATGTCGGAGGATATCATCCGCCTTCTTGGAGAACAACATCAGAGTAACTTATGTGGAATTGTGGGGTCTAATAAAACCTTTAGCATCCATATCAAGTTTCACCTTGATCTCATTAAAATTGGATGGTTCTATGTGATACAGTTGAATTGATATTAGGTACACTCCATGTAAAATATTAATATCAAATTAAACTCCCATGTATGTAAATAAGCTTAAGAAATCCTTGGGAATGACATCTCGACACTGGTCCGCCATCGATAGAAAATTTGATGGAGTCACCATCTAATCCACTTTAAGGATCATGCCATCCACCTACACTAAAATAATTTCTCTTTTATAAGGTTATGGTCCTACTCAGCCTAACTTGATTTCCCATTTATTGGTCAAAACAAAATTCTTCCCCTTAGGCAAGGTTAAGGTCACCCTTCTCCAATAATAATCGATGTGTGCATAGAAAATGGTCAACTTTTCCATTATAAGAATTATATTTAAACCTTTCCTATCTATAACTGTGAATCCCCAAACATGATCCAAGTAAACATACACCATTATACGGTCTAAAAATATGTGAAAATGATCCCCTTTCTTTCCCTGGGATGTATTAATAGATAAAAACATGGAGGAGTACTTAACCAAAATGTCTAACCCAGCAATGAGTTGAGAATATATGAATGAATGGGATGATTATATGATAAAAAAGTAATAGATTGAGTAGAAGAGATCAAAATCATACTTTTAACTATATAATTTCACTCTCCATCATCATTTAAGGATGATCCATATCATATTCTAAACCATCCACCACTCTATGATACCTCAAAGGCTCTTGATTCACCAAGTCCATTAAACATTGTGGGTTATGAAACTAGTAATGAGGTTATGTTTCCATACTAGGGACTAATTTAAAATTTTGAATCCATGAGGCATTGGAAAAATATTTCTTCAGATGACCATTCTTTCTACACTAATTAAATGTTTTGAGAGACACATGATAGTCATTGAGGAAGTGTCCTCTCCTCCAACAATTATAGAACCTAGCATAGTCTCTCCCCATAAAGAGAGTCAGAGAAGCTCAAATATACTCTTACTATTGACCAATTATCTGTAATACAACCTATAAATTCTTTTTATTTCCCTCATGATGATTAAATGACACTATTCTGGAGAATAAAAATGTTAGTCTACTAATAGCAGGAACAATACCAACAAAATTTTCCTCATTGATTCCCTTCTCCATCATCAGTTCTTTACAAATCAATATAATTTAGGTCATTAGATCAAAGTTCCCAACCTATCACTTCATCTTTGGGGGAAGCATAATGTTGAAATATATATCTTTTAAAACATTGAATCCCTCTAAAACTAGGAAAAGTGGATTGACTCAATGAATCGTGATGAATATATAGATATTGTTATTGAACCCTTGAAGACCTCCATAAACTCCTAAGAATGGTTTGACTTTGGTTCATCAGGGAATAACTCCTCAAAGAATAAGTATGTGAAGGTCTCCCATGTCATCCCTTCCTATATAATAGCCTATGGTATGATATCCCACCATTATCCAGCTATACTTTAAAGCATAAAGGTTGCAAGCTTTACATTCTAATAATATGGGGTTTCCACCAAGTCAAAAATTCTCTCCATGACTTATATCCAGTCCTACACACCCTGGGGGCCTCCGATTCCCTAGAAGGATAAGGGGTGCTAGAGTTGAAAGGTAAACACATATTCAACCATCGTCATCCTATCCTTGTAGTCTCCTCTTCCTTGAATAGGTACCGGTTGAAAGAGTATTGGTTGAACTGGTTTTATTGTTTGACTCACTACAACAAGTAAGGGATCATGGTTAGTTGCATCTTCTTAATCATAGGCACACATAAGGGTTTACAATAAAGTTCAGCTAAAGAGGCTACCGAAAACCTGATTCAAGCCTCCAATTCCTGAATTTTAGTCACAACCACATATATACACTCAAGAATAGAATACAACATGCTCAAATAAAAGAATTTAAGAAATAATACACCAAATTACATATCCTAATTTCAATAGGAATTTAATTATTTTGGATCTATATAAGTCAAGAAGTAGGTATATATGGTATGTGAACCTACATGCCTAGAATGATTCATGATCTCATACCAAATACCATAAATCAATTTGTGAACATAATTTTTATCTCTCAAGGTGAATTTAATGAGTAGTAATATCAAACCTCGAAAACAAAACTCCAACAATATGGAGACTCAAAGGTCAACTACACAGTGCTATCCAGGAAATGACCTAGTTCAATTTCCCAAGTCCCAATAATCTTATCTCCTATACAACCCTTCCTAAATAAAGGAAAATGGATGAAAAAAGTTATAGAAACTAGGCTCTGATATCATTATGTAACACCCTAACCCAAACTACTAGGTCTGAGATGGGGGTTCCAAACGACCTCATGCATGCATCCCAATACACAAGATTTTTCTAGCCAACAATGAGGACCTATGGAACAGTGTGTGGAGAAAGTTCCCTACATACCAGTAAAACTCATAGTGTGATAAAGGAATCAATAATAAATAAATAAATAAACAATAAATAAATTAACCACCATCAATGTAGAAGAAAATAAAAATAAAACCCAGCCCATGGAGAACTAGTATGGAATATAAAGTAAAATAAAACAAAACCAAATAAAATGGATCCAATATATGGGTAAAGCAATAATAAAAGAAAAAAAATATCTTGAGGTATATCCATAATTTTGGGAAAGGTCCTTCTAACCTTCTTAACTATACACCATAAGGCCCTTACTCTTTTTTGGATCCTAAAGCATGAAATCAACAAGTGTTCAAAAATGTATATGTGGGGTGTGAGTACATGACTCAGCAGTACACCACCAATGACCCTTAACATAATTTCATAAGAGATATAGGTTCATGACATTAAATTAAATAGGGTACATATATAAAAAAATGTATCACCTAAATACAATATATTTAAATTACTCAAAGACTATCTCTACCTAGTTCGATACCATGTTGGAAGGAACAATGATCAGCCACCTTACACATACCCCTCAATGGGATAGTAAAAAAACATGATTTACATATCCCTTTTGAAGGTATAACACAAATAATTATGAAAAATCATATAACACATCCCCATTAGGGGAATAATTCTTGAGGCCCAACCTATATTCTGAACAATAAGACAGAATAACAAAAAAATATGATATAATATATAATTGAAAGATCAAACATCACATAAAATAAACAAGTATCATAACCACCAAAATAAAAAATAAATAAACACAAGAATAGGTCTCATAGGTCTACACTCACACACCACAAGAGATCAAGACTAAAAAAATTATATATGAGATACATGTTCATTCTAAAAAACATGCCATGAATCTATACAAAAGACGAACTAAATTCAAGGGACTCCTATATCAGGTGAAGCAGTGACAAACAAGGAATGATTTTCTACCCAAGTTTTCCATCACCAAAAGATTCTAGAACCATTCTAGGATTAACATAATTATAAATCTATTATTGAGGTATAATATAAATTGACCCTAAAAATTTAGGATATAATCAATTCACTAAAGAAGATACACTTCCAATAATGTTCTTGTCCCAAGCATTTTATAGAATCCAAATCCTTCAATATGGATTCCAATTCTATCAAAAATCATCACAACCCTATTTATATCATGAAAAACACCATATATTTTACTAATAATTTGATGATATAATTTATTTTTATCATTTATAAGAGAAGGTGATTAAAAATGATAAAAGAATAACTTTCCAAATTTGATGCACCAGATCGAATGGGCATTCAAACCTCAAAGAGGGGAGTTATAAGGGGATATGAGATCCAAATAATCAATAAATAAGAGAGACTAGGATATTAAGGTTATAATGAGGCATAAAGGGTTTAAAATGGTGGTGGGAAGTCATTTTTTTAAAAAATTCCTATAAAATCATTGTTCTTGTTGGGCACCATCGAGTTCCCCCATCCACTGGTTGGTAGGTGTCCACTGGGTAGAATCACTTCTTCCTATGAAACCCATGGGTAGGTTAGTGGATTTACATGGGATATATGATGGATTCCAATTTACTGGATGATAGATTATAGGAAAAATCACTTTGGGATAAGAACCCCACTAGCTGGCCGGTGGCATCCCACCAACTAGTTAATGGGATCTGTAGTTTTTTTATATCTTTATAAAATCTAATGTTCTTGAACCTTTCAGATTATAGGTTCCTAGACACCACTTAACACCAAAAAAAATCTAGAAAACATTCAAATATATATATAAGATAAAAAATTGAAGTGTTCCTAAAATTAGGTGTCACAATTTATATATTAAATTAAAATAAAATAAAAATATCATTTACCTCTCCATTTAATTTTTAAAAAGGTATTCAAAATGAATCTTCTTATGTATTTCATACTAAATTCTTCAATTTCTTTATAATGTTGAAAAATAATTTTTTTAATATATACATAATCAAAATATGTTCATATTATCGCAACTGTTATTTTTTATTTAAATTCATTTATAAATTTCCATGTTTTTATCAACGAAAACCTGTTATTCCTTTTGTTTTGGGTATTTTTGTTTTGAAAATAGGGTTTTAAATTAAAGGGATATATAAATGTCTAAATTTTTTTTAATTATGGGTTAAAAATATATTTTTTGGATTTTTATGATAGAAACAAAAGATTTTATATGTTTTATGTATGTTTTGGTCCTTGGAATTTGTATAGGATAATGTGTGGGCCTAATATATCTCTCTAATGAATTGGTTAATTATTATGTTATCTAGAGAATTGTGTTTGAATTAACCGAGTATGTTATTCCATTTATCATGGTTCTATGAAGATGATTTTCCAAGGCACCTACATTACCTTTTTATCATTTTAAATTATTTTTCATGGAAATATTTTTTATTCCATAAGGTAAATTAATGATCTTTTATTTAAAGGAATGATTATCCCCTTTAAGGGTAAAAGGTTTTTTTCTAAGAAAATTTTTCTCATGGGTTTTTTTATTTTTTAAGAAACCCTCATGATTATTATTTATCGTTTTTTCTTATAAAGTTTTTTATAAAAAATTTGGGTAGTAAAGTTGATTTAATGTGTAAGTAAATGATTATTTTGCCTCAAAGTTTATTATGATAAAATAAAACTCTCTTAGATGATATAATGGTTTTGAAATGGACTAATACGATTATTTTATTATTTATATATGTTCCTTCTGAATATTTTTTTGTTCATTTCATGTATTGAATTTTTTTCATAGGGTTTGAGGATTAGTATGAACAATGATGACATCAATTTAAAAATCATGAATATTTTTCATAAAAAGAAGAGGTTTTCATTTTAAAAAAGTTTTTATTGTGAAAAAAATATGCAAAAATTTAAATTCAAAACGTTTAAATGAATTGGTTTATTATGTTATAGTTATGACCTAATTATATAAAATTATATACCTAAAAAGGTATTTTGGAGTACAATAAAATTAATTCTTGTTTAAGAATTAAATTTTGGGTTGAATAAGGATCATTTACTTATAATTAGTATCATAGGAGGGTTTATATAATTTCATAGTTTTGGATAATTAAAGTTAGTACACTTAAGAGATTATAATTTATGGTTATCTTGAGGTAGATTTTGAATATTACTACTTTTATTTATTTAATTTATGTTAGTTTAGAATGGTTTTCTATAGAATAAACATGGAAGCTAAATTAAGAAGGAACCAAGATGAAAATATCCTTTCAAATATACATCTTATAATGTTTATAGTTATAAATTAGTAGTTTTATTATTTGATAGATTTGTTAATACTAATTATTAATTATGGTTACATATTTGTTAGAGAGTAACCATATTCATCGTAGAAGAACATGTCTATATTAGATAATTTAATGAAACAAAACTCTTCATTATTAAATGGTTATTCTAACTCAATTTAGATAAGGTATGGATTAAAACTTCGGAAGTTATATTTAAATTCATGGGTTGTTTGAATCATTAAAAGGTAATTATAGTTATTTATCATTTTAAAGGTTAATCTGACCAGTGGTGGTCAATTGTAAATAGTACTAGGGATAATTAATAGATTGATGCCTTCTAATAGGATTAATTTAAGAATATTTTACTTAAGAAAAATTTTCCTAAGGATATTAAACTTATGATGGAAAATAATTTCTTTGAATTGGGGGATAATAAAGAAGATTAAGTTGTCATGTATGAAGAAAAATTCACCCGTTGGGCAAGGTACACACCAAATTATATCTAAGATCCTGATAGTAAAATTAATTTGGTTTACTTAGTATTAAGTCCAAGATATAAAAGGGAATTGGATTCTCATGAATTTATAATTTATGAGAAACTTATTTGATGTGATGAGAATGTAGAAATGATGTTTTTGATGATCATGTGTTCTATAATAATAAGGGAAATGGTTCAGGTGGTAGGAAATGTGGAAGAATCCATCAAGAAAATCTAAAGGTAAGAAAATAAAGTTTCTATCTTGTGATAATCATTAAAAAAATCACCCTAGAGAACATATTATAAAATTTGGGAGGTGTTTCTGATGTAGAATGTTTGGATATGTGGCTTGTGACTATAAAGAAAAGGATCATAGTAATGATCAAACAAATAATGAAAACCATTGTCAAGATATTTAAATTATAATGATATGGGTCATTATGTGATTAATTTTCCAAATATAGGAATAAAGGATGTAATTCATGAATATCACAAGAAGAATGTTTTGGCTAAATCCTTTCTAACTACTTCAGAAGATGTTAGACCATATAACGATGTAGTTCCAGGTACATTACATGTTTATTTAGATTATGAAAATGTCTTGTTTGATTCGGTTTCTCCACATTCTTTTATTTATGATATTTTATTTATTTATTGGGAAATTCACCTTAATAAATGAATCTAGAAATTTTTGTAAAAACAACAAGGGGAATAATTAAGAAAAGAAGAAATTAAAAGAATCTATCCATTTTTATATGTGTAAAGTATTTATCTATAAACTTTTTTTTTCTTTCGCCTTAGATTGATTGATGTTATTTTGGGTCTGCATTTAATTTTTTTACCATGATAAGATATATTGTAGAGATAAAGAATTTGTTTTTCGGAATGGGCTCCACTTTTAAAAAAATAATGAATTCATATGTTTGATAAAATATCAAGAAGCTAACAAATTAATTAAATATAGTAATAAAATCTATCTTTTAGTAATTATTGAGAAGAATGAAACTATTCAAATTAGTGATGTTCTTGTATTAAATGAATATATGGATGTATTATATGACGAATTTTATAGAGACCCTCGCTTTTCATACATTAACATTAAATCACTTTTGCAGAATGCTTAAAACAATATACAAACATATTCCCAAAGACCATATTAGTTTAGTTCCTTTGGAAACTTATAAAAAATCATCTATATTAGTGAAATATCTTAAATTTTTCCCAAAAATATCTCCCCTCTTAGTGATTCTAATTAAAAACCCTTGTTCTTAATATGGGAAAGGAAATATAAGAAAGGGGTGACCTCAAATGTTCAGTAAGAGTGAATAAATAAAATGCATATGCATATCATGAATATAATGGTATAGAAATGTGATCATGATCATTATAATATTATACCATGCATATAAAATATCATAAACCTAAATATTGGAATAAATATTTTCTTTTCAAGATACGTGAATCATAAAGAAATCAAGAGCCTAAGCCATGAAATAATAACATAGGAATAAAAATGGAATTGTGGCATACACATAAATGTATAACATATTGAACATGTATAAGTAGAAACAGTTTCAAAAAATAAGTCAAGTACATGAAATTAGTCCCTCTAATAGACTTATGGACAACTTGTTCCACTCATAATGTTGTGAACATACAATGAGGTTCACACATAACATTTTGAACATGTGACTAGGTTAATTCATAAACTTATGTACAAAAAACCAGGTCCATTCCTAACATTGTGAACATGTAATCAGGTTCATTCATAACATTATGAACATATAATAAGGTTCACTTGTAACATTGTGAACATTTAATCATGTTCATGCATAAACTTAGGGACATTCAACCAAGAAAATGCATAACTTTTTGAACATGTAATTAGGTTCATGAATAGAATTTATGCTCATTATTAAACCATAGTTACTCAATGCATTAAAAGAAGATATAGGTCCCACCGATCACATAATAAAATCATACATTCATGTGCCACAAAACATTAATCATATCATAACCCATGAAAATGGATGGGTTCTATAAACATAAAATTAGAACCAATGAAATTAAATGTGTATGATTAAAATTTCATCACATCATAACTTATGAAAAGGATATATGTTTAATAATAATTTAATCAAATCATTTCCTATTTAAAATAATAGGGTTTCAAAATAAAATAACCCATAGAAAATAAATGGGTGTCATATGAATCAATCCATCAAAACATAAACCATTCAAGAAAGAATATTAATGGAGCTTTTTGATCATTTATAATAAGGTATTGAGTAACATCAATAGATGTAATATTTGAAGTAAAATAACTTGGAAATATATTTTTAAAACATATCATGATGAAAATATCCTTTATTATTTGAAAAGTCTTTTTAGAGCATAAAACCTTGCGACTACCATTTTCTTTGAAAATGAAATGAAAATTTATAAAGAATTCTTAAAATAATTACAAAAACATTTTCCCTTGAAAAAATAAATAATAATCATGATTTTTTTTGAAAAAATCCTTGAAAACATATAAAATAATATCTAAAACATTTTGAAAACCATTTCTTTGAAAACACTTTGAAAACTTATACGAAAAGCTTGAAAACATTTTTGTAAACCATTTTCCTTGAAAACTTGTAAAATAATCTTGAATATTTTTTGAAAACCATTTATTTGAAAATACCTTGAATACTTATAAATAATTATTGAAACCCATTTTTATTTAAACTACATTTAAAACTTATGATTATTACTTAAAAACATTTTTAGAAAACATTGTTTTGAAAGAACATTGATTTCCGACCACAATAGGAAATAAAGTCAGACTTTAATAATAAAAACTCTTATGTATCTTGAGTACCAAAGACTGAAAAATGGTACTAATGAAGATATAAAAAAACCATAGGATAAGATAATTCATAAGTGTTCTTGAGATATGGATCATAATATTTTAACAAAGGACGTATAATCATAAACAATCTAAAAGAGGGATGAGATCGTTTCAAAAAACTCTTACAACATGGTAACTTGGGATCATAATATACATGTAAGAATATTAAATTACATGAATCATAAAATACCATCTAAATAATTATATTCATGATATATCATGTCATAGTTAGTATATACACCTTATATAAAAATAAAGGTGGATAACATGGCATGTGTCTCGAAGAAGGCAAATTGAGACAAAATTATTTTAACAATTTGGTAACTTTTCAAACATAAACCCATGAAATAAATATAAAAAAATTGATATGTAAAAACCTATATATTTAAGTATAATAATAATATAAAACATCCATGGGTATTATAAATTCAGAAAACAGGAATGGGTGGTGATTAAGGCATGTATCTCAAGAAAATAAAAAATGAGATGAAATTCTCTTACCTTGTGTCTTGACTATAATCACACTTCTTCTTACCTCTTGTATAATAAATATACATTTATTATAAATATATCAAAAAAATATTTTTATATCTAATATCATATATGATTTTATTATTACATTATACAACCTTTTTGTTACTAATTTTATGTTAAGGTTTGACATTGGGTAATATTCTCTTTGTTCTTCACATGTATCTTAATTTGTTACATATTTGGTAATTATAATTATGTAAAGATTTAATTTTTTTAAAAATGATATAAATATAATATATATTATTTTTATTTATATTATAATAATCTCTATAATATATATGTATGAAATGTAATACACAGTTTATGGAGACGATAGGTCGTATATACGCATAAACACTGCTTCTGTTTTATAAACATATTGAATGAAATAAAGTAAATGAAATTTGTTTATAAATGTATAAATTATAATTATAGTTGTATTAATATATCATATATGTCATATAAGTTCAATAAAACCATCCTTAGTACATTCCATGCAGTGTTTGACTGAATCATATCTATTTGAGAGGGCGGTTGTCCACAGTTCCTCAAACCAAATTATCATATTCACATCAAATGGAATATATAAATATATGTGTTTAAAAATGATTACATAGGTTTAAATAAATAATAAATATAATATATAACATATATAAACCTATTTTTCATTATAATTTTCACTATGAGAGGTGGTAAAGGAAAAATAAGAAATCATCTTTTAGTGAGACAATATTTTTACCTACACATAAGTAGTACGTTCATTACCCATTAAATGGATGTGTGTGAAAGTGTAGGAAGAGTCCTTAGCATAAAAAATACTACTATATTAAAGATACTATTTTTGTTATATAATAATGGATAAATAATATTTAATGTAGTTGAGAAAAAAAATAAAAGAATGGAGTTTGAGATAGGGTGTAACCTCTAAATTGGGTAACTTCTTTTGGTTTGTGCCAAAGGTCTTACTTGGAAGACTTTCTACCCAAAGGGAGGATTCAAAGATGAATTTAGGATTTTTTGAATGATATTTGATTAGTTATTGTATGAACCTAATTTTTTTTAAAGGTGTGAAGAAGTGGGAGGAGAGGAGGCCTCTTTATAGAGGAAGATGAGTGACACTCTTATAAATTTTGGGAAATGGAATTATACCAACGTTTTTACCATGGAAATTGGATTCTATAATAGTTCCAAGTCTATAAATGATATTATAAGGTCAAATAATTTCCATCAAATAGATTTTAGACATGTTTTTAGGCTTTTTTGGGTCTTAAATTTAAGATTTTTTCCTTCATTAATCTTAATTTTACATTAATTGATGCAATTAATTTTAATTACTTTCACTAATATTTTTGGTGAAAAACTACGTTTAACTTTTGATTCATAATAAATTATTCTAATTCTAAATATGGAATCCATTTTTCCAAATTCAAATCAAATAAGTGCTATAAATTAGTTTAAATTTAATCCTCATGACGGGATGACACTATGGGTTTTTAAAATGAAAACATCCAAAAGTTTGCTATGTTTTTATATCCAATTTAAAAGTTAAATTGACTATAATAACATAAATGGGATTAATTTATTAAAAATATTGTTTAAATAAGATTATAAACAAATTTAAATATAATTTATCCTTATAAATTATTATATGAAAAATAATTTTTGAACTAAAATTTTGTATTTTCACTATTCATTAAAAAATGAAACTTCAGAGAAAAATAGAAAAAACATTCCCGAATATAATTATTATGTCTCAATTTGAAATATGAATTTTATTTTGACCTATTAAATCTATTAAAGTTACAAAAAAAATATTTAAAATTCGTTCGTTGTCAAAAGGCGATATAGATGCCTTAATAAAAACATAGGTTTTTAAGCATAATATTGGGGTTGTTCTTGTCCTATATTTATAAAATATATTGAATGAATATAAAAAATATTTTTTTAACATAATATATATATAATAAATTAATATCACTCCATAATTTAAATTAAATTAATTTATTTGGGTAAAATATTTTTGTGGATATAAAAATATTTTACATTATATTCAATTGGGTTTCATATTCATTTATAATTAATTTTTAACCAATGAATTTATTTTATATTTGAGTAAACCATATATTTTCATAATTTAATTAACCTCATTCATAACTAATAATTTAATATCTAAGTTATAATATATCATTATTCGATAAAACTTAGTCTTGCGTGTTACACAACCATCAAGGAATGTCAATGTGCATGTAAGATAAGCTATCATAAATTTTTCCTGTACCAGAAGCTAAGATTTATGTTGCGTGTAGTGAAAGATTAACTTGGAGTTTCACATAACATAATACAAACATATTGATTTAATATAAAATAATATATTTTTAGTGTTTTTTGAAATAAACAATATGAAAAAGATTAAATTAATTCGAAATAAAAAATTCAAAAAATCTTATGGTGTTACATTCTACCCCCCTTAAAATGATTTTCTCCTTTAAAAATAGTTTGGGTTATCAAATGTTTAATAATTTTACGTTTCTTTAATAGAAACCAACATCATAAAAATTAACACTAAAAATTCATTTAAAAAATAAATTTTTATCCATAATGGTTACCCATAGTAACACATAATTGGTTTTACACATACGAAATCATAGGTGGAAAGTGAAAACATGGACATGGAAAAGAAATATAACCATAATGTTTTGATGGAGAGTGATAGATAATAAGGTTAGGATAAAGTCAGCAATCACAACTCCATAAATCTACGATACCTAAAAGACCATATGATCCATCATAAATAAAGGTACTAAGATAAATTTTTTGGTTTCAAGGTCCTTTTTCCTAAATCTGAATAATTTTCATAAAAAGATACAAGTACGTGATTTCAGAATAACCCAACCCTTTATTTTTCCATGAACCACTTCACCTATTTCTCTAAAATTAGAATTTATTTTTTTTTCATTCAAAAAGCACTAATAGATCATGAAATCCATGATATTTCATCATATTTTTCATCAGTTATCATCAAAAAAATATATTTTGAGAAGGCTATCCAATATGAATAAATTCTCATATATAGAGATAACACTATAATCTTACAGACGAAATCCTAATTTTAACTTAAAACTTCCATAACTATTTAATCTTATAACACTTCCAAAAATGAAAATTCAAATCTTTAGAAATAATGTCACAAAATAATCTTAACATTGATTCTTCATATATCACAATGTACCAATTAGTTGTCACATTACAAACACTTGAATACCCTAATCGTAAATCCTCTTGAAACAGGGTAATAAACTAAATTACCATAAATCCTTTTGGAAAACTTGAATTCTTACTTATTCTAATGATTATCAGATACATTATTTAAATCCAATAAGTTGTAAACTTCATCCTTGATGATATATAACACTTTTTCAATAATTAGTTCCAATGTAATTTATACCATCCAATTTACTTAATCATATTCAAAATATATTTATCCAAACATCATTATCTCAGCATTAGTCAATAATTAAGGGTTATCTTACCTTAATCAAAATATCACCTTTCTGTGAAATAACTTTTATATGTCTTCATTACCAATCAACATGTCCTTTTAAATCCTTAATGATAACTTACACTGAAAATACTTATATATTTCATGATTCATATAACATAATCTTTGAATTTCAAAACATAAATAATTCATTCATCCAAACTTATTCTTAAACCACTACTCAAGATACATCAACATATTCCTTAATAGATATTTCCTATAATATTAAATATAAATCGTATCTTAAAGTTCCTCAACCTCAATCTAATCATTATTATTATTTTTAATGTAAATAATAATGTAAGAACATCACATACCTTTCAGATGTCAGTTGAGGTCTCCCTATCTTTAGTATTATAACCAATACTCATACCACCTTCCGGATTCTCTTTATAATATTTACACTTGGGAAATTGATTTTCATAATGCACATACATATAAAAAATTTAATTTTAACCATGTTCTTTATAATTCTCACTATTGACTAGAACAAGAAAGCTTAGTGTGAGGAATATTTATCACAATGAGATACTATATAATCCTAGAAAAGTACTTATAGGATGCCTAGATTAGGGATCATAATTATTTAATCTATGAAACCTTAGGTTTATCCTAGGTTATTTATATCCAACTTATATTTCAATCCTTCATGATGGTTCATGAAGAGTTTTTTGAATTCCCAAAGCATATCCCCTGGGAGTGTCAAACCAGGTGTGAAGCAAGCCCCATTCTTGTGTACGAGATTACCCCAAGTTAGGCCTAGGACATCTTGTTAGTGTTGTTACCCCAAGGCTCATATGTTCCAAACCACATCCCCTCATAGTGTTTAGAAAGATATATATTTCTATAAAACCACTCATTTTATCCTTTAACAAAATTATAGGTAATTTCCCTAAATTTTAACTCATCCTTATACTTATCCTTAGAGACACCCCTACAAATATCCTTAGAAATATACCTAGGGATATTTATAAAGTTTTCTCATCCAATTTTTCAAATTTTAGCTAAACCTTTTTTATGATAACATCAATAGAAACACTTTATTTTATATACATTAATATTACATCAGTTTTGCAAAATACTTAAAGCAATATACAAACTAACACCCAAAGACTGTACTAGTTTAGTGCCTTTGGAAACATGGAACAAAAATATTCTCACTTAGTAAAAGATCTTTGATATTTCACCCAAATATCTCCCCCTTAGTAATTATAACTAAAAACCTTTCTTCATAACCATGGAAGGTAAACATAAGAAAGGGGTGAGATCAAATGCTCAGTATGGGTAAATAATGGAAACATGTATGTATATCATGAATATTAGTGTATTAGAACATGATCACGATATATAAAATATCACACCCTTCATATAAAAGATTAAAAACATGAATCATGGAATAAATATTTTCAGTTCATAATACATGAATCATAATTAAATCAAGAGTATAAGCCATGAAATCATAACATAGGAATAGGACATGGAATTATGTAATACACATCAATGTATAACATGGTTAACATGTATAAGTAGAAAAAGGTTCACATATTAAGTTAATGACTTGAAATCAGGAAATCTTATTGACTTATGGACATGCAACCAGGTCAAAAAATAATGTTATGAACATGCAATCAGGTTCACACATAATATGGTGAACATGTAATCAGGTTCACACAAAAAATTATGGACTTGAAACGAGGGCCATGTATAAAATTGTGGACATGTAATAAGGTTCACACATAATATTATGAACATATAATATGGTTCACTCATAACATTGTAAAGATGTAATCAGGTTCTTGCATAAACTTATGGGAATTCAACCAGGTCCATGCATAACATCATGAATAGGTAATCAGGTTCATGCATAACATTTATATTCATGAGTCATCTATAATTACCCAATGAATTAGATGGAGATATAGGTCCCAACGGTCACATAATTAAATCATACATGTATTATCCACAAAACACTCATCATATCATAACCCATGAAAAGATATTGGTTCTATGAAAATCTAATCATAACCCATGAAATGAAATTGAAATCATTAAAATTTCATCACATCATAACCTATGGAAAATAGATAGTTTTTATAAACATTTCATAAAACCATGTCCTATGAAAATAAGTGGGTTTCAAAAGAATATAACCCATGGAGAATAAATTTATGTCATAAGCATCATTCCATAAAAACATAAACCATTCAGGAAAGAATACCAATAAATCCATTGGATCACTTCCTAGAAGGGATTGAGTAACAAGAACATATGTCGCATTAGATGGAAATTTACTTGGAAATATATTTTGAAAACATTTCATGAGGAAAATATACTTTCTTCTTTGAAAAAAAATTTTAAACTAGAAAACCATTTTTTTTGAAAATTAATTGAAAACTTATAAAGAGGTATTGAAATAATTTTTAAAACATCTTCCATTGAAAATTTATAAAAGAATCCTGAAAAAAATTTGAAAATATTTTTCCTTGAAAACATATAAAATAAGCTTGAAATAATTTTCAAAACCATTTCTTTGAAATCACTTTTAAAACATATAATGAAAGATTGAAAAGGATTTTAAACCTATTTTCCTAAAAACATGTAAAATAAGCTAGAAAACATTTTGAAAACTATTTATTTCAATATAAATTTAAAAAATTATAAATAACTATTGAAATAATTTTGAAAGCATTTTTTATTGAAAATAAATTGAAAAATTATGATGAATACTTTAAAATATTTATAGAAAACATGTTTTTTAAAGAACATAGATTTCTGACCAAAAAGATAAATAAATTTATACTTTCATAAAAACAATTTATTATGTATCTTAAGTAAAAAAGAATGAAAAAAATGAAAAAGTCATGGAATAATATAGGATAAGATAATTCATGAGTTTTCCTGAGTTATGGATCATAATATTTTAATAGTGGAAGCATAATCAAAAACAATCTCGAAAAGCAAAGAGATTGTTTCAATAAACTCTTACCACATGGTAACTTGGGATCATACTCTCCATGTAAGAAAATGAAATTAAATAAAGATTAAAATACCATTAAAATAATTAGATTTATGATATATCATTTCAAAGTTATTATATACACCTCATATAAAAATACAGGTGCATAACATGGCATGTGTTCCGAAGAAGTAAGACCAAGAAAAAATTATTTTACCGATTTGGTAAATTTTAAAACATAAACCTATGAAATAAAGATCATAAAATAGATATGTAAATTCCAATAAATTTAATTATAATAATAATATACAACATAAATGGGACTTATACATAACACACAAAATGAATTTGTGGTTATTAATTCTTGTATCTCATGGAAATGAAAAGTGAGATGAAATTTCATCATCTTGTGTCTTGAATCTCATCGTACTCATTCGAAACTCCTGTATAATAAATATAAATTTCTTATAAATCTATAAAAAACTATATTCTTATATATAATATCATATATTGTTTCATTATGACTTTATATTCCCTAATTGTTAACAATTCTATGTTAAGGTTTCACTTTGGGTAATATCTGCTTTGTTCTTTTCATGTGTCTAAATTTGTTATATCTTTGGTCATTATAATTATATCATGATTTCAATGTTGTAAACCATGATATAAATATAATTTATATTCATTATATATGTATTATAATAATATATATAATATATAATTATGAAATGAAATACACTATTCATGTAGACAGTAGACTGTATGTACACATTAATGCTGCTTCTGTTTTATTGACATATTAAAAGAAAGAAAGTAAATGACATATATGTATATATGTATATATTATATTACATTATTATTAGTATATCATTTATATAATTTTATTTTTCTATACCCATCCTTAATACATTCCATGAAGTGTGTGAACGAATCACATGGATTTGAGGGGGTGGTATTCCACACTTCCTTACACGAAATTATTGTATTTAAACTAAAGAGAAAGTATAAAGATATGTGTTTAAGAAGGATTAGATAATATTAAATAAATAAAAAATATAATATATGAAATATATTAATAGAGTTACCATCATAATTTCTATCATGAGAGGCAGTAAAAGAAAAATGGACAATCATCGTTTAGTGAGGCAGTAGTTCACTGTACACATAAAAAACATGTTCGTTACCCATTAGATGGATGTGTGTGAAAGTGTAGGAAAAGAAATTATCATAAAAAATACAAGTATATTTATTATTCTGGGGTTTTTATACAATCATGGAATAATAATAGTTTTTGGATAGGAGAAATAAAATAAAATAATGGAGTTTGAGGGAGGGTGTTACCTATTATTCGGGTAACTCCTTTTTTGTTTTCACCCAATGGATTATTTGGAATACTTTATGAAAAAATATAGGAATAAATGAGGAAGGGGGGATTTTTTGGAGGATTTTTTTCAAACCTAATTGGTTTTAGATGCGTGAAGATGTGGGAGGAGAGGAGGCCTTTTTATAGTTGAGGAGGAGTAATACTCTTTTAATGTTTTGGAAAAGGAATTATACCCATGCTTTTTATGTAATGTAGATCCAATAATGGTAAAAAGTCAAGAAAAGTGATTACAGAAAATAAATATATCCATAAATGGATTTTGGACAAGTTTATAGGTTTTTTGTCTTAAAGTTTAGCTTTAGTTCTTAGTTAAGATTAATTTTACCTTAACCGATGTAATTATTTTTCATTACTTTCACTAATCATTTTGGTAATAAACTGAGAATAACTTACTATGAATTATAAATTATTACTATTTTACATATACAATACATTTTTTAATTCAAATCAAATATGTGGTATAAATTAATTTAAATTTAATCTCACTGATGGGATGGCACTATGGTTTTAAAGTAAAAACCTCCCAAATTTTTCTACGTTTTTATACCCAATTTCGAAGTTAAATTGATTAAAATGACCTAAATTGGGTTAATTGATACAAATATGATCTTATTAAACATTTAAATCAATTTAAAATATAAATTATTCTTAAAAATAAATTATATGAAAATATTGTTTTGAACTAAAATTCAGTATTTTTCACTATTCATTAAAAAATGAAAATTCATATAAAAATACCAAAATTTTAATCTAACCTAATTATTAGGTTATTATTTCAAATATAAATTTTGTTTTTACATATTAAATATATCAAATTTCCCAAAAATAGGATTTAAAATGTGTTCGTTATTAGAAGGCGGTATAAATGTCTTCATAAAAATATAGGTTTTTAAGCATAAAATAGGGTTTGTTCTTATTTTATGTCTATAAAAAATATTGGATGAATTAAAAAAATATTTTATTGAATATATAAAATATATATAACCTTAATATAACTCACAAATTGTAATTAAATTAATCTATTAGGGTAAAATGGTTTTGTGGATTTAATAATATTTTGCTTTATATTCAATCGGTTTTCATATTCATTTCTAATTAATTTGTAACTAGTGAATTCATTTTATATTTATGTAAACCAAATATTTTCATAAGTTATTTAACCCTTTTCTTAACTACTAATTTAATAGTTATGTTATAATATATCATTATTCAGTAAAACTTGTCTTCCATGTTACATAATCCATCAATTAAAGTCATTGTTCCGTGTAACACAAGCTATCCTTGGTGTTCTTTATATAAAAATCTAGGATTTATGTTGCGTGTAGTGCATGATTAACTTAGTTTTGAATATAATTTAAGCCAAACTAGTGACTTAATATAAAATAAATATTTTCAATTTTTCATGAAATGAAAAATATCAAAAAGATTAAATTAATTTGAAAAATAATAATTCACAATATCTCACGGTGTTACAAATGGTCTTGTGTTATACCTAATTAAGAGCTACAAATTTTCTATTTACATAGCTCCTAATGTTAATACAATATCAAAACCTCATTATCGAGAGGCTCAAATAGAACTTTTGAATTTAAAAAATGTTATAATAGTTTCTTGACAAAGTCTACATTGATCTGAGCACTTCACAATGGGGTGATCATGTTTTTTTATTAAAATTAAAGATGTTTCTAGGAGTATTTTCCTTAATTATTGATAATTTAATTTTATCACTATTAAGAATATGTATTCATTTCATCATATAAGTGACTTGTAGAATCATCTCTAGTGAGATTGGTATTTTTCAATGGTTGATCTTAATTATGGGTATATTTCGTTAACCGTGAAGGGGGATGAAATTCCAAAGATGAAATTTCAAAATAGGTAAGTGTTTTATGATTTTATTATTTTTCCTTTTGGGTTGAAAAATAATAATTTTTTTATTGTCCCTTATTAATAGAGTTATTCATGAGTTCTTGGATAAATTTTTGGTTGTTTTTATTGATAAGATGATGATATATTCTAAACTTAATGATGATCATGAGAAACATTTGAGTGGTTTTCTACAAAAATTAAAATTAAAAATTTATTTTTAAAATTTGGTAAATTCAAATTTTGGTAGTGAAAATTTTATTTCCTTAGACATACTATAAATAAATATGGAATGACTATTGATCCAGCTAAAAATAAAGTGATTGAAGAGTGGATAAGACCTAAAAATGTCATAGAGATTCCTAGTTTTCTTAGATTAGTAGGTTACTATGGATGATTTGTTGAAAAGGTTTCTCATCTATATAGCTATCGAACTAAGTTATCTAAAAAGGATTTAAAATCATTTGGTTGAAATAATGTGGTGAATGTTTCCAAGGATTGAAAAGAATATTATTGAATGGTTTATTTTTGTACCAGCCATCCATAAATGTTAAGTTTTTATCTACAATGATGCTTATTTAAAAATAGATAGTTGTGTCTTGATGTAGAATTATTGAGTAATTTTTTATGATTTAGGAAAATTGAAGACACATGAGGTAAATTATCATGTACATGAACTTGAACTTATAGATATAGTGTTTTATTTATGAATCAATAGAAATCATTTATATGGAGTAAAATGTGAAATATATATAGATTATAAAATTTTAGAGTATATATTCATTCAAAAATAATTAAATATGACTCAAAGAACATGGAATGAACTGATTGATGATTATGACCACCTAACTCATTATAGTCTTGCAAAAGAAAATAGATTAGATGATGCTTAAATTTTAAATGATAATACACCATTTACTATGTTATAAATAAGGAATTTTACTTTGGTTAATAATTTAAGGAATTTTTGCCCAAAAATTGTTCATACAAGAACTTCCCCTATTTTATTTCAAGTGTCAATGTAGTCATAATTTTCAGAAAGAATAAAGAACGCTTGAATGTGGGGGTCATGATTTACAATAAATGGTGAAATTGTTCAAGAAAGGTAAGTTTCTTAATTTAACAATAAAAAAGGTGTTTTAAAATACATAAAAAGATTATGTGTGCCTTATAATTCCCAATTGAATAAATAATTATTTAGTTAAGCTCATAGATTTCCATTTTCTGTATATCCTGAAAACAATATAAAGTATTGGGAGCTTTGGGAATATTTTTTGAGAGATAGAATGAAAATATATATTGATGACTTTACTATTAAGTGGTTGAATTTTAAGTATGTTAAAGTAGTATGAAAATTACTAAAGGGGATGCTTCTGCCTTTTCTAGTTTTATAATGGAAATGGGAGAATATTTCCATGGATTTTTTAGTTATAGTACCAAAGAAATATCACGGTGATATTTCGATATGGGTTATTATTGATCATTTAATTAAATCTAGGAATTTTATTCCTATTCAATAAAATATGTGTTTGGATCATCTTTATAGATTTTATGTTACATAGATAATTATATTTCATGGAGTCCCTATTTCTATTATATCTAACCACGATCCTAGATTAACTCTAATTTTTGGAAAATTAAATAGAAGTTATTGGGTATTGAATTTAATTTTAATATTGTTTTTATCCTTAATCTAATGGATAGTAAATGTGAATGATTCATATGTCGGAAGATATTCTTTCAACATGTTCATTAGATTACTGGGTAATTTGGGATCAACATCTTTCACTAGTTTTTTTTATAAAAACAGTTTTTATTCTGGTATTTAAATAGAACCATTTGAGGTATTATATGGAAAATGACATTAGAATCCAAATTATTCAGATAAAGTTATTGGAAAAAGTTTTTTGGGACCAAAATTGGTAAGAGATATGTTTTAAAAAGAGAAGGTGATTCTTAATTATATAAGGAAAGATTAGAGTAGACATAAAATTTTTGCAGATAATCATAGGAAATATCATTCATTTGAGGCAGGTGACAATTTTTTCTTAAATAATATCCATGGAAAAGTGTTATTTGTATTTGTTAAGAAGGGAATGTTATGTCCATGTTTCTTTGTAACATATGAAATTTTGGAGAATATTGGATCACTTTCTTATCAAGTGAGTTTACGTATAAGTTTATATGATGTACATGATTTTTTTTATGTTTCATTGTTCATGAAGTATGTTCCAGATGCATCTCATGTATTGAATAATTAATTAGTTTAGTTATAAGAGAATAATTACTATGAGTAATAAAAACCAAAGAGATAAGGTGTTATGGAATAATTCAATTAACTAGGTTAAGGTTTTTTAGAAAAACAATATGATTGAATAAGAAACCTGGAAATCTTAAAATATTGTGAAGGAAAAATATCCCCAATTTTTTAAGGAGTGAATAAAAATTATGAGGATGAAATTTAAAATAGTGGGGAAGAATGTAAAAAATAAAATATTAACAATAGATCAATTTAATTCCTTATCAATCAAAAAGAAAATAGTTTTATTCAAACTTAATTGACTTTTAGAAATTATATTGTTTTATTTGAAAGTTTAATTTCAAAATTTTATAATAATAATTTAAAATAATTTACTTCATTTTAAAAATAATTAATTGAAAATTCACTTAGAGTTAATTTTTTAAAATTTTATGAAAAAAGGATTTTTGGGTGAAGAATAGAAAATTCCAATTTTTAGGAAACATTTCTATTATTGTGAAGTATTTATAAAGTAAAATTTTGTTTCTAATTGGTTTTAGAATATATTTATTTCCTTTTAATTATAAATATTTCAATTAATTTCATTGGGACCACCATTATACTTTAATTTGGTATAAAATAGTTTTAAAGTTAGAGAGCGGTTTTCTAAACAATTTTTCATTACGTTTTATGGGATTGTTTTTAAATTATTTTTAGAAGATTATAGAAATTTAATATCATAAAATTTAATCCATATATTTAATCATAATTTAATTTTTTATAAAATTTTCAATTTCATTTTTTGGTCATTATGGATAACATCTTTGGTAAAAAAAATACTAGTTACCACATTAAGAATTAAAACGGGTTAAAAGGGGTTAAAATAACATTATGAGTCATTTTAGACCATACAAACTTGTTTAAATACTATTTTATTTTCATATTTATAACCTATTGCATATAATATTCAAATATGAGTCATTTTTTATTCATTTCTATTGATTAATACATTAATATATTTTAATAGATTGAAAATTTTCAAGTGTTTCTTCTGCCTCACTTATAAAAGGACATTGCATCTCCTCTATTATCCAAAATTTAAGAGCCTATTATCTCAACTAATACCCAACTAAATAAATAAATATAATCTAAAACCACTTACTATAGGTCCTATTTTTATTATAATACCATCCTAATAAGTATTTAGGTATAAACCTAAGGAGGTTTCTCAAAAAAGAGGTATAGTTCTTAACTGAGGGTTTTCTTTTTTTTATTCCTTCTTTTACCTCCTTCAAACCTATCTTAACCATTTTAATATAATAACATCAATATTTACCATATAATTTAATTTCATTAAATTTATGAAATAACACTTTTTCAAATACTTATCCATCTAATGAAAAATGAAAACATCTTTCATGTGTACATGCGGACTACCACCTTGTGAGACAATGTTTTTCATTTTTCATCACCGCCTCTAATCACTAGTCTTAATTATGGATAAAAATGAAATAATATGATATATATGACATAAATTTTATTATTTAGTGGTAAATAAATATATTAATTCTTTATTTACCATCAAATGATAAATAAATACATCACTCATGCATAAGTATGGAGTATTACCTCGTGAACCGATGCATTCTAATTTTCATCATTCAATAATAGATAGTATATATCGGTGGATTTAATGAAAAAATATTATATTTATGATATAATTATCATTATACAAATTTAAATTTTAAATTTTATTTTTTCCCTCATTTTTTTTGAAAAATGGAAATGTTACTCATGCGTATGTACGAACTACCGTCTCTAAGTTGTAACACAATTAATTTTTCATAACCATCGTACATAGTTGGTTATAAAATTATAATTAATGTATAAATATGATAATTATAACATTATTAATTCTCATTAAATGATATTATCATGATCTATTTTACCATTTTCAGGCTACCAAATTCAATTTCGACTTATGAACCAAACATCCTCAAAACACCTGAAGTAAACTTGATAAGTTAAGTGATTAAGTATGACATGGTATTAAGTGAAATTAAAGGAATAAAAAAATATAATTAACTTGAAAACAATTCTTATGAAATTAAATAATTAACATAACATTATTATTAAAGATGATAATGAAAGTATGTGAAAAGTCAAACACTAGTTAATGGGTATTCTATCATAAAAAACTCATTTTAAAATATTTTAAAGATTTTTTTCTAAAATATTTATTTTATGTTCAATTTTTTTATAGATGTATAAATATTTAAATAAATAAATTAAAAGGGAAATATAACACTCATTTTACATTCATATAAATTTATTCAAAAGGAATATTGTTATGTATTTTAAATGGGATGTTTGATGTTCTTTACGAAGTAAAAAAAAGAATAAGTTTTAATGTAAATGACATCAATAAATATTTCCAATTTCACATCCATTATTTTATATTTGTATTCATTTAAAATATTTCACGTATTATTGAAATAAAAAACCTTATTATTTTATTTAGGGTATTTTAGTTTTGAAAATGGGTTTTTAAAGGAAAGGGGTGTAACAATGTCTAAAAATGTTTTACTTGTGGATAAAAAGATTATTTTTATGATTTTGTTAATGGAAATAATTTTTTTTATGTTTTATGTATTTTATGGTCCTTTGATATTGTTTATGAACATAAGTGATCTTGATATGGATTTATAATGCTTTGGGTAATTATTATCTTTTCCAGAGAATTATGTTGGAATTAACTGAGTAGTTTATTCCATTTGTAAGGGTTCTGTTAAGGGTTCTTATAAGGGTTTTATGAAGATGATGTACCAAGGAACCTACATGAATTTTATATGATTTGAAATTATTTTTCATGGAAATATTTTGATTCCATAAGGTAATCTAAAAATATTTTGTTTAAAGTAATTATCGTTCCCTTGAAGGGTAAAAGGTATGTTTTAAATAAATTTTTTTCATGGGTTCTCCTATTTTATTTAAGAAACCCCAATGATTATTATTTTTCCATTATTTTTTCTTATAACATTTTTTATTAAAAATTTTTTGTAGTAAATATTATTTATTTATTAATTAAATGATTATTTATGATCATTGTTTATTATGTTAAAGACAAAATATCTTATATGATCACTTGATTTTGAAATGGTCTCACATGTTTCTTTTCTTATTTGTATACATCCCTTACTATGTTTTTTTCTCATTCAATTGTTTCACATGTTTTTCACATGTTTTAAGGATTAATATGAATAATGATGAATTCAATATAAAAATCATGAATACTTTTCATGAAATGAATACATGTTTCATCTTTAAAAGTATTGTATTATGAAAAAATATACACTGAGTAGAAGTGAAACTTTGTAATTCATGGGTTTATTATTAAAGATTAAAAAACATAATTCTATAAAATACTAAACCTGAAAATGTCCCTAAGAATACATGAAAAATTAATTTTTGTTCAAAATTAAATTATGGTTTGAATAAGGATCAGGTCTTTATATAGTGTGAATGTCAAAATAGAGGATAAGATATCAAATCATCTGAAAAATTAAATTCATGTTTAAGATGAGACAGTCTTATAGATTTAAATATATTTCAAAAAATCCATCCATTAATGATACTTGTTACCTTTTAAATAAAATTGATTTATTGGCACTAATTCTCTTTTAAATAATATTGTACGAGGTTTATTATCATATTTCTTATAATGTATACAATTTTGGTAATTTTTAATCAATAAATGTTTTAAATACATATAGAAAGGTAAATTAGAGTTTAACCCCACCCAGGAAAGTGTAAGGTTTTATAAAGAGGTGTAATATTCTATTGTGATGTGATTGGGACTATAGAGGGATTTCTATGTATCCTTTGAGGTGGAATAAAAACCAGTGTAGTTATATATCATAGTTTAAAGCCATATGAAAAGGTATAACACCTGGGTGAAAAAGGATTATAACTTATATCTTAAAAATGAGACAGAAAACATAGTTTAACACCATTCAATTGGGGTGAATTAAATGTTATTACAGTCATTTGATAAAGAAGAAAATTTTACCTTTTAAGTTCAATTAACCACGACTAATGATGTCATACAACTAAGAGCATTTCATATTTCATTTTAAGGTTTATAAATCTAGGAAAACAGGGTGAATTATTCCTAGATTTTATTTTAAGTGTGAAAATAACATATAAATTTCCCTTTAGAGTTTTCAATAATAAATAATATATAAAAATGCATGAGGATTATACAAAAAATATCTCATATATAAGAACCTCATTTCCATGAAAGATGGGAAAGGGAAGGATGACTAGACCCTTAAAAGTTTGAAGTAGTTGGTAAAACAAAATATATTATCCTATGGTTTAACCCTGTAAAATAAAATTATACCCTGATAACCATATAGAAATATAGGGTTGAAAGATATATCATTGGTTCTGCTAGACAAAGGATCATCAATAACAAAGAGGAACATTATTGATAGGATTATAAGGATATATAGTAGGAAGAGTAATTACAAGAAATAGATATTTTATAGGATTCAAGGTTCCAATTATCAAAGGGACACATAGTAATAGGGTCCACGTAAGTATAGAAAATGACCAAAAGATAGAATTAGGGTTATATAGGTGGAAGACTGGGTAAATATATATATATTTTTTTTAAACTCTAAGAATTTGTGTTGGATTTGATGAAAATATATTCTAAGATCAATTTGTTGACAATATAATTTAGTTGAAGTGGTTTTTTACAACATGAATTTAAGTCACCGAATTATTGGATTTATTGAAAATGGAATGGGGAATGAGAATTAACATTGAATTTCATGTTAGATAAGATAATTATTAACAAGAGTGGTAATGGTTGGTGGATTTTTATGGATTCATTTTAGAAGATAGTTTTAAGTACATAACTACATTTAAGGATGGAATAAAGTAGTCCGTGAGATGATCTATGAAGGATATAAGTGAATTGAATAAAATGTGAAAAAATTATTATTCAAATATGATTAGCAAGGTAAATTCTAGATAATGGATAAGTCCTTGTATATGAGTCATCTTGAATATGTGTAAGAGTCAATTGGGTTTCAATATGAGTTATTCCAAACCATTTTATCCGTGATTTTTAAATCTTTATATGAGTCATCAAAGAAAAATTACTAAATATGGAGTATATATTGGTCTTTTTTGTATACGAGTCATGTGTAATTGACTATGATTAATATAGAATCTACTTATGTGGGAACAACCTATGTGTATGCATATTCAGAACCTCTTTATGGGTCAACATGAAATTTTAATGAGTAATTCTTAAATGAGTGATTATTAAATGTGTATGATTCATTAGAGACTTTTCATGAGACCTTTTCAAAATTTAAGAAATTCATCTATATTCCAACGTGAGAAAATTTAAATCCATATTAGTACACATGAATATTGAAATAACATGAAGATTAAATTGTAATATTTTAGAGTATTAAATACATAAAATAAATTATGGTTTTAAGAGATAATAATTCTAAATTAAATATAGGGTAATTCAAGCAGATAATTCAAGGATATTTTTATTTTCAAAGTTGCAGATTAATGTGGAAATATTAACATAATATATTTAAGAATAATAATAAAATACTAGATTAGTGATAAAATGACTCAAACATTATGATTATTGGAATTATATTGATAAAATCTATTGGTTTTTTCATGAAATTTTTAAGAGAAATTTTAGGCATCATGAATTATGGAAGTTATTCTATAAGTCATTGTATGCATGAGGAATAAACTTTTCATGTATCTATTTCATTCAAAAAAAAATTAAGAATGTTTGAGGTTTGTGAATTTTTGAAGACCATGAATATTTAGAAAAGATTATAGAGATAAAAATGGTGATTTTCTCAGTGGTTTATATATTCAAATATGGAAATTATTTCATATAGATATATTTAAATAGGCTGAACAATAAATTTGGTAATTTGAATAGATAGAGATCATGATACCTAGTTTATTTGATGTTTCTATATTGGAAATGTGGAAGGTTATCTTACATGGGAATTATATTTTTCTCTATAAGAAGAGTATAAGGAAGAAGAGATATTATCTAAACTATTATTACCTTGATACATCTTCTCATCAAGAGAAAAAAAGTAACACACACTACATTGAAGAACTTTTTTAGTAGAAAGAATAGGGAGTTTTTGTACTCTAGAAAGGTGAAAAAAACTAGCTAAGGAACTGTAAGTTTGAAGGTGTTTTATATTAATTTTTTACAATAAATTAATATCAACAACACAATTACCTAAAAATTTTGATTCACATAACTACACATTATTTTATGATAATAAATAGACCTACATGTTTATAAATGATGGTTGTTCTTCCCCATATTAATTAGAAAAGTAGGAGGAAAGGCATTGATCCTTGATAAATAGTAGTTAACATAAAAACATTTTAAAGGTGTTGTTCCTAGGTTGGGAGTGACCATGACCTCTTGTATCCACTAAACTTGTGAATAATATTTGATTTTGATGCTTCAGTACGCTGCCAATTACATGTTCCATGGACATATCTGACTGTAGGTGAACTAAGTAAAATAAATGAGTCTTGTGTGGTTTAATTTAATTTATAAATGACACAAAATGATGTAGTGGTAAAGATAAAAATTTTAAAATATTTAGTAAATGGTCTGGTTAATTATAAAGGTAATCAAGTAATAGGTTAAAAATAGTTTCTACCCATACAGGGAAAAGATACAAAAGTGATAAAGAGGATAAAAGGGAAAACATTTAATATGGGTACACCATGATTCACCAACCTCATAGAGTACCTCAAGGACATAATTTTTTTGAATTTTATACCTAGGAAACATGATTCTTCTGAGGTCAAATTGTCCACTTTGGAAAAATGGAGGTGCATTTTCTAAGTAAGTGACTAGGGTGTAAATTAATACTAGAGTAATCCATTAGAGTTGGATGACGTGGGCTTGACACAATGGTGGATCAAAATTATATACCTTTATCATACTAGACATAAAAACTTCATTATAGGGTTCATTTCCCATTTTTTATACTTAATTAAGGTTTATAGATTAGTAGAATAACATTACTGGCTGAAATAACCATAAATATTTATCAATTTGATGGATCATTCACAATATTGTACAAGATGTGAATGCCATGTACAATAAAGAATTTTACACCTAATATTGATATAGAGGAAAACCTAGAACCCAAAGAGGATATTTTCTTGATAAATTTTTAATTTATTCATTGATGATCGAAAGAAATTATTACCTCATAAAGAAACATTCTTAGATGATGATGTTGATTATATGCAAACCCTTCTTGGATTACCTTTATTGTTCTATAGGATCTAAGTATAGAATCTATCTATCAGAAATCTACACATTCACCTTTGATATTTGATAAATTCAAATTGAATTTTGAGTTCTATCATAGTGAATAAACTATTTTGAGTTTTTCAAGTTGATTACTTGACGATCCTTTGAGATTGAGGAGTTATTCTAATTTTTGAGAAAATGAGAGGAGGAATTCGATAGATATTTCTATTGTGTGAAACAATTCTCAATTATCGACTAATCCGGTACAATAGACATGAACATCTATTTATAGGTTTTAGGTTTAGGTTAAAAATTTATTTAATTACATATCGACCCTTCAATAATTTAATAATTAAGAAAAGAACATTCAAAATAATAAAAATAATATTATCTTATATATTGTGATAACTCATACAATTGATAAATATATTTCATTAGCTCAAAAATTAATATTTATCACTAGAAACGATCTTGGCATACTTTAACTCTTTGTAATTTAATAAATTCCAGAATACAATTTTATTCAAAAAAATATTTTATTCAAAAACCAGCCAATAAATATTTATCAAATATTCAATAAAAAAATAATTCACAATCCATCAAATAAATATTCATTTCATTTTTTTGTTATAAATAAAACAGGAATAAAATTATTCCTGAGTATCAAATAGAATTTAATCAAGATCAATAAAAATACTTAGTGTGTGGTCCTCTTGGATTCTTTCTCATTTGTATTTGGCATACTTGACTAAAGTTCAAGATTACTATCTAGAAATGGGTCAAAGAACACAAGAGAAAGAACTTAATGCCACAACATCAACAACCATATATGAACTCTCACTTTTAATATAAACCCTTTATCAAAATATCTCATCAAATAGGTTACACTTGTCTGTTTTCAAACTATATTCTTGATAAATATTTCCTTAACTATCTGAAATAAACATGTCATTACACCATGTACATTAAATTTAATGTGATGGTTATATTATAATCAAATGGATGGGATATCAACTTCCTTATAGATTGAAGGGATAAATCCTTCCTCGACTTATCCATTAATAACATGTTATTCATGATAACACCAATGAACCCTACTTCCTGAAAACTTATGGAATCACATTTTTTTATTAGTAAATCTAAATGTGTGACTCATGAAATTCATTAATGATAATCGTGTAGTCTAAGGACCATTACACATGCTCATATATAAGAATATACATTGACACCAAAACATGTATAATTCTTACTGACATGCATGTTCTCATAGTCTTCCATCTTGGATTTTATGAAAACAAAGTATCATGAGAAGAAGCATCATCCGCTTACAAGTACTCGCACCTAACATTCAACATACTATGTTCCCTATCATAGTATGTTATCTGATCATATAACTACATTTATTAATATATTCATGGAACTTCAAGGTTCTAATCATAGTGGGTAACTATTATGACCTTATCAATGAGAAAAATAACTAAGAACATTAATACATTAAACTCATCCAGAAAAAATGAGAAATATTTAATAAGATTTTTTATTAATATTTAAATGTATAAATATACATGTAATCAGGGTATAATAATTCAGTTATACACCACCAACTTCAACAAACTCACACTTGGACTAGAGCCAACTACCAATGACTTTCAGTCTCATATACATTACATGATAATCATGCTTCTACTGAATTAAGGCTTTAGTCAAGGGGTGTACCACATTTTCTTCCATGGAAATTATACTCACTGAAACTTCACTTCTATGAAAAAAATACCTTAAGAGATTAAAATTCTAATGTATATGCTTCTTTCATTGATGTGAACTTTTCTGTTTTTCAAGATCCACCACTACAATATTATCATAATTAAGTACAACAAGATCTTTACTTCAAGGTACCACATTGATATCTTGGATGAAGTTGTGTATCCATATTTCTTCTTCAATTTCCTTAGAATCCATGATATACTTAGACTCTACTATATTATCTTTGACCATATATTAATTTAAGCTCTTTCATCCCACAGAACCTCTATTTAGAGTGAACATGTATCATGTCTATAATTTTAGATCACCTTGATCTATTTGAAAACTATTATATTAATTTCCTATAATGAATAGTTCCCCATATCCTCTAAAGACTGGGAACATATCCTTTCTACACCTATTATTCTTAAGGATAGTCTTGAATTACATCCAATGGTTTTTACATAGGTCAACTTGATATATTCCCACTACAGTCGATGTATATGCAATATATAGCCTAGTACATAGCACAACATACATGACTGAATCAATCATCGATGTGTATAAAATCCTTACCATTATTTGTATTTCCTCATCATTATGAGGACACATTTTCCAATAAATATGAATTCCATTTGACATTGACAATGAGTCCCTCTTGGATTATTCTATATTGAATATCATTAATATATTGTTAATATACATACCTTAAACTAGGTTGAGAAGCCTCTTAGATCTATCACGATGGTTCTTAATCCCAATAATATATGAAACCTTTCCAAAATCCTTTATGGATTATAATTTATACAAAAATTCCTTAAAATACTATAAGATAGATATATTTTTTCAAATAGTAATATTTCATCAACATATAAAGTTAGGAAAATGACCACACTCCCACTAAAATTATTATATACACAAGCCTTGAATTCGTTATTTATGAAACCAAATTCCATTATATATTTATTTAACTAAATTTTCCATGACCTAGATTATTATTTGAAATTTTCATAACTTTTTGGTATCCTTTGGAGTTATAAACTCTTTATATTTTTTTTTATAGAAATCTTCATGAAGGTTTCAATTAATGAAGTTTATTTTGAAATCTATTTTGAAAATTTCATAGTAATTGAGGTAAAAAGAGGAAAGTAGAATTCTAATGGATTTCAATATTTCAAATGGTGAAAATGTTTCATCATAGTTTATTCATTAACATTATGTAGAACATTGTGAAACCAAAAATACTTTATAGGTACTTAATTTTCTATCAATGTCCAATTTATTCTAGAATACACATTTCCATCCAATAGTATTCAAATCCACTAGAGAATCTACCAAAACCAAAAATTCATTTTGGTACTTGGAATCCATTTCAAAATGCATGGATTCATTCTAATTGGTAACATATGTTACAATCACTACTTCTTTATCAGTTAGAGGATCATTATTATTAACTAAAAATGATTCATCATCCTCAGGGACTAGAAAATCATATCATTATGGTTCTCTAACCAATCTCTTAGTCCTATGTAGTACCTGTTTCTCTATAATATAATTTTCCATGGGGATTTTTGGAAGTTTTTTAGGTTCCAACTCTTGTATATCTTGAGCCTCAACTTCATAAAATTCTCTATCCCTTCCACTATCAAATTTAGAGATGTACACCCTCTCAAGGAATATGAAATTTTTTCAAATCATACTTTTTTTTGGGATTCATATAGGTAATATCCCCTTATATTCATTAGGGTATCCTATGAAGGTACACTTTTTTCCTTACAGTTAAATTTTTTTACCCGAAGAGTGCTTAACAAATGATGTTCAACCCCACACATGTAAGTATGAACAAACAAGTTACTTTCCATTTTACAATAGGTATGGTATACTATCTTCCACTTTATTTGCAACTTGATTTAGTATTTTTGTTGTTGTTTGTAATGTGTATCCCCAAATGGATAATGGAATACTTATATGACTCACTATTAATCTCACCATAAAGGTGAGGTTACTAATTTCTCTTACACCATTCAATTATGGTGCATAAGGAGGAGTGATATGGTATTAGATTCAAAACTCCCATAAATAATCAATGAAATCTTGATTAAGATATTCTCTACCATGGCCCAATCCTAGTTTCTTAATATTCTTACCAATATGGTACTAAAAATTATCCTTGTATTCCTTGAATCTCTCAAAGTAATATAACTTGTACCTTATGAAGTAGACATATCAATATTTATTAAAATCATTTGTAAAAGTAATGAAGTATGAGTACGCTCCCAATTTTTCAATAGGAAATGGTCTTAATAAATCTATATAAACTAATTCAAGAAGCTATTTATAATCTTCCACTTTACCAATAAATGGTGTGTTGGTATTTTTTCCTTGTAAACATGCATGACATACACCAATTTGTTTTTAGTTCAAATGAATATAAATATCTATCATGGTGTAATTTATTCAATTTTTTTAATTTATATAACCTAGCTAGTGATTCCAAATTTAGCTGTGGTGTGAGTCATTTGAAGTATTTTTCTTATCTATGTTCATTTCTTGGTTCGTGTAATCCATCATATAAAGACATTATTTAAATGTGTCATACAATAAAAAATTATATCCTTATAAAATAAGAAATACTTATTTCCAATTTTGAAAATAAATCTATCTATATCAATTTTGGATATAGAAATAATGTTTTTGGTAACATATGTCACAAAATAAAAATCCTTTAAAACCAAGATCATTCCCATCAACAACATGAGGAGGTAGTATCTAATATCCACAATGGTTAGTTTGGATCCATTCTCTTCTCATACATCTACCTACCCTTGTTCAATTTTTCTGAATATACTTTGTTCTTTTATTTGAATAAATATGTGATAGCCAAAATCTATATCTAATACCCAAATTTTAAAAATAGATAAATTGAACTCAATAAAAAAATTTCCTAAAACTTCACATTTCTTCTTTTTCAAGGTGTAGTTTTTCTACCAATAGACCTTATGTCCACAAGTGATACAAACTACATCATGGTCCTTTTCTTTCCCTTTGATCTTTCTATTATTATAAGGTTGTGAATAGTCTTTTGTCTTAGATCTATTTTCTTGTATTTTTTTGTTTATTCTCCATAAGGACAGAAGGCTTTTCTCACGTTGTCTCCCTGCCTACTTAGTGAAAAAAGTGAGTAGATTTGGAAGATACTTCTCAATGTTGTTCATATTAAAATTTATAAACAATCTAGAGACTCTCTTAGGTAGTGATGCAAGAATGAGATTAGTGTGTAGTTCACCAGGCAGTTTAAAACCTAAAACCTCTAGCCACAAAATGTAGCTAATGAAATTGACTATGTGATGCCCAATTGGTGCACTCTATAAACGATTACTCTGAAAGAGCACCTTGGAGATCTCAATCCATTTTTTCTTTCTCTCTCCTCTTATAATCCACAGAGATACTCAAGCCTTATATTGGTATTTGTGTTTAATGAGACATCATGAGTTCACTAGACATAGATAAAAGCATCAAACATTTAAAGTAGGTCTCAACATTTTCATATAAAAAGAACTCTTAATCACACTCATATTTTATAGGGGGATCATGTAGTGAGGATTCTAGCATATAATATTTCCATTCACGGTGTAACACAGCCCAAAGGGTTCCAACCCATTCTTGAAAGTTAATGCCAGTAAGGAGATGATCGTTCTCTACTATTGATCCCATGGATAATGTAGATGAAAAACTTTCATTTTATTATACAATTATACTAAAATGATTATTATTACTTTTATTGACTAAATATCATGTGATAAATAATAATAATTAATTTTATTAATTCTCCCAATATTTTATCAAGTGATAATATACCTCACTTTTGAAATCATAATGTCAATTTTCAAAGAAATTCTAGTGTCAAAGATCCATACACCCCATAACATAACCCCAATGAGGGTTAGTCAAACTACATAAAGGTATTTAGGATGATAGATGTTTACCAATTGTAGTCTTTAAACTCCTTAATTTGTTGAGTGGACACCCCAATATTGAAATCCTGACTTGAATTTCCAAAAAACATGCCTCCAAGTTACCCCATGTCTATAAAGGTATAATTATCTTAATTCCATATGATTAATTCAACCCATGACCTTCATAATAACTCTATGATAATAGTATGTATCCCAAATTAGGGTTGGTCAAACACTTAGTTCTATGGTTTTCATTCTTAATCAAGTAAGGGAATGCCAAGTGTGACTTAATATTTAGTTGAGGGATTTTGTTTATCATGTGTAAAATCATATTCTTTTATCTTTTTTCATGTGATTTTTATATTAAGTATATTTTATTCAAGTGATTAATGATGTTTTGATAAAACAATATACACATTCCATTTATTTATATTATGTCTTGGTACATACGTTCATTTATTTATGTGATCATGGCCTTGTATCAATAAAATAAATAATGCATAAGATATGAATAAATAAATAAGTAAATAAATAACCTGATCATGAGCTTATATAATGGTTTATTTATTGATTATAAAATAAATCAACCTATGAACTAGGGGAAACCACTTTATTCCATTCATGGAAAGAGTTAAAACACCACATAAAATGCCTATATATCACCTAAGTTGGCATCATCTTAGTTATGTCTTGAACCACCTCCATGATCCTTAGGATTCTCTATTTATTACAATTATTTATAACTCACATGTAGGTTATTGAAACCAATGGATTGTTTAAGGGGAATTAAATAAATAATCTTGGACACGTAGGTCATACATAATAAACGATAGATGGATGAATCACATGAAAAAATATTTAATTTAATAATTAACAATTACAAAACCATTTACTAAATTAAATTAAATAATGAGAAAGGATACAAATCTCACAATCAAGATCATGATTGGTCATACTCATGAAACTATTAGGAATAGGTATACTAGATAATAATCATTTCTATATGTTCTATATTATTAATATAAGAATTTTCATATTAATTATTTTCTATTTATCTTAATGACCATCCAAATTCTGTTAGATATACCCACCATAAACCAATTTATGGAAAATAAATGGAAGAACTAATAATTACAAAAAATTATAATAAATTTATTTATAATTTAATAATTTTTTTAAAAAATTAATAAATTATAAAATGAAATAGGTGAAAATCAATATAAACAGTTTTAAATGGTGAAACTATCAATTTAATTTAATTTAATTCTATCCATTATTGAGAGACTACATAGTGTGTACTTATCAGATACACACCATGCCCCTCAATTTTCATGTACCTAATATACATGCATGAGGATTTGTCATGTACCTCAGTTGGACACATTGGTTTTACAATATAGTTATAGGTTTTGTATCACACTTCCCATGTATATGTGCAATATAATGAAATACTTGACGTTTTCTTTAGAAGTGGGATCAAATGGATTGTACATCAGATACACAATTTGTTTTCTAATTTCCATGTGTCCACTTGACTCACTTAATGTTTCAATGTGTACTTACAATGTGTTAAATAATGAACTACATGCTATTTATGTCAGATATATATCAGGTATATCATTATTACTCCATGATATCTTTATCACACAGTTTTGACTATGTATTTGACCACACAGTTTGTGTGAATTTAGCTATTAAACTATGTAGACTACATGACATGTATGCCACCTAAACGTTATGTAATTCAACAAGTCATATGCCAAACTGGACCGGTGTACCTAAAGTGTGCAATAAATTTACTACATGTAATTAATTATTGGTGTGTGGTTTATCTCGCAACATGTCCATATGTAGTGCACATGGATACATGGTGTCTGCTTCGGCCTCATGTCATATATCCATGTCTTACCGGCCAAGATTTTTGGAACTTACCAATGGAATCTTCATTCATTCATCATCTATTCTTATTCCTTTTAATAAAATTATATTTCTAAGGATGATAATTAATATTTCAAAAAAAATATTACTTAAAATTAGATTAATGAATGAATAATTATTGAAATGAAAAACTAACCACTATGGTTCAGATAGATAAACAATAAAATAAATAATTATAAATTGTAAACATGACCACTTTGATACCAATTGAGGGTTTAGAAGAAGTTCCTTAGTGGGTGAAATAACCATAATGGATTTTTTTTATTTGATAGATCATTCGTAATATTGTACATGATGTGAAGGCCATGATAAATGGAATTTTTTCACCAAATATTGGCATAAAGGAAAACTATGAACCCAGAGAGGATCTTTACATGTTAAATTTATTATTAATTTATTTATGATCAAAATAAATGGTTACCCCATAAAGGAACTTTCTTCGATGATAATGTTTATTGTACATAAAACCTTCTCAGATTACCTTCATTACATTAGAGGATCCAAGCGTAGAATCCCTTTAGTAGTGATCAACATGTTATCCTTTTATCTTCAAGTACTTCCAATTGATTTGTGATTAATATCATGGAAAATCAATTATCTTAAATTATTCATGTTGATATCTTGAATATCCTTTGGGATTAAAGGAGTTCTTACCATTAATGAGAATATGAGTAGATAAATTTGAGAGATAAGTCTGTTATGAACAATGATTTTCAATTATTGATTAAACCTATAAAATAGACATAACCATCTATTTATAGAGCTAGGGTTTTTGTTAAAATATTATTTAATTGAAAACATAGCCTTAAAAAATATAATAATTCTTAACAAACCCCATGCTGAATAATAATTATATTATTTTTAGTTTATAGAATGTTCTATCTCACACAGTCGATAAATATTATTTCATCATCTCACAAATTAATATTTATCACTAGACATGATCTTGGTCTAATTGAATAGTATGAAATTTATTAAATACTAGAATAAAATTGTATTCATAAATAAAAACTTTATCCAGAAACCTATGAATAAATATTTATCATATATTCAGTAAAAGTAATTAATATATTTTAATCATAGTATGCCTAATAAATATTTATTTAATTTTTATATATAATAAAACATGAATAAAATTATTCCACAATCTTGAGAATAAAATTTATTGCATTATTTAAATTTTAAAAAAATTAATCAATATCAATGAAAACACTTAGTGTGTGACCCCCTTGGATTCGTTCTCATTAGCATTAAGTGTGTTTTCTAATGTCCAGAATAATTTTCTAGTAACGGGACAAGTAACCCAAGAGAAAGAACTTAATGTCACAACATCAACAACCACATATGAATACTCATAATGTAACATAACTGATTTTACATGATATCTCATCAAGAAGGTTGTATATATATTTCATCAATCTATATGCTTGATACATATCTTTTTGACCATCTGAAATAAACACGACATTACACCATGACCCTGTAATTTAATGTAATAGTTCTATTCCAATCAAAGGAATGAGATATCAACTTCCATAAATTTGGAAGGAACGAATCCTTACACAATTGGTCCATTAATAACATGTTATTAGTGATTAACTGAACATACCCTACTTTCCACAAACATATGGAATTATAATTTTTGTCATTAAATCAATGTGCATGAGTCACTACATACATTAATGATAATATTAAAGTATAAGGACCATTACACACACTCAAATATAGAAATATCAAATGATACCAAAACATATGGAATTATTACTAGAATTTATATTATCATAATATCCCATTTTATATATTACTAAATGAGAAATTCATGAGAATAATCTTCATCCACTTATAAGTACTCGCACAGAACATTTTACATAACATGTGCCCTATCATAGTGTAAGAACTAAGTTTTTATTAGAGGTATGTAAATATTAGTTTTATGTTTGAATTCTTAATTTTATACATAGAAATGTTCTCTAAGGATTAAGGAATGGATTATGATATTTTGGGTCATGTTCAGAGTCTGAAGCTTTGGATTTTAGAGGAAACAGAAGAAGCGAATAGTTAGTGCATGGTTAGTAATAAAAATGCACCTCAAACTATGAGGCCCTGTAATGGTTCCACACAATTTTTCTAATCCTTTCAAGGGAGTAATTGGCCATGTGGGGATGAGACAGAAGGTTTTCATGGTCTATACATGGTTTGTCTAACAGTGCACTATAGGTTGAGTGTGGTGTACTTCATCAGCATTGGGGTGAACACGGTTGGTGCATGATTTGGATAAACCTGCATCCAAACTATAAGACCACTTAAAAAGCGGTAAATAACATTTTTACCATATTTTTATTTAACTTACCCACTCCTTTTCTATCTCTAGCATAAAAAAACTTCTTCTCCTCCCTTTTTATATCTCTTCCTCACATAACCTGTGCATTGAGGGATCTTCACCATCTGGTCTCTGATCAAGCGTTTGTTTATCTCATTGGATAACCACTACTAATATAATTATTCCTCTGGATCCTTTGATCATTATTTTCTCTATTGGAATAACTATTTTGGTGTAAGACCATATTCTTTATTTTCAGGATTTTTTATATTATTATATGTTCTTTCATTTTTGGTCGAATTAGAAGCTAATACTGGATGAGTACTCCTATATCTCTATGAGGTAGGTGGTCAAGTAATTATCCATCATGTCTTGGTGCTTTATTTTATGTGTCATGATACATCACCCTATATTTTCCATGTGTTTCCTTAAACATACACATGACCCTTGTTTAATTTTTTGTCCTTCATAGAATTTCCTAGTATATCCTTATTCTTGTTGGGTTACATCCCTATTGTCTATTTCCACACCTTATGTTGTACTTGTGGAATATCCCTACAAGCTTATGTGACCAAATCATCTTCTATATAATTTTTTATTTACTCTAAATTTAAATGACTCTAATGAATTAAATTGAAATTTAGTGGTTTGACTATGTCACGTGTTTTTACATAAACAATTGTTACACCCTTTTAAAAGTGGAACATTAATAGATTATAAGGCATACTTGGATTATATGACTTAAGATACTTGGGAATGGTGTCCCTAATACTTGGATACTCAGTTATGGTGTCCCTGGAACTTGTTATACTTGGGAATGTCATTATTCATACATTTGATGCTCGGTCTTAGAAGCCCTTATACTTTTGATACTCAGGCCTGGTGTCCCTCATATTTGTGTTACTCAGGCATAAAATCCATTATAATTGTGATAATTGGGAATTGCGTCCCTTATAATTGTGATACATGGGAATGGTGTCCATCATACTTGGGATACTCAGGAATGGCATCCCTTATAATTATTATACTCAGGCATATCATCCCCTACAACCTTATGAGACTCCAATGACTAGAAATGGATGCCTAAGTTACACCTTGGGTCTTGGATAAAATTATATATGTAAATATATGGATATAAACATCATTATTTATGTAGAACATATATATACATACACGAATATACAGTTATACGTATATGCTCATGATAACAGCTCTTCAGAGGTTTTCTCGACATGGGTCGAAGTAGGTAGTGTGAGACTGGTGTCCTTAAATAAAAAGATCCAAAACATTATAGTTTATATTACTACTTACCATTATTATATATGCACACTAATCATATTATATACATTTTATGGTTACATATAGACACCATTGGTGGTGACTTTCTAAGTATATCTCACACCCTATTCGGGCCGCCATTTGGTACCCAGAAAAACTTTAGGGATTTAGGTTAGTATAGGCTAAAGTGTCTAGTTGTCGATGCTTGATTTGATTGTAGTATGGGAGTGGGGGAGCACATGACTATGCTATGAATCATGATGTTATCTAGATATATTCTTTTGGAATTTTTTTGTTCTTTTGACATACTTTTATGTATATGTTCCTTATGTCATGTTTTCATTCCCTTTTTGTTTAGAAGAATGACATTAAATCATTTTTTATATGGCACTAGATATTTCTATTGATGGATATTTATTTTATTTGGATGTATTACTTTCCACTATAGTTACATATTATTCTTATTCTATATATTGATTTATCATACCACTATGCTACTCTGAATAGGAGGGTATAGTCTCCCCACCCTATAACCATGGACCCTCGATACTTGTAGAAAACCTATGGTATACAAAGAGGTGTGATTGAGGTCATGTTACCAACTAGCTTGGAGAACCACTTAGTGTCTTCAGGTTAAAAAAATTAAAATATCATATTATTTAATTTTAGAACTATATTTAAGAATATCATCATGGTAGTTCAAGGATCTCATCATTTTGGGGAATTTCTATGGCCTTATCAATGCAACAGATACCCTAAGACATTATTACATTGAAGTTATAAATAACAATGAGAAATATGTAATATGTATTTTTATTAATATTCAAATGTTAAAATATACATGTAATCAAGGTAAAATCAGTTGGTTATATAACATAAACTCCCACAATTGTTAACCAAGTGAAGCAGTCTCTCATGAGTTTTTTTATGAATTAAAACCTCATATGTCCCAAGTACTCCCATTTTCTATCTCTTAAATTTATATTTTTATTTCAAAATAACACATGGTAGTTACTAAATAATGAGAGTGATAATATTTAGGATTAATTCAATCTAGTCGTACATTTTTTATTTTATGTCTAAAGATAAATATAAAGGTTTTATTTATAGGAAAAGGTTGTTTGGTTGGTTAGGTCTTATCTTAATACCCACCCACCTTGGAAGAGGTCATGGAAACTAAATATAGAGTAGGGATATTTATTAACATTGAGTAGGTAAAATATTTGGATTTGAGTACATCAAATTTCAACTTGAATCTCAACAGGTTTCATTAGCACTGAAACATTGAGTAGGGATTACACACTAAAAATCCTTGGAAAATTCTAACAGTTCAGAATTTGATGAAATCCTTAACAAAAATCCCAATTTCAAACAATTGAATCTTTTGGTCTGAGAGTCCATTTTAACTCCAAAAACTATTAAATATAATATAATCAAATTATTTACACCCCTTTATATTTATTATATTTTGAGAATAAGTTTTTAAATATTAAAATATCTTTTTATTTCCATGAAAAATGTTTATAAAGTCTATGGACATAATACATAACCTACTCTGAACAGGTTGTTCTCACCACTATGTCACCAGATTAGGTAACATTTTTGAATAATATATATTCCTTGGTGTGTGAGAAATCATACGATACATGGAATATTATTTTTATATTCTTCATGGAGAAATTAAATCATTAAGCTCAAAATCGACTCAGGTCATCCAAGTGAGTATCATTTCATGGTTTTTCATGGAAATGTGTGTCCTACTATTTTGTGTTCCTGAAGTATTGATCATTAAAATATATTGGTTTATATATAAATAAGGTTCCCATTTGTTATATTGTGTAATTAATAGTGTAAATGTATTACCCTAAGTTTTAGGTAGCTATGTCCCATTATGAGCTTTGGGTGACACATAGATAATAAATCCTAAGAGTTAAAATATAAGAGGAATAAAGCTGATTTTATTTATATGATGGATTTAGGAAAACATAAATCCTCTAAAATATTAAATATTTATGTATCATATAATTTAAATGATGAACTAACTAAATAGCTAAGTGATGAAACTAATAATAAAGTGGATTCATTACATTGAAAAATATGGATCTTGGCTCACTAAATGAATTTGATTTATGGGGTCATCATTTTTAGTGGGAGTATATTAAATAAAATTACATATTAAAAAGATATAAAATAAGATAATCATCCAAATATATGTCTATTTTTAGATTATTAAATGCAACATGAAAATCATTTTGAGATATCTTATAATTTAGACCCATAATTTAATAAATTTGTATCTAAATTTGAGAAGTGTTATCAAGAGAAATCATTCTAAGAATATAGATATTAATGTTTTCAAAAGAATTTTCTCTAATGATAACTAATTGGTTTTGGATACTGGGTGTGTATCACTCATTTGAGTTGATGTACATAAACTCAAAAGTACAATAGAATTTCTGATATGAGAGTAGATATGCATGTTTAGAATAAGGAAAGAACTGCCATATTGGAGGTCAAGACTTATTATCTAAGTATACTTAGTGGATTATTTGTAGAATTGGAAATATGTTATTGTTTTATAGTTTTAATTAACATTAATTTCTATATCATTATTTGATAATAATTGATATTAATTTTTATTAAGAACAATATTTATTCAATATACATGAATGAAATGTTTTGTGGAACTAGGAATATAGTGAATAGTTTATATATTTTGGATATAGATAATATACTCTATACAATTCCACATAAGAATAAAAAGGTTTATTCTAAACCCAATTGTCATTTTCATTGTATCCTTGGGTATATAAATGAGAAACTCATCTAAAAAGTCCAAATAAATATCTTTTTATACTATTTTTATGAATTATTTGATATATGTCAATCGTGTTTATTAAGAAAAATGGCCAAATAAAATTTTAGTAGAGGAGGTGTGGTATATTTTAGATCATTGGACCTAATACTTAGTGATGTATTTAGACTAATGTGTACTCAACCAAGTTGTGGGTATAGGTATGTAGTTACCATTATTGATTATTTTAGTTGGTATGGTTATGTGTTTCCTCTGAGAAACAAGTTTAAAAAATTTGAAATGTTTAAATTGATAAAAAATGAAGTATAGACCAAATAACTAAAATGTTTTATGATGATTAAATGAAATTATGGTTGTGAATACATGAGGCAAATGTTTATAGATCATTTGAGAGATTAGAGAATTTTTTTTATAAATCACTCTACTTAAAGCACCATAATAGAATAGTGTGTCTAAGGGAAGAATTTTAACTTATTATACATGGTTAGATTGATGGGTTGATTCACAAATTTTATTTATTAATTTTCCATTACTTTAGTTTTGGAAATAAAAAAACTATTCTTAAATAATTGATTACTATCTTTTTATGTCCAAAGATTGTTAGAATTTTTTTGTATAAAATGTAATATTTTACCATATATGGAGTAAGTTATATTAAATTTTGAAAGTAAAGTTATATTTATTCATTACAATTATCATAATGAGTATGGATATGATAAATCATATTCATCGTTATTAGCCTAGAATATAGACTATTATCATGTTTTTTGTACTGACCAAGTCTAAACAATTAGACAAATACTGATACTAGTACAATCAAACTAACACTCATAAATATTATTCTAATAACATTTGTTAAGAAGTCCATCAGTCTGACTTGAAGTTTATAATCATATTTAGAATAATTATTTCTAATTAAAGAAATACGTTTTACACTATAATGGTTTAATCCAATATGGCATTGGGAAATCAGTTATAATAGAGTTTTTGATGTTCTAGGTGTCCATTTGTTTGCGAAAACTCAGATAAATATGACTATTGGGATGAAAATATTACTATTATAGGGGTTCCTATAAAGAACTGGTCATTTGAAGACTTTTTAGCTAATGTTATAGCTGGATGATTTCATTTTTTTAATTTCTCATTGTGTGATAGCTCTAAAGATTGCATAGAATGAATGGATTACTACAAGTGTTTTGTAATTCTTTAGAGATATTCTTCTTATGTAAACCTAGTAAGGATGTATCTTTAAAAATTTCTTTGAATTGTAATCATGCTTATGATAGTTATGATTACGATCAAGGGCATATAGGGATAGGAAGATAGATAATCATATCATGTATTGTTTGAAGACTTATGGGGATAGTGAGATAAAGAATCTGATCCATCATATCAAAGGTTTCTGTGGCTAGGAAGACATAAATGATCTTCATATTGAAGGATTTCCTCACTGAGGAAAAATATAATTTATTATAAGTATAAAACAAGGGATACATTTAGTCAGGCTTAGTGACTACCTTATTCTTAAGGTTACAGAAAATAATTCTTTTAATAATAACTATGAGTAATGTTTACTTTATTATATAGATTGTATCACTTTTTTCTGACATGTTTTATTTTTTTCTACATGTAATGGTAAAGTTGATAATCATTTTCAACTTACTATATTCTTATTTTTTATCTGTATTAATATAATTATGATAATAAAAATACATTTGAATTAATCATTTCTATATTGATTATGATTCTCAGACTCTGATTAATCAGATCCAATTTGATTTCGATATTTTGTTACATACTAATATAATCATATTAATCTAATTATGATTATATAAAGTTTTCCATTCAATTGGGGTTCTAGTATGATCTGATAATTTATTTCTTAAATATTCATTAGGTTTGTTATGTTTAATTATTTTAAATTATGTTTTTAAAACTAAAATCCCCCCTCTTGTAAGTTTATCTTTCACAATCTAAATAGAACATTATTCAATACAACAATTGGTATAGAAGGATGATTCCACTACTCAAATAATTATAGAGCCTTTTGATTCTAATATTCATCAATTTAATTATACGATGATTTTTTATTCCTTTACTATTTCAAGTTCTATTATGTTTTTATATAAAAAAATTGTTTATAAAAAACTAATACACTAACATGTTTGCAAAAGAAAGTTTTTCTATTAAGATGGAATGATTAAATGTTGGTTCTGTTGATGACCTAAATATAAATATACCTCCTATCATTGATGGAATTGACTATGAATAATTTAGAGATAGGATGAAGACTTTCATTATCAACACTGGGGTTTATAACTTTATCATGCTTATGGGATAATTTAATTTTTTTGATAAAGTAGTTATAAACTTCACTCATCAAGAGGAACAAGAATATAAAGTAAAATAAAGAGTGAGAAATAAATTTTTCTACTCAAGGAATATAATAATTTGTTGTCATATTTATTCTTATAATGCCACAAACACTATTTGGAAGAAACATGAAGTTACACATTTCAGTACATCCCAATTGGTTGAGACCAGGAGAGCCGTGATCAGAGATAATTATCAGGATTTCGATTTTCTTCTTGGTGAATCAGTGGTGAAGATACATAAAATATTTATGACTATCATTAAAAGTTTAAATGTAGAGACATGACCATAGAAATATTAGATATGGTGTCTATTGTCAATTAAATAGGCATTATTGTAAGGAATCAATCCCTAAAGGACCAATAGTTTGGTAGTATTGGTAAAGTAGATATATAAATAGATCTTGTATAAAAAATTAATACACTAATTAAAACATAATTTTTTCTTCTAAATAACTTTGAGGATACTTTATTCCACCTAGTATATCCCTACATATCTTTCTTATTACACTTCATGGAATCCTGGGGAAAATAAACATAATAAGGGTGATCTTAAATACTCAATAAGGGAAAGTTATAGTGGAATCAATAATGAATAAATGAGAATAATATTTATGTAATGGTAAATGGATGAACAAATATACAATGTAATCAAAAAATAGAGAAAGAAGTACACAAATAATTCGGCAAGGTAACAAATGGAAACATATGTCATTCAAATCACTAGATAAGGAAAAATAAATATTTTAAGGTAAAAAATTGAAAACACATGCCATTTAATCAATAAACTAATAATGAAATGAATCCATAGATTTTATCCTGGGAAAATCTAATGGATAATAAATAATGGATCAAAATGAATGAAATACTTAATTATTAGACATCATTTCTAAGCAACATGAAAACCTTTACTTCAATATCCATCATCTAGACAGTTTAAAACTACAGATAGAAACTTGTTTAATTTTATTGACATATTTTTCTCATTATAAACTATCGATGCATTGAGGATCTATATAATGTTCAGGCTCCACCCATCATTTCATGTCCAAAGCATTCTTCATATCGAGTAATAAATTTAATTAATAAACAATATGGCTTATAAAATATCCTTATTGAATAAAGAATATAGATTTATCAATATTTCCCCAAATAATCAAACAACTATAAAAGTAGAAATCGTATGTAAAATGGTATAAAGTTTAGACAGTAATACTATCTATAATAAATGAAATTGGTAATTTAGGGAAAATTCAATGTTCAATGATCATAGGATATTGAATATTTCAAGGGGACTAACAAATAAATTAAAGAAGTGAATGTGAATAATATCCTTTGATAAATCAATAATAAACCATAAATTGAAATTATAAGGATGGTATCAATAAAATATATCTCAGTTTGATTAAAATAAAGGGTTTTTGTCATTGATGAATATAAATAAAAAGGTATTTCAAAAACATTCTTGAGGAAAATATCATTTTCTTTTAAAAAAAATTTGAAAAAAACTTTTCATTGAAAATAAATTTTAAAAACATTTTACAAAAATATTAACCTTTTAATCATGCAAATGAAGCTTTGAAGTAATTATGGAATGTAAATCTATACATGTCATATAGGGTAAAAAGAACATTCCTTTTTCATAGTAAAATGTTATAAAATGATATTTTTGGAAAGAAATAAGAATATTCCATTGAAAACATTGGTAAAAGAAAAAAATGAAAAAAATTTCTTTAAAAAATATTTTAAAAATAGTTTTGAAAAACATTTTAATAAAACATGGTTTTTAGAAGAAAACAGGATCTCCAACTAATGATAGAAATTAAGTTGGGTTTTCTTTAAAACATTTTCTAAAACACATTGAGTACCATATAGTGGGAAAATGGTACTAATACTTGAAAAATGTCATGAATAAAAATATAAGAGTAAAATTAAAGTTTTTATTCAATAATGTTTATATAATTTCCTCAAATTTAAATACCATTGAATGATCCTTAAAATTATTCTTGAGGAAATTAATATTTAAACATTCCAAGGTACCCCATAACACTTTGAAGCATTTTAAATCCTAAACCTTGTGAAAAAATTAAATTAAATGAAAGTTATAATATCATGATATTAATTACATTCATTATATATCATTTATGAGAGTATTATAGACACCATATGAAATAAAATAAATTTATAATAGTAAATAAGTCTCAATGAAAAGTAAATTGAGACGAAATCGCTTACCATGCATTTAATTTTTGGGTGAACATCCTTTATCATCCTTTATAATAAACTTAAGTTAATTATTTAATTTCATGATAAAAATTTTCATTTATATCATTACTTTTATATCAATTATTTATTTGTTTTATAAAACTTCTTAAAAAATTATGTTTACATTGGGTGTTTTGATGAAATTTGATTCATGTGTCAAAAACAACTTTGGTAGGACAACTATGGTGAAATGGGTCATTGTATAAACATCTACATAATAATAATCATGAAATAATTTTCATATTTATTCATAAATTATACTTTTAAAACCAATCATTAAATATGGTTATGAAAAATGAATCAATGTTACATTCATGTAGAGGGTAGACCGTATATACGCATAAGTAAAGTTCTCATTTTTCAATGATCATTATAGAAAGAAGAAAGTATAATTATATCATTCCATAATGATACTTTTATCATAAATACCATATTATTTAATCATATATATACTTATATATATAATTACTTTTATGTAACAAGAAATCACATCATATTGAGGAGGCGTAGTCCACACGTCTACAAATGACATTATCTCTTTTAAATTATGTCAAAGAGTAATAGAGAAAATGATATATATTATATTTCAAAAAAGTTAATTATGTCATTAATATCATATATATGTTTTATACATAACATATTTTCAATTAAAACCACTCTTTATACATTTCATGTATCATGTGAATGAATCACATCACTTTGACGATGCAATAGTCCACACTTCCACAAAAGATGTCATCGTTTTCACAAAAAATGGAAAGTCTAAAGATATGTATTGTAAAATAATTAAATAATCATAATTAATTTATAAATATCATATATCTCATATATTAACATATTTTTCATCATAATGTCTAACCATGAAATTTGGTAATGGAAAAATGAACAATTATCGTATTGTGAGGTGGAGGTTTGTCATACACAGAAACAATATGTTCGTTGCCCATTAGATTGATGTGTGTGTGAATATAGGTAAAAACCATATAATAAAAACATAATAGTATATTTATTATATTATTTTTTATTTATAAAAACAAGAAATAATAATATTTTAGGCATTAGAGAATTAAAATAAAACTAAAAAACATGAGAATGTTTGTTACCTCTTATTCAGGTAACTGCTATTGGTTTGAAATAATGGATTCCTTGGATTGCTTTCAGACCAAGGGGAGGCCTCTAGGATGAGGATAGTTATTTTGAGGATATTTTTGGGAAGATATCGGTGGATAAAAGGGTCCTAATATGTGTGATGAAGTTAAAGTATAGGAGGCCTTTTATAGTATAGGAGGAGTGAAACTCTTTTAATATTTTGTCAGAATGGACCAATGGGCTTCATTTTTTAATTTATGGTAATCCACCTTTCAATGGATGATGTGGAACCCTTAAAAAGACCGAATTATTATATAAAATTACATGACCCATAGGTCTTAGAGAAAATCACCCAGAAAAGACAACTTGGAACTACTTCTCCCCAGCATATGTCATCACATTCTTCTAATATTTTGACAATGGAATTCCATTCATGTTTTTCATGTTTCAAGTGGACCCAATAATGATTCAATTTCTATAAAATATAGAATAGGGTCGATATATGGCCATAAAATATATCTTGGAAAAGTGTATTGGTCATTTTGGGCCTTAAAGTTAAGGAGTAGTCTTTTATTAATCTTAATTTAACCTTAATTATTGTATTTAATTTTAATCACTTTCACTAATATATTTAGTAAAAACCCCATTTTGTCTTATTAGAAATTTTAAATTATTTTAATTCCAAATATGGAATCCATTTTTCTAAATTCAAATCATATAAGTGATAGAAATTGATTTAAATTTAATCCCAAGGTGTAACACCCCAAACTTCCACAGTACGTTTCCCTTTGAATAATTTAAGAGCTTGCATTGTATGCAACTTCGAGATTCTAACACACCGTGACCAATCAAACTAGCTGTTATGAATAGTGATACCAAATTTTTGAAGTTTTATAAATTTTATCATTCAAAATGGACTTCATTTTTGGATTCGGAATATCGAAATTAGCTTAGAGTGAATTTTTGGTATTTTTCTAAAAATTTTCAATTTTTGATTAATAGTGAAATACACCGAGTTCTTGTTTAAAACCAAGTTTTTATTTAAATAATTAGTTATTTTATTTAAATTTATTTTAGGTCAAAATAGATACATAATACCTATATAATTTTATCATAATTCATTGGATTTATTTTATAATAATTTTAGATATATAAAAAATTTATTGAACTTTTTAACTGTTTTTTACCCACCTCCTAGGAGCGATTGAAAATTTGAATAAAACATAATTTTACCACGACTATGAATTGAATTTAAAAAATCCAAGAGACACAGTTGTTATCAGTATGTAAAATTTGGTTCAATAAGATAGAAATAATTTTTGGTGAATAGTAACTGTTGACTTTTATTTACCACGGTTACAAGTAAATAGGGTAATTAACGGTGAAAATGATATTATTATTACCCTAACACAGGACCTAATTCTATTGGATAAGTTTAATTCTACCAAAAACAACCTTAGGAATAAAATATGATCCTTTAGGTCCACTTGGATTAGAATAGGATATTTATTATTATTTAATTCAAAGAAGAGTTAAAAGTGTTAAATTCAGAGCTTAATAACTAAACCATTTTTAATATTGAGTAATACATATGATAAATTCGATTATAAATATTCATTATAAATATAAAAATATTTCCTACATAATGGAATTTTATTTATACTTTTTATAAATTAAATAATTAAATTTATTTATGTCACAATGAAGATGCAGTAATAACAACATTAATGAAAGATTAAAATAATTGATATTATAAATACCTAAATAAATATAATTTGAGACTTTTTATGAATTCCAATAATTTAATAGGTTACTATGAAATATTATATTGGGTTATATGAATTATTTTCAAATTAATAATGCTTTTATGAATTTAGAAAAAACAAAATACCAAATAGTTTCTAAATTGACATAAAAGAGTTTTCAAAACAAATATAATATTATTAATTGATATTCTATTCCTAAAAATCTGAGGTTTATAAAAAAGACTTATATAATGATAGGTGTATCATTAATTAACCACTTGAGGTTCTCTTGGAAGTATAAAGTATGTTTATTAACCATATAATATAAAAATATCAAGTGACATGGTAAATATCAAACAATTTAACTAAGAGGTAAATTTAAATGATAAGGTTAATATAGTGACCCAAACCTATCTAAAACCTATTGATTGAGTGGTTTTCAACCCATACTAACCATATACTTTAAATAATTCATTTTTGATCCATTAGAAACCGAAAATTACTTTATTATAAAATAATATTTCTTGCATTTCTAATGGCGCCCCTCACCCCTCTTATAAAAGGGAAATCCCCCTTATCTATAATTACTAACATAAAAGCCATTTGGATCAGAAAAACTCTGAATAAATACCCTATTAAATATCCTCCCTTCATCTTAGTGGCCTTAATTTATTCAGAAATCCATCCTAAGTATCCCTTTTGATCAAATCAAAAGAAAGAACCCGAAGAAAAGGTAAATATTTCATCACCCCTTTCAAGTTATTTTCTTCTTCCACCTCCTCTTTATTTGTTGTTTCCATTATAAAATAATAACTACAGTATCTTATATATACTATTATGTTATTATAAATATGGAAAAACCATATTCATTATTCTATCTATCCTTTGAATGACAAGTCACCATACGTGCGTACGTATGGCTTATCGTCTCCATGTCGTGGTGTAATTGTTATTCAATAAATTATTATTTGGATGGGTATAATAATGATTTTTAATTGATTTAAATAATAAATATAACATTATAATTATTATTTATATATGATATAACATCCAAATATATATTATTTTTATATAACAATAATGATATTGTTTCTCATCCGTACGTACGGATTACCGTCTCCATGAACGCGATGCGATTCATTCCCCATCGTAATCCATTCAAGAATAATTTTCATTAGATAATTAAAAATAATGTTTTAAGACTTAAAATAATTCTTAATATGAATAATATAAATTCTATTCATAAAAAACACTACTTAAGAAATAAATCATATAAAGGAAGATGAATCAGTTAACACCCAAAATGACAATAATACTAAAATATTATTAACAAAGAAATATTAAAAGTTCATATATGATATCATATTAATGTATATGATTCTTGTATAATTTAATAACAATTATTTCACCATTATACAGGAGGTTAACCTACCCTCGACCAAGGAAAAGTACAAGGTAAGGGTTTTCTTATCTCACTTTTAATTTCGTGATATTTCCATTTTTCGCCACATATTTATTAAATGTGGGGTATTGTGTACTGTCATTTGATATATATATTATCATTATTATATTTATATTCATGTTATTATATGATTAATTTGTTTGTTATTAACTTTTTTCCAAACGACTCGATTGATTACAACGAAGTAAGGGTTTTCATCTCACTTCCTATTTCCGTGAGATTCATGCCATACTGCCACTATTTCATTTTTTGTTGTGTATGTACAACCCAATGATTGTATTCTTTGTGTAATATACTTTAACTTATGAGTAATTACATCTTAATTTTATGATCCATCTTTCATGTGATGTATGCTTCATAAGTTACTAAATTGGTAAGGGAAATTCAAATTTCAATTTCCACTCATTCAACTTTACGCATACTTCATTGATTATTTTACTCCATGATTATGTGTGGAATCACTATTTGTTATTTATTTAGTAATTTCCACTCCACTATCTATGGATATAATTTTGATACACATAATCACTCCATTGATAAATTCTCAGTTCATCTATATGAAATTGATAAGAGTAATTTTTACTCAATCTTTATTTATTCAGTTAAATATCCAATTCATTGGTGTTGTATTTACAAGAACATTTGTGAATGTCCTCTGATTTATTTTCAATTAATATCCAATAATATTGATTTTATTTATATTTTTCAGACATAATTATATCTTTTATTTATCCTTAACCTAAGAATACAATCTTTATAAGATATTTCATCTCAATTTACATTCCATTGAGACTTCTTTGTTGTTATATGCCAATTCACATTTATATGGTGTATATAATGTATTTTGACATAGTATATCATTAATCCCTTTATTCCCATGACATTATAATGTTTTCATTACCTCAACTATTTGTATTCAAGTGTCTCTCTTTTGGTTAGGAACTCTAACTAAAAAATCATTTTAAAATGTTTTAAAGATTTATTATTCTAAATATTTCTCATTAATGTCCATGTTTTAAAAATGGTTTTAAGGATTTATTTATATGGACATTAAAGTTTTAAAATTAAAATTCCTTTTAAAAGTTTCAAAGTGGTATGGGACACTTTGATTCAAAAATCAATTTTAAACAGCTTCCTCATAAATAGTGATACATTTAAATGTTTTCAAGAAAAATGGGGATATTTCTCTTAAATAGTTTTGATGATTATTTTCATCTATGTCAATATCATTCATTATTATATATTTAGGTTTATCTAATATAATAAAATATTCCATATTTTATTGAATGACTTATGTTTGACTGTGGATATGCTATTTTTATACCATTCATGGGTTTTGGTTAAAATATTGACATTTCGTATACTTGTTTTATTATAAATGTTCAGATTACGCTTTAACCTTTTCAAATGAGGAATGTATTGGACTCAGTAAGTGATGGGTGGAGCCCAAAATAGATCCCCGATGCATTGTTAGGTCTCATGAGAAAAACTAGTGTCTTGGCACAATGCCTTGACAAAATTTTATTTGTATTCTTAGCATAAGACCATGACTTTGTGGTTATGAAAGTCTGGCGAAGTGGCTATTGATATTACAAGTGATTATTTGACTAGTAGAATATCCATGTGAATAATTAAATGTCATTATTTGATTTTATATTTGCCATATTATGTTGAATTACATGTTTAAAAGGCTTTTGTTTTTAGTCTTATACATTGCGTTAAATATTTATGCTTATTTATGAATGTTTCTGCTATATTTTTATCCTTACCGAGCATCTGAGCTCACCCCTTTCTATGTTTTATTTTTCCTAGGATGCGAATAATTATATTATGACTGACCTGCAGGGATAGTCTATGGGATCTTAGTGTTGTCTCTGGAAACAATATTGTTGTATTTTTCCATTTTATGATTTAATGTAAAAGTTATGAATGTATCTAGTACTTCTAAGGCTACTAAACTAATCGGTGTTTCAAGACTTAATCTTTTGTGATCATGAAAATGATACGTAATCATGCACCAACTCTGGGCTTCTAGGGTCAGGGCGTTACAGTTGGTATCAGAGGAAGTTTAGTACAAACCTTGGAAACTATATTTAGATAAACTCGGATTAGATCAAATTACCCTATGATAGACTTTGAGGATTAGTACAGAAGAACATCCTATAATCTTGGTAATGTAGATATATTTTTTATTTTCCAAGCAGTACATCTCTGTCTGGATACGATCCGGTAGAGGTGGCTCTGGCATAGATATACCTAGGAGTGAAAACTCTTACAAGGAGTTTCGGGCTTGACCTAGGGTATCTTGGTACACAACAATGGGCGTGATGCACTCTTGGGTATGAAACTCCCAGGGGATATGCTGAGGATAATATACATTCTCTTTACAAACTAATTTAAAGTATTTCAATATAATATGAGAATAAATGACCTTGGTTAATCCTAAGGTGTTTTAAATTAAAAATATGGTGTCATGATATTCTCTAAATAATTTTATGACTACTGTTACTCACACAATGGTTTCTGGTTTTAGTCAATGGTTGGATTCCAAGGAAGTCATAGTAAGTTTGACCATGATGTACAAGGTGAGAATGGTGGTGGAAATGAGCAACAAAATGGAATGTTGATATGCGTAAAAGATATCAGGTTCACGTCAAATCCATTTTCCAAAAATATGATGAACAACATATATATTAACTAACTCCTAGACTCGACAATGAAGAGAAAGGTGATGAATGATAAGAGCTCCAGCATTGGAGATGATGGAGAAAAGAATCCTCAATTTCCATCATGCAGGAAATGTGGAAGGAGACACCCAGGAAAGTGTCTCAATAGAACAAAGAAATGATTTACGTGTGGGATAGAAGGACATAAAGTAAATAATTGCCGAGGAAAAAAAAGAGTACTATGGAAGAAAATAAAAATGGTCAAAATAATCCATTTACAGTCATTGGTCGTAAATGTAGGGGACCTGGCCATTACCTGAGTGAATTCCCTATTCTATAGGATATTTTCTTGGTCAAAGAAGAAGATATGTGGAAATAAATGGTTGGAGAAATGTTTAAAAGTAATAGTGCTCCTTGTTGATGGGATTACTTTAGAATAATTTTCTCTTGTATTTTTAACCCTGCAGTTTGTTATGTGAAAATGATATTTGAAGAAGAATTATCTTTTCACTTCTGGATATAGTTATAAATAACCATTTGGTTTTATATAATCATTGGGTTTGAGGCAATTACAATTTATTATATTTTGGGATTAAAATGCAAGGTATGAGATAACATTTGTGGTTAAATTATGTTATGGTTATTTTTAGGAATTTATCTTATTTTGGTAATCTTATAAAATATAGTTTTTGAAAAGGGATATCACACAGACCATGTGATAACCCATCGCGTCAGACAAACCTATGGGAATTGAACCCACAACCATAGTGTGATTGGGATTTATCGCCTACCACTGGACTACATGAAGTCCCTAGTTAGTGTGAATAATTTTTTTATTTAAATAATTTTATTGATCAATAATAAGTTGATTTTGTATCTTATGTATTATCAAATTAATACCTTTAGTATAGGAAAATGATTTGGTGATTAAGTGATAAATGTTATTTTGGAAGACGTTCGCTATGTTGGGAACACTATATGCCTACGGAAAATAGAATACTATGGGATTTCATTTGAGGAGTAATAGTGGATTTTTATCTTTGTTATTATTGTGTATATATAGTGATTTGGGTTATTTATGGAAATGATTAACCTATAATAGATAATGTGTGATTAGGTTAATCAATTTTAAGTATGGGACTTTAAGAGTAGTCGATGTCATTTGGAGAAAAAATTTAAGGTGGAAGACTACCTAACCAAATTTTTCTAAGTTTTTGGTTTAAATATTAGTTTGGATTATATTGAAGGATTTTAAGGACAATATTTTTTTGAAAGGTATTTATTTAACTTTGGGATATTGTTGGTTTAATTTTATAAATTCAGATTAGTGTTTCTTTCTCTAAAGGAATTAACTTTTGGGGGATCATCTAATCTTTTACTAACCATTTTGGTTTTGATTAAACTTTAAAGACAAGGTAAATATATAGATTATCCTTTGCGGATCATGTGATTCTCTAGAAGTTGATTCAAGCTCTTCTGGTGTGACCAAGTCATCTTGAATACTCATTATTTGAAAAAAATGAGTTAGTTGTAGAAATTTATTATAGAATGAAACTCTACATAAAATTTTAGTATATCTCTTTATGTACTTAGTCAATCTCATAAATAAATTCCTCATCTTTATGAAATGTAACTTAAAAAAACATTTTCCATTTAATTTTCCTACTGGGAAACTAATGATCATTTGTCCCATCACAAGTTTGTGGTTTTCTTGTTGTTAACTTTCTACTAATCAAGTTTTCTATCCCTCTCCATCAAATATTTACACTTAGTTTATCTTTCATATCCATTTATTCTTACATGGAATCCTAGTATGGGTTATCTTGGGAGACTTTTGTACTTCTCTTTCTTTCTTTTAAATTGATAGTTTTATTGAATCTTTTTCTGATGTGGGACTTTCAATTATGTTCCCAATCCCAATTTTAAAATTTGTGAGGATGCAATTTCCAAAAAGGGGGAAGAATGTAACACCCCAAGCTTCTATGGTACGTTTCCATTTGAATAATGTAATAGTTTGCATTGTACGCAACTTCAAGATTCTAACACAGTGTGACCAATCAAACTAGCCGTTATGAAAATTAATACCCACTTATTGAAATTATATAAATGTTATCTTTTAAAATGGACTTCATCTTTGTATTTGGAATATCGAAATTAGCTTATTGTGAATGTTTTTTTTGAAAACATTCAATTTTTGATGAATAGTGAAAAACACTTAGTTATAGTTTAAAACCGAATTTTTATTTAAATAATTATTTATTTTATTTAAATTTATTTTAGGTCATAATAGATATTTAATACCTATATAAGTTCAATTTAATTCATTGGAGTCAGTTTATAATAATTTTAGATATATAAAATTTTTATTGAACTTTTTAACCGTCTTTTACCCACCGCCTAGGAGCATTTGAAAATTTGAATAAAACATAATTTTACCAATTCTGTGAATTGAATTTCAAAAATATTAGATACACGGTTGATATCAGTAAGTAAAATTTTTTTCAGTAAGATAAAAATAATTTTTGGTGAATAGTAACTTTTGAATTTTATTTACCAAAGTTAAAAATAAATAGGGTAATTAAGGGTAAAAATGATATTATTATTACCCTAACACATGACCTAATTCTATTGGATATGTTTAATTATACCCAAATCAATCTTAGGAATAAAATATGATTCTTTAGGTATTTATTATTATTTAATTCAAAGAAGAGTTAAAAGTGTTAAATTCAATGCTTAATAACTAAACCATTTTTAATGTAGGGTTATACATAAGATAAATTCTATTATAAATATTCATTAGAAAGATAAAACGATTTCCTACATAATGGTATTTTATTTATATTTTTTAGAGATTAAATAGTTAAATTTATTTATGACACAATGATGATGCATTAATTACAATATTAATGAAAAATTAAAATAATTGATATTATAAATATCCAAATAAATGTAATTTGAGACTTTTTATGAATGAAACTAATTTTTTAGGTTAATATTACATATTAGTGTTGGTTATATGACTTTTTTTTGAAGTAATAATGCTGTTATAAATTTAGAAAACACAACATACCAAATAGTTTCAAAATTGACATAAAAGAGTTTGTAAAACAAATATTATATTATTAATTGATATTCTATTCCTAAAAATCTAAGGATCAGCCAAAAGACTTATATAATTATATTTTTATCATTAATTAGCATCTTGGGGATCTCTTTGAAGTATATAGTAAGTTTATTAACCATATAATATAAAATACAAAGAGACATGGTAAATATCAAACTATTTAACTAAGAGTTAAATTTAAAAGATAAGGTTAATATAGTGGAAAAAACCTGTCTAAAACCTATTGGGTTAGTGGTGTTTGACCAATATGCACCTTATACTTTAAATAATTCATTTTTGAGCCATTAGAAACCGAAAATGATTTTATTATAAAATAATATTTCTAGCTTTTCCTAAGGTGCCCCTCACCCCTCTTATGAAAGGGCACTCCCCCATCTCTCTTATTCACACCTTGAAAGCCATTTGGCTCGGCAAAACTCTACCCAAATACCCTCCCAACTGTCCTCCCTTCATCCTATAGGACATAATTTAGTCATAAATCCATCCTAAGGATCACTTTTGATCACATCAAAATGAAGAACTCGAAGAAGAGTAAAATATTTCATCACCTCTTTCATGTTCTTTTCTTCTTCCACTTCCAATTTCTTTGTTGTTTCCATTATAAAATAATAAATCTAGTATCTTATATATACTGTGATGTTATTATAAATATGGAATATCCATATTCATTATTCTATCCATCCTTTTAATGACATGTCACCATACGTGCGTACGTACGGCTTACCATCTCCACGTCGTGGTGTAATTGTTATTCAATAAATTATTATTTGGATGGGTATAATAATGATGTGTAATTGATGTAAATAATAAATATAACATGATAATGATTCTGTACATATGATATACCATCCAAATATATATTATTATAATATCAAAAGAATGATATTGTTGCTCGTGCGTACGTACGAATTACAATCTCCATGAACGCGATGAGATTCATTCCCCACCATAATCCATTGAAGAATAATTTTCATTAGATGATTAAAAATAATTTTTAAAGACTTAATATAATTATAAATATGAATAAGATACATCCTATTCATAACAAACACTACTTATGAAACACAACATATAAAGTAAAATGAATTAGTTAACACCCAAAACGACGATAATACTAAACTTTTTTTATAAAATCAATATTAAAAGATCATATATGATATCATATTAATGTATATGATTATTGTATAATTTAATAAAAATTATTTCACCACTATATAGGAGGTCATCCTACCCTCGACCAAGGAAAAGTACAAGGTAAGGGGTTTCTTATCTCACTTTTAATTCTTTGAGATTTTCATTGTTCGCCACTTATTTATTAAATGTTATGTATTGTGTACTATCATTTGATATATATATTATCATAATTCTCTTTATATTAATGTAATTATGAGATTAATTTGGTTATTATTAACTTTTTTCCATATAACTCGATTGATTACAACAAATTAATGGTTTTCATCTCACTTCCTATTTCCGTGTGATTCATGCCATAATGCCACTATTTCCTTTTTGTGTGGTGAATGTACTGCCCAATGATTATATTGTTTGTGTAATATACATTAATTTATGAGTAACTAAATCTTAATTTTATGATCCATATTTCGTGGAATGTATGTTTCGTAAGTTACCAAATTGGTAAGGGAATTTCAAATTTCAATTTCCACTCATTCGACTTTACGCATACTTCGTTGATTATTTTACTCCATGATTATGTGTGGAATCACAATTTATTATTTGTGTAGTAATTTCCACTCCCCTTTCTATGGATATACTTTTGATAAAAATAATCACTGCATTTATAAACTCTCAAATCATTGATATGAACTTGATAAGAGTTATTTTAACTCAATATCCATTTATTTAGTTAAACATCCAATTCATTGGTGTTTTTTACAAGAATATGTGTGAATTTCCTCTGATTGATTTACACTAAATATCCAATAATATTTAGTGTATTTATATTTTTCATACAAAATTATGTCGTTTATTTATCCTTAACCTAAGGATATAATCTTTATAAGATATTTCATCTCAATTTACATTCCATTGAGACTTCTTTGTTGTTATACGCCAATTCACTTTTATATTGTGTATATAATGTAATTTGACGTAGTATATCATGAATACCTTTATTCCCATGATATTATAAAGTTTTTATTAACTCAATTATTTGTATTCAAGTTCCCCTCTTTTGGTTAGGAACTCTAACTAAAATATCATTTTAAAATGTTTTAAAGATTTATTATTCTAAATCATTCTCATTAATGTCCGTGTTTTAAAAATTGGTTTAAGGATTTATTTATATGGAAATTAAAGTTTTAAAATTAAAATTACTTTTAAACGTTTCAAATTGGTATTGCACACTTTGATTCAAAAATTTATTTTAAATAGATTCTTGATAAATAGTGGGACTTTTAAATGTTTTCAAGAAAAAGGGGGATATTTCTCTCAAATAGTTTTGATGATTATTTTAATCTATGTCAATATCATTCATTATTATCTATTGAAGTTGATCTATTATAATAAAATATTCCATACTATATTGAATGAGATATGTTTGACTGTGGATGTGCTATTTTTATACCATTCATGGTTTGTGGTTAAAATATTGATATTTAGTTTGCTAGTTTTAATACGAATGTTCATATTATATTTCAACTATTTCATATGAGTAATGAATTCGACTTAGTAAGTGATGGGTGGAGCTTGATATATATCCTCGTTGTATCGGTAGGTCTCATGAGACAAACAAGTGTCTTGGCATAAGGCCTTGACATAATTTTATTTATAGTCTTAGCATAAGGCCTTGACAATGTGGTTATGAAAGTCTTGCATTATGCATTACATCATTATGAAAGTGGATATTGATATTGAATATGATTATTAAACTATTAGAATAATCATGTGAATAAGTAAATGTAATTATTTGAGTTTATCTTTTCCATATTATGCAGAAGTCCAAGTTTAAAAGGCTTTTGTTTTAGTCTTATACATTGCCTTAAATGTTTATGCTTATTTATGAAATTTTCCGCTATATTTTTATCCTTACTGAGCATCCGAGCTCACCCCTTTCTATGTTTTATTTTTCCTAAGATGAAAATAAGTATATTATGACTGACCTGCAGGGATAGTCTATGAGATCTCAGTGTTTTCTATGGAAACAATGTTGTTGTAGTTTTCAATTTTATGATCTAATGTAAACCTTATGTATGTATCTAGTACTTAAAAGGCTAATAAACTAATCAGACTTTTGAGACATGATATTTTGTGATCATTCCAATGATAGTTAATTATGCACTGAATCTGGGGTTCTTGGGTTGGAGTGTTACACGAGGGAAAAATGACAATGTGGGTTTTTAAAGTAAAACTATCTGAAAGTTTTCTATGTTTTTATAGTCAAATTAAAAGTGAAATTGATTAAAATGACCTAAATTGGATTAATTTATAAAAATATTATCTAATTAAACTTTTCAAAACAATTAAAATTATAATTTAAACTTATAAATAAATTAGATGAAAAGTCAGTTTTGAACAAAAAATCAGTATTTTAACTATTCATTAAAAAATGAAATGTTACTGAAAAATATAAAAAATTCAGCCTAACATAATTTTTATGTTTTTATTTCAAGGATTAGGTTTATTTTTACATATTAAATCAATTAAATGTTCAAAATTCATATTTAAAATGAGTTCTCCATTAAAAGGTGTTAAAATTACCTTTATAAAAATATTGGTTTTTATGTGTGAAATTGGGTTTGTTCTTATATTATACACATAAAACCTAATGGATGAATATAAAAAATGATTGAATATATAACACATATATTTCATTAAAATCATTCACTAATTTTAATTAACTATTTTTTCAAGAAAAATATCCTTTGGAAGAAAAAAAATAATAATATGTTTTTTATATCCAAATGGTTCTTCTTTTCATTTCTCATTAATTGCTAACTAATGAATTCATTTTATATTTATATAAAACATGAATTTTCATAAGTTAGTTATTACTATTTAAAACTACTAAAAAAATATCTAGGTTATATAATATTATCTAAATAATAATATTTTAATAATATATAATTATTTGTTGAAACTCAGTCTTGTGTGTAACAAAAGCTATCAAGGAAGGTAGATCTTGCGTGTAACGCAATATAACTCAATGTAGTGTAAACTAAAATCTATATCATGTATTTAATTCATTTAAAATAGTAAATATATGTCATATTATTAGGATATTATATTCCCTCACATACTTGGTGATGTGTTTCATACACGCTATCGAATACAAACTTGTACTTTATAATTTTGGGGTGTTACATTCTACCCACATTAATTAAATTTCTTCCTGACAATTTAAACTATAAATTGGTAATATATTGTTTTATATTTCCAAAAATTAAATACCGCTTCATGAGAAGGGTTCTTAAAACATCATCTAGAAAGATATACTGATAAATACAAAGGTAACAATGACTACCATGTAACTATGTCTCAAAGTAGGAGAACATTAGTGGAAAGAGGAAATATGTATTTGGAATAAAAGAATAAATATTTGTAGAGAGTGAATGAGGTCATCAATCACAAATAAATAAAATATTAAAATAAATTTTAGTTCCATAAAACTCTAAATATTTAATGATTTATGAGATCATTAGTTCAACATAAATTAACGTAATAGGACAAAATTTTAATTACAAGTCATTTTCCAAATGTTGGGTAATTATTTTACTACCCAAGTATATAAGTAAATTTAATTACATATATATTTCTATAAACACAATTTCATCATTTGGTTTTTCTTCAATTGTTTTTTTTAATTCATCCAAAGATTAATTTTGATTCCTCAAGGATTAAAATAAACTTTTAAAGGATCATAAGGCCAATAAAATAGTGAAAAGCCTAACTATTTTTCTTTAACTATATTCCAAAAAAATATGGTTAATATATTAATATATAATCCCCAAAATTGATACTATTGGTTCATTATTAACATTTATTTGTAATTGTTTAACTAAAATCAATGAAAAATTAACCAGAACATTGCATAGGTCAGTGGTTGGAATGAAACCCTTATCATCCTTCGGTTATGGGTTCAAGACACACAAACTTGTTGGAATTGATAGGTTTTTACCTGGAATACAAGTTTTCCTTTTTTAAAACCATATTAATATAATTTACAAAATAAATCTAATTTACATCCTTGAAATAAGGTTAATCATCAAACAACCTATTAAAAATGGTTTTCAATACAACCCTAATACATAAATACTTCATCCATTTATTTCCACATAGGTCCTTCCTTGGTCTAGGGTTTTTCCGTAGTATCATTAGTAGTATTTTTAAACCTTGACTTCTTATCTTAAATCTAAAACACCTTAGGTTTATCCTAGGTTATTCATTTTCAAAATCCTTTATATTTATTTGTAAATAAAATGTGTATTTTCCTAAGAATATCCCTAGGGAGTGCCCAACTAGGTGCATATTAAGGCCCATTGTCTTGTACCTGTTTACCCCAAATCAGTCTCAAAACATCTTTTTTGATTTATTACTCATAGGTACATCTTTTCCCGAACTATGTCTATTTGTAGTATCTAGACATGGATTTATTTCTAGGAATAACCACATAATATCTACCATAAAAAAATTCTTGTATGTGATTATATATTTATCCCCAAATTCTACCATAGGGTTATGTTCTCTAACCAATTGTTTCCCAAATAGAGTTCCCAAGGTTGTTACTAAACTTCCTTTGATACCAACTATAATGACTCGACCCCAAAATCCTAGAGTCGGTGTCTGTTATTGATTACATTAGAATCATTACAAGTAATCAATACTAGAAGTACTGATAGTTTAATAGTCTCGGAAAACCATATACATAATTGATTCTAGTATTATGAATTAATACACTAATTATAACATAAATTTTTCTTTCGAATAAATTCAAGGATAATATTATTATAGCTAATATATCTCTTTATATCTTTCTTATTACACTAATTGGAACCTGGGGGAAAATAAACATAATAAGGGAAAGAAAAAATTCTTAGTAAAGAAAAATTATAGAAAATCAATAATTAATCAATGAGAATAATATTTATGGCATGGTAAATAACTCAACACACATACCATGTAATCAAAAAACTTATAAGGAATTACATAAAAATTTATGCTCAGTGATAAATAGAAACACATGAAATTCAAATAACTAGATAAGGAAAATCCAATATGGAAATGCAATAAAATAGAAACACATTGCATTTAATCAATAAACTAAGAATGAAATGAATCCATAGATTTTATCATGTGAAAATCTATTAGATATATAGTAATCATTCAAAATGAAGGAAAGGGTTAATTATTGGATGTCGTGTCTTAAGCACATGAAAACCTCTACTATCAAGATCCATCCTCTGGATAGTTTAAAACTATTAATAGAAACTCTCTTAATTTTCACAACTTATTTGTCTCATTATAACCATCGATGCATCGATGAGCTATATAATGTCTAGCCTCTACCTATAATTTCATGTCGAAATAATCTTTCATTTAAAGTAATCGATTTAATTAATAAACAATACGACATATCAAATATTCCTAATGAAAAAAGAATAAAAATTTATTAGTATTTACCCAAATAATCAAACAACCATCAAATTATTCACCATATGTAAATAGGTATACAATTATGGAAATAATAATATCCATGAAATATGAAATGGGTAATTTCGGTGGAATTAAATGTTTAATGGTCATAGAAGATTAAATATTTCAAGGGAACTAAAAAATAAATAAAGGCAGTGAATGTGAATACTATCAGTGGGAAATAAATCATAACCCATCCATTGTATGAATAAGGATGGTATCAATAACATATATACCAAGTGGAATCAAATAAAGGGTTTTTGTTGTGGATGAATAGAAATAATAAAATCTTTTAAAAAAATATTTAGAAAAATATCCTTTTATTTTGAATGAAATTTTGGTTAAAAAATCATTGAAAATAAAATTTAAAAATATTTTCATTAAAATTAACCTTTTAAAAATTAAAATAAATCTTTAAAGGAATTATTTAAGGTAAATTAATACATGTCATAAAAGTAAAAAATAATATTACTTTTTCATGGTAAAATGCTTAAATAATTCCTTGTTCAGAAAATAACAAGAAAATTCAATTGAAAACATTGGTAAAATAATAAAAGAGTAAAAATTTATTTACTAAATCATTTTAATTTTTTAAAACATTTTAATAAAATATGGTTCTCAGAATAAAATAGGTTCTCTGACTAAAGAGAGAAATAAAGTCAGGTTCCCTAAAAAACTTTTTCTAAAACACCTTGAGTATTAATGAGTGGAAAATTGTACTAATACTTGAAAAAGTTCATGAATAACTAGAGGAGAGTAAAAATAAAATTTTTATTCAATAATGGTCATATAATTTCCATGAATGGAAATACCATTGAAATATCATTAATATTATTATTGAGGAAAATAATATTTAAACATTCCAAAGTGTTCCATACCACTTTGAAACATTTTCAATCATACGAATCGTGAAGAAATTAAATTAAATGAATATTATAATATCATTAGAGTAATAATATTCATGATATATCATAAAAATATAAGTATATACACCATATAAGAGAAACTAGGTTCACAATAAAGACAAGTCTCAATGGAATGTAAATTGAGAAAAAATATATTACCTTACATATACTTTTCAGGTGAACATCTTTTAGAATACTGTATAATAAACTTATATTAATTATTTACTTTATTGAGAACCTTTTTCAGGTTTATCATTACTTTTATTTCACTTATTACCATTTATTATACAACTACTTACACAATTATGTTTACATTGGGTGTTTAGACCAAATTCTACTTATGTGTTAACAATAAATTTTGTAGGTCAGCTATGGTAAAATGGGTAATTGAATAAAAATATTTGGAATAATAATCATGAAATAATTATCACATTTGAACTTAAATTATAATTTTAAAACCCTTCATTAATAATTTTTATGAAAAATGAGTCAACGTTACAATCATGAAGACGGTGGGTCGTATGTACGCATGAGTAACATTCTCAGTTTTCAATGATCGTTATGGAAAGAAGGTAAGTAGCATTATATATTTAAACAATTATAATTATATAATATATAAAATATTATTTAATAATATATATACTTATATATATATATATATAATACTTGTTATGTAAAAAAGTAATCACATCATGTTGAGGAGGCAGTAGTCCATACGTCTATGAACATGTATTATGTGAATGAATCACATCACTTTGAGGGGATGGTTGTCCACACATCGACAAATGATGTTAACATTTTTACAAAAAATGGAATGTTTATCGCGTTGTCAAGCGCGTCAAATTAGATGTTTATTTTTAACTAGAATTTCTGCAGTATAGCAGCAACCCTAGGTCGTCTCTCGACGGAGCCTTAGATCATTAATTATAAAATGTTGTTCTGATTATGAAATTAAAAAGGTAAGTGGGGTTTTATAATACTTGGGTTTGATGATTAAAGATGAAAATAGAAAATAGAAGCTATAAAACAAAGTAGAGATTAACAGAATTTATTAAGTGTGATCAACCCGGGGTACTCGCATGATGTTTATCCTTCATCGCTTCATGATATAATGTAATGATATTTTAATCCCTGGTTTGTAACACCTAGAACTATAATGTTACTGAGTTTATACTGGGATACCTTCTAGGGTTCAGTAAAAAACACACAATGATTCACCAGACACCGCCGATGATTGGGTGAATTGTGTTTGACTTCATAACCAAAACTCACCAAGGAAACACACAAAAAACTCGATGTTCTATCCAGATTTGTATGTTATTTCTTTTTGATACCATGACATAAATGTACATGTCCTTGATAGTGCTTGTGTGAGTTCAATTGACCAATATAAACCACACAAACACAGCAATTGAAAGGGGGAAAGAAAGTGGTGAACGGTGTGTGAAACATCACATGAATGGGTTCCCCCAAACATGATCATATGAGTTGAGCATGACATACCAGTACATAACTCAATAAAATAATAATAGAAGATGATGAAAAAATCACAACAATATGGAATTTAAAAGATCATTCAAATATTGCAAACATGAAGCTCGAGATGTACATCACGTTCCTCCCCGGGTGATTACAAGGGGTTTAGAAACCCATGGGAGGGGAAGAAGAAGAAGATGTTGAAGTAGCACCTCCCATGGCCTCCAGTACTTCAAGGGAATTTGAGAATACTCCTTGGGGACTCCAAAATGGTATCACCTTTCCTCTTGGCCGAACTTACAAATGGGGAGCCCAAGGTGTCATTTTATAGAAAAAATAGAAGGTGGTTTTAGGCTCACAGATTTCATCAATCCACTTTTATCACGCGTTTCGACCTATAGACAGCCTTATCTTGCTTTGGATAAAATAGAAACGTTGTATCCCTACCTATTTACTATGTTCGCCGAAAGTTTGGCATCATTCAGACAACTACATCTCAAGAGATGAATAAAATATAGAAGACCACATTTGACTTGGTCCAAATTCGGTGGCTTGGACAGATCAGTTCGGATGGGCCTCATAGAAGCCGACTTAGGATTTGGTTCCTTAATATGAAATGTATCATATTAAACTTTTGACAAGCCCACAAAATGTAAGCCCATTTGGATGCACGGTTTTGTGTACTACGCAAAACAGTGGACAGATGTCCATGGATCCATGCAATTTTGGCCCATTTTTCTTCCACTTCATCAAAGGTCCTCCAAATCACCTCCACCTACATTGAAACAATAAAAACAAGTAACATTTCCCATTATCATATTGATTAACATTAGTTGATTTATTCAAACATGAAGTGCAATTTATTATTATATTTGGAATATTCATTACAAAACTAGTTTAAAACTGGGGTGTAAGGGTGGAATAAAACAGTGAATCGTGGTACGATCACACCCCCACACCAAAACATTTGCACTCCTGGGCAAAGTAACATATCCAAATACAATGATTCATATATATATATTTCCATCATCCTGAAGATTTATCATTTGAGGAAATTTTATTTAAAGTAAAGTGATCAATGCACGAACCACACCAAAGAGTTCTTCCCAGTGAAAATAGAAAAAGATGTCTCATAAATCATATCATAGCGAAATTCAAAAATATTCATGATACCCAATTGATAAAAGGAATTCAGAAGTAAACCATGACACTAAATCTCCATGTGTGTGTGTGAAAACCATTCCATGCTATTATTTCCACTTGCTATCCAATAAATATATTTTATTTTAACATTTTTCAGCTTAAATGATTTTTTCAACGAACCTGTCCTACATCCTTTGCAATCATATTTCAAGACCCACTCATTTAAGCATTCCTAGAAGTCAAACCATAAGCTCCCGACCTTGATATCCCCATATGTTGGATATTTCATCACTCCCCTCATTAATTATTATTATTATTTTTTGAAGTTGCAATTGGAACAAATCTCACACTCATCTCTCAAACCTTGTTTGATCTCCTCATGACACTAATTGAAATAGTTATAACAAGATCAATGGTTAAGGAGGAGTGGTTTTTGTCCTACCCAAGACACAACAATTTTTTTGAGGGCATACAATAGTTGGACATTAGGTACACACACATAGGTCAATCTGGTATAGTAATGAAACAGATCGGATAAGGAACGAATGTATGGAAATATCATTTAAAGCTGAAAAATATTAACCCAACATATATTTACTTTATATTAAGTAAGAAATAATCACACATTGTGGTTTCGCGAAAAAATTTGTGGAGATATTAGTGACACAGTTTTCCAAAAAACTACTCACACAAAGGGCATCTATCATCTCAAAGGTTTCACATAGATACGATCATTTATATCATTTACTGAAAACAAATTCACTAAAAATCACTCCTTTATGGTAAACTCATACACAAATTCTTTTTACCCTTCGTTATGGTATTTTTACTGTCACCACTTTATGGTCACCACATCATGGAATTTCGAAATTGTTGATGGGGAAAAATTATAATACCATAAAGAAGGCCAAAAAGAGAAAACAAAAGAAGAAAACGATGAAAATTCCTAACTAACCCAGGAATTTATCCACCCCCCACACCTAGAATGTGCTGTTTCCTCTCTGAAATAATTGAGAATGTGTGAAGGAAGGATAAAACCTGGTGTGTTTTATTGGTATGATGCTTAGAGAAGGTGGATTTCCTCCACCGGATTCTTTGGAAAATCCTCATATAAGTGTTTAAGTTGCTGCCCATTTATTGTAAGACTTCTTACACTCTCCTCATGAAAAACCTGTATTACACCAAAAGGGTAAACATTAGTAACAATATAAGGACCGAGACATCGGGAACGAAGCATACCTGGGTGGAGCTTAAGCTTGGAATTGTACATGAGGACCTTCTCACCAATATGGAACTTTTCCTAGTGAATCATGATATCATGAATAGCCTTTGTCTTCTCTTTATATATTCAGAAGTTGTCATTTGCATCACGTCGAATTTATTCCAACTCTTAAATCTGCAGCTTTCTTTCCTCACCTGCATCTGAAAGGTTTATATTACATTGTTTAACAGCCCAATATGCACGGTGTTCTACATCCCCCAGGAGGTGATAAGCCTTTCCAAACACAATTCTATATGGTGACATTTCGATTGGGGTTTTAAAAGCAGTACGGTATGCCCAAAGTGCATCATCCAAGCACAAACTGCAATCTTTCCTATTGGGTTGTACCGTTTTCTCCGAGATTCTCTTAACTTCTCGATTTGAAATTTCTGCTTGTCCGTTAGTTTGGGGATGATATGCAGTGGAGACTTTATGAACAACCTCATACTTACAAAGCAAGTTTTTCATGTTATGATTTCAAAAATGTGAACCCTGATCACTAAGGATGAATCTTGGTAGACTAAACCTATTGAAAATCAAGGACCTCACAAAATCAAAAACCACTCGAGAGTCATCGGTCCTGGTGGCCTTTGCTTCCACACATTTAGATACATATTAAACAACCAATAAAATTTACACAAAGCCAAATGAATTTGGAAAAGGCCCCATGAAGTCAATGCCCCATGCATCGAAGATTTCACAGAATAACATGGGCTGTTGGGGTATTTCATTCCTCTTAGAGATATTCCATGTGAATTGACAATGAATACATGAATTGAAAAATCTATGGGCATACCTATAAAATTTTGGCCAATAAAGTCCTGAGTCAGGGACCTTTCAAGCAGTACATTGAGAGCCAAAGTGGCCCCCAGATGCCAAGGTGTGGAAGAAGGTCAAAACAGAGGTGAACTCATGGCCAGGGACACACCTATGAACTACTTGGTCACTAAAAATTCTCCACAAGTATGGGACATACAAAATATACCAATGAGAATCATGCTTAAGTCTCTTGGATTGTGAAGTGCTAAAATCAGGGGGGACCCTAGATGTTTCTAGAAAATTCACAATGTCTGCATACTAGGGGGTAAGGTCACCAACATCACAAAGGTTCTCATGAGGGAAGAATTCTCTAATGGGTAGGGGTGAGTCAACATGATGGTCCAATGGTGGGGAAATCCTACTAATGTGGTCAACTACAAAATTCTCCACTCCTCTCTTATCTCTAATCTCAAGGTCAAACTCTTGGAGGTGGAGCATCCACCAAATGAGGCAGGGTTTCGCTTCAGGTTTCTTTAAGCGGAATCGAAGGGTAACATGATCAGAAAACACAATCACTTTTTACCCAAGAAGATATGAACATAATTTTTACAAGGAAAACAAAAAGAAAGGAGTTATTTTTCTGTGGTTGTGTATTTTACCTGGGCAGGGTCAAGGGTATGCAAGGCATACACAATGACATGAGGAGCCTTTTCGACCCTTTGTGATGAAACTGCCCCAACTACACAGTTAGAGGCATCACACATAATTTTGAAGGGCATATCCCACCTTGGAGGTTGGATGATGGGAGGTGACGTGATACTCATTTTTAGTGAATTGAATGCATCCTCAAAATTTTTATCAAAAACAAATTCAGAATCCTTTTGTAACAACTGAGATAAGGGAAGTGCGATCTTATTAAAGTCTTTAATGAATCGACGGTAAAAACCAGCATGACCCAAGAAAGACCGCACCTCACGAACACATTTTAGAAATGGAAGGGATGAAATTAATTCAATTTTAGACTTATCAACCAGAATTCCCTTATTTGAAATGATATGCCCAAGAACTATCCCCCACTCAACCATGAAATGACATTTTTCATAATTTAAAACAAGATCTCTTTCAATGCAGCGGCGGAGGACAGAACCTAGGTTTTCCAAACAATCATTAAAATAATAACCATAAACCGTGAAATCATCCATAAATACTTCTATAGAACTCTTAAGGTACTCAGAAAAAATACTCAACATACATCGCTGAAAAATACCAGGAGCATTACATAGACCAAATGGAATCCTTCTGTATGAAAATGTGCCAAATGGATAGGTAAATGTTCTCTTTTCTTGATTCTAAAGGGCTATATGGATTTGGAAATAACCCGAATAGACATAAAAGAAACAATAATGGGACTTACCAGCCAATCGTTCTAGCATTTGGTCAATGAAAGGTAAAGTAAAGTGGTCCTTCCGCGTGGCTTGATTCAGTCGGCGGTAGTCAATACAGACTCGCCAACTGTTTTGCACATGCATTGGAACCAATTCATTCCTTTCATTTGACACAACTGTTATTCCTATTTTTTTAGGCACAATTTGAACTGGGCTAACCCATTTACTATCAGATATAGGATAAATGATCCCTATAGCAAGTAATTTACTGACTTCCAATTTTACCACTTCAAGGAGAGTGGGATTCAACTAGTGTTGAGATTGTCTTATGGGTTTAGCATCATCATCCAAAAGAATATGATGCATACAAATATATGGTCTAATCCTGGGAATATCATCCAATGTCCATCTTATTGTCTTTTTACACTCTCTCAAAAGTTTAATAAGTTTCAATTCCTGTTGTGGAGAGAGGTTATTGGCAATAATGAAGGGAAATTGGTCAATACCCTCCAGATAGGAATATTTTAAATTTGATGTAAGTGGTTTTAATTCCAACACCGGGGGTTTTATGGATTGAGGGAGTGGATTTAGGGGGAGTGAGGTCTATGAAACTATCTATTTGCTCATGTTTATTCTCAAAGGAAAGATAATCTATTGAAATGAGATTTGCAGAATCATTGATAGTCATGGGTACCTCAGAATAAACACACTAATAAATTAAAGCACAAAATTTACATTTTTAAGAACCCATACAATACTCAAAACATGAATCAAAACTCAAATAATCCAAGGGTGATGAAAACAAAAATGAATCAGTGTTTGGGTTGAGGAGAGAATTGTGTGTGTGTGCATCATTTGAGAGCACTTCCTTTGAATATATAGGAAGAGTGGAGTGCTCTTCAACGGGGTTCTTCATAGCCCCAAGGATGTTAAAACTTACCTTTTATCCACCAAATTCAATGGACAATGTACCATTGTGAACATTGATGATCGTCTTTGCTGTTTTGAGGAATGACCTCCCAAGTATGAGAGGAGAGTGTCCTTGAGTTCGTGTATCTTCCATCTCATGAATGTAGAAATCAGCGGGGAAGATGAGATTATTTACTCTAACAAGGACATCCTCAATCACTCCTTTTGGATGTGTTGTACTCTGGTTGGAATGTTTCACAATAATGAATTTTGGTTGAAGCTCTCCAACCTGTAGAGAAGTATACACAAAGTGAGGCATCACATTAATGGAAGAACCTAAATCTAGCATAGCATCAGAAAATAAGGTCTCCCCTATGGTACATGGTATCGTGAATGTGCACGGATCCTTGTATTTGGTTGGCATTTCTGGTTGAATCAAGGCCGAGACATTCCTCCCCAGTTTGACTCTCTCATTCCCCTTCAACCTCCTTCTATGGGTGCAAATCTCTTTAAGAAATTTGGTATAACGGGGAATTTGCTTGACTGCATCCATCAATAGAATATTAACTTGAAATTTTTTAAATGTATCCATTATTTCATTGTCAAACTCATTATCAATGTTTTTCATAGATTTAGAGAGTCTTTGAGGGAAAGGAAGAGTAATTGATTATTCATTTGAATCATCAATGATAATTTGATTTCCCTTTTTGGTTTGTTTTTCATTACATGAAATTTTTGAGGGTTGGGAAGGAGTGTTTTCAAGAGGGGGAAATACCTGTTTCATAGAATCAGTAGAAGGAGAAGCTTCTTTACCACTACGAAGTGTAATTGCACATACATTACCTTTTTCATTCGAATTGGAAATGGGTTGGGATGGTAGTTTTCCAGACCCTTGCATCTTAAGCTCACCGATGGTGTTTTCCAATTTCCCCACTTGAGTTCGCAGGTCTTGAATAGTTGATTGTGTGGTTTGTTGGAACTAGAGGTTCTGGGTTGCCATTTTCTTCACTATATCCTCTAGGCTTGGTTCAAACTTCGGAGGAGGAGGATTGTTTTGAGATGTTGAAGGATAAAAAGGTTTCATACCTTGGCCTTGTCGATACCAATTCTGTTTGGGGTAGCTTGAGTTTCCTCCTCATCAGTATTGTGGTTGTGCTTGCCACATGGGGTTTGGATTTGGCCTAAATGGTTCTTGATTGAATGGTAGTGCTTGTTGGAATAGACACACAAGGAACACTACATCACAAGACTCAGATAAATCCTAATGTTTTGGGCACTGATCATAAAAATGAGTGTTATCAGAACAAATACCACAATGTAATAGAACAGGAGGAGAGTGTGAGTTACCTTGTGCTTGAGCTAATTTCCTTAGAATGGTATGCATCTCATCAAGTTTATTATCTACCATTTGTTCTAGGGATGAATGACTTACCTCATGAACTCCTCGGTTTGGTGCAATGGCTCGTGTACCAAATTGTTGTGCATTTTGAGCCATGTTGGCTATTAAGTCACGAGCGGCAGAAGGAGTTTTGTCAACTAAGGCACCACCAGCTATAGCATCAATAATTCCAAGATCCATGGGGATAAGTCCCTCATAGAAGTACTGAATTAAAATTTGTTCACTAATCTGGTGGTGGGGGCAGCTTGAGCAAAGTCTTTTGAATCTCTCCCAGTATTCATGAAGGGTCTCTCCTTGCGATTGCCTAATTCCACAGATTTCTTTCCTAATTGATGTAGTTCGGGATGTAGGGAAGAATTTCTCTAGAAAAAGTCTTTTTAGGTCATTCCAGCCCCCAAGTGTGAATGGAAAATAGTATATCCAATCTTTTGCTACACCATCAAGGGAGAAAGGTATGACCCTAAACTTAATGAGGCCCTCAAACACATTTTGGGGTTTCATGGTGGAGCACACTATGTGAAACTCCTTTAGATGTTTGTGAGTGTCCTCACTGGGAAGACCATGGAATTTTGGAAGAAGGTGGATGAGACCTCATCTAAGCTCAAAGTTGGCTACTTCCTCGGGATATTGGATGTACGCAGGTTGATACTCCACATCAGGGGTAGTAAGTTCTTTCAAAGTTTGATTATTTGCAGCCTTGTTTTCTTGGGTTTGATTGGGTTCAATTTTTGGTTGGTTTAGAACCACTTGAGGTTCTAAATTGGGTTCCACAGTGTTACTTGGTTGACCTTCTCTAGATTCCTTGATTTTTGTGTGAAGTGACTTTTTAATTTCAGGATCAAATTTAAGTAGTGTTCTTTTACCAGATCTTATCATGCAACAATGATGTCCAGTTTGATTGATTAATTTTTTTTGTGTGTTTATTTTTGATTTGAGATGGATAAAAAAAGACATAAGAAGGGTGAAATAAGAATAGAATGTTATACTATAGAATTGGAGAGGGATATGGATAAGAAGAGAGAGAGAGATAAATAACACACAAAAAACAACAAAAAATAAAGACAAAACCCAAAACAAAAACAATCAAATGGGGGTGCGGTATTTATAAGAGTACTAATTAAGAAGTAAAATAACATAATAAAAGTAAATAAAGAAAAAAATGATCTTGGCTCCCTAAAAATGGTGCCAAAATTTGATCGTATTATTGAGCGCGTCAAATTAGATGTTTATTTTTAACTAGAATTTCTGCAGTATAGCAGCAACCCTAGGTCGTCTCTCGACGGAGCCTTAGATCATTAATTCTAAAATGTGGTTCTGATTATGAAATTAAAAAGTGAAATAGAGTTTTATAATACTTGGGTTTTACGATTAAAGATGACAATAGAAAATAGAAGCTATAAAACAAAGTAGAGATTAATAGAATTAATTAAGTGTGATCAACCCAGGGTACTCGCATGATGTTTATACTTCATCGCATCATGATATAATGTTATGATATTTTAATCCCTAGTTTGTAACACCTAGAACTATAATGTTACTAATTTATACTAGGATACGTCCTAGGGTTCAGTCAAAACCACACAATGATACACCGGACACCGCCGATGATTGGGTGAATTGTGTTTGACTTCATAACCAAAACTCACCAAGGCAACACATAAAAAACTCGATGCACTATACAGATTTGTATGTTATTTCTTTGTGATACCATGAAATAAATATACATGTCCTTGATAGTGAGTGAGTTCAATTGACCAATATAATCCACACAAACACAACAATTGAAAGGGGGAAAGAAAGTGGTGAACGGTGTGTGAAACATCACATGAATGGGTACCCCCAAAAATGATCATATGAGTTGAGCATGACATAAAAGTACATAAATCAATAAAATAAGAATAGAGGATGATTAAAAACAACACAGAAATATGTAATTTAAAAGATAATTAAAATATTGCAAACATGATGCTTGGGATGTACATCACGTTCCTCCCCGGATGATCACAAGGGGTTTAGAAACCCATGGGACGGGAAGAAGAAGAAGATCTTGAAGTAGCACCTCCCATGGCCTCCAAGACTTCAAGGGATGTTGATAAGACTCCTTGGGGACTCCAAAATGGCAGAACCATTCCTATTGGCCTAACTTACAAATGTGGATCCCAATGTTTCATTTTAAAGAAAAGATGGAAGGTGGTTTTAGGCACACAGATTTCATTAATCCACTTGCATCACGCGTTTCAGCCTTAAAACAGCCTTATCTGGCTTTGGTGAAAATAGAAACGTTGTATAACTACCTCTTTAATGTCTCAACCAAATGTTTGGAATAATTTTGAGAACTAAATCTGAGGATATTAACAAAATACAGAACACTGCATTTGACTTGGTCCAAATTCGGTGGCTTGGACAGATCAGTTCGGATGGGCCCTATAGAAGCCGGATCGGGATTTGGTTCCTTAATAGTAAATGTATCATATTAATATTTAGACATGCCCACAAAATATCAGCCCATTTTTATGCATTTATTTTGTGTACTATGAAAAACAGTGGACAGATGTCCATGGATCCATGCAATTTTGGCCCATTTTTCTTCCACTTCATCAAAGGCCCTCCAAATCACCTCCACCTACATTGAAACAATAAAAACAAGTAACATTTCCAATTATAATATTCATTAAAATTAATTTATTTATTCAAACATGAAGTGCAATTTATTATTATATTTGTAATATTTATTACAAAACTAGTTTAAAACTATGGTGTAAGGGTGGAATAAAACAGTGAATCGTGGTACGATCAAATGTATAAAGATATGTGTTGTAAAAGAATTAATGAAGAATAAATACATAATAAATTTCTTATATATCATATATAAACATCGTGTCCATCATAATTTCCATCCATGAAAGTTTTTAAAGTAAAAAATGAACAATCATCATTTCGTGAGGCTGTAGTTTGTCGTGCATAGAAATAGTGTGTTTGTTATCAATTAAATGGATGTGTGAGTGAGTGTAGGTAAAAAACTTATAATAAAAAAAATACTAGTATATTTAGGATATTTTTTTAAACAATAATTAAATATTAATATTTTAGGGATATTATAATTGAAATAAAACTAAAAATCTTAAGGAAATTTATTACCTCTTATTCAGGCAACTCCTTTTGGTTTGAACAAAAGTCTTCCTTGGATTGCTTTATTCCCAATAGAAGGCATCTAGGATGAGGGTATGTATGTTTAAGATATATTTGGTAATATATTGGTCGACCATGGTGTCTTGAGAGGTGTGAGGATGTGGGGGGAGAGGAGGCCTTTTTATAGTGGAGGAGGAGTTTCACTATTGTAATATTTTGAAAAATGAATTCCATGCACATTTTTCATGTTTCAATTGGATCCAATAATGATAAAATTTATATGAAATATAAAATAGGGTCTATATATGTCCATAAAATATTTCTTAGACAAGTTTATAGTTCGTTTTTTGGCTTAAGGTTAAGGTTTAGTCCCTTATAAATCTTAATTTAACCTTAATCATTTTAATCAATTTTAATCAATTTCACTAATATTTTGGTCAAAAACCAATTTGGTATTATTATAAATTATGAATTATTATTATTAAAAATATGGAATCAATTTTTCAAAATTTCTTTCATAGAAGTGTTATAAATTGAATTAAATTTAATCTAAAGTGAGGGACGACAATGCGGGTTCTTAAAGTAAAAATGTCTAAAAGATTGCTATGTTTTTATAGTCAATTTCATAGTAAAATTTATTAAAATGACCTAAATTGGATTAATTTATTAAAATATGATCTAATTAAACATTAATACCAATTAAAATTATATTTTAAATTTATAAATAAATTAGATGAAAAAGCAGTTTTTGAAGTAAAATTCAGTAATTTAACCATTTATTAAAAAATGATATGTTTCCAAAAAAAATAAAAAATTCACCCAAAACTAATTTTTATTTTTCTATTTCAATGATGAATTTTATTTTGACTTATTAAATCAATTAAATTTTTAAAAATTCATATTTAAAATGGGTTCTCCATTAAAAGGTGGTAAAAATGCCTTTATAAAAATATAAGTTTTTATTTGTGAAATTGGGTTTGTTCATATCTTATGAACCTAAAAACTAAGGTATGAATTTAAAAAATATTTTATTGAAAATATAAAAAATATATATCACTAAAATAATTCACAAATTTTAATTAATTATGTTCTTTAATAAAAAACTCCTTTTGAAGCACAAAAATAATAATATATCCATTTTGTTCTTATTTTCATTTCTCATTAATTAATAACAAATGAATTCATTTTATATTTATATAAACCATAAAGTTTTCTAAACTAGTTAATATTATTCATAAACTATAATATAATGGCTAAGTTATATCATATTATTTTAAATAATAACATTTTAATAATATATCCTTTTTTGGTGGAACTTTGCCTTTCGCATAACGCAACCTATCGAGGAAGGCCGCTCTTGTGTTTAATGAAAACTAACTCATTGTTGCAAAAATTACAAGATATATCATGTATTAATTTTATTTAAAATAGTTAATATATATTATATTCTTGGGATATTATATTTCCTTATATTCTTTGAGATGTGTGTCATACATGTTGTTGAATAAAAAGATGCACTTTAGAATTTTGAGGTGTTACATTATAATCTATTTGTAAAAAATGTTTAAATTATGATATTTGAGTGGATAATATAATAGATATCATTCCCAAGGAATTTGAATCAAAGATAAATATTTTTGATGAAATAATGAAGTTGAATAATCTTACTTTGGATGATCTTATTGAAACCCTTACAGAATATGATGGAAGATTAAAAAGAGATTGTGAGAAAAAAAGAAAAATTTTGATGTTTATTTTGCTACAATATATAATTTATATTCTAAAGTTTAGTCTCTATATAAAGTTATTATATCCTCAAGAAATAAGAAAGTTGTAATTCAATCTGATTCAAGTACTACTGAATGTTCTAAGAATGAGCTAGCTAACATGGCCTGAAGGATGAATAGGATAGTCAGTAAAAAATATTTTCAATATCATTATATGAAAGGTCATAAGGAAATAAATGACAAGAAATATAAAGCTACTTTTTATGAATTTAATAAATATGGACACATCAAGATAGATTTTCCAAATCTAAATAGGAAATACAAAAAAGGACGTACATTCATAAAGGAATAACAAAAAGTATTATAAATCCAAGGGAAATAAATTCTTAAAGGCAACTTACATGTGGAGTGCTAGTGGTAGTGATTCATCTGATAGTTTATCTAAAAATGAAATCTTTAGATAGAGTAAAATATGAATTTTTGATCATTTTCCCATGTTTGATAAATATTTTATGTAAAATGTATGAACTAATTAAAATCTTACTAATATTTATTTGATTGAAAACTATCCTCATGAGAAGGATTCTATATCTTTGAATGAATAATATTCCTTATCTAGTGAATATAATTCTTTTCCTTATTATGAAGTAGTTTCTTGTTTTGAAAAACTTTTAGAAGATGAAAATTGAATTTTTTTTATAAAATACTTGATAATGTTAAGGAAAAACTTACTAAGGATGATTCAAAGATAGGGAATCTATTTAATGAAATAATAGATCTTTCAAAAGATACTGATGGAACTATTTATGATAAGGAAAATATTTCTAAATATTTTGAAAAAGTATCTTCTATGAAAAAAATTAGAAACAAAAAAACATATCTAAAACTAATACTAATGAGGATAAAAATTTAGTTATAAAACTTAAATCTCAAATCTATTGTTTGAGAAAACTTTTATCAAAATTTACCACAGGTAAGGAAAACATTAATAAAATTTACAAAATAATTTTTCCTCATGGTACTAGTTTTAGAATTGGATATACATACAAAAAATAGTTTTTAGTAATAATTTCATTGTTCCTAAGAATGACCCTTTTTTCACCAAGTATCAAAGTAGTAGTAATTGTAAAATAAATTGTTCACTTACTAAATTTTAATCTCTAGGATTTCATAAAGCCTATTTTTACAAAAAAATATGAATTCCTAATGTTCTTTTCTAACATTTATGAACTTGATAATATTTGGGTTTCGAAATTCTAATGTTTTTACTTTCAGGAAAATAAAGAATGTATCAGAAAAAACACATGGTACATGGATAGTGGTTGTTCCAGAAATACGTCTGGTATCAAATAATTTTTCAAAAATATCATCAAGTTGAACGGTGGGAAAGTTACTTTTAGAGATAATTCTCAAGGAAATATTATCAGAATAGGTAACATTATTCTTCTTAGTAAAGAATTAATTTTAAATCTTTTATTTGTTAAGGGTATTAAGAAAAACCTTATAAGAATAATCCAATTGTGTGATGAAGGTTACATTGTGAACTTTATAATTGATAAATATTTAGTACATAGTTCCAAGTATGAATTCATTCTTTATCTCAATATGCAGGAGAATGTTTATACAATTAAATTATAAGACCTTAGGATCCTATAATTGGCATTCCATAGTGTAATTAAATATCAATATTGGTTATGGAATAGAAGTTTAGGACACTATAAACTTAGAAACATGTCCATGTTGAATAAGAAAAAAAATTCTAAGGATATACCAGAACTTAGGTTTGATTGTTCAAAGTTTTTTAGAACCTTTTAAATATGGTAAGAAACATAAGACAATATTTAAATCTATTAGTGAAGTCTTAACTTTTTATACTTTAGAGTTAATGAAAATGTATTTATTTGACCCTATAAAAACTCTGAGTATTGGGGGGAAATATTATGTATATGTCTTGGTTGATGATTACACAAGATATACATGAGTTTATATTCTAAAAAAAATATTAAGCTTTTTGTTATTTCATAAAATTTGTATCAAAAGTTAAAAATGAGAAAAAACTTCCCTTCATAACTATTCATAGTGATCATGGTGGAGAATTTTTAAATTATTATTTTAAAAAATTTTATAGTAAGAATGGTTTATAACAAAACTATTCTACAGCTAGAACCCAAATAAAAATGGTATAATCGAATGAAGAAATATAATTCTTCAAGATGATACTAGAACCATGATGAGTGAATATTAAATTGATAAAAAAAATTTGTATGAAGTGGTTAGTACAACCTTTTATACTATAAATAGAGTTTCAATTAGACCCTTTATTAATAAAACCCATTATGAGTTATAGGTAGGAAGAAAACAAAAAGTATCTTAATTTAAGGTTTTTTTTTCAAATTATTAATCTTGAATAAAAAAAGATAAATTACATAAATTCTCAGCAAAATACAATGAAGATATATTTTTAGGTTACTAAATTACTTATATGGAATATAGAGTTTCAAAAAAATATTGTACTATTGGAGAAATAGTATATGTTAAATTTGATGAAACTGACCCTTTTTATTTAAAACAAACCCAACCAAAATCCTCAGTTGTGATTTCAAAAACTGATTTTCAACCTTTGTTAGAAAATTATTCATATAAGGAAACATTTCAATAATTTGTTTATAAAGTTTTTCCTCAGGAATACTTTTTACCTTATGTTTAAGAAAATACTTTTAAAAACCGAAGAAGTCAATTGTTTCTTAGGAATCATCCTAGTGATAGTTTCATTGGTGGTGTTGATCAAACAGTTAGGACTAGAAGTTACTTAAAGAATGAAATTTAACATCTTTCTTTTCATTCTCAATTTGAACTTCACATCCTAATGATCCTTTCAGTGATGAATATTGGATTAAGGAAATGCAAGATGAACTCAATTAATTTGATAGGAACAATGTCTGAACTTTAGTTGAACAACTTTAAGAAAGTTATATAATTGGTGTAAAATATGTTATCAGAAACAAATTTGATGAAAATTGAATAATATTTAGAAATAAATAAATAATTGTTTCTAAGGGTTATAATAAACAAGAAAGAATAATCTATAAGAAAACCTATGCACCGGTATATAGGATTGAAGTTATTTGTATTCTACTATCCTTTTAACATTCTTTAATTTCAGTATTATTCAAATGAATTTGAATATCTCTTTTATTAATGGATATGTTCAGGAGGAAGTTTATGTTGAAACCCCCTTGGTTTTAAAAATACAAAACATCTTGAATATGTTTATAAACTTACCAAGGCTTTATATGGACATAAATAGTCTCCTAGAGCTTGGTATGATAGGTTAATATGTTTTTTGTTACAAACCAATTTCATAAGGGATCGGAAGATCCTGAAATTTTTATAAAACCTATTAACAAAAAAATTATAATTGTTCAAATCTATGTTGATGACATTATATTTAGATAAACTCAACAATCCTTAAAAATTTACTCTGTGAATCTTATAAAATATGAGTTTGAATTGAATATGATGGGTGAGTTAACATATTATATTAGTTTTCAAATTTCATAGAAACTATATGGAAATTTTTTATCTCAACAAAAGTATGTAAAATATCTTCTTAAAAAGTTTAGATATAACCATATATAATGTTTTAGTAATCCCATAGATACCACATATACACTTGATCTTGATGAGATTGGGAAACCAGTAGATCAAAAGACTTTTATAGGTATGATAGAGAGTTAACTTATCTTAACTTCTAGTCATCCATATTTAATGGTTTCTATATTATTATGTTTTAGATATCAATAAAATCTAAAGTAATACCATCTAAAAGTATTAAAAAATAATTATCTTAATGTAACTATGGATATAAGAATTTTTTCTATTCTTATGGAAATGATTCCTGACAATTTTTTTTAATATGTTGAATTTAGTTGTTATATAATGGATATGAAATGTACATCAAGACCTTGTCATTTCTTAGGATATTCATTAGTTTCTTGTTCTCTTAAGAAACATTATTTATTATCACCTTCCATAGTTGAAGCTAAATATGTGCCAGTTGCATGTTTTCATGCACAAGTGTTGTGGATGAAACACACACTAACTGACTATAGATTGAGTTTTTAAAAAACTAAAATATTTGTGATAAAACAAGTTCCATTACATTTAATAAAAACAAAAAAAATTCACATGCTAAGAACATAGATATAATGCATCGTTTCCTTCTGGATAACACACATAAAGGATATATCATTTTATAATTCATTGAAATGCCAGATCAAATTGCTATCATTTTTAAAAAGTTGTAACCATATGATATATTTGGATACATTAAACAGAATCTTGTAACAGACAACATAAATTAATCATTCATATCTACTTATAATTTTCATATCTCCTAAATTAAGTTACTTGTTTTCATAGGATGACAACATTTGTTTTTTTTCTTTTTCAAAAAAAAATTGTTTTTAAAAATTTTATTTTTCTTAAAAAATTTAATCATAATGGGTTTTCCACACTCATGTTTCTTTGTAAAATATTCAGATTCCAAATTTTATAAATAATTCTTAGACATTGAACAAGATATACAAAGTCTGGACTCATTATTTTTCTTCAGATCTGATCTTTTTAATAATCAAATGTTATCATAATAATTTTTTTAGACTATTTCCTTAAATTTTATATGAAAAAATATTTTATTTTTATTTTTGATGTACTCCTTGTTCTAAAAATATCATATTCAATCTATACTTTCAAAAATATCATAATATATCAGTTTACAAAAATCAAGAAGAATAAGGTAATCATACCGGTGGATATTTTAACTCTGAAAGGAAATTCTTTATAATTTTTAAATTTTTCAATATTTCATTATAATTGTTTATCATTATTGTGGTAATTGTTTTTTAAAAACATTTGAATACTATGATTATGAAGGAATTACTTTTTCCATCCAATTACGATTTGTCTAAATATTTTACAATTCTTATTGGTTGAATGTTCTTTCATACTTCTTTTACATATGATAAGTTAAATCATTTTATTTTTTCATATGTTTGTTTCAAATATAGTTTTAGGAAACTTTGGAACTTTTCCTATTCCTTTTTTAAAATCGAAAAGGGGGAGAAATGTTTATCAAAGGAAAAATTCTTAACAAAGAAAGAGAAAATTTGATTAATGGGGACACTTTTTATAATGGGGAGAATATGATCCTTAGGTGGAGATATTATATTATGGGGGAGTTTATTGTATTCAAAACATCATACTTTTTTTCATATTTAGATGAATTATAAACTTAAGGAGAGTTAAGGTTTATTGACTAACTCTGAATAAAAAGTACTTAAAAGAAAATGGACTGTAAGTTTTTCAAGGTTATTTTCATTTGTGTTTTGTGGTGTCAATTTCCAAAAAGGGGTAGATTGTTGAGTTAAAAATTTTATTTCATAATGTTCAATTCCTTTAGTTTTGGAAATCAAAAAATCTTTCTTAAATACTTGATTACTAAATTTTTATGTCCAAAGTGTTTTAGAATGTTTTTGTAGACAACATAATATTTTACCATACTTGGAGTATGTTCTATTGAATTATGAAAGTAAAATTATATTTCTTCATTTGGATTATTGTAAATATTATGGATCTAATAAATTAGATTCTTCATTATTATACAAAAAGTTATATTATTTTCATGCCTTTTGTACTGAATAAGTCTTAACAATTGGACTAATACCGATACCAAAAATATTGGACTAACACTCATAAAAATTATTATAATGACATTTTTTAGAAATTCCATCGAACTAACTTAAAGTTTATAATAATATTCAGAAGACTTGTTTATAATTTAAGGAACTATTTTTACACTATAATGTTGTAATCCAATACGGTGTCAGGAAATCAGTTATAATAGTGTTATTGAAGTTCCAGGCATCCAATTCATTTCAAAAAACTTAGAGAAATAAGACTATTGGGAGGAAAATATAACTGTTGGAGGGTTTCATATAAATACATTGTCATTCAAATAGTTTTATATAATTATTTATATGGATGATTTCATTTTTAAATTTTTTATTATGCGAGAGATCTAGAGATTACTTAGTGTGAATGGCTTGTTTCTGGTCTTTTTCAATTATTTAGAGAGAGTGTTTTTATAGAAAACCTAACCAGGTTGTCTCATTAATATTTTCTTTTCATTGTAATTACTAACCTGATTATTTTGATTATGATTAAGGGATTCTTGGGATAAGAAGATAGAGAATCTGATCATCGTATTGATCGAGGGATCATGGGGATGGTGAGATATAGAATCTGATCCATCAGATCGAGGGATTCTATGGATATGAAGACATAGTCGATCTTCGTATTGAGGTTTTTCCTTATTGAGGAAAGATATATATCATTTTAAGTATAAAAAACGGTATACCTTTAGCTAGGGATAGTGAATATATTACTCTTAAGGTTAAAAGAGACAATTATTTTTATAATAGTTGTAATTCAGTCTTACTTTATTATAGCTATTGTATTACTTATTTCTTATAGTTTTAAATTTCCACTGAATGTAATAGTAAAGTTGATCATCACATTCATCTCACTATATTCGGATTTTTTTATCTGTATTAATATTATTGTGATAATAACAATACATTTGAATTAATCATATCCATCTTGGTTATGATTCTCATATGTTGATTAATCAAATCTATTTTTTCCAATATTTTTTACATTATGATCTAATCATATTAATAAAATTATTGTTCTATGACTTTTTCCATTGGAATAAGGTCCAATTATGATTTGATAATTTCTTTGTTAAAGAGGAATTCATTTTATTAGGTTTAATTATTTTAAAATATTTTTTGAAACTACAATTCAACCCCACCCCCACTCTTGTATGATTAGATTTCCCATGATAAAGTGCACATAATTCAATCCAACATGATGATATGTCAATGGAACATTTCTATATCATTATGAGGATATGATAAACCACCACATTCCTACTTAAATATATTCCATCTATAATTCCCAAACATAAAATATATGATATTAAATTGGGAGACATACCAATTTATATTTTATAAGTATTTTGGTTTGTGAATCTTATACAAAATATTTGGATAATGAAAAAATTTGTATTAAATTGGAAAAAAATTTATTTGTTAGCTATCCTAAACAAACCAAAAGGTATTATATTTATAATTATATTAAACAAAAGGTGTTTATGTCCCAATATGGTGTTTTACTTAAGAAGGATCACATGAATCAATGAGTCTGTGGGAGGAAAATTGAACTTAGATAAGTTTAAAACAAAAAAATAGGAATTTTTCTAGAGATGAAAAGGGATTCTGTTCCAGAAATGGGTTGTGGAAATAATATTTTTGATACCTTATATTGTAATGTTATATTTTTTCCAATTTGGATTTTATTAAAATTCATTTTAAGTAACTTAAAGTGTGTAAGGATATTTATAGTTGAGTTATTATGACTATATAATTTATGGAAGTAGCAAGATTTTATCCTAACATGAGCATATGGGCCACCCTAGGAATGAAGTTATAGTGTAAAAATGGTAATATCTTAAGATGAATATGGTTCTACTATCAATGTGTAAGATTTTATCCTTTGTTAGTTTAATGATAAAATCCGGTTGCATTGTAGTATTTATAGACACACTACAAAGTGAAAATTATGAAATGAAAATTATTGATACAGAACCCTATAATTCATAAGCGTACATAAAATAATATTTAAAGTTCTTAGACAATTCATAAAAATTAATAATTTTCAAAATTTAAAGTATTTCCTTTCACACAATGAGGATTTTTAGGAGAATTACAGTGGTTTTTTAATTTTGGAAATTTTGTTGAGGTTTGAGATTCATTTTACCAGAAGGATAAAATTTAAGACCGCACGAAGAATAAAATTCTATGGAATTATTTTTAATGACTAAAATGAGATAGAGAAATATATTATAGGGTTAAGTTCATTGGAAAATATTGGCTGGTGTAGGGGAATTTAGTCCATTGAATGTTTTTTCACTAGAATATGAAATAGGAGGGACATCCTAGGAGTTCACTATAGGGTCAATAGTCTACCGGCAATGCATATTGAGGTAGTGGAATGATTTGAAATGATTTAGGGTTCCCCTATAAAACTCATAGAATATGGACATTATTCAATAAAGATAGGATGACGATATTCACTGGAAGAACCATATGAGAACTCTTATATAAGGAGGGAGTATCACTTGTGATCATAACATAAACCCAGAAGACTCAATAATTACAATAATACTCTTCGATTCACTGAATAAAAGTGAAGCGGCATTCAGAAGTGGATTAGAGAGAAATCAAAAACCATGTAATCCATTCTGTTATTATTTTCCTTTATATTTTTCTTTATATCATTATTTTTTATGGTTCTTATCTATAAATTTTAGTAGTTTTATGTTGTGGTGTAGTGAATTGGGTGTGCGTGTCTTCTCTGTTCTGGGCATCATACATGGGATTTAGTCTAGAGGTTTTTCTTACAAACTTTTGAATTTACAGTGGATTATCTTTTAATGGTTAACTGAAAGGTGGATTTGGATCCAATAAATTATATTAATCTCAAGGTTAGAGTCATTCTACAGGATCAAGCCCCAGAGAAGGTATTTTAGAGATAAGTTTATTAGCATCACTATTCCCTTTTACTTATATAAGAATATTGGTAATATTTTCTTGAAAACCGTTTTATATTATTTTTAAGTAGTAAGAGTTTAAAATTTATAGTGTGATTTAATTTTACTAGAGTAAGGTTTAGATTGAGAAGTTTGAAAGAATGAATTTTGGGTTTTGGAAAATACAAATTAAGGATTTTCTTTTATAGAAATTCCTTGAAATTTATTTTACTGTAACCAAGCCATAAGTAATGAAAACAGAAGAATATGAGAACCTTGAAAACAAATAACTAAGGTTAATAAGAATTTAACTTTTCTAAAACATGTATATCGATATATGGTAGGTGAAGAAAACATCATAACTCATGAATACCATAAATGGTATGTTTGAGAATCAGATGAAAATTAAAAAATTGTTCTTTTGATATCAATTATTCAACATGCATATGTTATAAGGATAATGTTCCAATAATCATATGAATGAATTCAATGTAATTAAAATTTAGTTTTAATTAGTGAAGGTAGACTTTGGAGACTCAGTTTGGGCATTGTTGTTACTTTATTCACTCTTAGATTCATTAGATGTGATGTTTATGGCTAGCAGTAATTCTAGAATAAAGGTGGGATTGAATTTCATAGATATTAATGACCTAATAATGAATATATAAATTTATTGGCATAAGATTTAGGTATCTTCCGATAATGTGTACAACATAGAGGGAAAAATATAAAAAACTAGAAGGAAGGGTCACTAGAAGGTAAAAGGTATGAGGATCTAGATCAAAGTAGCTCGATAGAAGGTGCTCCCCTATACATTCATTAAAGGATAAATGGACACATAAATAAGGATTATAGTGATCAGAGGGAAAACTATTGATGATATAATTCTATTTGGGGGGTATGAAATTCATATTTCAAAGGGAAGGAGTGTTTTTCTTCTATGTGACAAAAAATCACATGAGTCTTAGGTGTTAGACTCTGGATCATTATTTTAATCTTTATCTAAGATGGGAAGTGTAAAAAATTAAATATCAAGGATATTTAGTATATTCCATATAGTGTTTATACAGTCTCTTGAGATCATTTGTATGGGATATGATTCTATCCTATCAAGGAATGGAAATTTTATAAACTTTCAAGGTGTATGTCACATCACCAGATTGAGGAAGAACTTAATTTCCATGAAAAATATCAATGAATCAGGCTTCTAACAATGTTCATTAATGGGACATTTAATATTTAAAATGAAATCATGGTTATAAAAAAGGGAGTGAATGATAGAGTCATGTATCTTACAAGTTCATCAGAAGGAGTGATGTGTAATGGAGAAGTTATTTCCAAAAGACTATGGAATAACCATATAGGCCACATCATTGAGAATGGAATGATGATTTTAGTAGATAAATAATTTCTAAAGGTATAAATTAAAGAGTATTAAAAATGTGAATATTGTGTCTTTAGAAATTAGAATAAGGTATCTTTATGAACATAAGGAAAATTTCAAGGCACTTAAAGTTATATTTGGTTTACACATATGTTTTGGGGACATATCAGGCATGCTCTCCTAGAGGTTTACTCTATTATGTGACATTTATTAATGATTCCACACACAAAGTGTATTACTGATTTATAAAACTCAATTATTAGTTTTTTGAGACTTTATTTCAATAAAATAACATTATGGTAAAGGATTGAAAAAGTAAGGTGAAGTGCTTATAGTTAAAAAATGGTTGTGAGTGATGAAGTAGGGAGTTCTGAATGTTTAGATAGAAGAAGGGGATTCAATATGAGATGAACATTCAAGGTACTCTAGATAATAATGGATTTATAGAGAGTATTAATAGGATTTTGGTGGAAAATTATTAAGGAATGAGAATTAACATAGGGTTCCTAAATTTTTTTTGGGAGGAGGTTGGGAACTTGTCAATTTCTTAGTTAATCAGGGTCCATTATCACCCATTGGGAAACAAATTTCATAGAATCGTTTGTCTAGAATAATGTTTTATTTATACCACCTCAAAGTATTCAGTAAAATCACCTATTTTCACATAGATACCAATGAATGATACAATATGGAGGGTAAGTCTATAACATGTTACTCTTTTGGATATAATGATGAATAATTTGGTTTTTAGCTCTGGGAAAATGATTCCCAAAAATTCATCAAAAGTAAAAATGTGATATTCAATTAAGAGATATTGTGGAAGGATTAAAACATATTGGTTAATTTCAATAAAAGAAAAATATAATAAAATATATGATATTCACATGGATAGATGACTGGATAATGCGTATCAACTATAAAATTCAAAAAGAATAGTAGTTCAAGAAATGTCGAATCATTTGGCGAGTTAACTGTAACTGGTTCAAGTTCTAATAGTGTTTTTTAGATCTGATGTATTGGATATTTTAGGGATTTTTTAGACTAAATAACAAAAATCTATTACACTATATGTTTTATTAACAGAAGTATCTCATCTATAGAGAAAGCCGCAAAAATATACTAGGGAAAGGTTCCAAGTGCAACATTATTAGATTACTTTTAATTATCTACTTCTAACCAATGATGGAGTGCTTCAATTCATAGTAGAGGCAAGAAGTTTGTAGGATTCAAAATTTTGGGAGTCATCCATGAGGGATTATCTTGAGTCCCTCCAAGTATTCAGAATATAAAATATGGAAGAGAGACCAGTTGGGAATAAGTTTATTTAAAACAAATTAGTTTATCAGTTAAAGGGAGAGGGAGATGGTTCTTGGTGGTATAAATCCATGATATTTGTGAATATATTTCAATAGAATTATGGATTGTATTTCATGTAATTTTTATATGTGGTATTTAATGATAGAACAATCCAAACAATTTTGAGTATGGTTAAATCAAAATATCTTCATCAAGAGCTGTGGGATGTGACGAAAACATTCCTCCTCGAGGAATTATATAAATAGATCTATATGGAGTAGCCGACTAGTTTCATGGATCAGTAAATATGGGAACTTGTGTATCAATTTAAATAATGCCTTTATGGTTTGAAATAGTAACCAAGGATTTTAAATCATAAGTTCAATTATTTCATAGAGGAATATAATTTTGATCAAAGAAATACTAGCCATTTATTTTACCAAAAACATTTCAATAATGTGATTTTAATCATTCTTTTACTTTAAATGGATGATATACTAATAGTAGGTCTGGTGGAAGAAAGGATTGATGAGGTAAAGGCTAAGATATCCTAATCTAAAGGATATCAATTTGTAAAATAGAATTTTAAGTATGGGGATTGTATTAGACCTAATTTTTGGTACATTATACCTGACCTTGGATGACTATATCTTTAAAGTTATGGAACACTTTATTATATAGAAGGAAAATATTGTAACCACACCACTTCTCAAGAATTTTAAGTTATGTTAGTATATTACACCTTAAACAAAATTTGAGGTTGAGTACATGGGGAAGGTTCTATATGCATAATATGTGAGAATTTTGATGTATTTCAAAGTTTTTACCCATCTGGACATTACAGAGTTAGTTGGAGTTGTCATTGGTTTTTTTTAAACCTCATAAGAGGTTGCTTAGAAGTTGTGAAGTTGATTATTTATTATTTGAATGGTTCTAAAACTTGGGTATTTTCTTAATGATGGATGAGTCTTTTCAATGAATTGTAGACTCTGACTTTGGTAAAGATTCAAATTCATGAAATAGAACTTCCAGATATGTGTTTACCATTAGATAAATGGTGATGAGTTGGATGTCCAAACATTACCTGTGGTTTCCTTTTCAATAATGGAAGTGTAATATGTCATTATGATGGAATCGAGAAGGATTTTATTTTTCTTAAGAGTTTACTGAAAGATATTTGAAGGAGGCAGTGTGATGGGATGATCTTTTGAGATTCACAAAGTGTGATTCACTTATCCAATAATCCAATGTTTCCATCATGAATGAATCAAATTAAGTTGAATCATCAACTCATATGTATATTGTCGTCGGAAGGAGTATTATACCTATGAAAGATTGAAGGGGCGTGGAATCCAACCAATATGTTGAAATATGTTGTGAAATATAAAGTGATAAGGTGGTTTTGTGCCTTAGTAAGATTGGGTTGTATTAAAGGAAGGAATGTGTTATGGGGAATCATGTCACAACTTTATGAAAAATAAAAATAAAAATATGAAGTCTATATGGGAGATGGAAGAGGATTTTTCATGAATATTGAAATGAATCTCAACTGGGATATTGTTAAGGTGTGATCATAATTTTTTTAGAAGATGGAAATATAAGACCAAAAGAAAGAGAAAATATGGTGTCCTTATTTTTGATGATTTCATGGAGACAGATCAACATTGGATGGGATCTAATTTACTAAAAAATATAGTTTGGTATAGTAGGAGTCAGTCCATTGGAAGTTCAGTGACTAGAAAATGAATTAATGGAAACATTTGATGAGTTTACCAAAGTGTGACCAGTATACCAGTAGGTAATTTGGATGTGGATTAATTATTTCACTAGATAAAGGGTTGTCTCATGAATCTTGGAGGTGGTGTACTTTATCTTTTGAAGATAGGATAACAGTTTGGAATGAATTAATTATATGGTAATTCCTATATAAGTATGATGGATCACTTGTAATCATAACAAAAAAACTAATTTGAATCGATTATTGTAATCAAATTATTTAACTCTTTGAATAAAATTGAAGCAAGATTCTCCCATGGATTATGGTGCAAGCCTGAACCATAAATCATTTATACTATCCTTTAACTTTCATGTTTCTATTTTATTTCTATTTTTTATGGTTATCATTTTCATTTCATGGTGGTGTTATATTTTATTCAAGTGACATGGGTGTTCTTGTATTCCATTTTTGGATGTTATACATGGGGTTCATTCTAGAGATTCTGCTTTTGTATATTTGAAGTTTATATTGTGTATCTTTTGGTGGTTTAAAAAGAAGTTATTCATGGAACCAATAAATACCCACATTGTATAATTGATTCACATCTCATTGAAAATAAAAAAATTAACATCTTCTCTATGTTGTGACTTATCAACTGTCTCATGAAGGAATATTAGACAAATTTCAATTGTTCTAGAAATTTGGATATAACCATGTCATGGAAGATATTTAGACTACAATTGGTATGGAGTGCGAGAATACCAAGAAGGTGACCATTCAATGATTTATTAGTTATTTAAATATAATATTTTTCTAGATAATATAGATTTACTTATAGGAAATGAATCAAACCATGATGAAGGAAATCACACTATAGTATAAGAGTTTTTAATAAGGTACACACCATGATAGATGAGGTCATAGAATGAAAAAGGTTATTATATAAAATTATAGCAGTTTAAATCCATTCCAGATTCTATGGGAATACATTTGACTTGGTTGACTTTATTAGTGGTAAATGGGAGGTTGTAATACCCAATCAATAAAAAAGAAGTGGAAAAATCATGGAGCATGATTTGGGGAAATTAAACCTGATTTAAAATAGGGATGATAAGAAAAAATAGAGAATTATATTAATAGTTATAAAAATCAAATAATCTGGGAGATTATTGGGGGAAATTCCATTGAAGGTTATGAGTCAAATAAAGAATGGAAGTATAACAAAAATACCCTTTCTGGTCTTGTTTTTATCTTTTTTAAGAAAATTTTTTAGTTATCATTATGTCATATTTTTACTTCTATTTATTATAAAAAAGTAATTAACATAGAGATATGATGAGTTCCCCTAGGTTTAAAAATTCATTTTTACTCAACTATTGTAACACATGAAATGATAAATGTTATCCTCGGGTATTTTGAGACACCATTGTTGCATTCTCCTTGGACTATCCCTTTCGTTGTGAACCAAGTAAAACCATTGTGTCCTTCTATTTATTTTATACATATAGATACTATGTGTTCATGAAATATTAATAGGTTTGAGTAGTTATTAATAATATAAGAACAAGATCATGAGGAATATGATAATAATTGAACACCCTAATTCACCCACATAGGGTGTATTGGGTACGTGGGTGTAACAAGTGGTATCAAACTAAATGGTTCTTCAGTAAAAAATTTATCACTAGAAGAATACTACCACGTAGAACACAATTAATAAAAAATATTTCCTTTTTTTTAATGGTTATAATTGTCAAATATGGAAGAACATAACGATACTACACTTGTGATCTCTTATACTTGATGATTTTGTTTCTATAGTTCATGGAATGCAAGTCAGGGATGCTATGAGAATTTCATTGATTGAAGCTAACAAGAAACTCTTATATGACGATGTAAAGGAATAAAATTTCTTATACAGAGACATGAAGAAGCAAATAAATATGAATTAAATGAGATTCATTTCTATAAAATCTACATGGATTTTTTTTATTATTTATGAAGGAGATAACAATATAAAGAGAGAAAAATTTAAAGAGATGCATAATAAATTTTATTATTTGAAGATGATCCAAAATTAGAATGCTAATGATTTATTAAATTATCTTATTATTATAATTAAATTAAGGATATTGAAATTATGAAAAAAATTCTCAAAATACAAGAACCTTTTTGAAATGCCAAGGTGTTGGCTCTTAAAGAACAATATCTCCGAAAAATGACTCTTGAAAATAGTCATCACCGGTTGGTGTCATATAAAATGTGTGTGAAGCCTGAAATAATATCTATAAAATTGATAAAAGATATTTCCTTTAAATCCATTTAGAATCTAGATATGCATGAATATAAAGTCAAAGAAGATGATTTCAATGATAAATTTCTATCACAAGTAAAAATTAAATTCAATTGATGACATGGGAGATAAGAAGAGAAACAACCATTGGATTTTATAAATTATGGAAATATTGGACATATTGAAACTTTATATTCAATAAACGATAATAATGGAGGTGATGATAATATTTTTCTAGAATAATGAAGAATGTTATCCCTTATGTGAAACTTTAATAAGGAAATCTAATTGGAAAGATGTTCCGAAATGAAACAATTGTTAAGTTAATAAGAAAAATATAATGAAATATGTTTTTAAGATTATGAGGTTGAATTGATCTTAAATATGAAAGATTTAATGATAGAAATGGTTAAAAATAATAAATCCAAAATTGAGGAAGAAGACCAACCCAAAAAATTCATTGATCTGAATGTTGAACTATATGGATGTTGTGAAGAATTGGAAATTCAATGCCAGAAAAGAAATGAAATATTAGTGGATTACTAAAGGAATCATTAGAAAACATTGGTCAAATTGAATCTCAAAATAACTGGGTTAGAAAAAATTTCAGAATAACATGGATCTTCGTAAACTATATCCATATAAGTAGTTGATTTCATGGTAAAATTCAAAGAATGATAAAAAATGATTATTTATATTAATACTTAGATAAAAGAGATGATGAAGAGTTTTAAATACATTGCTGACCATTTTTACTTACAAAGTAATGTTAAGGACGAAATAAATGATGGTGAAAAGAAAACACCATACTTCAAAAAGTTCTCCAATATATAGTTGATAAAAATTTAGTAAAGTGGTATAAAATTTTGAGAAACTAATAAATGAACATTATACCCAACTTATAGGAAAGAGTGTTTTTGAATCTGAATCTAAGACATCCAAGGAAGGAGGAGTTTTCTTAAGGGATTAAAAAAATATTGGTGATAATTATCAATTACCAAGGACCCATCAATAATCAATATGATTCTCAATGTTTATAAATGTGTGTAGAGGATGCAATTAAAAAATATTTCTCTTTATAAAATGGCAATTTGTTGGCCATATTGGTCATACAATGACCTCGTTCATGGAGGTGGAGATCTATTTGAGAGGTGAATATCCCATGAGTTAACAATAAAGTATAAGGATATATCCCAAAACATAAAAACAAAACATATTTTATGGATAAAATAATAAATACTTGAACTTTGGTTTAAAATCAATAAATTACCAGAAATGAAGAAGTTGAGATTAATCTAATGGAACCCAATGGATAACGGTAGTTAAAAACCCATATGAGATCCGCTTGAATTTTTTTCTCCTTTTAGAGGAATAGGAATATGATCTCATATCTTATGATGAGGAATAATTAGAGAGGCCATCTTATCACAACATAACTAAGCTCTTCTTGGAAAGTAAAGTAGAATAATGATAAGGATGTCTTTGTAGTTATTTATCTTACAGAAACTAAAAAAATAACACTTAGATTATTGATAGTTATTTTTCATCCTATATAAAAATTAATAAAAATAACTTGAAGAATGTGAAGGGTCATGATGATGGTATGTTTATATTAGATAATTAAAAGGCATTAAAAATCTAGGTAAGTGGAAAGATATGGTTGGATGAAGATGAACTAAGCAGTATATAATTGTTTTATATAGATGGAATTAAACATAACTGCATGATCATGATTCAAATTTGTGACTCTAATCTTGAGGTTGAATTCAATAGAAATGGTTTCATTATCAAATAAAAAAATGGAAACTCATTGATAAAGGGATAAAAACCAATGATAATACATACAAAATGGATTTCAATGGGGACACTTGTATCATTTTAATTATAAATAAAAATTCCTTTAGCACTGAATACTTAGATGAATCTATCATAAAAAAATAAAAAATCTATCAAAGTTAAAATTATGATTAAAGTTTCAAATAAGATACAAGATTGGGGAAATAACAATGATGCATATGTAATAGGGAAGTTAGTGAGAAAACATTAACATCTAATGAAAAATAAGTCCTTAAATATTCTTATTATGATTTATACTTATGTGTGTGTCCCTATGAAGGTTACTGAAGCTTATGGTGAGAAATAATTCATCTTGTTTATTAATGGTTAAACTAAAATGTGATATATCGTGATTATAATGGAAAATACAAAATATATTGAGTGTCTTAAGTGGTTTTAGAGAAAATCTAAGAAAAAAACTAGAAGAATAGTGAAGACTCTTTAACTTGACAATGACACTGAGTACACATATCATGAGTTGTAAAGGCATGGAATTAAGCATAAAGACTCGTCAATGATAACCCCATAACAAAAAATGTGGAATAAATTTGGAATAAAATAAACAAAAGCATGTAAAATAAATTTATAATTGAAAGGGTAAACTCAAATCATTATTAGAAGGAAGCAACATAAGTGTAAGCGTACAAACCAAAATATATCTTATTGAACACCAGTGAAAAGATGAATCCATATTAGAGGTGGAATTGAAGAAATTAAACATTGAATAACTTTAAAGTGTTCGGTAGAAATTTTTATATCATGAAAAATAAAGTGAAACAAATAAAATATGGATATGTGGTGGAAAAATGAATATTCTTGGGATATTGTTTCACGAAAAGGCCTAAAAGTGTCTCAAAATAGGCTGAATAAGAATGTGTACAGAAGTGAGGTAAAATTATTGAGGTAAAATCTAGGAATGGATCTGGAATTACATATCTAACTAAGGTATATGATGATAAGAAATAAATGGGTACAAATTATAGTAGTGTACATAGTCAAGCATGTAAAGAGGACTGTAAGATGGAATCAGTGGATAAAGAAATTGGGTAAGGAGTTCAACTATTGACTCAACTGAGAAAGCGATGAGCTGAGATTCATGGGTTAAATAAAATTGATTATAAATTCTCTCCAAAAAAGGCTAAAATAATGTAAAATATAGATCAAACTACTCTATTGTATCAAATTGTTAGTTCCTCATTTGAAAAAATAAATGAAAGATGAGTTATTGGTCATAGACATGAATCAGGAGCTAGAAAAAATAGAGAAATATTAAACATGTGATATTTTTAAGAGTCTAATGTATCAAAACATCATATAAATAAATGGGTATTACAATATAAATATGATGATAATAGAAAGGTAATTAAAAACTAATAAAGGTTAGTGTGAAGTGGCTATACAAAAGTAGAGGAATTTATGTGAAAGAAACTTTATCATTAATAGAAATAATCAAATTAATTAGACTATTTCTAGGTAGAATATGAAGGATAAATTTATATATTAATATATTGATTTTAATAGATAATTCCTAAAATAAATTCTCAAAGAATAAGTATATAATGAAAAAATAGTGGGTTTTCTAGTTAGTGATGATGAATCGATGGTTTTCATGTTGAAAAATACCTATATGACTTTCAACAACTACCACATGTATGGTATTCTTGGTTAGAAAATTTCATAAATATGTTTGAATTCAGAAGAGGTGGATTCAATCACCTACTTTATATGATCAAACAAAGAAGAGTGGTTTATCATGGTTTTCTATAGTGAAAATATCATATTCATAGGAAGAAAATAAAAATCCGTGGAGGAATTTTTTCATTCTATGAGATAAAAGTTTTAAATATCAATGATTAAAGAAATCAAAATATTTCTCACGATAAATGTTAGTTAAAAAGGGATACACATTTTCTTCCCATGAAAAATATGTAAAGGATGTGCTTAATAAGTTTGAGATATATGATAGAAATACAATTTCAACACTCATTATCATTGGAACCATGATTGGAAAATATGAAGAAGGAATAGTGGTTTGTTCCACACTTTATCATAGGATGATTGGAAGATTGATGTATATCACAATAATAAGACCAGATATTTTCATTTCAATATAAATTGTTATTTGCTTTTAATGCAAACCTATATAGGATAATATCTTAGTTGTAAAACAGATCATGAGGTATATTCAAGGAACACTTTATTATGATTTGGTATATTGTGTAGGTAATGATAAAGATTAATATAAATACTCATATATATATATTAGACTAGAGATATTGTGGATATAAAATCTATGAGTAGAGAGGATTCTTTATTTGAAGTAAATGCATAAGGTAGCTTATTAGTAGGAAATATAGAACATATCTCGCTACATCTAAAGAGGTGTAGATTTTAGAAACAAAATCATACACAAAACTATAATAAATGACAAAAAAACTAAAGGATCATGGACAATATGTGAAGCTACCCATGGTAGTCCTTTAGTATAACCAAATTGTGATTGAGATAACAAAAAATCATGAACAACACTCACAAATGAAACATATTGATATAAAATACCATTTCATTAAGGAGAAGTTATAGTATGGTATTATAAAGCTGAAACATGTGGGTAATAATCAGTAAGTGGGAGACATCTTCGCAATACTATTTGACACACTGGTGTTTGAGAAACATCGATCAAACCACGATGTTATGCCACATCAATCAACTTGAGGAGTTTTAGAAGTTCCCCTCTCCCTATTATACATAATTATTTATTTAGATATTATTTTTCATTATAAGAATTTATCTTATATTGGGTGTAGAAAACAAGGTTAAATAAAATATATAAGGATTTAATAGTGGAGAGGGGATTTTTTAGAGAAAAAATGGAAAACATAGTACATGTTGACATATTTTCTTATTTTCAACAACGATCAATAACTCATACGTGACTAGTAATTTAAAAAAAACTTACTTAGTTTTTTCCCATGCAGTTTCTGATTTCTTGTAAGATATCTAAACTTAAAAAGGAGAAACATTTTTTAATTTTATTTTCAAATGGGGAGAATGAGTGTCATATGAATGGGATCATGGATAGAATGAAAAAATTAATGGAATATATGAATTATTTATAAAAAAATCCTAAAGGGGGGAATGTTTTAACCATATTTTAAAATATATATTTTTTCAATTGGGAGTTTATTGGAAGACATTTGAAGTTTCTTGATATGTGTGTTGAGATTTTTGGAGTTTCATTGTGAGTACTTGAAAGGTTTTAAAATTATTAAGAACTGATCATGGAATGATCAAATGGGATACTCCATGAATGTATCTGTAGTTAAAAACGGTAAAATTACTCAAATATATAAGTTTCTTATCTCCATGCATAAGAATTTATCCTTTTCTGGTTTGAGGAGTAAATTTAGTTACAACATGGTATTTAGGTCCATACTATAAATTAAATCTTATGAAATATGGATATGTTTTTAAGAACCATATGATATGAATGGGTATATAAAATCATTAATAATGGTCCTAGATGATTCATGATGATTCTTAAATTCTAAATTTGAATTAATTACTTTCATATTTTGAGTATTCATCCAAAATATGAATATTATTAAGTAATGTATGGTGGTTTTAGAATTTTGTAGATTCTCATATCATATAGGAGATTCATGCCGCATCAGATATCATAAAATATGATTATAATTTTTTAAATTACCTAACATATAATCCATGAAAAATGTAATATTAGTAAAATTTTAGTGGTTATGGTTATTTTGAGACATCTATTCTGTGTAAAAGGCTTGCACCAAAATAGGTTTGGAGTTTGAGAAAATTGAGATAGTGATCGCATCGTGACTTCTTAGTGATTTGAATGTATTATTTGGCCAAATAGTGTGTATCTAGTTATTAGACTTGAATATTTACAAGTTGAAGTTAATAATTCCATGGTTTAGTATTTTTTAATAAGGTACACACCATGATTGATGATTTCATGCTATGAATAAGCTAAAACTATTAAATTCTATGAGTTCAAATATATTATGGATACTATGGGAGTATAATTGAAATTTTTAACTTTATTTTTTGTTTAGAGGGTTGATTATAGATCCGATCAAGAAAAAACATGTTCCTAACTCATGGATAAATATTTAAGGAAGTTGAAATTTGATTTAAATGAGGATTGATAGGAGAAAAATAGATAAGTATATTGATGTATCTGGAAAATAATAGAAGATGGGAGATTATTGAGAGAAATAACATTTAATATTAGTATTCAAAGATGGAATTTAAGTACAATGAAAACACCATTTCTGGTAAATGTGTTTATATTTGTGAAGAATCTTTATAAATAATCATTATTTCACATTTGCACTTGAATTAATTATCATATAGTTGTTATTAGAGAGATAATATGAATGAATTCCCCTATGAATGATAATGCATATTTCCTAAACTATTATAAAACATATAGTGAATAGTGTTAACCCGTAATATGTTGGCACACCATCGACATGTGCTCCATCGATCATACCTTTTTGGTGAACCAAGTAAAACCTTTATGTCCACACATTTATTTTAAATATCTTGATATTACATGTGATTAAAATATTGAACACTTTGAATATTACTATTAGAAAAATAAAAATATCCAAGGAAAGATTGTAATAATTTAACACCCTAATTCTCTCCTTTATTAGGGTGTATTGGGCATGTTTTTTAACAAAAAACAACTCATATTATATAATAACCTCATATTTTCAGTAATATTCATTAAGAAAAAGTAAATTGTGATAAAATAATATTCATTGATGATAAATTAATGTCTATAGATGTTGAACCTTCTATTCATTGAGGGCCCATTGAGATTTTAGATTTTGATAAGTGGATAAAGACCATCAAAACTAAGATAGGATCCACATGCACTAACCAAATTTGGAACTTATTGGACACACCTAAAGTGGTGATACCTATAGGGTGAAAGTGAGAATTTATATTAAAAAGCATAGATGGTATAGTGTTTACCAACAAATAATTCTTGGTGGTAGAGGGCTAAACAAAATTCAGTTTTTGACTATCATGATAACCTTTCACTAATTATGGTGATAAACTATATTCATATATTTATTTTCATAATATCTCAATATGATTATGAGATATATCAAATATATGTCCAAACACTTTTCTATAAATGAAATTTAATCAAGGATGTTCATATGATACAACATAATGTTTTGGAAGTTCCAAAAGATATTTTTAAGGTTTTAATGGTTCAAAATTCAATTTATGGATATAAGTAATATTACCATATTTAGAATATTTTATTTTATAATTAAATCAAAGAGTTTAGTTTCATTAATAATTTGGATAATTATTTTGTATACAAGCTAGTTATTTGGTGTGTTTTGGTATTTTTGGTGTTTTATGTGGATGACATGATAATTATTTTAAATGACATCCAAAATTTATATTCTATAAATGCGAGGTTACAAATTTTATTTTAGATGGATGAAATGGGTGAAGAAGACTATATATATATATAGATTGACGGTGTTTCTTGGATTGAGTCAAAACACATATATTGGTAAATTGTTAAATAGGTTTAGTCTGGATAATCCCAAGAAGCGTTCTTTAATAGTGTTAAATAGAAAATGTCTTATAAATACTCAATGTCATATAAATAGTTAGAAAAAAGAAACATGAATAAGATTCTTTATACATACTCTTTTTGATTTATCATATAAACTATGTTTTATGATCAAACTTATATCTATTATGATGTAATCATAAAAATTTGATACCAATCCAATTTTGATGAGAGTTAGTGGAATACTGTAAATAATATACATAAGTAATTAAAATTAGTTATTGATATGTTCTTGGTCTTTAGTGGTGTGGGTGATCTCATTATAAGGGTTTACATTGAATCTATTTTCCAAACCAACAAAGATGATATAAGATATCAATTTGAGTTTTTATTTTTCTTCAATAGTGGAGCCAACAAGTATAATTTTTCTAATGAAAGCAGTATAATAGAATCAAAAACAAAGGTAGACTACATCAATAAATAATATTATACTAAGGATGTTGTTTGGGTTAATAATTTCATTACTAAAATCATGGTGGTTCCAATAATTTTGGGATTAATTATTCTTTACAATGTAAAAAATGGTGTTTTTCTCTAGACAAGGAACTTTGGTCTCAATAAATGACTGAAAAAAACCTTCATAAATACCGTCTCATTTGTGAAATCATTGAGAGGGGTTATGTAAGAAACTTTTGGGTGGATATAGAAGATAATGTAGTTGATCCATTGAAAAATCCATTGCCAAAGTAAAATCATGAGGTCCATGTAATTTCATTAGGTATTTGATATATGATAGGTATGATATAATGGTTTTTTATAATGTAAATGTACCATGGTTTTATAAAAAATGAAATATCTAAATTTCATTCATTCATGCATTATATGTATATTATATGAATAGAAAAATAATATTATCCCTAAAAGTATGACTTTGTGTTATCCCTAATTGATGATCATCATAGAGTATTATGGCTTATGATGATATGTTATGATTAATATGGGAAGAATATTATATATGATATAGATTTTAATCATGAAATAATAAGTGGAGACTTATTATATATACCAGAACAAGAAATTATATTACGTGGAATTTCATATAGTCATAGATATACATAGGGGTGTATGATTTATATAGATCCCTACCACCTAATGTTTACATGATACTTAGAATGTGAACCTTCATACTTTTACCCTACAATGAACTTACCTAGTTCAATATACCATGTCACCTAATATTCTATGCCATAATGCCAAAAATTCATTCCCAATCACCACGGGTTGGAGATAATAGTTTAGGGTATCCGATAAATATATTGGGAAAAATTTAACCATCTAAAACTAATAAAAATGAAAAATATCTTAACCTAGAATCCAATATTTATAATCCACACATCGGATATGCATTCTCAATGGATAAATAATTTCCAAATAATGACCATCCAAATAAGGCATAAGTAATGAATATAAATGTAAAAATCTAAACATGGATTTATAAAAATTTTTTAAATGTGATATACAGATCATGTCAATATACAAAATAAAATTAAAGAGATAATGATCTATGTGGTAGATAAATAATACACCCCAAAGATGATCCAATAAACCCAAATTCCAGTATGAATTATCTTCCAAGACCTGAGGTCACCACATATGCATCACCATCACCAATCATGAAGTTAGAAACTATTTAATGTCATTGAAGGAATCAAAACCCTTTCCTTTACCCGTATTATATAATATTAAGTCTATATACACACATGAGTGTGTATATATGGTATGAGTTAATAGCCAATAGGATGCCACCAATAATCTATATAACTCCTTTTATAAACCAACCTAAATATCTAGTTTAAATAATATAATAAATTTACTTATATTTTAGGAGAATAATAAAAAGAAAACTCATATTTTTTTATAAAATTAACCATTTTGTAAATAAATATAAAAATAAATTATATAATAAAAAACAAGGGAATTATATAAATAACCATAACCAGGTAAGTTAAAAAAATATTCAAACCATATCATAAAATCAAGATCAATATGGGATATTAAATTAGAGTCAAATGGGATAAAATATAAATTAATAAACATGTATCCACTTACCAGCCTATAATGATGTCCTAATAGTCATAGACCCCAACATAGCCTCACTGGACTCAATGGGTGAAAACCGATATCCAATAAATAAACTATACTTGTTGTCAAAATCTAATGTAGTAATCTAAAATAATGTAGAAATAATATTGATTAAACTTCTACCTACTCAAGTATCCCATGAAGATCAAATAAAAACTCAATCACATAACATAATTATCACCATGCCAACTTCAAAAAATCCATCAATAACATGAAATAATGATTATAATATAAATAAAAACAATCCATAGTAATTTTTATAATTATAACATTCATTTACAACTTAAAAAAACTCAAAACAATGAAAATATATTTATAAAAATTAAAATACTTTCAAAAAACAATTTATAAAACCATTTAAACACAAACAAATACTTGAAAAGAAATGATCATCTTGTAATAATGAAAACTATTTTTAAAATTAAGACACTTGAAATCTATTAAACTCCCTTCATATCCATATTAATAACCATCAACACATTTAAAAAAAATCCAACACTAAAATGAATTATTTATTTAGGTATTAATATGATAAATAAATACTTATAAAATATCAAGAACTAAGATTATGTAAAACAAAAGGAGGTTACATAGAAATACATACCTCTTTCCAGTGAGAAAAAGTCACATTATTTTAATATTAGTGGATAAGTTTAAAACAAAACCTTATAAACCTTATAAACAACAATTTCCATATTTAGATCAAACCCATCTTAGATTCAACAACCATCATTAGTTAAGGTAAAGAACAAATAATATTGTGGAAGTATAAGATAAAAGGGTAATAGAAGAAGAAGAAATAATGAGAGGGAAATAGATTCTCTTCATGATTTTCTTGAGATTGAGAGGAGAAAATATAATAGACTAAGGGGAAATATACATTGACTAAGACTTCCAATGGAAATTATTGAACGAATTGGGGAAATAAAAGGAGATAACCTAATAAAAATAAGATAAAAATATATAAAATAAAAATTATTTGGATGCATATTTGGGAAACTTTTTCTGCAACCGTGAAAAAACATTTAGAATCAAATAGAACTTTAATATAATGAAGATATATAGTTACTAATAACTATGAACAATAATTAATACTTTAATATATTCTTAAGTTTCACATTTTCAATCATAAAACTCCCAAAATTGAATAAATAAACAAAATAAACACATACTGGTGACATCTTGAGTGTGATAATTCCCTCCACCATGCCACATTTTTCCCTTATAAAGTCATTGGATCTCCCTACTAGATATAGGATGAGGTAACTAATCCATCATAATTTATTATAGCTCCCAAGTATCATTTCTATATTTAAAATTCATTTATATCAAATACTAATTATCAACTATATGAATATGTTGCTCCACTATCATGGCATCATGATCCAAATCAAAATCTTCACATTGAATCACATGGGAAGGACTAGGATAATATTTATTAAGCTGGGATATATAGAATACATTTTCAATTAATGAAAAATTATGGGGTTAATATAGTTTTAAAATCACTTTCTCAAGGAAATAAAGAACCTCAATGTTTTCTATATACCTCATCATGAGGTTACCCTATTTCCCCTATGTTAGATGCCCTAGTTAAGGAGTGAATTTAATAAATACCTAATCACCAACTAAAAAACTAATGGATAATGATGATTTTATATATATTAATTTTGATAATGTTGATCCACTACTAACCTCTTACAAAACTATTTAACTTAGCTCATTTTCATTCTAAAAATTCCCAACCACAATAAGGAAAATTATCATACTTCATCCCAATGGATAGGGGACCATCACAATAAAAAATTAAAATACTCAAATAGTTTTATATTGATCAATGATTTATAACTATTATTGTATGAAAAATCAATCAATGATAAGGGAATTTCCTATGAACCTATAAATTCAAGAACCTAGGAATGAGGAATATCTTCAATAATCATAATTACTTGTTCCATCTAAATATTTATTTGTGGATAAAATAGCATTCTCAACTTCAAATGAGTAAAGATTAAATCCCAAATACCATTACAAAAATTATATGTAAATCATGGATATTGATTATAGACAATTTTAGATCACACTCTATCAATCTTCATGATCTATTTAAGATAAAGGATTCTGAGTTCACCCCCCTTTGGGATATCTTTGATGGTTAGAAAATGGGATGATTTAGTCAAGAGATCAATAATCACAAAAATGGTGTTTTTTACACAAGGAGACTTGGTTAACCCAATAAACAAGTCAATATATATTTTATCCCATTTCTTGACTAGAATGGTAAGAATTTTTAATAACCTAACCAGGACTTTACTCTATATAAATTAAGAAAATAATCTATAAACTCAAGGATACCTTATAATATCGCTGACCACCAATATCAATGTTTGAAATCATAAAACAATTTATTGGTATTCTGGTGAGATACACAACTATAATAATGACCCCCTTTAATAACTTCATACCTCAAAGGAAAAAAAGAACCAACAAACTTTTTAAAATTAATTAGACTCTATCCTAAAACCCATAGAAAAAATCCAAGGGTTTTTTACCATTTATAAAACCATTTATGTGTTGAAAATTTTAACTATTACCTATAACTATTGAATCTAGTAATCTAATTAGGTAATATAATTCACAATATCTAAAAATATTTTATCATAATTTTATTAACATTTAAGTGTAATTCAATAAAAGTCACATAAATTGACATTTCTCCTCAATTTCCTTCTCTTCCAGAGATGTAAGCTTCCTACTAAGGGCATTGAAAACGACATCCTCTTTACCTAAAGTATATTCTAGATCAAAATATATAAATATAATCCACTTAAAATATTTTATTGAGGTTGAAGTGTTTTTGTGAAAAAATATATTTTAGGCTTTCATGATATGTATCCATTTTGAATGTTCTCCCAAAATGATTGTGGTAAAAAGTTTTCAATGAATACATTAATTCCACCAAATCTTGGCCATTAATGGTGTAATTGTTTTTCTAATGGAATAATTGATGAGATATATATGCCACTATATGTTTATTTTGATTCAAAAGAACACTATTCGTATACTTAAGGAATAATTGGACACCATATAACCCTTAATTGGGTAGAAAAGAATAATTACATAAGCATATTTCATTATTTATTTCATTTTATCAAAGATCTTATGGAACTTTTCACTCTATTAAAATTTTCCCCCTATTTGGGTCATGAACATTAATAGAAATGATATCTTTGATATGTCTTAAAAAACCAAATTAAATATCTATCCAGTATTAATTTTTTTTATTTTGAAAATATAGTAATAAATGTTTCGAGGTACTTATGGATGATATGATTCATGAGATCCATGAAAACTGCTTGAGAATTTGTAATCTCGAAAGGTATAATGATATACTCATAAATTCTTATGCCTACTTCTAAGTGTAGTATTTTTCTTATTTAAACCCTAACTTGTGGTAGCCGAACCTGTGATCAATTTTTGAAAACTATCATGATCCCCTAAGATTATAAAATAGATCTCCAATCTATGGTAAAGGATATTTATTTTTTATCAATGCCTAGTCATGAACTTAATAATAAATTATAATTCAAAGATTCCTATTATAATTATTTTTAAAGAGAAAAAGATCCACTCATTGGTACACACCATGATGTATGAAACCTTTTTCCTCTAGATCTTCAAGTTAATCCTTTAATTATTACATCTTGGTAAGATTTATTCTATGTGATGGTAATTAGATGGGGATTGTTATTAGAAAAAAATATATAGATAATTCAACTTTCTCTACAGTATAAGACTAAATAAATCATTAGGAAAGACCTTGGGATAACAATCCATGATTATAAGAGGTTAATAACATAATATCACTTAAAAATATCTAGTAATAATATTTAAATTTAATGAGATGAATTCCTAATGTTAGGGATAATAGGATTTTCTCTAACTGATCTTAAATCCCAATCACCTTAAAAATCTTGATTAATTATATAAAGAGAAAGAAACAAGACCTTAAAATGTTAAAAATCAATTATGTACTGAGAAATGATCATCAAATACATGCCTAGAATAATATTGAAGGCATCCAATCCAGGAAAAAATAAGTCCCATATGATATTGATATTGACAGTAATTATATGACATGAATGGAATTAAAAACTTTTATCCTTATTATTTCCCAAAGGTGTAGTAATACCCACCTCTCATGGAATTACTTCATATTATAAACACAAATAATAAGTCACTTTAAAAGATATAAATGAATACGAGACACTTATGTCAAATAAATTCAAAACCATAGAAGAAACAATAATCCTGGTACCTCTAATAGTTATTGGACCAACTTTTGATTTTGTAGGCATATGATTTACCGTATATAGATTCCTATATTCATTTCAACTCTAAGTTAATAAGATGGGAGGATATTTGTACATCATTTTACATCATTCCCCTCTCATTTTGGAGTGAGTAACTTCTCTCTTAAAAGCATATAAATATATCTGGGAACCCCTAGTGAAGGAAGATCCAATTTTTATTCCATGAGAAGGAATATTCCTATATAAGTTCTATAAAAGTCCCAAATCCCACATAAATGGAATGTTGTTATACATTATTGATAATCTATTTTAAAATAACTAGGATTCTAAAATTAGAAACATATCAGTGGTCTATATCTTAATGGAATTATGGAAGTAGGGTTCATTGGGTAATGAACACTCTCTCTAAATCCCCTTAGAAACTTCATACATTTTATTTTAAGACTATATGAATAATTATAGCTTCCATCATTTGTAGTTGAGGCAATCCCCATACTATTCATTCTATTTATATTGGTTTTTACCATCACCACTTTGTTGACCACTTCAGAATATGGGGGATGGTAAAATAGAATAATATTGGATTGAACCTCTATACATAAGCCTATTTCAAGATAAAGTGATTTGATGGTATATTTCATGATGATCTTGAGAGATAATTTTGAGAAATCACCAAAAATTAGTAGCATACACCATCATATAATGAATCCCTTTGTCTAAGGATAAAAAATTCCTACACTTAGCCATATTCAATGTTTCACAGAATAATTATTTTCTAAACATATCCTTGAAACATTTCCAACTGATTTACTCTTGAAATTTTTCATGTACCACTAATTACCACAATTTATGGATTTCTACCTTCTATATATAATGGAAAAATTCACTTTAGAAGTGTTAGAAGCCTAAATAAAATCATATATTTTATCAACTATCTTCATCCATTCCTCAGAGTCACGTGTCCCTCAGTCACTATGGAAGGAAGGAAAATTTTACCTAGTGAATTCCTATTCATGATCCACTATTTGACTTTGGTATTTTTCACCTTACCTACTATGATTTTAAATGATATGAATGAATGAAGGAACTAACTTTGGATCAATAGTGGGGATTCCTTATATAAACTTATCTACAACCCCCCCAGCCCTATGATTCACTGGTTTATTTATTGGAGGCATTTTCTGTAAATGTAATGGCCCTATTTTTTTTCATATATGAGTTTAAAATATATTAATAAATATTTTTAGAGTCAGGTTCTGAGACGATGCGAGATTACAAGCCCTCATGATCCTGGAATTGATATTATAAAAATAAGAAATATATTAATATCACATGCAAATAATTTTTTATAAATAATGGATTATCTCTTAAGTATAGCCTCATAACGGAAATATGATACTATAATGGATTTTTTAACATGAGGTTTCCCCTATGAATGACCTAATGTTGGTCAAATTTGGATGTTTATATTAAGCATCGGTTGGCGGGTATTCTAAGTGGATTAATTAATTAAATTATTTAATTAATTCATTTAATACTCGTAACCTAATTTCCTATATATAATTTATACTATATAAATTTTCTAGGGTAACTCTCATAACCATAGGATCATTGAGAGGATAATTTAGAGAATTATTTACTATTGGATTGACATCAGAAAATTAATGACAATAGAATCATTGTAGATCGAGAGGCGACGAACACAATGGGTCCTTTCCATCGCTGGAGAATGAATTATTCAAAAAAAATCTATCCATAACCATGGTATGAATCATAAAATGTGGTTTATTCCCTTTATTAAATGACTAATAAAGGGTTTATCTACATTTTACCTGCATTAAATTGGTCTTCGCACGATCCCCACAATTTATTTATTATATTGATCCAATATAATTCTTCCTTTATTTCAAATGTTATCACCCTTGGTAATCCCTGGTCTATGACTATTGGACAATAATTATTCTACAATGATTTATTGAATTTATTATTGTGAATTTCACCTCTTCATTCATCATGTTATTCACTGTTGGCCTATGGGGTTGTGGTTTGACATTTTCAGGATAGGTTTGAGAAATATCAAATCCCAAGACATATTATGGTAGCACGAATGACACATGGATTTATTGTTTATAGAATGATCAAGTAATGATGTAGGATTAGTGTGATAATTCATGGATATGGGATCTATATGGGTGATGATATTGAGAAGTAGGTGACTGGAGATGTGACGCATGGCATTGAATGCCGCAAGAGAATCATTTGAGTATAATTTCTAGCCATTAGAGGATTGAAATTGATGGTCATAGGTAGTTTCCTCCTATTTTTAGTTGTCACCCAAAGGGGATCATGGTAGTGATGTTGGATATATAAGAAACATGAATTGAAATCATGAATTTTGAAAATTACTGACTACACACAGTGTAACTCAGAAGAACACATGGCATGTATCCCCCTGAGCTACGATACTAGGGTTTTGGTAAGAGTTAAGGATCATATGAAATGTGGTTGGGCCCACACATCATGTGACCCTCCCTGGGTGGCTAAGACATTCCCCAGTTGCACATGTCTAGACCCCATGATAGAAGACACATTGTGTACTCTAGGAGTACATAGGCACGGGCTAGTACTAGGTCCTAGTAAAGTACATGGTCAGGTAAAATGGAATGGCCTGACGAACACAGGCATGACTACGAGTACATGGGAAGGTCCTAGGTGACCAAGACACTCAGTGTGGGACCCTTACACATTGTTTATGGTGACATGGAATCCAAGACATGTCTATACGAGAACACGTCCAAGAAATGGAGGGGGAACATGCACCATGTGGGACCCATACATGTTGTTTACTCATATTAGAAACTTAAACCTTGCATATATCCTTCTTCTGGACTCGGATTTTGGCCCACAAGTAGCCTATGATGTGTAGTTTTTTATATAGAGCATGTTGTTGGACTTTATATTGTATTTTAAGGTGTGATGTGGAATTTACTAATCATTATGCTTATTTAGATGATGTTTAATGATGGAATTGATCATGAAAGATCATCAGTGAGAGAGTCCAGTGTTTGAAACCCCCTAATGTACTAGGGTATGAGTCCCCTATACTCCTTACACTACTTTGACTGGTACCCCCTGACATACTAGGATGTGTTTCCTCTATACATTGAGTATAACCACCATGATTCACTGGGGTGTGTGTCCTCTATACTTTGGTGTAACCCCAAAATGTACTACGGTTTGGGACCTCCATACTTTTAGAAAACCCCCTAATGCACTAGGGAGTGGGTCCTCTATCAACATCCATCCCTTGAGAGGAACCCCCTGATTCACCAGGGAATCAGTACTTTGTTGAAATCTATCCTCTGAGTTGAACCCTCATTATGCACTAGTGTGAAGTTTGTCTACCCAGAAAGTGGCACCCCCTACCCTAGAGCACTTGGGAATGGTTCTTTTATCGATAACTATTGAGTGGCACCCCTACCATACAAGGGTGTGAGTCCTCAATGCATTGAGTGGAATCCACCCAACACACTATGGTGTGGGTACCATATCCATATAATGAGTTATATACCCATACTTTACTAGGGTGTAGGACCTTATTATTTTAGATATTTATCCCCCTTGGATCAAGGATTAGTGTAAAGGTGCGGGTCCTCCTCATGACTTCTTTAGACTGACACATGAGATGTTAGGCGTCAATGATAGACCTATGGATCTATAGACGAACTCATCTTCCTATGCTGGTATATGAGATATAGATCCAATATCTCTATTTCTCTCTTTCTCTCTTACTTTAGGAATGTGTGTGTGTGTGTGTGTTTGGGTTTTTTTACCCTCCTTCTTTGGGTTGAGCTGACTACTTATACCATGTCTTTTATGGATCACCCTTTGGTTTTCTGGGTGTCTTAATTGGAATTTATATACTCACCCCAACATGGGATTTTCCTACATGTGTAATGCCTTATGAAAATTATGGATAGATCAATGGTTATTTTTGTGGAACAAATGGATTCTCAGGTTTATAGACCATATACAGTGATCAAGCTTGGAGATCAGGAGTTGGTCACTCTCATTTACTTTATTCCATTTGTTTTTAGGTTAGGAATTCATTTCTATTTTGGTGTGTATTTTTTCCCTTTACACTTTGGTTTTATTCTTTAGTTCTCTGATGTATTCCTTACATGTTATTTCATGCATGGTTTTACTCAAAATGTTATTTCCCTCTTTATTATTTCTTTACACCATTTCATGAATATAGTTGGGTGCATGTGTATAGGTACACTAGGAAAAGGAATTCCATTTATGTTATTCCTTATCAGTGCATATAGGAATCCCCTGTCCTATTGAAGGTGGGATTGGGGTTGTGATGGCTCTAACCTCCATTATATGAGTGAAGCCTAGAAGGTCAGTTTGTTATAGAGTGGTATCAAATTTGGTTCATCCTTGGGTCGGGGTTGGAGTTAGAATCACAGTGAGGATTTGGTTGGGACATAGGGAAATAGTGTCAAAGTTTATTGAGTGTAGATTTCAGGCCATGTATCCCAATGTTAGTGCAGCGGCTGATGTATCCATTCAACAGAACTCTGACTACTTCCTTGTCAACTTGAAATAACTGAGACATTGGTTTTAGGAGATAATGGTACACGAATCATATATAATTGAGTCCTTTGACTGTACTTATTGAGTTAACTCCCCATATTTAAATTATCGCCTTACTGTGGGTTTTAGTAATCACATTCAGGATTCATCTATGAATACATCGAACTAGGTTACAGATTCAGTATCATGAAGATGATTTGATGAGGGATGAGGCCTCAGTTCATGGTCATCTCATTAGGAGATTCTACTATGAGGGAAGAGAGAAGAACATACACATTTTTTTAGTAGTAGTTAGTTGAAGAAGGGAATGTTGGGGATGTGTGTAGACTTAGTTCTCTCCATGAGTTATATCACCAAAGGCCATTGATGTTTCATGATGATCCACATCCCCAGGCAGTAGAGGATTGGCTTGATTCAGTGATCTAAGTATTCAGGATCATGCAAACCCTAGCTGATCATTTGGTTTCACTAGAAGCCATTTGTTTCCATGGAGTAGCTGGATGCTGGTAGGTTCTAGTCATGTAGAATCATGATGAGACGATTCTCTCATGGGTCTACTTCTAGCAGCTATTTCGTGAGGATTATTAGCCCCCATGGTTGTGATCATTTTGGATTCTGGAGGTTTTGGAGCTCCATCATGGTATTATAACATTTTTTTAGTATGTTTTGAGGATAACTAACCTTATATGGTACCCCATAGATATGATTAAGGATTTTTACTTCTAGGTGTGGATGTTTGGTCAGGGTATTCATAGAGAAATCTATGCCAGTTTGGTTTCCCTTCAAATTCCCACCTATGTTGGAGTGCTAAAATGGGTGCTGGTGATAGAGAGATTCCTATATATGGGACTCTAGGAAGCTAGAGCTAACAGTGGGTGTCATGGGGTTGATTCATCTACAACAATTAGTATCCACCATTCATTAAGATCTCAACAGATGATACCTTATCATGTTTGGTTACAGTCATGTGGATATGCATCGCAGGGTTAATACAAAAGATCATGTCATCTCGAAGAGGTGAGATGATATGTGTGTGGAAGTAATGGTCACATGACACATTATTTCCAAAACAGATAGTCCACGGAGGGTAGGTAGGCAGCAGATCAACTTCCATGGTAGAGGCAACACCAAGATTAGGATTCTCCCAAGCATGGCCAGGGTGACCCCTAGGGGGATGGTACTGGAAGAGGATCATGTGGAGATCTATGTGGATAATCAATTAGTTAAGGTAGATGCTATGAACTACTTTAACCACCACCACCAAAAGGCCCATTATAGGCTCAAGGAGTTGGAATATGGGGCTATATCAAGCTGTAGGCCATGGAGGCTTATGTCTCATTCACTCACGAGATGATATGAGGTAGGATCCACATTTATTATAAACTTTCTCTATCACTTTTAGAGATATGTGCATGTCACTCCTTTATTTATTTATCCTTTTTATGAGAGATATTTCTCCATCTTGAGACCATAGCACAAAAACGTTTTCTAGAGGTTCTAATTGGGTTCAATTCTTTAATATCTCTTATATGATAGTAGTGTGAGCAATCATTTAGTAGAGATAGTTTCACATGGGACCTATTGGCCATCATGATGGAACCTTATGATGTAATCTTGGGTATTTGATGGTTTTACATGGTTAAAGATCATATCGAATGTCATCACATGTGAGTCAAATGACTTCGGATATATGGAAAAATATTATCCTATGTGGGCAAGAGATTTCTCATGGATGATTGAGAGGGCCTTGAATGCATGAGGTTGTATCCCATCACCCATCAGTTAAAAATTTTATCTCTTGGCACAATAGGATCTTCAAGAATCTGTATTCCTTATGTATTGGAGGAATTTATGGATATCTTCCCTGATAATGTTTTCGGATAAAATGAGGTAGGATATGAGTTTCAACATTTAATTGAACCTTGGGACCATATTGATAATTTATGTGGTATATCAGATGGCCCCTGCTGAGTTATGGGAGTTGAGGATACAGTTGTAGGACCATCGAGAGAAGGGTTTTATCATACCCATTGTGTCCCCTAAGAATATCTAATTTTTTGTGAAAAGGAAAATGGAATCATGCATGTTTTTGTGGATTATTGTCCCCTAAACCAGGAAATGATAAATAAAAAGTACCACTTTTTGAGGATTGATAGCCTCTTTGGTCATTTTTGAGGTGTGAGTTGGTTCTTGAAGAGCAATCTCATATTCGTCTACCACCAGTTGAGGATTCGTGAAGATGAAATTCCAAATATGGTATTGTTATGTCACTATGGAAAATATGAGTTCTTGGTGATTCATTTTTAAGTGATGAATTATCCCATTGTTTCGAAGTCCTTTATGAACTAGATCTCCCAGCCATGTATAAACCTATTTTGGGTTGTCTTCATTTATGGAATACTTATGTACTATGTGTTAGAGGAGGATCATGGAGGGAACAAGAGGATGGTCATAGAATTACTCTAGGAGAAAAATCTTTATAGTAATCTCTCTAAGTGCCAGTTTGAGATCTGTGAGGCTCACTTTCTAGGGAATTTCATTTTTGAGAATGGATTATATATGGATCTAGTGAATATTGATTCAGTGCTTGTTTGGGATCCACCAAAGAGCATATTACAGGATAATGAATTTCTTAGATTGTAAGGGTACTATATTTGGTTTGTGGTGTAATTGTCTTGGATTAAACCCATTTTAACACTTTTACATGGAAAGGATAGCCATTTTTTGTATTGATCAGTATCATAGAGCCTTTGAGTAGGTGATTCTGAAGTTAACTAGTGCTTCTATGTTGAGAATATTGAAGGGTGTGGAGAACATAGTTTATTATGATTCATATAAAGCTAGGATAAAATAAGTGTTGATACATAGGTAGGATTTGATAACATATTGGTTCATGAAGTTGATACCCCATGATAATTCCTAAATGATTCATGACAAGTAGACATTAGTGGTATTCTTCACTCTAAGATGTGGAGCCACTATCTTTTGGTAGAGAACATTGTTGTTTACTCATAACATCAAAGTATGAGGTATATATTCACATAGAGATATCTAAACCTGAGATAGATTCACTGGTTTTAGTTCCTGTAGGAATACGAATTTGAGATAGTCTATACTTATAGGAACGTCAAAGTGGTTTCAGATTACCATAGCAGGAAGTTCTATTCTTGTTTGGTGAAGGAGGCATTTGAGTAGTTTCCATCCTTGTAGCTGACCCTGTTATATGAGAGGGTGTGTCTTATCATTATTATATGGTGTTTACTCCTCTAATTCTCTATATTGTGAGGGAGGATCGGTTGGGATACATCAACTGTGAGATTCTTCATGATCAGATGTCTTCTTGAGATTCACTAGATGTATTTTTTGAAGGAAGGGAATATGTCATCCTTTTCTAGGGAAATATGGTAGTTTTGGTCTTGATGTGAGAGGATTTGAAGAGGTATTTTCACACTTTTTCTTTGGATGTACATCCCATTGTGTGGAATATTCATATGGACCTTCATTGGTAGTTTTGGAGGGATTTCATAAGGTGGAGTATCGCTGTGTTTATCTCTTGGTGTCTCACATGTCAATAGGTGAAGGCTAAGCACTAGGTTCATGTAGGTTTCACACATCTTCTTGATATCCAGTAGTGAAAATGGGATGATATATACATGGAATTTTTTATGAAACTTCTGCGAATAGTGAGAGGCCACAATGTTATCGGGGTGATTGCTGATTGACTCATGAAGTGGGAACACTTCCTTTCCATTAAGAAGAAGATTACAGTAGGGATTGTGGGATATTTTTATGTTTGAGATATATTATAAATCTATGTGGTACTCGCAATGATTTTTTCTGACCATGATGCATGGTTTACATCATTTTTGTAGAGAGGATTACGAAAGAAATTTGGAACCTTGTTGTAGATGAGTAAGGCATCTCACCTTAAAAACAAATAGAAAGAACAAGTAAAATATCTAGGTGATAGAGGATATGATGGGATATTGTCTTTTGGACTTTATATAACGTTTTTATGACTACTTTTCCTTGGTATAGTTCTCTTATAATAATAGTAATCATGCTAATATTGGCATGTAACCTCTTCAGGACTTGTATGGGAGACCCTAAAGGTCACCCTTTTGCTGGAACAAGATTAGTGAGGTATCCCTAGTTGGGCCAAAGATGGTGTAGTTAATAACAGAGAAATTTTATGTGCTCAAATACTAGAAAAGGAAAGCCTAGAGTTAATATAAATATTATAAAAATTGATGTTTTGGGCCCTTTAAGTTCAAGTAGGGAGACAATGTTTTCATGAGAACCACCCCCACAAAAAGGATTGTAGAGTTTTAGTCAGGGAGGAAAGATATCCCAGAGGATCATTGGGACAGTCAATATCCTATGGAGAGTTGGCGAGGTTTCTTACTACATAGCCATACCCCCAAATTTGGAGTGGGTGAAGGTTGACTTCCATGTGTGGTAGATGAGAAGATAAATGCATGATCATACGCACATCATCGACTAGGGAGGGCTGGAAATTGAAGATGGTCCCACATTCATGAAGTAACTAATGGAAATTGAGGATATACTAGAGAGGATCATATAATAAAATACCACTCCCTTGGTTTGTGGGTTGTGGCAGTACAAGAGCATTTAGGAGATCTCTTAGGAGAAGGAGAGACAGTTGTAGGCTCAGTATCCCCACATTTTTGTTTAACGTGTGCTTTTCAAGGAAGAAAATCATTGAAGGGGTAATAATTTAGTGACTCTATTTTTTAATTTTAATACTTTTAAATATATTAATAAATATTTTTAGAGCCGGTTACTAAGATGGTGTGAGATTCGGAGACCCAGTGAACCTAAAATTTATATTATAAAAAATTAATATATTAATGTCACATGCATTTAGTTTTTTAGAAATAATGGGTTATCTACTATGAAGAGCCTCATATCATAAATATGACACCATTTTTGAATCTAGAACATGAAGTTTACCCTAGGAATGTCATAAATCTGGTTGATGCTAGACGTTCAGATTAGGTATCTATTGGAATGCACGTTAAGTGGATTAATGAATTGCATTTTTTAATTAATTAATTTAATACCCTTAACCTAACTTTGCCTATATGATTTCTAATATTTAAATTCTCCATGGTTATATTCATAACACTGGGATCCATTATAGGATAATTAAGAGTGTTCTTCATTAGTGTATTGACATCGAATGATGAATAATGATTGGATCAAGGTGGATTGAGAGGTAGCAAATGCAGTGGGTCTTCTTCATTACTGGAGAATTCATTTTTTACTATGTACCAATCAATAATCGATAAAAGGATCATAAATTTTGATTTATACCCTTTATTAAAAGATCAGTCTTGTATTTTATATACTTTTTTTATATTAAATTGTTCATTACATGATCCCTAAAATTTATTGATTATATTGATCCAGTATAATTATTCCCTTATTGCATAAGTTATTACCCCCAGTAACCTCCAATATATGATTTTTTCTAAGAATTATTGGATAATTATTGATTGACTTTGTTTTTTGTGATTTTACCCTCTTCTCTCATCACATTCATCCTTATTTCCCTATGGGTTCGCAGTTTGAAATTTTAGGGGAGGGTTTGAGAATGATCGAAATGCCAAATTCATTGTGGTAGAATGAAAAACATGTGTATAGATATTTTTAAGATAGTTCAAGGAATAATGTGGGATGTAGGTGATACTCTATGGATTCAGGATCCATATGAGAAATAGAATTTAGTTACAGGAGATCATAGATGTGATGTGGGGTGTTTTAGTCTTCAAGGGAAATTTGTATTCCAATTTTGATCAATCAGAGGTCAGGAATTGATAGTTGAAGGTGGTTTCATTTTATTTCAGGTGGTCAGTCTACATGGATCACGAAAGTGAGTATAGATCTAGAATACATGTGATGTGAAGTCTGGAATCTAGAAAATGCATAACTACATGCCATATAACTCAGAATAACACACGGCGTGTAGCCCCCCATAATTGTGGTGCCAGGGTTTCAGGTAGAGCTAAGGATCATACACTATGTAGCTGGTCCCACACGCCATGTGACACTCCCTCTGTGGATATGCTGTGTGCCATCTATACATGGTCATGGCTTCATTTGAGAGGAAACATTATGTACTCTAGTAATACATGGGCATGGGCCAATACCCGGGCAAGTCCAATTACGTGGTCAAGTACACGGGTATAACCCAATGAACATGGGAACTTTTAGAAGCACATAGGTAGGCCCTGAGTGGCTAAAACACGTTGTGTGGTACCCTTAAATTCCATGTATAGTGATATTTCCTCTAAACCATGTCTAGAGGAGAAACAATCTAGATAGAGGAGCATGACCACAATTTGTGCGGACCCCATACATGTCGTTTACTCCTATGAGAAACTTCAAACTCATGTATCTCCCTCATCTTTACTCGAAATTTGGCCCATGAGTAGCTGATTCTAACCATTTTTCCTCTTAGAATGTATAGGTAGCCTTTATAGTGTATTTTTAGGTAATACACAGAATGTACTAATTGTGATGCTTCTTTAGGTGATGTGTGATGATGGAAGTGATCAACGAGATCATTGGAAAGAGAGGCTAGTATTGGAATCCCTGACACCATAATACTAGGGTGTAAACCCCCTACCCCTTACACTGCTTTGAGTGGAACCCCCTATTATACTCAGTTATGGGTCCTCCCTACATTGAGTGGTACCCCTTGAAGTACTAGGTTATTGGTCTTTTATACTTTGAGAGGAACCCCACTAATGTACATGGATGCGGGTCCTCCATAAATTGAGTGGAACCCCCTGGTGCACTAGGGCGTGGTTACACTTTCAAAATCTATTCTTTGAGTGGAACCCCCTAATGCACTGGGGAATGGGTCCCCTATTGAAATATATCCTCTAAGTGTCACCCATTTTAAATACTAGTGTGTGGGTTTTATACCCATGGAGTGTCACCCCATAACAATCTAGGGAACTTGTCCTTTATTGATACATATAGAGTGGAACAACCATATCGTACTAGGGTTTGGGTCCTCCATTATTTGAGTGGAATCCCCCTAACACACTAGGGAATAGGTCCTATATCCATATATTAATTGGAATTACTCTATTTTATTAGTATGTGGGACCACATTATATTGGATATTTCACCCCCTCTGGATAAAGAGCATTAGTGAGATGTGGTTCCTCCTCATGACTTATTCGGATAGACACGAGAGATATTGGTCATCAATGATGGTACTTTAGAGCCTTAGAAACACTCATCATCTTGGGATGAACTATGAGATAGAGATCCCCTTTCCCTCTCGTATGGGTTTTTTATGATCATATATATATATATATATTTTTGTGATTTTCTTCCCCTCTTTCTATGGGTTAATATGACTATTCTATCATTTCTTATATCCCCCCCTTTGGTTTTCAGGTCATCATAATGGGTATGTATATAATTACCCCTGTATGTAATTTGTCAACATGTTTCAATTATTATGATGAAAATAGATAGATCAATGGTTATTTTGGTGAAGCATAGGGATACTCGGGTTCATAGACTATGTACAGTGGTTGGTCTTAGAGATCATAAGATGCTCTCTCTCAGCTTTTTTATTCCAGTTGTTTTCAAGTTGGGATTTAATTTCTAGTTGGGCACGTATTTTTTCCTTTTATAATTTGATTTTATTATATTATACTCTTATGAATTCCCTATAGTTTATTGCATTCATGGTTTTACTCTAGATGGTATATCCCTTTTTATTATTCCTCTTCATTGTTGTATAAAGAAAGTTGGGTCTGTGTGTATAGGTGTACTTAGAAAAGGTGTCCCATTTATGTTATACATTTTTAGCTCTTGTTTCTAGACCTTGGCCTATTTGAGTCGGTCTTGGGGTTGTGATGGTTCATCCCTCTTCTAGCCATGTGGTCCATGGTGTGTCGTTTCATTAAAATAAAACATAAAATATGAAACATAATCAACACATAATTCCCAGCATAAGGATGAGTGAAAATAATCACCAATCAACTAAAAAATTATTGATAAACTATAAAATACTATTTGATATGCATATAATAAGTAATAAATAATAATAAAACCATTCAAAATCACATGCAATCAAAACGTTTCAATTTATAATATTTTAAAACAACACATAGTTTGGATGCATGGTTCTATAAACTGTGTAAAAATTTTAAAAACCCACTAAAAATTATACAAAACCTTAAGTATTGATTGTGAATGAATTACTAATCCATTCCATAACCATTAAAAAGCTGAAAGAACTATCTAGTAACTAATTTGTATATTGTGAAATGTTTTCCAAACCATGTATAGTTACTATGAACTTTAACGGATTTTACATTTATACTCCAAACCTTGCAGTTTCCTTGAATAACTCATAAAACATTCACATAACCCATATTAAAAAAATTGATAAAAATATCATAAAATCAATTTAAAACAAAGCTTAATCTTCAAGATACACATCTTGCCCACTGATAGTAGCTCAAGGTTTAACACGATAAATAGTTGGTCAAACCCTCTCTCACACCCACGTCTTGAGTATTGATGATTATATTCTTTATCTTCCTTTACCCCAAAATAATATAGAGGGATATAATACCATTTATAAATGAATAAACACTTTTCAAACTTCTACTTCACTTGATTTTATCAGCCATAAGTCTCAAATAATAGTCCAAATAACTATGGGATGATGAAAACAATAGAGGGTATCAAACATATATTTTGGAAATTATTTCACCCTCTAGAAGTAATAATCAATGAAATAGAATATTATTGAGAATCCAAATTAAATTATTAATACATTAGATATTCATTCCCTTCATATGAATATTTTAAAAAATAATAAATATTAAAAGAAGGTGACCACCCATTTACCATTATCTCCAATCACGAAGAAGAAAACTATGGAATTTTAAAGAATGGATCCAAATTATTTCCTTCACCTACATTAGATAATATCGTGTCTACACATGAACACATATTATGGTATCTCAAAGACATGACCATATAATCCATATAAGATAAATAAAATATTTCATTATAGTAAATTCTTAGAACCTTTTATGTTTATATTTTCAAATAATTAGCACAAAACAATAACTAAAAACCCATGTTATTTATATCGATTTGAAAATTTTCCCCTTATATATATAACTAATCAATCTATAACGAGTTTTCAATATCTCCCTAAAATTATTCACATAAGAAACTCTAATATACATTTCATACTCTCCCTATATTCGTAACATGGTGAAATGGAAACATAAGAAAGGATAAATATTATATGCTTAGTAAGGTTAAACATAATATTTAATAATAAAATATCATAAGTGATCATAATATGAGCATATGGGTATAATAGAGATGAAAAATAAACTTATACCCAACAAAGCATAGATCATAAACCACATCATAAGGAATGGCTAAACATAATATATAAAACAAAATATCAAGGGAACATGAGTCAATAAACATGATCAATGATATCATAATATAGTAATGAGAACAAGAATAAAAATATGGAACATATTTTAAATATAGAATAGACATTATTATAGGGAATCATTAATTTGATGATCCACACCATTATTTCCCACACTTATAAGAAAATAAAATGTACTTATTAATACTGATCTCATGAGATATACAATTTTAACCAATTAATTGGAGGGAGATATTTGACCCCACCCATCATTCATCCATACTTATTACTTCCAATTGAAAATCATTCACCAAACACATCATAAAGAACCCATGGAAATAAAATGGGTTTTATAAAACTATACACTGAAAAGTATTTACTTTTTGTAGCATAAAGAACCATGAAAAGAAAATGGGGTTCATTCAGAACATCATAAATAACCCATGAAAATAAAATGGGTTTCATTTCCTTTTCAAATAGACTCAAAATATAGAAATAATTAATAATTCCATCAAAAATAAAAAAATGACAATCCCATGGAAGATAAATGGGTATCCAAAGAAATCAAGTAAATTTCTATGTAAACACCATCTAATTAAGATAATAAAACATATGGTATTTACAATGTATAGATAATGTTTATATGGTTAGGATAATAATTTACCCCAAAAAATAAATGAATGGAATCTAGTTGAACACCATTTAACCAAAGGAGTAAAAAAATGTATTCAAAAAGGAAGGACATTAGGTGAAAAGTTAGGATTATGCTATGCATGATTATGTAAGAAAACGAAAGTGATAGATCATTACTCTAAAATAGAATAACATTACATAATATATCCAGAGAAATATGGTGGATGATATCATTTGAATAAATTTATAGATCAAGTATAAGATATGTCAAAGAACTGATGAGCCCGTAAGGGGCACTCTCCGTGAAATGGTTTTCCTCATCGCTGCCTCCTTCGTCTAGGGTTGGCGCGACGTCTCCACCCCCGTGCTCGGTGAGGTTTCAGCGGAAGATCCTAATCTTTAGTGGCGTCAGCGGCTTCGTAGACTCGACCTTTCCTCGTATCGATGCTGTCCTTTCCTCGTCCTATCCCCCCTTATCCAGATAGGGCCTTTCAAGGAAGCACGGTGCTGGTCGGAGGCCAAGATCCAGTTTCTACGGCCTGAGTTGGCCGCCGCATCTTCCGTCTGTATGTCGGTTGGACCGTCGTGGTCTTTGTGGGCATCTAGGATGGCGGCGATGGGATTCGAATTTCGGAGGTCTTCCTTCCAGCGTTATGGTGATGTTTTTATATTTTGGGTTTTTTTGCAATCTATCTTGGTTTGGTGTTCAACTTGGTTCACGAATCAGCATTGGTCACAGATTTTATGATTTGTGCTTAGGAAGAGGTTTGATGTTGGTTGAATGGTTGGTTCTTCGACTTTCTCTTCACATCGGTCCCTTAAGGGTTTGATTTTTCTGCTCGTCTTGTGGCCGATTGTTGCTGGGAGTGGTTTTATGCAAGTATGGTTTTTAGTGATTTTTGGAGAGGTGCTAGTGATCTGGTCGACTAGCATTGAACTCGAGAAGGGTGCCGGTGAAGCTCCCCAGTGTTCCGGTTGATGCGGATTTTTCAGTCTCCTTGGGTGTGTGTCCCGAGGCTCTTGATTCGTGATGCTGCAGGTTGCGGGCGATCTAGTGCTTTGAGGTCGACGCATGGGTTCGTGGCTCGAGGTGTTCCACCTGTTTTGAATTTATCTTTCGAATTTTGAATTTTATGCTGCGTGGTGCCTTTCATTTTGATGGTTGTAATCTCAGGGTCCCAAATACCCTTAAAACGGCTTTTAGAAAATGGTAAAAAATGATTTTCAGATATGTCAAAGAACAATTACTTAGATGAAAAAACATGTTCTCGAAGGTTTGAAAAAACTACTTTGGAAATTAAAAATATTCTTATTATTTTAAAATAATTTTAAAAGAAATATATTATAAAACGTGGAGAAAATTATTTTATTTTTGGAAAAATTATAACAAAAAAATAAATATTCATATAAAATGATACAAATGGCTGAATAATGTCTTCAAATGTAAATTATAAAAATATAAGTTGTTTACATTGTGGTGAAAATGACTCATATGAAAAATGTTAAAATTTATTTAAAACATTGAAAATAATTTCATGTAGTATAAAATGAAATTAATAAATTAATAAATTATATATAAGTACATTTTCAAAAGCATCTAATGAATATAAATAAGTGAAAAGGGGGGGGGGGGGATCCTGATTGTGAATAAATGACGAGGTCAGTTTCACTTATATGAAAAACATTGGGTAAATTATGAGTCAATATGGAATGAAATTTTGAGGGGATATGTAAAACTCTAATAATATTCAATGAAAATGATGATGGTTTTTATAAATAATAATACTTCCCCATATATATTATCTTTTTGAATGAAACCCCTTATGGTTTGAGTAACGTTTTAATCAAAATTCCTTTCAAATTTTGTATCTTTTAAATCAAAATAAATTTAAATAATGTACATGGTATGTATCTCAAAACCACCTGATTATAGTAAAATAAATTCATTAGGTAGTATTCACACTATATTAAATGTATAATGGTTCCCATTAAGAAATATGTCTTGATAAAATAAATTTGAGACAAAGAACCCCTTGCATCTATTCCTTCTTAATCGAAATGCACTCTAAAATACTATAAAAATAAAAATCTTAATCACCCATTTAAAAACCTTTTTCATATATATGATATTATATAATATTTATTTATAATTATTCTATACATGTATATTAGTTACCTATTATCCATTTTCAATATCGGGTGTGAGTAATATTTATCATATTAAACTCCATTATAATAGAAACATCTTTATTAATTTTTATACCAATGTTATTATTTAAAAGATCATATAATTTACTAGAATTTATGTTTTACAATTATTTATAATGTTATAATTTCATTCTATGGTGGTTTTTGTTACCATTCTTAAAGATGAATTTAGCGATGAGCGTGTTTCGATGTTTTTTAGAAAATGAAAGTTATTTTCCTAAATAATGAGTTAAATTAATATATTATCATTACATGAACAAAAAAATATTAATAAATTATTTATATCATATATTACCAAAAAAATAAATTCCCATGGTCATCTATGATATGCGTTTTTAGTGTTGTTCAAGTAGCTGGTTAAACCATCCCAAAATAGAACACACCATATTTAATGATATTTATAAAGTGATTTAGTTATAATATCATTATACCAGAAGAATAATGATCTTCTTTAGGGTTTATTAGTACGATATATCATAATTGGAATGAATTAGAATAAGAAAAAAACCTATAAAAGGTTATTTCATTGTATAAAGAAATCAATTGTTTCCCTTAGAACGCTATTTTGGACGGTTGACTTTACCATGATTGATAATTACTTATATTGTTAATAGCTTGTAAAATATGTATTTATAGAATATTAAAAATTTCATAAAAATATTATTTTTCTATTAAAACCATTATCATGATCATCCATGTAAATAAGTGATGAAAAGAAATGTGTAAATCAATCATTCCATTGAGGCGGTAGTCCACACACACACATGGATGTTGAATTTATTTTCCATAAAATTTGGAAAATGAGTAATATAGTAATTCATTAAAGAATGTAAAATATGAAATAAATATTATAATTATATATTAAATACCCTATTATCACTATCATTGTAAGTCAATGAAGGAAAACCAAACACATTGTGTTGTGGAGGGAGTAGTCTATACAATACACGAATGACCGTTTTGTTTTTAATAGAAAAGGTAAAATCGATTAATTCTTGTGTAATAATAATAATTAAATATCAATATAATAATACTAATTACGTTATCATTTTAATAGATTTTCTAGAATTTTATAAATAAAAAATTCACATAAATAAATAGAAATGAGAAAGGAGTAGATATAAATTTATACCACACTTCATGGATTATATCATTTGCAAAAGAGGATAAGTCTTTGAGGGATGGTATTTTGAGGAGAATAGAACCTGTTAATTGTATCTAGGAATGTTTAGGATAGTTTTAGGTAGATTTTGGGATGAACTAAGTGGGTTTTGGTTTGAGGGTAAGTGGGGAGAGGAGTTCCCCTTTTATAATTGAAAGGGGATGTCATTTTTATAAATAACCAAAAAAATTTAATAATGGGAAATAACTCTCAATTAAAGTAGCTAAAAATAGTGACATATTAGTGAGATTAAGTGATAAGGCAGATCAATTACACAAACACCAATTTCCACACGTTTTTTAAACAAGTTTTTGGTATTTCCCTCTTGGTTAAACCCTATTTACCCCTTTTGATTGTTACCAAGGTAACTAGTTTTTACCAAAGTAATTTATCCTTTATGATTGAAAAGTGATTGGTCCTTATTATATCATTTATAAATAATGGTTCAAAATATTAAACACATTTTATTATATAAATTTTCTAAAAGTGATAAAAAAATAATTTTAAAATACTAAATGTTTAATGTATTAATTGTTTTCTTAAATATAACTTAAGTTCAAAAAACATCAAATATCAGATTCTAAATTAAAAAAACGCTTTTAAAATTATAAATTCACTAAAAAATAAAAAAATTGTTCTTATAAAATGGTTTTATGAATTTTAAATTCATACTTATATACAAATAATGTCATAAAAGTCATGTTATTTGTAAAAATAGTATTTTTCACTATTCACCTAAAAAATTTATCTTTTTAAAAAACTCCCAACAATTCATATAAAATTAATATTTAAATTATAAATAAAAAATGATTTTTATTTTTCCAAGCATCAATTTCTATAATATTATATTTTATATTTTAAATAGAATCATAAAATGTAATGATAAACTATTTTTATAGGGAATGACTTTTCAAAGTATTAACCATTCTTATTCTTATTTCCTATCAATTAATAATCAAATTAATGTTCTTATATTATATATATTATTAACATTAATTTTTTAAATTATATTTTGTATCGTTAAAAAAATAAACATAAAATTACTTTTTTAAGAAAATTAAGACGAAAACGATCTCATTAATGTAATCAATGCATTAGTAAATAAACATCATTTTCTTTAAAAGTAAAAATTAAAAATGTGTAAAATACACATTATATACAACTTATTACATTAATAATTACCTGATTATATCATACTAATTTCTATTTAAATACCCCCTTAAGATATCTGTAATATCCAAGTATAATGTAAGCTCTTGTGGAAATCTAGGATTGTGATTAGCATAGATCTAATGGAAATTCTCACAATCTTCAATTTCTTTCACATATGTTTTCACCCATATGGAGTTTTTTGAGTTCAGATTTGGCTATTTCTAAGTAAAAACCTATTGAATCAACCTCTTTCCCAATCTTAGATACATCATCTTCATAAGGGAGACTTCCTCTATTAGATTTATTTCCTTCATAGACTTCATAATATGGATACTTTGTTTTATACCCTCTAATTTTAAGGGTTATATTATAATAGTAAAATTTTATTATAATATATAATATTTTTAATTTTATTTTGTTTTTGTATATAGAAAAATCTATTAAAATATATTTAGTTAAGTAAAATTCATAGTGATATTCTAGGTTGCAACATTCTCTCCCCTTTAATTAATTGGGTCCTCAAAATTTTAGTTATAACTCACTTAAAAGTTCATGTATTTGATGAATCTAGATTTAATTTTAAAAAATTCATCCTCACTATCCTATGTTTGAATAGTGAAGTCATATTTTCCTTCATAATATCAATATAACTAATTTTGGGGTTTTCATTAACTATTTCTGCTAAATATCTTAATAATTTTTTTCAAAGGGGGTTTATAGTTAGCCTTTTATTAATAAGTGATAATGGGAGGAATTTTAGATGTAATTTTCCAATAAAGTAATATATCATTATAAATAGGGAGATACATTCCTAATATCACATAAAATTTTATTAAAGGAAGGATAATAGTATTGTATAGGAAACACACACTGATAAAAATATTTTGGAAAGATTTATATATTAGGGAACTAAATAATTTTATTAATAATACATCATCTAACCATCTATGTGGTGATTTTATTCCCTTAAAAACATACGAGGAATTAATAACTAGGTTTAATAAGACACAAATAAAACACTTGACATTTCTTGAGTGGATGGTCAGTGCTTACCATTTAATATTATCTTCCTAAATCACTTCTATGGTTCTGGTTACTTAATAATTCCCTTATCTTGGATGCTTATGGAACCTATCATCATTTTTATCCATTATATTAAGACATTGAATGTATAATTTACAATTTCCCAACATTTAAGATATTTATCTGTCAGTATTACATTATTATGGAATCTTTTTTCCTTCCACCATGTCCACTATGCTCTTAAATTTCTCCTTGGTGATTCATACCACACTTCTGACATGATAGAATTTGATCATCCTTTCCTTCGTCAACTTCATCACCTAAAATTTTGTGTGACTCTATCTTTCTATTAATTGGGTTTTCTAGAAGATATACTAAGTTTATGTTGTTAATCATAATTCGTGATAGTTGTTTTGGCATAATCACAAGATTTTTTACTCTAGTTCTTATCCTATTAGGTTGCGTGTTGGGACAATCTATGAATTGTATGTGGAATCTGACATCAATTTGGTTCATTCAGTCTAAATACATTAATAAAACCAAAATAAGATAATCATTAGTGATTAATAATTAACACCATAATATAATTTTGATATGATATGTACATGAAAAATTAAACCTTGAAATGTATTAAAATTATTACATAATCTTTCAGTTCAATTTAAATCACTCATGGTTCAATATATGTTTCTTTTTGTTGGGTTCTCTCAAACTTATAATCATAATTCCTTAACATAATAAAGCATTAATAATTTTTTAAAAGTTAATTTTATTATCCAAATCATGTAAAATTATGCGAATAGTCCGGGATTTTTGTCGTGCACAAGGTGATGATTGAGTTAATATCCAATATGTCCTTTTAGGGTTATTACCCCTAAGTAAATATATTCCAAATCCTTTATCCACTTGTAGTATCCATAAAAGGATCTTATTTCCAATAAAACCACACAATTTATACTTTATCAAAATTTAGGGATGTTATCATATACTCATACTTTTCCCTTAGACTCGCACAAAGGGTTTTTACTAAAGTTATTTTACTATAATCCCAAGAATATTTCCACAAATTAACTTAACTATTATCTATAAATTTAAGAATATAATCAATATTAACTTATCAACATTTTATTACATTTATTACTTCCCATTTATCATAAAATGACATCATCCTAATCTCTAAATTTATTTAATCCAATCTCTAATTCCAACTATAAAATCCTCTAAAAGTGATCATCTCATAAACATAACATAAAGAAATTATTTTATCACAATACATTCCAAAGAAATTTATGTTTTAGAGTTTTATAGAATTAGAAAAAAGTATTAACTAAAAAAACACATGTTCTTTGTATCAATTTTATATTTCTTCCCTAATATATAAAACCTTTCAATCCATAATTATTATTCAATATATCTCACAAATTATCCACATATGAAACACTTTTTTACATTTCATACTTTTCTTATCATCATAACCATAGTAAATTGAAACATAACAAATGGGTGACCTCAAATTCTTAGTAATGGTAAATATAAGTGTTAACAATCAAATATCATAAGTATTCATAACATGATAACATGTAAATAATCAGGGTACATAAGAAACTTATAACCAAAAAATCATGGATCATGAATCATGGAATAAGGAATATATTAAAATAAAAATGGATCAAAATAGTGTGGAGACATAGTTAATAAACTTTATCCATTAAATAATAATATTTTAATTTGAAAAAGAATAAAACTATGGATCTTCTTTCAAATATGGAACAAACATTAGTACAAGGAATCATTACTTTCATTAACCACACCATCAATTCCAACACTTGTGAGAAACTAAAATATACTCATGGATACATATCTCATGGGATATAAAATTTGAACCAATGAATTTGAGGTTGATATAGGACCCCACCCATCATTCATATGTACTCATTAATTCCACTTGAAAATCATTCATTTATCACATCATAAATTACCTCTAGAAATACAATGAGTCTTAAAAAACTTTCAAATTAAAATCTTTCAATTTTTATTATATAATGAACCAATGTATATAATTTAGTTTCATTCAACACATCATAAAGAATCCCTAGAAATAAAATAGGTTTTATATCCTTTTCAAATGGATTCACATAAGGGAATCAAGAATAATTCAATAAATAATTAAAACATGATAAACCCATACAAAATAAATGAGTATCAATTGATATCAAGTAACCTTCTAGGAAAATATGATTCAATCAAGATAATAAATCATATGGTATTTACACCAAATAGATAAATTTAATAAAGTTAAAACAATAATTTCTCTAATCAGTCGATGAATGGAATCATTGTGAACACCCTTCAATAAAAAATAATCAAAAATAGGGTATTCACAATGGAAATACATTAGGTGAAAAGTCAAGATTATACGTAGTGGATGATTAGGAAATAAAAAAGTATTGAAAAATCATTACTACAAATTTGAATGACTTTATATATGTCACCTAGAAAAATAAGGTGGATGGTATGTGATAAACTAAACTGATTTGACCCAACCCATCTCTTGAGTTGATCCATCACACGGCCAAAAGAACATTCCCAATCACCATGAGCTAGAAATAAGCATCAGTAATAACCAACATCCTCTTAGGAATGGTTTTTCCCATGGTAATCTGGAATAACCCATTTATAAAATGGTACATCTTCCCTAATATCATCATAGTGTGCAATAAATATGAGCAGATACCATAAGAAATAGTATATAAAATATTCAAAAAACCCCATAATGGGACATATAAACATCTTATCTCAAGTCAAAACCATAAAACTCAATGGAATATGAAAATACCTAAATAAGGACTATAGATACATATTAAATTGAAACAAAATCCCAAAATGACTCCATATGATTCAACTCTATGAGACCATGTCTCCCCCACAAAACACAGATGATGGTAATCAAGAAGATCCACCCAAGTATATGGTTCTCTTTCCTTTACATATGTCCTAAAAAATGAAATCTATATATGCTCAAGGAATATATAGGTTGTTAGTCCTATAGTAGTTGGATAAATCCTTGGATACATTAAAGGATTTTACCCATGAAAACCAATAAGCTATCTTGAAAACACGTTTAAAAAATTAAACCAATTTGAGAACATTTCATTTTCAAATAATCCATTAAAATATATTTGGTTTTCCATTTCAAATAAAAAAATTGAAATATTTATCAACATGTATTAAATAATTAAACAAGTAAAACCTTATTATTATAACCAATGCAACAAGGGAAATCAAAACGTCATCATCATATAATCAATAAATAAAAAATTGGCATAACATATATCATTACATAAAACATGGAACTAGTCATGTGAATAAATACTATAAATAAATCTTGCATGAGTAAGTGAACCTAGGGATCCAAACATAATGTTATAATGTTTATGAGTCTAAATAAATTATTCTAGCCTACTAAAAAAAGTGTAATCTCTCACAGTATTCCTTGAGCCCAACTCTAATAGATCTCATAGTCTATGGGAAACCAAATGGAATCTCTCACTGTGTCTTGGAAAAAAATATAATCTTTCATGGTCTTACTACCCAATGTCTCATGTGGTCCCTTGGAAACTAAATTGGAAGATCTCATTGTCTTCCCCCTGAAATCGTTTATGATCCCTCAAACAAATCCTCACTCATACCCCAGTTAACCTGTGTGCTACTCCATTCCATTATAATCACAAACAATTTCCAAACATGTAAAATCTTTTCTCAAGATAAATTTCACAATAAAACATGCCCATTTTAAATAAAAAATCTTTTACAAGGTAAAAATAATTCTAAAATCATTTTATAAATCCAATTAAAACTGTAAAACCTCATTAATTCATTTTATGAAACACTTAGGGTGCACACATTTCCCCCCCCCCCCATTTGAAAAAACCTCTTTAAAACACACAATTTAAAAACTATATCATATAACACATAAAATATGGGATATACATCAACAATAAATCATTTATTTAGAAATTAAACAAACATAAGCCAAATTAAATTCATAATTTAAAGGTAATCAATGGAAAACTCACTTAAATATAAATAACTACCTCACATTCACTTCCAACCTCATTTAATTCAACAACAATCACAAAAAAAAGGAATATTAAGTACTCTCAATCCTAATATATAAGTTAAATGACAAATTTCCTCATTAAATGCCCTATATTCATTCATAACCCCTTATAGGATTACACACTTCCATGGAAAAGGTAGAAAAAACCTATAGAAGGGGAAAGGAGGAAGAAAACTCATCAAACTGACTTACCCCAAGACAAACCACCTTGAATACAAGGATAAATTCACCACCAAGGGGGAGGGTAAGATCGACCACCGAGGATAAGGGGTTGTGTAAGATGGGGGAGGAAAATAAGAGCTAACACCCTTAAAAGTACCTAGGTATAAAAGGATAGAATACCAATTTTTATGTGACCTATAAAAGGCCACATTATATGGAATAATGGTTTGAAATACCATTCACTAACCATGAGAGAACATTGTCACCCCAAAATCCAAGCTACATGAATATCCTTGGGAGTCACATGGTTTTGAAAAATGTAACAAAACCTTATAAGACCCCATTTTCAATCCTTGTATCCCCCTCACATGTTTACCTTCATGGTTATAAAAATAGTTCGCTCACCATATTCCTAGGTCATCATTTCCAAAAAATGGGTTTTTGACCCCCTAAACCTAAAACATCCAAATGAAAACAAAATTATAATTTAAAATCAAAATTTGATATAAGAGTGACCCATTCGGTGTCAAAAAATCTCCACTATTCCACTTTATTACCCAAGAATGTCCTCATGAATATTTTGAAGGTTACTAGAAAGGATACTTCTCCCTCACCTCATCTTCCCACTTTAATGTATCATGGTTTTTTTCATGATACTTCTTGATCACATGGACCAAGGATGTTGACTTAACTTAAAGAATCTTGTTTTGAAAATCCAAAACATAAAAAAGTTGCTCCAAAATAGTGGCATCAAGATCAAGATTTAATTATTCCCACTCTAACACATGAGATTGTACTAGATGGTATATCTTCAAATGGGAAATGTGGAAGATTTCATGGATCAAGTTCATCCACAATGGAAACTCTAATAGATAGGCTACCTTCCTAATATGATCCATAAAACAAAATAACCTAACATAACATGATACCAATTTCCCCTACTTTCCAATGCGATGATTGCCTTGTCAAAATGATACCATAATAAATACTTGATCACTGACGTGAAACTCAAATGGTCAATGGTGACGGTCAGAATATGACTTTTGGTGTCTCTTAACTATCGCTAAGTATTTATAAATCATCTAAACTATATTAATCATCTATTAGATGAGACACGACCCAACTAAGGAACACTCACCCACCTCATCCCAACATAATAGATATTAGCATGAAAATCTATATAACTCCTAAATTGGGCCATCCAGATCAAGGCCTGATTGTTGTCATTATAGGAAAAACCAGACAACGACAAGTGCCTTTCCCATAAACATCTGAAATCAAGAACACATGCTCGCAACATATCTTTGAGAGTCTAGATCATCTACTCATACTGACTATCTATTTATGAGTGATATATGGTTATAAACTTTAGTTTGGTTCCCAATTACTTATTTAGTCCCTTCAATAATCAGGAATTAAAATGGGTGTCCAATTTTAAAACTATCATTAAAGTCATACCATAAAGATGAACAACTTCTCGAACATACAAACATCTGAGTTCCTTCACCTTAATCTACTACCTGATGGAAATAAAAAGGGTTTCATTCAACAGATGAGTTAAAGTAACCCATATAAAATCTTTCACACATAGATTATATGGTAGAATGATCATTAAATCCATATGTATCTCATCCAAATTACATACTAGAACAGAAAGCGGTTTCCGAAACCCGACTGGTCTATGGTGCTTAGATTTTATCCTCAAGAAGGTCAAGAATCTAGGAAAAAAGTTTTCCACATCATGTATCATATTGGTAAACCAATACCGACCTCTCAAGGTATATAAAATCGTGGTTTTATTGGGTTTCATGACCCAACTCAAGTGATGTGCTTCATGCATCACCTACTTCCTCAATCTCAAAGGAAAAAACCAAATTTTTGCTAAATAAGAGAGAACCACCAGGATATCAAGACAAATCACCTAAGGTATCCACATCATTTAAGGAACATATCATATATAGAAACTTACGGTTGGATACCTACTCAATCCTAATATGGTTTATGAGAGGGTGTGTAAATTGCAACCTAAACAAGGTCACCAACTCTCTATATTCATTAAACTACAAATTTAGATCAGAAAACAAACTCATAAGATCCCACTCATACAAAACTTTTTGAATTAAATACACTGAAATCCCCCTTCTAAATTTGTTAGCAACCACATTCCCCTTATCATTTGTATAATAAATATCAAAATAAAATGTCTAAAGGTACTCCACCCAACGTCTTGGTATTAGGTTTAGGTCCCTCTGGGTAAAAATGTACTTCAGGCTCTTATGATTCTAATTTATTATAAAATATTATCCAAATAGGCAATTTTTACACATTTTTAGTTTGTTAATCATGATTATAAATTCTAGGCCATATGTGAGATGATTTCTCTCATTTGGGCATAGATTTTGAGATCCAAAGGCCACCACATAATCATCATACATCAGCAAACACCCTAGGAACACCCAATAGGCATAAAAACAAAAATAATAATCTCTCCTCTTCTCATGAATAATCAAAATTGGTGAAAATTTTAAATGGGACTACAACTTCTCAAAATATCAACGACACTTCTCGTTCCACTCAAACTTCACCCATTTCTTAGTCAAAGTTGTCAAGGATGAAGCTAGCCTAGAGAAGTCCTTGTTTAAAAACCTGTAATACCCAGCCAAGCCTAGAAATATTTAGACATATAAAACATTCTTGGGATACTCCCAAGACATGACTACTAGAGATTTATATGGATTCACTAAAACTCTTACCTTGTAAATCATGTGTCCTAAAAACTTTACATCCTGAATACAAAACTATCACTTAGACATCTTTTCATATAGAAGATTCTATCTCAAGACAGCTGAAACAATCGCCATATGGTCATCATGGTTCTAGTTTATCTTAAAAGACATAAATATGTCATCCAAAAACATAACCATAAAGTATTACAAAAAATGGTGGAGGATCTAGTTTATTAATTCTAGGAAAACTATATGAGCATTAGTGGGTTAAAATGGAATAATCAAATACTTAAATTTCTTATACCAACTTTTAATAGTGGTATTTGGAATGTCATTTTATTTTAACCTCAACTGGTGTTTCTAAGATCTGAATTCGAAATTCAAAAAATATTGGGCTCCTCTAAGCTAATCAAAACGTTCATAAATTCCGGGTAATGGGTATTTATTCTTCAGGTTCACCTGGTTAAGATTATGATAGTATATGAAAATTCAAAGGCTCTAATCCACATTATTTGAAAATAACACTGGAAATGAATGACATGATATTATAGATAAATACCTTTCCCTCAATATCCATCAACTAATCCTTCTATAATTTTAATTTGTTCTAATCTATTTGGTAAGATGGTAATGAAGTTGAGCTCATCCTGTGGAGTAGATCGATAGTAAACTCAACCTCCCACTTGGGTTGAAGTCACAAAAAATTCCCCTAGAAATGAATATGGTTACCTTTACTCAAACACTATAAGATCACCCATAGAACACTTCTATAAAATATTGAGAATCAACCTAGAAAAGTTACCCATATCAACCTCAACTTTGAATAAACTTGTCCCTCCCTCCCCGTTCGTAGATCCCACTCACCCTAGAAGACGTGAGTGATCCCAACAAGAGTTTGGAATTGGACCCTATAATGATAATATTTGAACAGATCCTTGAATCTAATCAACTAATACATGATTATTATAAGGTCAAAAATGTCCAGGTCCAAAATAAGAAAGTCCCAAATGACCTTTATGTCTGATATCAAAACACAAAACTCAGGGATCTTGAAAACTTACTCTTTCTTCCTACCCAATAAGGATAAAACGTACATGACATATGGAATCAACTCAGATAGAATACCCAAATAATAACCTATTTTTTTGAAATGAAAGAATGGGATTTACAAGTTTCAAATAAAAATATTCCATGGAGGACATAATAGACATCATACCTCTTATGGTGGCTATCTCGGAATCTGAGTCCTCTGGAATAACATTTTCATCATGGAGACACCCTTGCTTAGATCTATCCTTCACCTTATTCACTTGGTGGGAATCTCTCATTCATAGGTGGTGAGATCTTAAACCCTTGGTGGCCTCTGAATTCACCTGAGATCCCTTGAAAAAGTGGAACCCCCACTGCTCCTCCATGAGACAAACTGACAAAAGAGCTGAAGATGCCTTGACTATCCACAATGGTAGAACTTCCTCAGAGTCTACGAGAAATGGGGTTGAGTATGTCCATCCTTTTCATATTAATAATATAAAATTGGATTACTCCATGATGAATCCATAAGAGTTGAACCTAAAAACTTCTAGATACTCTTTCCACTGCCATGATGAGGCTCATCTCACTTCCACTTCTACCCTAAAAAAGAACTCTAGATTCTTCCTATAGAAAGAACACCACTAAGACCTATCTTTCTAGTTAGATATACCTCTTAGATAGATTCCTTTTCAACCACCTCTTAGTATGTTGGTATATAGACAAGAATAATTATATACCTGATCTATGGCCTCAAGCCTATCTCAAAACATCAAGCCTTATTGTAATAATTCAAGACGATATCCAGAGATACATGGAAGAACTAGGTAAAATTGGTAGAATAATCCATCACCAAACCACCCCTACTCCAAATTCAATAAATCTTGGTCCTTATCCAGTCTTAAGATATTTTCCTAGAACTTTCAATTCAAAGCCACATTAAAAGTGGTTCAAATGATATCTTCATCCCTCCTCAAGAGCACCATCAACTCCCACCACTTTCTGTCCAAACATTCCATCATGTCTGTGGAGAAGACCACTTTAAAGGTAATATGGATTTTAAAAAAACTCAACGATTCACTCAATAAAATATATCTACTCCTTGTTATCATTAGTCCCCTTATATCCATGAAACACTAATGGATTATTCCTCATAGACTCTTAAGTGTAGTACACTATCCATGTTTTCTCTCGACCACCCACTTAACCCAAGGATTGGAATGTATTAATCACTGACTCCACCAAAGATGGATCTAGAGGATGGTTCTCTTATGGGGTGTTCTCCACAACACCCTATATATTCTTGGATAAGGTTATTCTAGTATGAATTATCTAAAAACAAAATACAAGCTTCATCAAGAACAATTAAATCTCAAACCGCATCAAAATAACCAAAAGAAACCCTTTTCATGGGTAATGAAAAGAAATGCTAGCATCACAGAAAACTCAAAATAAAAGAGGATAAAAAAATTAAAAATATCAATAATTTACCACTATTCATGGTTTGGTTTCATTGTTAGACTAACCGTGTGCCCACTGTGTGGGTGTCACTAGAGTTTGCAAGAAAGGACGCATAGGACACATACATTTACTATTAACTATGACCCTTATTCAGACCACCCCATTTTAAACCCAAAACTCATGTTAGCCTCCAAGATCACCCAAAGACTCACCAATGATCGATAAATACCTTGAAATATCATTAAAACAACCCATAACTAGTCCTAAAACATAAACATAATCCAAGACCTCCCATGGAAACTTGAGGTTCATCATGATGAAGAGCGAGCCATGCACTCCCCCATTTCTAGCATCTCAAACCTTGATGGTCCTAGATATAGTATAACATTGAATCCTATATGAACAACATAATATGATACCATTTTGTAATGAACCGAACTGGGTCGACCTGATCCATTACCTAAGATGGCTCGTCAGACGGCCCAAAGTGTGTTCCTGGTCTACAAGGGCTACTAGAAAGCACTCAGAATAACCAAAAACCTCTTGGTAATGGTTTATCCAATGGAAAATAGGAATTATAACGCCCCAAATTCTAAAATAAGAATATTATATCAGATAGCATATATGACACGCAACACCAAGCGTGTAAGGGAATATAATATCCTGAGACTTTATAATATAATTACTATTTAAAATAAATTAAAACTATATTATATCATGAAATTAACTCAAACACTATGTTATCTTTCCTTAAATTCAAGAATGACCTTGTTCAATAGCTTTTATTACATGCAATACAATGTTTTCCCAAACAATAATATATTATTAAATTATTATTATTTAATATAATAAGACTTAACCTAGCTGTTAAATTACTGATTATGAATTGTATCAACTAACTTATGAAAATATATGGTTTAAAAAAATATAATATGAAAATGTAGGTTACCAATTAATTAGAAATGAATATTAAAAATAATTGAATATAAAGGGAATGTTTTTATAAAACAAGTATTTTTATACTCACAAAGCTATTTTTCCAAAAAAAAATTAAATTAATTAATATTAGTGAGTGATATTAATAAAATATATATATTATATATTTAATAAAACATTCTTTTTATTAATCCAATATATTTTATAAGCATATAATAAGAACAAACCCAATATTTCGCATAAAAATAAATTTTTTCTAAAAATCACTTTTACCGCATTTTAATAGAGAACTTATTTTAAATCCAATATTTGGAATTTTTATAGATTTTATATGTAAAAATAATCTTTTTATTTTAAATATAAACATAAAAATGAGGTTGGTGTGAATTTTTGGCATTTTTCTGTGAAGTTTCATTTTTTTGATGAATAGTGAAAAAATCAAATTTTAATTCAAAACTTCTTTTTCATATAATTTATTTATGAATAGTGATTTTTTTGTATTTTTCCTATGGATGTTTTATAATTGATTTATCTAAGGATGGTATTGAAATTAACTTCTTAGATTCCTTTTAGTTCACCTGAAATATTTAATTTACTATGATCATTTCACATTGAATTTTTCCTAAATATCCATATCATTTTTCATTGATAAGATTATTTCGTGAAAAATATACAATTTTTTATATGGTGTACACTTTGAAATTTATTTGATTATTTGTGGAAATATTGATAAATTTGTATCCTTAAGTCAATACGGATATTTGATAAGGCATATTGTTTATTCGATATGAGGAATGCTTTGGATATAAAAGTTATGGGTTGAGACTATTTAAGGTAATTCCTATGGGTTAGGGACCAGTTAATGAAATCCCCAGATGCATCGGTAGTCTCATGAGATTAAATTAGTTGGTAAAAACCCATCAAGTTTGTTTCCAATTAGAATAGATAGGTTTCTACCCACATACTTAAACCATCTTGTGAAAGGTCTTGATAGTAGTGGTTCATAGTCCAAATACATGATGTCCAATAATTAAGAATTTCACTCATTTAGATTCAGTTATTATTAACCCATGATATTTTTTGTTGACATATCTATATATGCATTTCATTTTTAATTCACTGATTAAATGGAATGTGTTTTAGTTTCTTATATTTTCATATTTATTATGCCTTATCTAGTTATTTTAATGACACATGTTTCCGTTTATTACCTTTACATGTTGTTTATACACTTCTTTATCAGTTTTTTGATTACAAGGTATGTTTGTTTAGTTATTTACCATTCCATAATTATTATTCTCATTGATTATTTCTTCCGCTATACTTTATCCATTTTGATAATTGGAGCTCACCCTTATTTTGTTTCCTTTACCCAATAATCCAATAATCAAACTACTAAAGATATGTAGGGATATACTATATGAAATAAAGTTATCCTTGAAAGAAAAAAATTTATGTTGTAATTAGTGTCTTTATTTATAATACAAGACTCAAGTATGAATCTAGTTTACCAAGACTACTAAACTCTTCGATCCTTCTATATTTCATTCCTTATAATCATGCTAATGTAATTATAGTAGACACCGTGTCTGGGATCTCTAGGGTTGGAGCTCTATAGTTGGTATCATAGAATGTTTATTATCAATATTGGGAACTAGATTTAGGAAAAGATAGATTAGAGAACATATCCCTAAGGTAAAAATTGATGATAATTATAGAATAACATACTATTATTAAGGTAAAGATTATGTGGGTATTCCTAGAAATACATCCCTTCCTAGATACTACAAGTGGACATGGTTTTAGAACATATTTTCCTAGGGGTAAAAACTTTGACAAGGTGCGTCGGGCATGAATCAACATAACCTGGTACATAAAAATAGGCCTTATTGCACACCAGGTTTGACACTCCTAGTGGATATGCTTTGGAAAATTAACATTTTCTTTAAAAACCATTATGAAGGATTTAAATAGATAGTGAAAATTATTGAACTAGGTTAAACCTTATACCAAGGAAGGACATACTTTGAAATAAAACAGATGAAGTATTTATGTACTGAGGTTATATTGAAAACCTTAGTTAAAACTCTATTTAGTGGTTAACCTTATTTAAAGGGTTTCCGTTTTATTTATTTTGGAAGTTATATTAATATAGTTTTAGAAAAGGAAAACCTATATTCTGGGATAAAACCCATCAAATCCAATAAGGCCGCAGAACTTGAACCGATGAACAAACAATGAGAAGGGTTTAATTCCAACCACTAACCTAAACTAAATCTTGGTTAATATGTCATTTTATTTAGTTAAAAAATTTTAGGAATAAATATTATTAATGAACCAATAGTGTAACTTTTTAGGTTTAAATATTAATTTTTTGAACATATTGGCTTTAGAGAATATATATATAAAAATTTAAATAGTTTTCACTCTTTTATGGGCCTTATGAATTCTTAAATGTTTATTTTATTTCTTGAGACATCAAAGTTAATTTTTGGATATCCATTTCTTAAAGTAAGGGATTAATCAAAATTTGATCAAAGCACAAAATAAAGATGGAATTATTCATATGAAATTAAAAAAAAATTAAATAAATTTCCTTATATTCATAGGTAGTAAATGAATTTATCAACATGAGGAAAAGGATCTTAAAAAAAAGTTGTCCTAAAACCTTAATTTTTTCTGAACTGATGGTCCTCTAAATCATTACAGATTTATGGATTTAAGGCCCTAAAATTTTCATCGATATTTTAATTTTTTTTACTGATAACCTCAATCACTCTTTATAAATATTTACTCTTTTTATATATGTAAATATCTCCACTTCCCACTAATATTCTTTTAATTAGAGACCTAGTTTCATGTTAGTCTACATGACCTTTGTACTTCCCATTCTATATTTTCTAGAGGATGTTTTATGAACAGATTTTGGAATGTGGGATTTCAACATATGAAATATCACGAAATATATAACCAAGACCAAATTTAAATTGTGAGGACGTAATTTAATTAAGGTGGAGAGAATGAAACTCCTAGAAATTCTAAAATAATAACATTTCATTTGATAGCATATATGACATGGAACAATAATTGCATAAAGGAATATAATATTCTGAGACTTTAAAATATAATTACTATTTTAAATAAATTAAAACTATCATATATCTTGAAATTCACACAAAAACTAATTTATCTTTCCTTACAAATAATAACAACCATGTTTTATAGCTTTCATTACACACAACACCATGTTTTACCAAACAAAAAATATATTATTAAAATATTATTATTCAATATAATTTGACTTAACCTAGTAGTTAAATTAGATATTATGAATATTATTAACTAACTTATGAAAAAATAAGGTTTAAAAAATATAATATGAATTCATTGGTTTCCAATTAATTAGAAATTAATATAAAAACCAATTTAATATAAAGGGAATGTTTTTATAAAAACCCCATTTTTATGATCACAAAGTTTTTTTATCGTAATAAATAAAATTAATTAAAATTATTGATTTATATTAATTAAATATATATATATATATATATATATATTCTATATTCTATATAATATTTTATATATTCATCTAATAGATTTGATAAACATATGATAAGAACAAACCCAATATTTCAAATAAAAACCAATATTTTTATAAAGGCACTTTTACTGCCTTTTTATAACAAACCTATTTTAAATATAAATTTTTGAAGTTTTATAAATATTATATATGAAAATAAACTTCATATTTTAAATTGAAACATAAAAATTAGGTTATTGTAAAATTTTGCTATTTTTTTGAAGTTTAATTTTTTAATAATTAGTGAAAAATACCAAATTTTAATTCAAAACTATATTTTCATCTAATTTATTTGTGCGGTAAAATTATTTTTTTATTGGTTTTAATGAATAATAATATCAATTTTATATCCTTTAATATAATTTATTTCATTTTATTCAATTTAAATTTGAAATTGGATATAAAAACATAACAAACATTTGAACTTTTTTACTTTAAAAACCTGCTTTGTCATCCCATCTACGAGATTAAATTCAAAT